>CAMQGK010000052.1:25302500-26502500 GCA_947000775.1 Pterois miles | reverse complement strand
AAGGAGCACACATCAAGATAACAACTTGTTACGCAGTTCAGATTCACAGTGGGCGTCCTCGGTGCCGACCACCTTTTAGTGTATCAGAGCTTTCAAAGTGCCTCAACACTGACCCCTGAGCTCGCCATGGGGACGGGCGGCAGACACTGCCAAATTCACTCATATTTTCCTCTCTTTCACAGTCATGATTTAAACATAAAACCACCGCGTGAGGATATTTCTGTACCAGAAAAGAGATGAATATTCATGCATCCTATCTGTCGCAGTGGAGCTCATCAAAATGTAGCAGTAATTAATCTAATTCGCTAAAACATGATTTTACTGGACAGTACATTAAGTATTTCCATTTTTTTTTTTTCAAAATTGAGTGAAGCAGTGGTAAGGGGCCTGGTTATTATTATTCAGAAGGATATTATTCATCACTTTAAATCTTTAAAGCTTTTAGATGAATATAGATGAGCAGACCCCCGTGAAACTGCAGGCAAATGCTGCCCGTCCTGACAGGGATGCACTACAAAAACAAAAATGTCCCCATCTTGACAACTAATTTACTTGTACATACTCCACTTTAAAGCAATTTAAAATGTCTGACCTGTTGCATTTCAAATAAAACTTACTTTGTACACGTAAAAGTCTTTAAAAAGTCATGTATCTGATGTGATTTTTATGGATACATCAGATTATTTTGCTTGTTAAAATGGATTTTTTTTTTTTTTTTTTTTTGCAGTGTAGCGTTCCTTTCCCCAGTTGCTGGATCAGGGGTAAACTATATGTCACAGGCTCCACTTAATATTTTTAATGATGCAAACATCATTAGCACTTAGAGGTGTTTAAATAGAAAGCTTCGCCCCTGGCGTCAAATGAAATTAGACAAATATCCGCAGTCAGCTCCTGAAGGTATTCCTTCTCTGGCTCTTTAATTATTAATGTTCCTCCCTTTCACCTCTTCGTCTTCCCTCCACTGTAAAATATCATAATGGGAGTGAGTGAAATCAAACAATGTTTCATCAGCATTTTTTAAAAATAAGATAGATAAATTTCAAGGTCACTTTCATGTAAAAAGTTTTTTTTTTTTTAAAGACAATTTAAAGGATAAGGCTGGTGATTGTCAATATTTTAGACTATTCACGTGTCATTTATATGCCACGCAAAAAAAAAAAAATTACCACTCAGGGTAGGTTGGGCTTAAAATAAGTATGCAAACTAAGTAAAAAAGGTATGGAAACAATGTAACAGCAGTATGCAAAACACATGAGAAACATCACAACTGTAACTTACAAAACAAAACACCAGTCTTGAACACTGGCCTCCTGGTTGAAAGTCCTGTGTTTGTTGGACCCATCCAACCATCCACCTACCCTGCCATTCACCATTATTAGTTTTCTCACTCTTTATTCTACGTCACTAACTGAGCATCGTATATTTACACGGATGTGTTTATACTGCAGTCAGTACAGACTACACGGTGTGTAAATGACAAGCCACGTATTAATTCTCATAAGTTGTTGCAGCAATTTTTGTGTTGATAGCATTTGTTTCACAGATTTTGTGCTATATTTAACCATTTTTTACCATCAAGAATTAATGAAAATGATCAATAATCCCACCCAAATACCACATTAAGACTGAAGAACACCACAGAACAAGCCATGCTGTGATTTGGGAAAAATACTTTTGACATTTTGAGATTTTTGCAATTAGATGGCGAGCGCTTCACAAACCTCCTTATTGTCAAACTAGCTAAGAGCTCCAGAGCTCCAGTTTGTGGCTGTAAAGTTTCATGATGTTGTGATTTTCCTAGATGTCACCACAGGTCAAGTTTCAAAAAAATTATCTCATTACAATGAAAGACTGCAGCTACTATGGGGACTAAGTTCATCATATCACATTTGAGTAATTCAGGACTGTTTAGGGACCCCAGTATGCACAAATATTCAAATGGATAATTTGTAGAATAGGAGAAAATATACTGCACACATTTACACTGCATGAAAAAACTGCATGTGATAATAAAATGGGCATGTTTGTAAGGGGGAGACTCGTGAGTACCCATAGATCCTATTTTCATTCACAAATCTTGAGGTCAGAGGTCAAGGAACCCCGTTGAAAATGGCCACGGCAGTTTTTCCTCGCTAAAATTTAGCCCAAATTTGGAGCATTATTTAACCTCCTTCCTGACTTGCTACCATGACATAGTTGATACCAATGGATTCATTAGGTTTTCTAGTTTCATATATCTAGCTCTACTCTAGCCCTGAAACTGAACCTGCTAGAGCCTCTGAAAGACAGTAAAGTTGGTCAGCATCGCCCCGTGGGTCTCTTCTGGTTAATTTCATTTGCCATGCATGCCTTGCAATGCAAGCAGTTCTCACGGGGAAAATGTAAATTTTGTGGAAAATAAGTCATGTGAAAATATTAAATTAATGTGATAAAGTCATCTTCATGTGTCATATTTTTGTAAAGGAACACTAAACACAGCGCTAAAATATCACTTAGTTTGACAACAGCAACAGCTAATGAGCAGACTATTCAGTACAAGCGCCACTAATTCACATTTTAAGGCAAAGAGAAAGCAAATATTTTAAAGTTTGACTTGCTTAAAATGTTTTACAGTGTATTTCTCGCCTCCTGTATTTACCGTGGGACTCCAGCAGCTCCATTACTACAGGTCAAGGCGCTATGCAGGGAAAGAGATTAACTCTGGGCAATTAGAGAAGTGAAATTCCCTGGCAATGTTTATCATTCTGCCCTCAGTCTTGTTCTGGGGCCCAGCTAGTGAAATATGGATGTACATTCAATATTTAACATAGGGACATCAAAGTGGGCCATAGCCATAGTGCCAGGAAAAAGGAAAAAAGATGAGGCAACTCGTTCCAGTGGTATGAGGAGACATTATTCATGGGGGCTCCAGAAATCTGTAATTTCCTAGACGTTTCCTGTCAGTGTCAGTTTTTCTGAGTGAAATCTGAAAATCTGAGATTCATAAATATTTTCATGGACATTTTCCCTGGAGAAACCGTTAATCAGGCAAACATGTAAGTGATAATAGAGCTTTCCGATATACAAACTGCCTGGATTTTGTTCAGAGACAACGTTCTTTTGTATTGTAGGAAGTACTACTATGTGCTACACACTAATCAGACGTTGACCCCAGAGTTACACATATCTTGTTGCGTTTTCACTAAGCAAAATGACATTGCAGATATCTGCAATTATAGGCAGCAGCTATTTAAACATACTATGGCACTGCACTGGAGCCAAATGGGTTTAATAAGTGTATATGGAGACAATAAGTCTACAATATGCTGTTCTCAACTCTAGCGGACAAAGCTGTCATTCGCCAAAAAGTCCTTGATGATCAGCTCTTTCTAGTTCATACAGTTTTCATCTCATCCACAGCCGTCTTCAGCTACTGGTCTAACAGCTGGCTGCACATAGAGACCACTATTATGAGTCCAGCATGGAAGACGTTTAGGTTTTGATTAAAATGAGGTTGTAGCTCGGTGTCTGTTCGCTTGTGAGATATTGATCTGGGAAGTTTGAATATATTTCCAACTTTACCGAACTATCCACGTTAGCAAAAGCTTCTGCTAACACTGTTCAGATGCTTTGTTGGGCTGATATCCAACGAGTAACGTCATGCACAACAGTGATGAGTCGTAATGAAGTTTGAGACATCTGTAACTGTTATTTAGGGCAGTCAGAAGAGAATTAAAGATCTTTTTGACAAGTCAGAATGACGTCATAGATACTGAATACGACTTCTGACCAGTCACAATGTAATTAGTCAAAATGCAGTTGTAGATATTTCCAATGTACTTTCCTTTTCTTTCTTTGTAATATTGTTATTTTATTTATGCATTGTTTTATGGATCTGTTTGAGATATAGTGGGCGTAGTTTTGGATTTGTGATTATTCAGATAGTATGTTACGTAACACTACCAAAGAATCACTTAATATCAATCTACAAAACAGATCCAGGTGTGTACAAAAAGTAATTTGAATGTATATGCATCTCCACGTTGTATGTTTTCTATACTGTATTTGTGGAATAAAAAAACAATAAGGTCCAAAACATACAAAAACATCAGCATTTGCTCTTAATGGAACAATTACTGTTAACACCACCACCGAGACAAACAGCAGAGAGCTGACTTATAGTAAATATAACACCTGGAGCCACCGTCTAGTGGCCATTATGGGAACTGCATGCTCTTCAACTTCAAGCCGTGGTGACTGACGATACTGTGTCCGATCAAATCAGAGATTTGCTGGAGGTTGGTGCTACAACCTGAAATGGGACAATAATATTTGTGGATCGCTTACAATTACACTGCAGGGGGTTGATGAGCGGACTTATTCATATAGTTTTGTCTCTTTCTATATATGCAGTATGCGTGTGTCCCTCTCTCTCCCCCTCAGTCTTTCTCTTGTCCTCACCAATTACTTTGACTCCTTTGAAAGTGTGATGATGAAACAGCTCTTCGGCCTTTTCAGGGTCTCAGCTCTGAACTGAAACTGAGCTGTGGCTAAGCTTACAGTTGAGATCAGGTATGTAGCACCTTAATGGTACGTGTCCACCAGGGCGCCACTAGGCACGAAGCACCTGACTGTAGGAACGCTTTCATTTATGGGCTGCTGCTCTGTAACCAACATGGCTGCTCGTTTGGAAACTTCCTTCTTCTATATCAGGAAAATAGTTCACCGAAATGTGTTTTAGTGGAGAAATACACCATGCGGTTGCTGAATCTGTCTTCGTTTTAGATCGACAAGTTATTCTAAAAGGTTTTCAGGAGATTCCAGAGGCGGCGAGTCGCGCCTGACACCCCTAATTTGCCTAGACCTCAACTTTATGCAACTGAGGAGCGGTCAGTGTGACAGTCAGTCACTCCAATGCTACGCTACCAGAATGCATTGCACAGCTGTTTACATAGACAATAAATGGGGCGCATGGAAAGGATGGATCCTGTCGACACGTACTGTACCATCAGCCTCACGGTGTGCTAATTATTTCCTCTTTTAGTAGAAAAAGGATGATACTTACATAAAGAGGTTTTTTTTCTATTCATTTCCACTTTCTGTTTTTTAAGTTTATATTTCCAACTGTGAATTGAATCAGCTGCAACTAATGTGTGAATAACGGTTGTAATACTTTGAAATGTAAGAGCAGGAAAAGCAGAGGCGTTACTAATAACGTTAATGATGCTTCTGTTCCATCATGGTGTGTCAGTCATGTCAGTGAACCAGGACCCCAGTACTTATATTATTAACAGCACATGTACTTGTTGAAATGTGAGAAAAGGTCTAGGAAACAAATCAACATATTGTATTTTCCCCTGTAAAGCATGTTGAACAGTGTGAACTATATGTGCTATAAATACACTTGAAATTAAGCAGACATTTTTTATTCATTTTAAAACTGTACAATGTTATCCCACATCTGTGGCACTACCAACACTGTTTTCACCATATAAATGTTTGAACCTCAGGCAGCGAAGTTGTATGTTTGTATATGAGGGGAAATGATCCGTGTTTCTTTAAACTGATGCAATGTTTATTTGTGGTTGCTAAATTATCTCATTTCAAGCAATCAATATTTCAGCATTTAATCATTTTAATTTTTTATAACGTACAATCATGATTTTTTATCAGTGTAAATTCTGCTTGAGTTCAGTTGTTAACTGAGCATTTAGCAAATCAACTTAATTCAAAGCCCAACCTGGTCTCAAGGAAAACCTTTAAATACCACAATATTACATTCCAGGTGTCATGAGTACGCATTTTAGCCTCTCCACGTGTCGCTGATTTGTATACCACTTTTTGTACGCCACGCAACTAAACAAAATTACTTCTTCTTATAGTGTCCACACACTTTAAATACTGTTTCAACCATAGCTGAACACAAGCTTTGCCATTGTTGTTGAATTCTCCTAGATCGTTGATTTTGCATTCTTGCTTCAGCAGGGGACGTCTTAGTAAGTGGTCTGTTGGTTGTGGTTCTGTACAACGTTCGCAGGACAAATCTTCACTGTCCAGGTTTCCCCATTTCTTCAGAGAGACTTTACACCGACCAATACCAGATCTTAACCGGTCGAGGCATTTCCATTTCACCCAACCTGAGTCAGCAACAGGTGGGAGTCCTTCTTTCATAGTTCATAGTTAGGATCTAGGGACGGTGTCCCAAGTACGAAGTGCGAGGAAACCTGTTGTTTTTCTAACTAACTCTATTCTACAGTGAGATCGCATTTTTGAGGCTCTCAGGATGCACGAAAACTTATGAAAATTTGAATATGCATCAGGACTGGTGAAAATTGCTAATTTCTGTAGTGACTGGGCTCAGGCGTCACCAGCAGGCTCCATAGTGCCCCCTATAGCAGACATGTCTGAGAAAAAGTGAATTCAATCTTCACAAAATTCAAGCATGTCATCGGCAAGAACATATTTAATATTTTTGAGATTTTTGTGGCCAACAGGAAGTCAGCCATCTTGGATTTCATGTGTTAATTTAAAAAGTACAAACACGTTTGAAGCTCATCAAACTTTACATGCGTATTCACAGTAATAATTACTTGGATTTGGTGGGGTAATTGGGCTTGGGTATGGCATATTGGCTTTTTAGCACCCCCTTATTACTTTTAGCCTTTGAACATACCTTTGACGCCCTTGGTATACTCAAAAACTCATGATAGTTGGCACAAAGATGGACACCTGTGAACTTAACATGAATGTACAGCGATTGGGTTCAGTGTGTTTAGCGGGCTCCATAACGCCCCCTAATGTATGGAAGGCCAAAGTTGAGACTATATTCATGAAATTTGGAGGGCACACTACAAAACCACTAACTTAGGTTCTGATAACAAAGCCACTTAGTTAGGTTAAGGAAAAACATCATGGTTGGACTTGAAATAAATATGTAAACTAAGCAAAATACACACGGAAACATCGTAACAACTATGGGAAACATGTCACAAACATCACTAAAAAACACAAGTTTCCTGCTTAAAGGTCCAGTGTTTGTTGGATCCATCCACCTCCCCACCCGCCCTCAAGAAGTGGTTTCTTACTGTAACATATATACACTGGTGTGTTTACATCGCAGTCGCTACAGCATACATGGCATACAAGTGACACGTGGAAATTAAGAAAGGCGTATTTATTGCACGTTAAATGCCTTATCGTGGCATTTATACTGCTTTTCGTGCGAACGGGCTGCAAATTCAGTTTTGTGTCTGTAAGGTGGAGACAGATCCAGCGCCTGCCACCCGACCCCAGCAAGCTGAAAACCTCAAGCCCATTTTCTTGATTACTTCTGTGTTCCTGCAGCTTTTCAGCTCTGGCTCCCTCCTCCCATATAACGAGAGGCATTTTGAGTGTGTGAGCACAAACAGCCGGCGGTCAGTTGCAACAATCAGAAGCAATGTCACGCTAGTGTCAAGTGTGTAGTAATGCCACTGTGTATCACTTCATTTTTCAAGAGTGGTGACAAAGAGCTGCTTACATTTGAAACTTGTACAAAAATAGCAACAACACTGATCAGGACTCAGAAACAAATCAGTCCTCAGAAACTTTGATGGCTTCTGGCCTGTTTGGCATCAATTAGCACATACTTGTTATCTCGTTGTATAACACAATGTTATTTATTGTGTACTAACTGCCAAATTTGTACCATACCATACCGTATACACCAATCTCCTTGTCTAGATGGCTAATCTACTGTTTTAGCAGCCACCATACACATAATGTAATATATTTTACTAATTTTACCTTTCAAAAACTGAGGCGATATTCCACTCAGTTATCCATTAATTAACGTAATTGAAGACGTCAGGTCCTTTATGTACAAACTGAGGTTGGGTTTTTTTTCTCCTGTTTTACACTTTAAACATTACTTAAATTCATTTTTAATTAAGGTGAAAGTTGTGAAATTTAACATTTTAAGGGATTGTTGTCCACTCAAAGGTGCTGACTTTAACTTAAAGCATGCAGATGATGCATTAGAGAGCATTACTATTTAATATTTATTTTACATTTTATGGTTTTATATCTTAAAATTGTTTTTACCAGTTTCATCTTGTTTTTAATCAATGGTACTATCCTATTTTGTATCACAGTCCCCTGTTTTAAATACCTGTGTTAATGATCGAAGGTGATAAATAAAGGTCATTATTTCTATTATTGTTAAATGTCACATGCATGTGAATGTCACATGATCAGCCCCTCTATCAGTCGTAGAGTCAGCTGAGCAGCCTGCAGACTACTAAAACACATACATTTAAAGTGATAACAAAAGCATTGGCTTGTCCATCGAGCTAGCTGCTGACCACCTGGGCTCTTAGACGTACAGACCTGTCCTCTGTTTCCTCCTCATTGATTGGTTGATGATGGAAATTCGGAAATTGAAATCGACAAATAACATTTGTGCCCACAAACAACACACATGCACATTTAACAGACTCCCGTGTGGTGTACCTCAGGCTTGGTTCAAACCCACATGTCTGCGTTGGGAGTCGGTGTCCTTAACCTCTGGACCATCTCGGCGCTGACCGACACAAAGGGTCAGAGAAGGAAGATCAGAGTGAAGCTGCAGAAACTTTATCTTCATCATCCTGCATAGAAACAAAGTTTACAGACTGAAACGTGTCCACACTTACAAGAGTCACTTTATATCCTGACAGCTCTACTTTTAGCAAAAACTTTAATAATGCAGACAATCCATCAAAACCCTTAATAAGAAATGTAGAACAGCCACAAAAAAACCTTTAACAAAGACCTTAAACAGAGCAGATATCAACGTAAAACTCTTTAATATTTTGTGATCCATCTATTTATCCATTAAATAAACTGAAACCTGCCGTAATCTCAACTGGTAGGAGGAATGCTCCAGAGTCTGAGGGTTGTGGGTTCAAATGTCTCCTGTGCTCTTTTTGTTTTCCTTCTGTCAACCATCGGAGGGCTGTTTCATAAAGGCGTCTCTTATTGTGAAAAGCCTGTCTTCAATCTGATTGAAGATTAAAAGTCCCTTTAAGGGATTTTTACCCCTTAAAAGAAATGAAATTATCCATTAATAGTAAAGGTAGGACTGGCTCAAATTAAAAGCCAGAAAAATTATAAAATCAATTAAATATTTATTATAATATTAATATACTGTAATGAATTCAATTAAACATTAATTAAATTGAAACCTGTCGGAAACACCTGCTCAATGTTTTTGGCATCACTTGGCAAAAATTCCCTAATAACCTTTCAGCATATTATAATTCAAGTGTTCTGAAGGAAAACTAGACTTCTGCACCTCCTCGCAGCTCTGTTTTCAGGCTTTAATAACTCTAGTCCATGATGGGAGATGCACCTGCCTTTTAATCAATTTCACCTCAAATTATTCAGTTCAAATGGTGATGAAGATGATTTAGATGATCAGAACACCCCACAGGGAACCTAAACTGTTTAAGATACATATATGTTGTAAAAATAGTCTAACAGCTCTGTGATGACATTATTTTACAGTCATACTCTGATCCACCTGTGTATAACATGTTCCTTCCTTCCCTGCCAGTAATCCTTTTAGCTCTCTGAGCTTGTTACCCACTGAAACAGATCATTTCTTGCCCCCAACATGCAGGCAACATGCAGCGGCGCACTATCTGCCCATAGCCGTGAAGCTCACATAGTCGTCCATGGCAGGTACCCCACGCTGTTTGCCCCCGGAAGATGGAATTACCCAGACAGCCATGGAGCGCACCGAATGGGGGGGAAAGGTGAATCGTAATGCTGTTTACACCAACACCACGCTGCTGCCGCCGCCGCTTCACCACGGCGTAGATGAACTTAATCCCATGTCACAACTGCAGTGGAAATGTAGCTTCCAGAAAGCTTATTCCAACAGAGGATTTAAAAAAAAGGGTCTGGGACATTTTTTTAGACTGTATCCAAGGGTGGAGTGAATTTCCTCCCAAAATAAAAAGCATGTAGATAGGGCGGCTCACGGGGGGGCAGGCATGCTGGGTAAATGCATGGTGTATCTTTGTGTGCACCTGTCTTTGTCTCTTTGTGTCTCTTTTGTTCAATGGAGATATAGTCTCCTGTTTCCTGAATTACCATTTATATTCCTACATCCTATAAAGCCCAAATCCGAGTCACTGCCTTCTTGAGGGCACGATGCTTCTGTAAAGTGAATAATCGAATCACTGCTGGGTAATGATACAGCATTTGTTCACTGGTCCGTCCTCTTTGTTTGTCCACCATAGTGCCCTTCCCCTCTTCTTTTACTCTCGTGCCGAATTCCCTTCAGGTCCAAAACACCTTTTTCCATCAATGTCTCTACCTCTCCCATCTAATCATCATCATATATTCCCTTTTCTCTGCTGCACTCTTTCTTACATCATTCCCTCATTTCTCTCCGTGTTTTCAAACTATCATCTTCTTTCTCTCTTCACTCTCCATCCACTTTCGTTTCTACATTCGTCTTCTATACAGCCAGAGCTCTACTTCTCATTTTCTTCTCCATCATCACCGATTTCACCTCCTTCACCACTTCCTCTCCCTCTCCTTGCCTTCACCTTGCTATACGGCGCTCCCACAGAAACAGATGAAAACACTACTCCCAAGTGTCCTTTCCCACCCATGATTTCTGCTTGCCTTTTACCAAACTCCAGGACACCGAAAGGCAGCCATTTATCACGGCTGTGGAGCAAAACCATGTGGCTTGAAAGTATCGAGGCGGTCATAAATCTGGAAACGCGTGGGGGGCTTGTTTCAGTCCGTGCAGGAAAGGGTCAGGAAACATTCAGCACCATGTTCATCGTGACAGGACTGCAGATGGCATACAGAGTTTGGCTGAAATCCAGAGCTAATTAGTGGGATGTGATTTTTACCAAAGCATAAGCAGGAATCTGATCTTCATCTGCTGCTCAGCAGCATTCATGGTAAACGAGAGAGAGAGAGAGAGAGAGATATTCCTTTATTAGTCCCACAGTGGGGAAATTCAGTTTTACACTCTGTTGTTCACACAGTACATATACATGTCAATGGAGAGATGTCAGAGTGAGGGGGCTGCTCCTGACAAGCGCACAGAGTAGTTGGGGGTTTGGTGCCTTGCTCAGGGGCACCTCGGCAGTGCCCAAGAGGTAAACTGGCACCTCTTCAGCAACCAGTTGGTCTTGGTCCATGGGGGTCTTGAACCCGTGACGTCCGCGTCCTAACCCAAGTCCTTACAGGCTGAGCTACTGCCGCCCATACAGACCATATGTTGAAGTGTGTCATATGATGAAATAAATAATATATAGTGTTTCAGTTGTGCCTTTTATTGTATCAATTGAATCTTAAATGCACTCTGTGGTGTGTTTCTAAACCATGAGTTATGCTATGGAGCGATGTTTTTACGAGTGGGTCCCCATAAAGTTTGTTTCGTGCAAATGCACGAAGACACATACAGTACACCAACACATCACAACTGCTACAATGCTTTGTCAGACCTCTCTGTGTCACTCTCTGGTCCCAGTAAACATGTACTTAATGTAATGAATTAAACACTTGCTTAGATTTAGGCAACAAAACCCCTTAGTTAGATTCAGGAAAAAACAACATGGTTGGGCTTAAAACTACTTTGTGAAGTGAAAATGTGACTTGACGTTGTGAACACTGGACACTGAGCTGATGAACAGTGGTCTCTTGGATGAAAGCAGGACCCAGGACAGAGAGACGGGCAACAGATTGTGCGCGAAACAAAATGATGTAATGTGTTAATAACTGACAACGTACAAATGCCAACTGAAATCTTCTTTCTGTCTAGACTGGATGGCAAAAAAAATTATAAAATCAACTTCTCTCACATGTCTGCGGTGGTGTTTTTATACATCCATAAAGAGATGGTGTTGAACACTAGTGGGCGTAATTTGTGTACTATACAGATTTATGGACACAAAACGAAACTGTGGATATGACAAATAATCATATCCTCATCCAGCCTCTATAATTTTTATAATTTCTGCCTGTGCATTACATAATCAGGATCTTTTGTTGTTAATACTGAACCTGCAGGCTATATCTCTTTAATAACACAAAATCACCGCTGATAATGCAGGACAGAACCACCATAACTACTATATGCGTACATTTTTCATAACATAATTTCCTGTTTCACAGATCAGATTCAGAATCAACAATTCATAATTCCAAACTGCATATTATGATTGTGACAGGTGTGTATATGGCAGGTTATGCACACACACACACACACTGTGGTGAGTTGTGTAATATAAAGCACTGGGGCAGTGTAGAGATCATTATTCATCAAGTGACCCCGGTGTCGTAGACATCCATTTTGCCGATGTGTCCTTGAGTGTAAATTGTGAGTCGCTGCTAGCTCCAGAGCTGCTGCTCTTTAGCTGACTGTGACCTCTGACCTCTGCTGAAGGAACGAATGAGAGAGAGGTGAAGCCCTGAGCAGTGACCGCAGACGGAGAGCTCGGCTTGAATGACGCTGGGTGGTGCTGCTCTACGGCTAAAGACTTCTGAAGCACATATTCATCTGCACACCCCATCAACTAAAACAAAACTGTCATTGGTCCTCCAGCCATGTGGTGATGTGTCACGCTGTTTTAACTTTACTGATCATAAAGAAGCATCGAGGACTTAATTTAATTTCAGTCCCTCCATTGTAATAACAGAGGTTTATTCAAGTGTGCTATTAGTATACTTCTTTTAAACTTAAAATGAGAGTAGGATTTCAATTTAATTATCAGAGATATACTTAACAAAATTAAACATACGTATACTTGGTTTATACTGACAAGTATACAGAAATATCCAAGTAAATTTGGCTTATGCTTACTTTTCGATGGAGTAGCCTGTTAGAGGTTATGAGATGCATGTTCTGATATTAATGTACTTTAAATCTTTCTACGTTTTTTGAATTCTCTGTTCACCATAGAGGCATGCAAAAAAAAAAACTATTTTCTTTTTTAAATCTCATCACAAAATATCAAATTCGAAACAAAATTCAAATAGCAAAAGTCTCTTTAAGTAATGCATAAATCATTGGCGAAGTACTATAAGTCTAAGAAAACTTGGTATACTCACATAGACTATGGATGTCGGTGGTGTTTCACAAATGAAATACATCAGTGGCCAGTTAATTGAAATTTAAATGTGAAATACACCGTGTGAGAAAATGGTGGTAATGTCCACAATTAAGTTTAGGCAACAAAACCACTTAGATTTAGGAAAAATGTCAGGGTTGGACTTCAAATAAGGACGAGGAAACAACATAACAAAAGTATGGAAAACTCAATCACAAGCATCACTAAAAAGGATAGGCACTAATGTAACTTAGAAAACAAAACACTGGTCTAAAACACCAGTAGATGAAACTAAAAACAAAATGAAAACCCTCAGTTGGCTAATGTACAAAGTTTGGCTGGCTAGCCACACCTAACTAACTAACTAATCAAAAAGACAAACTGACGGATAAACCGATTTATCAGACACAAATGAGCATGAGTGCACCCACACAAGCTTGGAGGATGACGTATGACCTGCAGCTTCTTCTACAGTTATATTCCTATTTTAGCAGCAACCTTCTTTCTCTAACTTTGAACACAAAATGTTGGCAAACAGTGTGGCTAATCAAGAAATTTGATTAAATAAACATGAAATATCATAGAAATGCCAAAATACACTGGAGGGGGGCTTTAAACTCATTTGGAGACCTATCATCATGAGGTTTGGAAGATGTTTGTGAAGATGATGTTTTCTCTATTATTAGATCTACTTATCTTTTAATCTGTTTCCATTACCGTAGCAAAATAATGTAAATTGTATAGACCACTCTGAACCCTCATGCCAGTCCTGTGGTTGGATATTTCCTCGTCATATTCATAATCTACTGTTTATCCTCTTCATTAGGCGTCTCAGTTAACTACTCCATCCTGAGTTCTTGAGCAGAGTGAGAGCTCTCACATTGTACCGAGAGATCAGGACTGAGAGTCAGCAGCTGAATGCAAAACGCTGGATTGAAAATGATAATCATGTTAGAGCTGTGGGACGAGCATCTGAACAGAGCGCTGACGATCATTAACCTATGTGGTTGGTTATAGGATACTGGCATGCCCCGTGTCTCTCTCAATCACACACAGAAGTAAAACACACACTGGAGTGTATGTTTTCATTCAGTTGAAGAAATGACAAGAACTGGCTCGAATCAGTTTACAGATATATATTATCATATGTTGTATTTCTTTTCTTCTATCTACACTGCAAGAGCAGAAGTAACAAATTGCATTTACTCATGTTTACGCCTTTGCACTCTGTATTTTTCATCTGAAATTGTTGCACATTCAAAAATAAGTATAACCTTGTGTGGTGTCAAACATATTTACATACCAGCTCCTAACTTTCCTCTGTCATTAAAGCTTCAGAAGGTTCAATTTTCTGCATTTTTCACATCCATCAAAAGCCAAAAGAGGGTTGTTTGACCACTCAGAGCCATGCAAGCTTCATAATTTAAAAATGGCATCTGATCAACATTCGCTTTGTCTCCCAGCACAAAGTTGTTTACAATAAAGAAATAATAATAATAATACAGAGATGCTGGATTTAAAAAACAGCTTGGAATCAGGGATGATTGTAAAACACAGGAAACATTAGACAGAAGGGATTCAGCTCCAGGAAGCTAAATGATAGCGTCTTGGTAATATCATTCATTCATTTGCCCCGTTTGTATAGAAGACGGAACCAGCCAAAATAAAAAAAAATCAATAAATACATAAATTACTTCATGAATAAATAAATGTCTATGTTGGTATGTCTATGTAAATGTAGTTAAGATAATACAAAAAGTAAATGTAGCCATTAATTAATAGATAAAATGTGACATAAATTGATATTTCTGTTGCTTCCTTAGTTATTTATCTTTGTATTGATTCACTTATTAATTTACTGTATTTAATTTTCCCCTTTATGTATTTCATTATTTTTTTTATTTCTACATTTATTTTTGCATTTAATTTGTAACTTTATTTTGCTACATTTAATGACATTTATTTATTTATCTATTTATTTATGTATTTTTCTATTAATAAATACAAATAATTATTTTTGTGTGGCATGTTCCATCCTCCATACATTTGGGACCAGCACTCTCTATTGTCCCACGCAATTAATTCAGTTTTGTCTTGAATTGCAAGGTTTCTGTAACGTTTTTTTGTCAGATGATGGATTTAAAAAATGCATACAAAATATAACAAACTTGGTGTGCAACGACCTTTAGTGTACCAAAGGGCTTTTTAGTGTCGTTGGGTGTTTTCAGAATCTGCAACTTTTCTTTACAAGTTAAGTCAAGTTCTTTACAAGCATGAACCTGAAAATGAATGAATATTCAAGTACTCTTTCCATCCCTACACAGTACATTTCTGCATTAGTTTTCTCTCCTGTATTTACATATTTTCTCTGACTCAACACCTGCACACGTTGTGAATAATCATATCTGAGGGACTCGGTGTGTTTGTGTGCATCTGCCATTCTCACTAAGCTGTCTCACTATAAACAATTGGCTCCTTTCTCAGCGAGGCTCCACCTGCCAGCTATTGTTGGTGCACTCGCTAGCCTTGGCTGTGCACACAGTGTAGCAGTGAGGGGCCTTGAGATGATGAGTTTGCAGAAGAAACAAGCCAATGAGCTGCCAGATACTGCTCAGTGTCACTCATTATTGGCAGCTGGAAGTATGGAGGAGGCAAAGCTTTCCTGATTGTTTGTGCTCACTGGGACTACAGACCGAGTGTGACTGGAATTAACAAGCGAGGCTTTTCTGAAAGCAAAACATTTCTGACAGGAACATTTTTGTGCCTTGGTCAACATACCTATTATGATATCTACATTACAATTGTTCACATCAGTGTTTCACACTCTATTCATACAAATACATTATGTACAATAAAACCACTAATATTGATGATATTGGTCTTTGTAAAGATGGAGAATTTACTGGGCAGATGAGTAAAAGAGGGGGCCCTCAAATCAAAATGTATTGGACACCAGTGCAGCAACACACTGACATGTAATGGAGATAAAATCAGCAATTTTGCTGGTATGGTCCATGAAGGTAGTGATTTTCAACCTGGGGGTCAGGACCCCCACAAGGGGTGACAGGATAAATCAGAGAGGTCACAAAATGATCGACACGATAGGGTAGCAGAATCTTTTGCTCCACAAATCATTTTAATCTTTTCTCTATCGTTTTTACTTGTGAATGACAATAATTTCCGATATTCAGGCCTTTAGAAAGTAAAAGTATTGCTTTGTTTTAATGGGTCAAAGGCCAAAACATTTTTAGTAACCACCACAAGGTGTATGAGTGCTACGATCTATCCATCAATCCATCCATTCATACATTATCTGTAGCCACTTATCCTATTCAGGGCCGCGGGGGGGCTGGAGCCTTTCTCAGCTGATGATGGGCGAAGGCGAGGTGCACCCTGGACAGGTCGCCAGATTATCACTGGGCTGACATATAGAGACAGAAAACCACTCATGCTCAGACAAACCTGTGACCCTCTTGCCGTGAGACGACAGTGCTAACCGCTACACCGCTGTGCAGCCCTGCCCCAATAATGCACATGGCATTTAGCATGCAATACGAATGCCTTTCTTGCTTTTAACATCATTTTTACACCATGTAGTCTGTACTGAGCCCAATGTAAAATGACGCAGTGATGTTTGTGACGTGTTTTGCACAGTTATGACGTTTTTCCTAAGTGGTTTTGTTGCCTAACTGCGGGAGCCCCAGGAAATAAGTTAAATTGCGTCCTCATGATATGAGGAATGCCTGTGTAATATAGTGCTATTTCTACACCTTTCCATGAGGTTGAGTTAATTTAAGATATGGTTAAAGCTGGGGCAATGGAAACAAGCTGTAAAAGAGAAACATTATCATTCATTTTGAGTCATATTACTGGCCACCTGACAGGTGGAAGTCCAACATTCACTTTCCTTTTAGCTGCTTTTGGTCTCCAACTCCAGAGGGAATTATCTGTCTCTTTAGCTGCTGAACGCTCTACACCAGCTGGTCACTGACTTCATCTGTATGCTGTTGGGAAAAGTGGGATTTAGAGATTTTTCTCTGAAAACAGCCTCATACTGCAGCTAGAAACAACACTTTGAGAGCGGTCAGAAATCACGTGCCCAGAGTATCAATGTAAATCCTTTTGTGTTTATTGTTTTCTGTGTATGTTCAATATGTTGTCATCTCAGCTGGTCACATACTGACGGTGGTCGCATGAAAACACATGCTTAATGCTGTGAATTTAACAAAAGCACTTACTTGGGGTTAGCCAACAAAACCCCTTAGGTTTAGGAAAAAAACATGTTTGGGCTTAAAATTACCATGTTTTTACAGTGAAAATGGGACTTGGCGTGGTGAACATGGGACACGAACGAACAGCTGATTGTAAAGTGAAACGTGATGCATGGGACATGAACAGCGATTTCCTGGATGGAACCTTCCCTGTGCATCTCTTTCACTCTTCAAACTACGTCAGTACATCATTTTCCCTTTGTTTACTTGGCCACAGATGGGTTTACATTGTAGTTAACAGAAAGCCTGTTGTGTTGCATACTGGCATTAAAGGGTGTCTTGTGTGGTGGACGCCATGGTTATGAGAAATTCAGAGTACTACTCAAGTAAATACACACACAGCGTATACACTCACAAAACACACATGCATACTTATAATAAGCGTCAGGCTGCTGTCATAACAGCAGTCAAGAGCTGAATAATGGATGGGAACAAATAGAGACAATTACTTAACAGCTTGTCAATTCAATTAGCCTACTGTTTTAATGGCTTAATCACAGTCATCACACCCTCTCTCTCGATCATCTCATTTCCCTCCCATGCCTCTCCTCCCTCTTTTTTTTTCTATTTGAGGAAGATGACAGGAGTGAGGAGGATGGAGGAAAAAATAAGCAGTGCCCCTGAGAAGCAATGAGGGAGGAATGAAGAAGGAAGGAAAGTGAGGGAGTGAAAGGAAGAAGGAAAGGAATAGGGATTAGGGGAAAGGAAGGATGGGAGATCAGGGATTCATAGGAAACAAAAGGAGATGAGAAGAGATATCAGGAGAAAGGGAAAAAAAATTATCAGGAAGAAGGCAGAAAGTTAGCAAGAAGGAGAGGTAGGAAAAGCCGATTGAACTGTTGTCAGGCTATTAAATAGCCATTATCGGTCGCTATAAGCACCATATGTGGGTCATTAAGGACCTACTGACACCCACTAGTAAGTTTTATCATCTTTTTACACTGTCAATCACTGAAAGAAGGTATAAAATAACACGACAGCAACCTCTAGCAATGGTAATAATTATACAGGAGCAGAAGCAGAAGTCAGGCGCTGTAGTACAGAGAGCTTGAAATGCCAAAAGAGGGAGAGGTCAGGGGTGATGGATGGGAGACAAAAAACAGGGTTTTCATCCCACTGACCCCAACAATGTGTAGTATGGCAGGTGGTTCTCATATACTGTTCATATAGCTATGAAACTGTAATTTGCATGCATCCCACAAAATCAGTTAATATGTAATCAATGTAATCATGAACCACAGAATATAGATAGCAGCAAACGGCACGTAAGAGATCGGGTGGATGGGTATGTCAAAAAATAATCTTTTCCTAAACCTAACCAAGTAGTTTTCTGTGAAGACAGAAGTTTATTTTGAAAAGACTGTAGCAGATATGTAGCTGGATATTTGTAAGAAAACATGAAAAATGAGGAATAAGATATCATACGAACGTTGTATGAGGATATGTTGACAGCACAGCTGACCAATGTTTTTGTGCCGCACTTTTGAAATTGTTGAAGCATGTTGCTGTCATGACAACTGACCAGGTAAAGTGTACACGACAAAATAATTATTTCTTGTTAGTCACCAACAAGGAGTTCATTAAAACTACAGCTGCAAAGCACCAACATGCACCAAGAATCACATCAACTTGGGACAAATGCCCTGTAGGGAAAAAAAGTTGTTTACCCTGACAGGTACAGTACATTTGGGTATACATGTGCTCATGATGCATCTGAATGTCTCCAGGTGCTTTTAAATCCCACTGTGGGTATCCCTGTGTGGGTTTGGGCTAGATGGAGGAGGGTAAAGGGAGTTGTGTTCGTCCAGGCAGAGCTGACTAGCGAGGTGTTGACGGTCGTCCTCCCGGCCTCCTCTTATTGTCTCACTAACAGCTGCTCCAGGCCTGATACTTTTCCTTCCTTTTCTCTCTCATTCTGCCTTTTCCAATTAAATCTCATTTTTTTTTGTTAAGTAATTTAAGTCTTTCCCTTCTTACCACCCTCCGTCCTTCGGACCCTACCTCCTGCCTCCATCTCATCCTTTTATTCCTTTTTCCTTTACTTTTCTTCTGTCTTTGCAACATTTGCAATATTTGCATAGTTGATGTTCACTCTATTTTTTTTTATAATTTTTCTATTTATTTCTCCATTTTTATCATTTATATTAATGTGTTTTTAGTATTTTACTCTTGCATCAAAGAAAACGGACAAAATAAGAATTTCATTATATGGTGTAACCTTGTGTTCACCTACATGACGATAAAACTTCTTGACCTCTTGACTTCCATTCTTCTTCCTCCTTCATCCATATCCCTTCTTCTGTCTTTCACCTTCCTTCCTTCAATCCATTTTGCTTTCCCAAAACTACATAGTTAGGTTTAAATAAAGATCAACTTGGTTAGGTTTAGGCAACAAAACTACTTAGTTAGGGTTAGATAAAGATCAATGTGATAAATTTTAGGCAACAAAACTATGTAATTAGGTTAAGTTAAAGATTGATTTGGTTAGGTTTAGACAGCAAAACTACCTAGGTTTGGATAAAGATAAATGAGATTAGGTTTAGGCAGCAAAATACTTAGTTAGGCTTAGATAAAGACTGACTTGGTTAGGTTTAGGTAACAAAACTGCTTAGTTAGATTTAGATAAAATGAACTTGGTTAGGTTTAGCAAACAAAACTTCTTAGTTTGTCAGACAAGTTACATATTTAAGTAATGCCTCTTTAAGAGCTTTTTGAGCCAAACCACAATCTTTTCCTAAACCTAAGTAGTCTATTCTGTTAGAAAGAATGCAACTTCCAGGTTCTTCTATATTGGCCGGAGGTAGCCCACTGATTTACAGATATGTTCAATATGAATGTTTATATATATATATATATATATATATATATATATATATATATATATATATATATATATACCCAAATATGGGACAAAGAGTATGTTTATGTGGGACAGTGTGGGACACATGACCAAGGCTGACTGAGAGGTAGTCTACAATTCTGATATAATGTATATCTAACCGAAATAATAAATATTTCTATTCTGCCTCTCATGTTGTACCATCTTTATGTTTTGGCCGAATGCATCCATAGATTGGCACATCTCCTGAGCTACATGCTTCTTGTGAACTGTGTCGCTTCATATCGTATTCCCGCTGTGTGATTTTCAAAAAATATGTGGCAAATTTTGAAAAAAAAACTCTGAGAATCGCCTTCCACCATTTTATAAATGGTTACAAGTAGTTTCACAGTCTTTGTTGTACCTGCTCTTCCTTTTCTTTATGGTAGTTTCCATCATAATCCACCTAAAACTGCATAGCTTGTGACTCACAATTTTCTCCACTGGGCATAGCTTGGCAAGGACGGTGAAATGTTAACCTCCACTTGACCCATGTATTCGCAGGTTGTAGCAAGTACAGCGCCGTGATGACAGCCTTCCCTGCTTTCTTCACAGACGTTGGATAAAAGCCAGATTTCTGAAAAGTGTCTGTCCTGCAGTGGTTTTTCTTATAAAAACTAGAGCCCCTGAAAATGTGGGACATTGCCTCAATAGGTGGGACAAGGGATAAAAATGCTGTGCAGTCCCTTGTAAAGTGGGACATCTGGTTACCCTACTTCAACATGTGGTCAGGAAGGGCTGGGGATTGAACCACCAAACCTCCAATTAGAGGAGTCCCACCTCTATCTGCAGAGCCACAGCCGTCTGGAAGCTACCGCACATATTCATTAAAAATATTGCTCCCTCATGTTGATGTTGCATGTTATACCTTTCCCCTACGTTTCCTGTCCATCTCTATGTTGTCCACTACTACTATCTATAAACATCTAGCTAATCTAAAATGATTTGGTGCTGTAAACTCAGACTAGTAGTATCATTTCTAGGTTGCCAGGAGGGAAACACACATTCACACTGAGGCTAGAAACAAGGATGTATTCACAGCACACACACAGACCGTACAGTCATAGCTACAGCTGCTATCCTATGCTTCTCTTACCCTGCATCCCCATCAGGGTTTGACAACAGCAGACTGGAACACAGAAACATGCTTCCTGGTGTTTCAAATACCGCAGAGGGCTCACACACACTTCATCACATACCGTCATTGCTTCTATTTTGTTTTCTCCAGCTTCCTTCCAGCCATTTCTTGCTCTCATTTTCCTCCAGTTACATCTCTATATACTGGATACCTACTTGACAGTTAGTCCCAACCTCTCCTATCTCCTTTTCTACTCTCGTTCTGTCCCTCTATGTCTCCTATGTTGGGGTGTTAGTGGTGGTACTGTTTTTTTCTGGAGACCCACTTTTTAAAAATGACAAACCATTGTGATCCATTTTTCAATAGGCCTTATCTATAAATCACAAGGCATGGGTAACGTATGTTTAAATTACTAAGCAACTGTGGTTTAAACCCTCTCTTAAGGTTCCATGGTGGAGAGGTTGTGCTGCCCTGGCTCCATGTATCGGGCGTGGAGGGGAAACTAGGGCCCTCTTGGTTAAAATATTACCCCCAAAAAACAAAAACATATACACAAATTATAAAATACAAGACTTACTCAAAAGTATATAAACTTTACACAAACACACACCAAAAAATAGCTCTTTCAACATGTCAACTGCATACTGATGTGCTAAAACACTATTAGTCTTTGGCATTTTCATTTCATGCTCTAAATATAAACTATGAACACATGCAATGACACGGTTTAATCTCCGTAGTCCTAACAGTATCAGACACAGTTACATTAACTGAAGATGACATGAATATAGTTATTGCATTGTACTCTAAACACCTCTAACTCTCTCCAAAGAGTGAACATGAGTCCCAATTATTGTGTTCAAGCATTCTGGTCGCACACAAACAACAGGACGATTGGCCTTAATTATATATAAATATATTATTTATATTTAGTGACTATCGAGAATCGCAGACTCCATCTTCAAGTCCTGCACCTCATCAAAACTTGTAAATTGTAGCGTTTGTCCTTAATGTTCCTGTAGGTCAATTTACGTCACAACCATAAACAAGATGCCATTGAGCTGACTAATGTCCTGCCATAATCACTGTTACATTTAACCAGTTATTCTAATGAGGGCATTAATTAAGCTAAATAATGCATTAATTAGCAAATATTGTCTGGTAGAGTGTGTGTCTTCATGTGGCGTATATGGATAGGTTATGTGATTTCCATACATTAAAACATTCTTGTTTATACCTCATTTCATGTGCAAATGTATGTATCAGCATGCTCAAATGTCTAATCAGCTTTAGTCTAATGCTTTAGCAGGTGTTATTGTGTTTTGCTGGCTTGTTTACAGAGTGGTACCAAACAGGACGACAGAAGGATGATGCTACGATGACACCATTTCCTGCAATCAGCGGCATTTCAACTCACATAACTAAATAAATGCTGCAACAGCATCATCATTAACTTATAACGACAGGGAAATCTGAACCTGGTGGGAGCTGGAACCCGCGATTAAAAAGGTTGAAGGAAATGCTTCAAGGCACACTCCTCTGCTGAGGTGCCCTTTAGAAAGCCTCTATTCTGCATCAGTAAGATGGTGGGTTTACTGGGCAGCTCCCCAGTGTGAATGCGTAGACTCTGCCCCACTGAGTGAGCTAATTGTTAGTCTTAAATCCTGGGCTGAGCTCACTTGTTTCAGGTATAGTGGTCACCCACATGTGGGGTTTTACTGAAGGATTCTTGTTGCTCTTAAGGTTTTAAAATGTCCACAAATGCAATAAACTGTAACCACAATCCCAATTTTTTGGCAGATGAGTACTTAAGTTGATTAATATCTTAGCAAAATATTATATCTGTATAACACAGGTCTCTAACACAGGTCTCTAACTCATGTGTATACCACCATCTATACCATGTCTACTCTCAATTCCAGCTTTGGGTTTTGCCTGTGTAGACTGCATTTATAGTTTAAAAGGTGTAACTAACATGAAGACCAGAGAGCTGTCTGTGGGTGAAAAGCAAACTGTTTGAAGCTGAGAGAAGATGGATAATCAACCAGAGCCATTGCACAAACATTGGCCATAGCCAGTACAACCATTTGGAACATCCTGAAGAAGAAAGAAACCACTGGTGTACTGAGCAACAGACGTCGAACCAGTAGACCAAGGAAAACATCACCCTAAAACAACTGTCAGAGGCGACACCAGAAGATAATAACCACTCATTAGCAATAAGAAGAGGAAGGACAGATTGGAATCAGCCAAAAAGTACAGAAACAAGGCTGAAAAGTTCTGGGACAAAGTTTTATGGATTGATGAGACAAAGATGAACCTTTACCAAAGTGATGGAAAGACTAATGTGTGGAGAAAGAAAGGATCTGCTCATGATCCCTAACACACCAGCTCATCTGTGAAACATGGAGGTAAAGTCACAGCCTGGATGGCTTCTTCTGGGACGGCTCATTGATCTTCACTGCTGATGTAACGCATGATGGCTGCAGCAAAATGAACTCAGAAGTCTACAGAAACATTTAGTCTGACAATTTAAAGAGAGATGAACCAAACTGATCAGGAGATCCTTCATCATGCAGCAAGACAACGACCCAAAACACACTGTCAGAACAACCGAGGAGTTCATCAGTGGAAACTAGTGGAAGGTTTTAGACCGGCCATGTCAATCTCCAGACTTAAACCCTATTGGGCAGCATTTTACCTGCTAAAGAGGAGACTGAAGGGAGAAACTCCCCTAAACAAAGAACTGAAAGAGGCTGTGGTGAAAGCCTGGAAAAGCATCACAAAACAAGAATGCAAAAGTCTGGTGATGTCAGTGGGTCTCAGGCTTGATGCAGTTATTGCAAGCAAAGGATTTCTAACTACATCTAAAGCATTATTCACTTTAATCTACTTTAAGTCTAACTGTTCCTATGCTTTGGCTTGCCTAAAAATTTTGAGCTCTCTACAAAAGATGTTATCTTCAATGTTGTGTAACAGATCTAGATGTAAATACCTGGAAATAGAAGCTGAAATACTGACTCATATTGAAATACTACTCATATTCATCATTTCATGTCAAACCCAAATGTTTTCAGTGTTTCAGCAGAAATAAAGGAGTTGGCCTCACTGTTCCAATAGTTTTGGAGGGGACTGTATATACACAGATGCATTTATGCTGCAGTCAGTACAGACGGCGCTCAAATGACGTGAAATGCAAGGAAGGCGTTCTTATTGCTCTCTAAATGCCTTGTGCATTATCGCGACATTCATACATATTTTCCTGTGACAGGGGAGAGGTCGAGTCTTAAAAGTGCTCTGTAAAATGCCTGTGAACACTGCCCAGTGAGCGCACCAAACACAATATCTATATTTTATATTTTTAAAACACTGACATTTGAACTTGATCAAATTAGTGTATTTCATATTCATATGTATTATGCTATATTTTAAGTAAAAGACAGTTGTCAGGTGGAGTTGAACTGCAGCCTGTGTAAACATTAATTAGCCCGTCTGTGCAGCATCAACACATAATCATGTCTCTTCTGAGCTTGGTGAGCTCAGATAAATCCCACTACTGAACTGTTCACACTGAGGTCACCTTCACATGCACAGTGCACCAGTTACATTCACAATTAAATGAAAGACACAAATTTGTCTTTCAGAGGTAAATCTGGCCTTCACAAAGACACAAACTACAGCCAAGACTTAAGCGTAGGTGGTGATGAAGTTCCTCCTTTTGAGGTTATTTCAAAAGTTATACTGGGTTAATTAGCTCATAAAATAGTCTCTCATTAGCTCTCTTGGTCATTCGGGGCTCCAGCTTGTTCCTATTAAAAACAACCTTTGTTTTGAACATTGTTTCTCTGCGGGCTGCTGTGATCAGCACAAAGTTCACAAAGTGAAACCAAATCCCCCTGAGTCCTCGGTATCACCCACTCCAAACACCAGATCATAACCCACCTATAAGAGAGACGAATACAAACTACATCACCACAGGTGCCATGCCATTGTTCTGACGGCCCATTATTCCAGAACCCCAATGTTTGAAACATGTCCCATTGGGCTGAAAGCCCATTTACCCGACAGCCTGTGATCCCAAAAAACAAACGCCCATTGCTCCGAAAATACAAACTCTCCATGGCTTACCCGACCCAAGGCGCCCTTTAGCACCAGTAAGAGATGCACCAGGCTTTCCATTAATGCAGCAGTGGGAAGAAATGGAGCAAATATGATTTTAATGATCACCTGACAGCGCATGAGGCCGCTAATATGAAAAACAAAAATCATGTTCCTCTGTGTCCTTCAGTGCTCATAATGGCATCTGCAATATTTCACAGACTGGAAGAAAACAACCAATCAGAGCCGAGCTGGAGCCTGCTGTCTCTGAGCAGCTGTCAATCACTCACTAAGTCCAGTCAAACGGTCAAACTAGGCAGCGCTGATCAAATATAAATCAATATTCTGTTACTGTAATTATTTTTCTCCTCAAATGTTTTCAGAAATATCTTGTAGTTCCTGTTTAGCTTTAAAAAATGAGAGTTTGTGACCCGGCAGACAGTTCAGTTCAGAAAATACCAAGCACCGTCCACCAGCCGGAGCACAGCCAATAGGAACGCTCTCTCTTTGAAATGGCCTGTGATTGGTCAAAGTCTCCCATCACGGCCTAGATTGTTTAAAGCCTGAAAACAGAGCCATAAGGAGGTGCAGAAGTCTAGTTTTCTCTCAGAACACATGAATTGCATTATGCTGGGAGGTTATTATGAATTTTTTGCCCAATGATACCAGAAATATTCTGCCTATCTCCACTTTGAAAAGCAGAAAGACACATACAGAAAGATGTCAAGATGACAAATAAGTGTTATACATCAAATGGATCTCACTGTACATATTGCAGGGTCTTTGCTATTTGCTTTAAAATAGAGGAGCAATGAATTTTGCTACTTGAGATGCAGTGGCTCATTTGGGAAATTTCTTTCCTTGACCATCAGGTTTCAACCACTGAAGGAGGTAAAATTTGTGTTTCCCCCTGGCACTGAAATTGTCCTCACATTTACAAAAAATAGCTGACAGTGTAAAACCACGCAGTGCATGTGAGCCCCCGATCCCTGAGGCTGGAACACATGGCGTCTCTAATAAGCAATAACACATTAATGCCTCGATTTTAAGCCACTGTCTGAACGCATTTACAGGCTGCCATTTACCTCTAATATACCTGTCCTCATGAAGCTAATGCCTCAGGTGACTGCCTTCACACAGCTCAGAAAATGTCCTCCCTCCTCCCCCCCAACTGTTTATTTTTCTTAGCATCTGTCGGTCGCCAGTCGAAAGCGATAGCGGCGCTGCACGTGATGCCACCGTAACAGCTGCCGTGTTAAAGTGGAACCCAGAAGTGGTCTGAATCTCAGGGGGAGCGGCGTGCCCTCTATCTGACACCAGCTTCACTGGAGTGGCTTTTTACAGGTCTCCCAGCAGCCACAGCTGGCACCATAATGGAGGTCATCTGGAGAACTGGAGTTCACTTATGGCTAAATACGCAGAGGTGTCTCAAAAGCATGTCACGGCATGACAGAGTTACTTTTAGATTACTCATTTAACAAACTGTGTTGTTTTTAGACTTTCAGCTATGAAAGTACGACCTTGTCGAGTAACTGTTAAGAATAATTGGTCTAAACTTTCACCTCAATTTAATGTTTTTATGTATGAAACAATATGATTTCCTTTCTCTGGATGACTCACTTGTGTTTCTTCGATTCAGAAAAAGATTTACACATTTTTATCAATCCCATCACCAGACAACAATGTACTAAGCCATCCTACAAAACCCCAAAGCATGTCAAATGTCAACTTTTTTAGGTTTCATATTAAAGCTTCAGTAGGCAGAATATTTTTGGCATCACTGGGCAAAAAAAATCATAATATTGTAATTCAAGTTTTCTGAGAGAAACTTCCTCTTTTGCACCTCCTCGTGGCTCTGTTATCAGGCTTTAAATTCTAGCCAGTGATGGGAAACTTTGACCAGTCACAGTTCATGTCAGAGAGAGAGAGCATTCCTACTGGCTGTGCTCCAGGTGGTGGGCGGTGCTTGGTATTTCCTCAACTGATCTCAACATGACTGCTCAAAAAGTTTCTTGTTTTACAGCTAAACAGTAACTACAAGATGTTTCTGAAAACACATGAGGTGAAAATAGTCATTACAGTAACAGAATATTTACTCATATTTGATCAGCGCTGCCTAGTTTGATCAGAGTTTGTAAGTGATTTACAGCTGCTCAGAGACAGCAGATGATTGGTTGTTTTCATCTGGTCTTTGAAATCTTGCAGATGCCATCAGGAGCACCGGTGGAATATGATTTTTTTTTTTTTCAGATTACCTGTCTGATACACGACTGTCAGGATATAGCGACCATTTTATAAAAAAGAATGTTTTTTTAAATCATATTTGCTCCATTTCTACCCACTGCTGCTTTAAGAATGAGTTTGTTTGACTTAAATTAACAGTTTCCACACAAACAGCACTTCTGATAAAGCGAGTAAACTCCTGAAAGAACTGAGGAAACAAATCACATTTCATCATCATTTGCTCTGTTTTGTTTTTTTCCCCAAAAGACGCCATTACCTTCCTGCCAAACAAATTGAGTTCAACTTTGTCTCGGACTCTGCCTCTGACCAAACAGCGTCTGGAACTCAGTCTCTCATTGAACATTTCTTCATGCGTCTGTCTGAGAAAATGAATTGTGTTCCTGAGGATTACTTCTACACTCTTTATTATCACAAACTGAAACCTTTGTGATTCTAACATTTGTTAAACAATTACTTTGTGAGCACAGAAAAAACTACAAGAGTGGTATCGCTGGTACTTACATCATGGTAACTTTTCATCCATATCCAGAAAACTCATTAAAACTGTGTGACTTGTAAAAAAATTTGGCACTAATTTGCAATTTTGAGACCTACACAATAGATGTTATCCCTCACTATATCGCTGGTGTCCCTGCGTCCTGTTTGCTGGCTCTTCTTTGTGTTGCAGGTTCTGGGTCGTCACCAGCTGAATGAGCCACACCTGGGCATGAGTGTCTATTGCCACGGTGTGAAATGACACATGAAAAGCAAACAACATGACGCTATAACATGCAAAATGACTTAAGAAATTGCTGTGTCATTCATACGCCATTTGGTGAGACCAGGCTGGGCAAATTATTCACTCTAAAATTTCATTAGAATAATGATTTTTTTTTTTCTAGAAGTCCACCGCTACTAAGAAGTGAACTGATGAGGAGGGAATACTGTGAGCAGGCGTTTCCTCTATGGGCTGTGGATGAAGTGAGGAAGCTGGACAGAATGATAATAGTGATATTAGAGCTGTGCTACACCAAGGGTCAGGGAGTACGTAATTACATGGAGAGGGAATAATCTTATTAAAAAATCATTGCGAAACCTCAATCAGGTCGTTTTTATACTTAAAAAAAAAGATAATTATTTGTTAATACTGCAAAAGGTTATAAGGAAAAAAGATCAGATTCTAAGACTAGTGACGGTGATATAATGACAATGATAATTCAAAAAACAGTCTATTTATTTCCTGGAGCAGCTGTCTGAGACTGGGAGCAGATTACAGAAGCATTAACTTTCCTTCCAGAGGCAATTTATCTTACATTACTAGTTGAGAACACATTGTGATTACGGCTGCAGTCACACATACAATCAGAGGACTCGAGGATGGTGCAGAACTGAATTGCCTCAATTCAGTTCTGGTATATATTCTGATATGTGGTAATTAGGGACGCAAAGATAGATTGGAGGTTTAGAGCCAGACTAAATGTGCACAGCAGCAGTAACGGAGAGATATTTTTGGCAACATCCCGGTGTACTGCTGTGCATTGCAATGCTGCGGTGTGTGTGGTGTTTGAGTCTTTTATCAGTCGCAGCATGACAGTGACTCCTCAGGTTTGATTTGCTTTGACCCTGAGTGTCCAGGTTTCCCTCAGAGAGACGCCGAGTCCACGCAGTACTGCCAAACCTCAGGGATGTTGTTCTGTAGTCGACATACCGCACGGCCCCGGTGTCGCCCTGCAGATCCACAGAGAATCACAAATCAGCTTAAAAATAAACTGGAAATACAGATCATGGTGGAGGTTTACTGCAGTTTCCATCGGTCAAAAGTAATCACAGAGGACTTAAAGCAGCAGTGGGGAGAAATGGAGCAAATGTGATTTTTATTATTTTATTTTGTTATTTTTATAAAACATTCACTATATCCTGACAGTGGTGCATGAGACAGGTAATCTGAAAAAAAAAATCATGTCCCTCTGTATCCTTCGGTGCTCCTAATGGCATCTGCAAGATTTCACAAACCAGAGGAAAACAACCAATCAGAGCCGAGCTGGAGCCTGCTGTCAATCACTCATGAACTCCTATCAAACGGTGAAATATGAATATGAATGAAGGATTAGGAATAGATTGGCTTGGTTGGGTTTAAGCAACAAACTACTTAGTTAGGTTTAGGAAAACATCTTGTAGTGTACATAAACACAGAATTAACACAACTCAACTTTCATCAGAAAATGTCTGAAAGGATCTTTTGGAGACGTGACCTCAGACTTGAGTTACTCGAGACTTGACTATCTGCACAACAGCTGGAAAAGACAGAGGCGCTTGATGCTCACTTGGGAGGTTTAAAAAAACACTGAGTCAGTGTCATTTGAGGGAGTCTGTCTGTCTATGTCTGCAAAGGCCAGAACTAAAAATGAGGCAGCAGACAGAGGTTCATTAAGGCACAGGGAACCAATTGGCCACACTATTGTTTTTCCAATAGAGTCGGCTATCCGCTGCTTTGGGTGATTATAGATTTATCCATCTCTGCTTCCTCTTCACCTCTTCACACATCACAGACTCTTACTAAATGTTTCCCTTTGGGGGTGAATGGAGGGAGCTTGATAAACTGCGCTCATGTGTGGGAGGCTTTTGGCTGATCTCTGTGAACATCAGGCCACTGAAAGTCAGCGGAGCATTTACAATGGTTTTCCCCAATAACAGTATGTTTACATCAATATTGTACTTTATATTTCCCCCAAAGATAAATAATGAATCAAAATGCAACCAAACACCTCATGAAAGGCAACTGCAAGGAGAGAATTCACAATATGAGAGATTAAAGCTGCATTTAATCGCTATTCTAACATTAACAAATGACTTTGTGTAAGGTGAACGGTGTCGACCCTGCTGCTCATTTCTGCAGATGTTAGGGTGCATTAAGTATGCCTTCCTTGATTTCCATGTGTCCTGTGTATGCCATGTGTAATGTACCTATTGCAGTGTAAAAATCGGTGTATAAACGCAACGGTAAGAGTTGGTGATGTAGCATAAAATGTGAGAAAGACCACTTAAGGTGGGTAAGAGGGGAGATGGATGGGCCCAACAAACACTGTTGACCAGTGTTTGTTTTGAAAGTTATATTCAACTTGTTGACATGGTTTTTTTTTATTTTTTGTTACACTGTTTTCTTACGTATTTTACTTAAAGTACTCATTTTAAGCTCAACCACATTTTTCCTAAACCTAACAAAGTATTTTTTTGCTTGAACCTAAGTTACTGGTTTTCTTGTCCAACTACAGATGTTTGCATGGTGTACAAATGACAATAAATACAAAAAGCATACAAATACCAAAAGTGGCGTATTGACAGGTGAAAAGACTGAAATGCAAACTCATGATGAGTAGAATGCCTGTGTAATGTCATGGTATTTATTTATACGCCTTCCTGTGAGACCAGGTGACAATTTAAGTTGTGACAAATAGTTCAGCAGGTAAGCAATAAAACTACAACTTGTTTAAGTTAAGGCAACAAAACTGTAACTCTTTCAGGTTTAGGCAATAAAACTGCAACTTTTTTAGATTTCGGCAATAAAATTACAACTTCCTTAGGTTTAGGCAATAAAACTGCAACTTTTTAGGTTTAGGCAACAAAACTACAACTTATATAGTTTAAAGCACTAAAACTACAATTTATTTAGGTTAAGGCAATAAAACTACAACTTCTTTAGTTTTAGGCAACAAAACTACAAATTCTTTAGGTTTAGGGGAAAAGCATCATGTTTTGGGTTAAAATAACTACAAAAAGATCTGAGATTACAAAAATAAAGTCAAAATTTTACGAGAAAAAAGTAATTCCTCCTCCATAAAAGAGGCAGCTTCCCTTAGGTCTATGTTGTTTTTTCTTCAGTGGTTTCTTGCACAATCTTTTCAAGGTCCTGATACTTATGATAAGGTGGTGCTGATGTGCCAAAAGATGACGTATTTCATTATTTGTGAAACTTAAACTAAATTATAACTTCACAAGATGCTCCACGTTCCTCATTTTCACACAGGTGTCATGCTGCTCTATTTCCCCTCTAAAATAACATGTAAATCTTACAACTTTATTCTGACTTTTTTATCATAATTATAACTTCATTCTCTAAATATTAGGCCTTTAATCAGATTTATTTAATATGTTTAATACTCATACAAAATAGAGCTGAAGAGAAGAGCGAATATTGGACAATAAAGTGACCAGAAATACCACTCCAACACAATGCTCCATGTCTGCTGGATGTGTAAATAAGCAATTCACCACAGCAGCTTTCTAAGGTCAAAGGCTTATTCCTCAGCCCCCAAGAGGTCAAAAAAATCAATTAATGCATCTTTTAACGGCTGTTATTATAAAGCAGGATCACTGCATTTTCAAACTATTACAATTTTCAAACTATCAGGATTTATACAAACAGTATCCCAACAAAAATTGAAAGTCAGATCGAGTCATGGATATGATCCAACAGTTTTGAAGAGAGAAGAGCTCCATTCCTGTAAAACGTCACTGCTGACTGTTTAATATTTCAAAAGTACAATCATCTCTTATGTTACTATTTTGAAACCAAAGATAATTAAAGGTAATAATTTTCACTTTAACTCCAAAACCCTAATTTAGTGAAATAATGATAACCTCATTTTAGAACTCAAACCCCTCATTTTCTCTCTTCACTGCAGCAGAAAGATTCACCCCTTCTTCTGCTCTTGCGTTGCCGTCGCCTCCATTATGAAAATTACACCACCTCCTACTTATCCCCGTCTCCCCCACTTTTCTCCGCATGCTGCCGGCTGCCACGACGCCGCTCTCATAATTCCTCCTGCTATATGGCTGCCGTCAGGTGATGAAATGGTTTCCTTGACCAGAGCGGGGCCTGGCAGTTGTTTTAGTGTTTGGGTTTTAGCAGAGCAATAAAGCATCGCTAGGTAACCCCGGCTGACAGAGAGCGATATCTAATAGGCCTGTCGCTCTCATGCCAAATTACTCGCTACATTTCAATTAAGGCCTCTTCGCGGGCGATAAAGACAATTGTAGATGTGTGCAAGTTGGTGTTAATGCATACATGCATACACAGTTTAGCATATGGTCATTTCAGTGTTTGACCTTGCACAGAATGATGTATGTGTGTATTTTATATTATACAATGTGCATGATACCATAACTCTTTCATGGCCTGGTCAGAAACGAACAAACAGTTAATTTCTAATATTTCTGCAGCTCATTTTTCATGTCTTTGTTCACCCAGTGCATGGAAATGTCACAGGTGTATCAACATATTGACCCCTTTTTGCTTGCAGTTCTCACATGAAAAAAAACACCCTTTTTTCTTATAACGCTTTCATGCTCACAATATAATAAACTCTTTTTATAGAGGATATCATGCCATGTCATAGGAGATGTTAACTCTGAAAGCACCCTCAAGATTTTATGCTTACCTCACCCCCGCTGGATCCAAAACAACTATCAGACTTTGATCCGTTTTACTTTCCAGCTTGGTTTCTTTAAACTGCCTATTACAGCCTAACAGTGGCTGTAGAGCTCTTTGTTTTGTTTATAATTTTTAACCCTTATGCAACACAAGGGACATTTTATGCTTCTTAATTTAATTTTTGGCTGTTAATGCATACATTTTGGTTAATGCATACATTTTGGCAAGGGTGAGTTGTTTTTTTGCTGTTGTTTTTTGGAAGTTAAATTTTATCTCCTTTAATGAGTCTATAATAAACCATGTTGCGAAAATACACTACAATACTACAATGTCCCCATTGAAACCCATTAAAACCACAATTTTTGATCCCACAGCTATTACAGCATAATTTTCTACATTCTGTCATATCAGGCTTTCAAACTCGAGCCCTGGCTTCAAAATTGTAGTTTTTACTATTTTCCACCAGACCGAGTCATTTTCATGTAGCCATATGGGGCAACTATTTTCCTGGTTTCCACTAGAGGCATTGCTGCTGTATTACGGAGCACTGCTGTGTTTGATGCAATCATAGACTGTATATAGTCATTGTGACGTCAGCCATTGGTTTGTGGACTGCCATTTTGAGTCCTCGAGTTCAGCACTACAGTTGTCACTATCTTGGTTTTTTGCACCCAGAGGTGACACAAGAGGGTGTATAAGTACAACCAAACACTGAATAAAACATTTTTAGATGGCCAAAAAGGTTATAATTAACTTTCATGAACTGAAAACACAGAGTGAAAGGATTAAAGTTGTAAGACAAAAAAAAACACGGCCAACTCCCAGACAAGCAACTCCATGGTAGTGACCTGTCAGTCACAAAGTAGCCACATCCTAAAGCATCCCCTGCTTTATGGTTTATTTGACACTAAATGGGACCATAATTTAAGATAGGATAAGATAAGATGAACCTTTATTAATACCCGGAGGGAAATTCAGGATTTACTAAAGGAATGCTGTATTGAGGAAGACTTGAAACTAGAGATTACAAACTCATATTTACAATGTTTACTGAGGTAATAAATCAAATGAGAAGTAGGCTCATCTTCTCATAGACTTCTATACAATTAGACTTGTTTTTGCAACCAGAGGAGTCGCCCCCTGCTGGCTGTTAGAGAGAATGTAGTTGTTGTTGCTAATCATTGGCATATCACAGACTATAAAGAAATCCCCCAAGCTTTTAATATACAGAAAATAATTCAGTTTTTCTGTCTGTAAACAAAGCAGCATTTAAGGGGTTAAATTCTGAAAATGAATGCATAGTTTGTAGTTATGATGAGGACTTAAGTTTGTTAAAAAAAAAAATAACCCAGTGAAAGTGGAAAATAATATTAATACATAATTTTATGGCAGTTTTTTTGTCCTCTAAGGACATCAACTTTTTTTAAAGGGATGCAAAAGGGTTAAAGGTGAAAAATGAGTTTGCACAGTGAAAATTAATAGCCCTCCCTCTCTCTCTCTCTCTCTCTCTCCTCTCTGTCTCTCTCTCTCTCTTAGCCTCATTTCACACCATCTTTCTCTCTTTTCTCCTGCTCCAGGAAAGCTTTATCCTCCGTACCTTCTGTTCTATTGTGCAGCGACGGTGCCCTCATCAAAGTGAAGCAAAAGGGCGAGGAGAGGGTTCAGCACACTGTACAAAGAACAGACACAGCAACACTTTTTGTGTGTGTGTGTGTGTGTGTGTGTGTGTGTGTGTGTGTGTGTGTGTGTTCTTGTATCAGCTGTCTTTGTGTGGACCAGTTTGAGTTTTAGACCTTCAGAGTGAGGACATTTTTGGAAAGTGAGGACATTTTGACTGGACTGCACTCAAACAGACCTTCAAAGGCCTTTTTGAGGGCTCAGACTTGGTTTTAAGGTCCAGGTTAGAAAAAGGTCTAGGTTAGGGTAAGGGTTGGGGTCAGGCATTTAGTCTGTGTGTGTGTGTGTGTGTGTGTGTGTGTGTGTGTGTGTGTGTGTGTGAATATCTTATCTTATCTTATATGTTATGGGGACATGAATCTATTTACACAGTCACATTGTGGGGACTTGCCTTCTTTTTGAGGACAAAATGCACATCCCATTATATTTTAGGGACTTGGTTTAGGATTAGGGTAAGGTTAAGTTTAGGATGAGGTTAGGGTAAAGGTTAGGATTAGGCAACGGTTACACATAGGGTTAGGGTAAATTTCCAGGAAATGAAGGTAAGTCAATGTAATATCCTCAAAAGTCATGGAAACATGACTGTGTGTCAGTCTGATACCCACCAGAGTACCTGATTGAAACTCTTTCATGCTCCATGCCTCAGCCTCATCTGTAATAAGCATTACATATAAAAAACGCTTCTCCACAAATTTACAAAGTGCTGGTGAAAAACATGAAACGTAATCAATAAATACCAATAAATACCAGCAATAAAAATGAAAATAAAAGTATGCAACACTGAAGTAAATGTTAGAAAAGGGCAGAAATTGTTTGATATTAATTTTTGCTCTACTAAAAGTTGGTGTAGCAATGATTTATAGGTTTTAAAATACCTCAGGGCATCTAATAACTTAAGAGACGGACTGGATGAAAGGTTTGCAGTGCGTCACTGTGAGCAATGACTTTCTTCAGTTATGAAAAAACATTTGTTGTTATTGTTACGTGACAAATGTTGATTTGAAAGTGGGACCAATTGTTCAAACATAACTAAGTCAGATTGATGCAGCTTGTGGTTTAAACTTAGATGCAGTTTTCTTTATTTTAAAAGGCTGTAACTTTGTGTGCCTTATTAATTAATCTCCCTCAATCTCGCCTTTCACATTCAGTGGAAGGTGTGAACAAACACAGAGTGAATGTCTGCAAACCTCATAGCTGAATGTTCACACCTGAGAGACAAGGTGAACAACAAACAACAAACTCTCTTTAAACCTTCAAAAAAAAAAAAAAAGGAAGCAAATTCAACCCGACCAAGCATGGTCTGTGTGAACAGGGATTTCCAAAGCACCAACATTGAATGCAAGGTCACTTTCCCCCACACCGGGAAAGGTTTGGAGGAGAGGAAAGGAATAGATTGTGAGAGAGGAAGCTGTGTGCCATTGTGTGCTTTTGAGCATTCAAGTCTTTGAAGGTCTTTGTAGGTGTACTTTGTTATCCAGAATCGCAGAGCGCTGAAGGCAAAAGGAACATAACCCTCAGAATGCTTATTATTTTGATTTCATTTTTCTCACCGTGGGTCCGCCGTGGCCTATTTACTGAGGATCTTATGTGTGCTGGAGGTCAGGTGGCAGTCTAATTTGGATCAATTTATCTGTCACAGGTACATCTTGAGGACTGTGTGATTGTACGAGCTAAGCAATGGAGCTGAATCCAAAGAAAGCCCATTTGAATAAAAACAGCCCATCCTCTTGCGAGTAAACTGTAAGCTTATTTCTACTCATCTCAGAATGCTACTCTCTGTACTGAGAATTGTGCATAACTGGTGGCAGGAATACATTTTTTCATGTTTGCACATATGCATGTGTGAGTGTCATTGTACATGTGCAAAACGACCCCGTCTGTCACAAATTACATTCCCATAAAACCACCCTGCGAAAACAATGAGGGAAATATGTTTTCTCCTGGATTACCAACCTGATCGCTTCAATCTGCGTACAAATAAAACTTTACACTGAAACGAAAAAAAGGAAATTTGTATCAATGTCCATCCATCCATCTGCAACCGCTTATCCCATTAGGGGTTGTGTGGGTACTGGAGCTGATCCCAGCTGACACTGGGTGAAGGTGGGGTACATCCTGGACAGGTTGCCAGTCAATCACAGCGCACATAGAGACAGACAACCATTCACGGGCAATTTAGAGTCATCAATTAACCGAACCTGAAATTCTTTGGACTGTGGGAGGAAGCCGGAGAACCTAGAGAGAACCCACGCTAACACAGATTTGAACCTACGACTCTCTTGCTGTGAGGTGACAGTGCTAACCACTGCACCACCATGCAGTCCTACATATCAATGTACACAAAGCAAATCTGGTAAATGGACTTGCTTTTATATAGTGCTTGTCTCGTCTGACGGCCACTCAAAGCTCTTCACACTACATGTCAGCATTCATACACTAATTCATACACTGATGACAGAGGCTGCCATGTAAGGTGCCAACTTTGCCAATCAGGATCTAATCTAAATACTCATTCATCTCACTCAAACACCGACGGCTCAGCCTTCGGGAGTAATTTGGGGTTAACAGTCTTGCTCAAGGTATTTGCTCCGTATTTATTCCTGGACCAAATGTATATAATAAATGTATATAATTACATATATATATATATATATATGCTATACATATACAATACCCACCCACCTGCTGCACTTTACTTATTACTGTTACTTATTTATTTTATTGCCAAGTTTCTTCATTGCACCTTCTCTTTTACTTTTTACTGTATTGTATTCATCTGTACCGTTGTTGCTGCTGCTATGACACCCGAATTTCCCTCCGGGGATTAATAAAGGTTCATCTTATCTTATCTTATCTTATCTTTACTGAGTGCAATGTAAATGCATCCACATAATTATGCTATGTGAAAAAGTGAGTGAAAAAAAGTGAAAAAAATAAAATAAAAAAGAAAGAAAGACTGGGGCTGCACGGTGGTGTAGTGGTTAGCGCTGTCGCCTCACAGCAAGAGGGTCGCAGGTTCGATTCCGGCTTGGGACTCCTCTGTGTGGAGTTTGCATGTTCTCCCCGTGTAAGCGTGGGTTTTCTCCGGGTACTCCGGCTTCCTCCCACCGTCCAAAGACATGCTGTTTAGGTTAATTGATGACTCTAAATTGCCCGTAGGTGTGAATGTGAGCGTGAATGGTTGTCTGTCTATATGTTGTCTGTCTCTATGTGCCCTGCGATGGACTGGCGACCTGTCCAGGGAGTACCACGCCTTCGCCCAATGCTAGCTGGGATCGGCTCCAGCCCCCCGCGACCCCTAACGGGATAAGCAGTTGACGATGAATGAATGAATGAATGAATGAAAGAAAGACTGCTGAGGACTTTCAACCAGGAGACTGGAAAACAAAAATGTTTTTAGCGACATTTGTCACATTTTTTATGACATTTGTGACATATTTTCCATAGTTATGTTGTTTTTGTGTGTGTTTTACTTATTTTACGCCCAACCATGACATTTTTCCTAAACCTAAGTGGTTTTGTTAGTTAAATTTAATTGTGTCACAGTAGTTTTGTTGCGTGGCGTACAAATGACACATAAAAATCCTAAAATGTGTCCTGATGAATGTCCATGTAATGTTGTACTATTTATACACCTTCCCTTGGGACTGGGTTGGTAGTGAAGCAGCTAATATATCAAGGTAGTTTTAAATTTGCTCTTTTATTCCAGGAGATCACACTGTAACTGCATTTTTATTGTTAGAAATACAAATAAATGAATGGGAAAAACTCACAAACTATCCAGGTTCTTTACAAAATCCACATTAATTAAAACTTGGCAGGACAGAGAAATCAGTTTAAGTTATAATGTGCATAAATTATAGAAAACTATTGAACTATTTTGCTAATTATCTAAGAACAACATGTTTAATTTCCCACAGAGCAATCTTAAAAATAATTCAACTTCAGCAAAGACTGTCAGAAAACTGGGATCAGTGTAATAAAAGCCTCCGGGCAAAAATCTTTAATAGCCAGAGGATAACAGGATGAGACCGTTTCCTCCAAAGCCGAGAAATACTGTGGAGAGCAAGTCAAATACAGGAGGGCCAATTAATGCAAAGGAGACATACTTTAAACACACACACACACACACACACACACACACACACACACACACACACAATAGACTTATATGCCCACAAACAGGCTGCTTATCAGAGGCTGGGAGGGGAAGATCAAAGTAGCAACAGCGAGAGAGGGAGGTACGAGACTGATAGGTACGATGCATGATGAGAGAGGGAAGAGAAGAAAAGAGAGGAAGAGACAGAGAGGCAAAATGAGACAGAAATGAAATGCTCAGATCCAAACCGTCTGAGGGGAAGGCAGTCACAGTCAAAGATTTTAAAGTAAGTCTTCGGATCTCGGTTTGATGGACAGAATAACTCCCTTGAGTGGAGAAAAGATACAGATAAAAAAGACAAATGACAAGGGCTGATAAAATGTTCAGAGTGCAGAGAGAGGAAAAAGGCAGTGTGAGTTAGATTGTGACAAGAACTTTGAAGAGGACTTAAAACAGGCTGCATAATGAAGGATCTGATACGGAGAAAAAAATTGAGACATCAACGCTTTAAACTGCAGGTTTGAGTCTATTGCTGGAAGGGACAGGTGCATTTCAAACGTCTGTTTTGAAGATTTTTAAAATGATTTTTTCTTGCATCTGATTTTATTGTGTCGTCTATGAATCCGGTGTGTGAAAATCATGGTTGGATTCAACCACTGGAGGACCCCGGAGCAAAATCGACCTCAAGGCGCCTACTGACCTTTTGTTGAGATGTGCCCCTCCACAGGACAAGGCCTCCAGATTAGGGGATGAATGATTCATTGATTTCTTTTGGCTCTAGCGGCTTGATGTTAAAAATAGTCACTAGTCACTAAAGTTGTCCGTCTGCGGTTTAGGTACAGTGCATTTATCAGAGCTTTTCTGTTGAAAACAGCTGGCAGCTACTGATGTAAACTAGGTTGATCAGAGCATGCAGCCCGTTCTCATTGCTAAAGCAGCAGCAAATGGCCCCTTATTTGTAGTGAAGTATGTTTCATATTAGTCATTTGATGCATTGTTTACAGCATATGTTTATTTTGCCATTTTCCATGTTATGGTTTTGTAACTGCTGTTTTGAAATCAGCAACTGTAATAAAGTTCACTTACTTTACGTGGTGTATTCCTCCAAACAAATTTGCATTTAATCTAATTACTATAAACCAAGTGACTTACAGTGATTGTGACATAATCCAGCCTTGGTTTAAACAACAAAAAAACACTCCTGTCTTGTCAAAAACATATTATGGTTACAAACTTTCTTCTAACTGACCACAGTTTTGAGTTAAATATTGATATTAGATAATGACCTGCAGGAACTCAACACATTTTGTTGTGTGAGGAAAAGACATGGAGAGACCCAGGAGGTCACAGATTATTTAAATAATCTTATTCAACACAGTATTACAGAAATAGTCGCGAAATTGAATCTGTTTGATTCATGTACATAGATATGAATATCCCATTTTTACCATGATGCTCAGCACAACTTTCATCAACACGTGATGCATGTGTCAATTTCTGCTCCAGTGTTTTCAAAATAAAACTACTGAGGTTTAGGAAAAGATCATAGTTTGGGTTAAAGTAACCCTGGAAGTGCCGGAAAATATGAAAGTTACGTGGGAAATAAATCAACTCTTCTGGGTTCACACGGGACACAAACAGCAGCCTCCTGGGTCCGCAGTCCTACATTGCGTTGGCCGCTCTATATACTTCCTTGTTCACAATTATGGAAACAAACTGATTTCCTGCTGACCATCACGAAAGAAAAAATGTGAAATTGGTGTCTATGTACACAAATCAGCATTAAATTTATGGACTATTTCACAAAATGCTGTGTGACTGGGCCGTATTATTTGTGGATAATGGAACAGCTTTAAACTTAACCAACTAAATTAACTCACAGGTTTATCCAGTTGCCACTTGGGGCCACCACAGTGCAACATTTCCCTCTGCAGCAATAAGTCTGAACAAACAGGACATAGGAATGATGAAGACAGAGGGAGATGTGATGAAGGACACATCATACTGTACACACCATACATATATTGTATGTCAAACACTGTTCACACTAGATTCCTCTGCTCCATCTAATCTAATCCCTGATCCTCTTCCCTCTATAAACCCTACAGATGACGACCCCCAAATTTTCCTTCTGAAAGCAGAGAAAAGCGAGAGGTTCCACTCATAGCACAAGATAAAGAACGAGGACGGTTAAGTTTTGTCAACACAGAGACACAAAACTCAGAGAGATAAAACAGAATGGAGGAATGGTTATTATACGCTGCTCCGGTGAGACTCTGGGCCGTGAAACTCACAGACAGGAAATTAAATATAAAGGAAGATGGAAAAGTAACGCAGGCACCCTGCAGGTTCACTCAGGTAAAGGACAAAGAATGAATCTCAGCTCGCGGTGCTGCCTGAAATGCTGCCAAATGTCTGAAAGCTTGAATGAATCCCAGTCCATCCAAGGAACAGAAACTTATAAAGCTTCCATTGTTTCAGCTTTACAAAGGCCTGTCGTCTAAAATCCCATTCTAAACAACATGCTGCTGTATTTATATGGAGGACAGAACCTGCCAGAATCAAAAATAAACTAAAGAATAGATAAATAAATAAATATGTCATTATATGCAGCAAAAAATCTGTAAAAAATAAACATAGCCATTCGTGGATTGATAAAGTGTGTCATACAGTAAATTGATATTTCTGTTTTAATTTGCTTCTTCATTTATTTATCTTGGTATGAATTCCCTTATTTATTTACTTTTCTGTTTGATTTTCAACTGTATTTATTCATTTTTTTATGAATTTTTAAGTTACATTTATTCTTTTTTATTTTTAGCTATTTTATATTTGATTTTAAATTCTTTATTTATTTATTTATTTTATTGTGTTTCTTATTTCTAGCTATTTTGTATTTGATTTTAAATTTATTTATTTATTTTTAGCATTTATTATTTATTTACTTATTTTTGCATTAATTTATTTATTTTATTGATTTTCCCTTTGCATTTCACCCCTTATTTATTTCCCTAAACGTATTTCTGTATTCATTTCTTTAAACATTTCTGTTTACATTTATTTATGATTTTCTGCCTCGTTATGCAAATGATGGGGCTGTCAATCAATGTGTGTCACTTTTTTATCATGTCATTTATTTATTTATTTATTTTTTATTTTGACAGGTTCTCCATATGTTTCACTTTCTGAGCCACCGAAAGAACCCACTCTCCTGGATTTAGTATTCATCCTGTCATTCAGGAGGTACTGGGACATCCCAAACCTCTCAGCAAGGGGCAGGAGAACAGGCTGATACACACCAGAACCGGTTCATGTGTTTGACACTTTGCAGTTGGTCTGTGTTTCTATCAGCAGATGTGATTAGACCTGTTGAGTGTTGGTGATGAGCTATGTACCTTCAGATGGGAGCGCAGATAGTCTGATACTGAGACGCTTCTGCTCAGTTGAAACTTTGACTTGCTGAGCGGCTCCTTTTACTTTATTGCAGGAGTTAACAGAAATTTACATTTCCATACATCTGATGGTGTTCAAACTTATATCGTTCCTACAACGTTTATATACAGTATTATTGTGAAAAAGTAAAATTGATTGAAAATTAACGAAAAACAACGAAGGAATAAAGTAATAGATAAAAACAAGGAAAAGAATGTAAGCAAATAAAAAAAGCAAACAGAAAAGAACAACAACAAGAAAGAAGTAAAATGATTAATTTAAATCTTCATGGCTGAGTCCTTCATTATTGCTTAATTGTGATCCTCGTATTTAATCCATTTATTCCACTGTTGTAAATATTCATGTTCTTGATTTCTGTCTCTATAGGTTATTTTTCCATCTCTAAAGTGCTGTTTCCCTTTAATTTCCAGTTGTTAAATGAAGGTGGATTAGGTTTTAACCAGTAGTAGTAATAGTATCCTGTATAGGTATCTGTCTGTGATTTCAGGTGGTGGTACTCCGCAAATAATAGTTTGGTTCACACGCCTGTTTGATTTTGAAAAAAACATTGTGATGGAGTTTAAAGTTAATTGCCAGCAACTCCAGCAACACTTGTGAGGCAAATTTAATTATGACACCCGTTCTAACAGTCTTTCATTACTAGAAGTGTTGATGGAGCTAAAGAGTTTTTATCCTTCCCTTTGTTATGCTCCTTCCAAGTAAGAGAGCTTTTGCCAGAACATTTAACTGGTTTACAAGTTTTCTTAAAATAGCCAGAAAGCTTAAAGGTACAGTGTGTGACATCAGGCGGCATCTAGCGATGCAGATTGGAACCTGATTGGAAGAACTATGCTGGCCGACGTGAAAACGTATTAAGTATAAAAAGTCAACTGAACTCTCTTATTTTACGATTTAGAAGAAGTACAAGAAGTATACAACTGAATAAACATCTTTTTGATAATGGATCCTACACAGCAGACACTTACATACTTTAATTGGTCTTGAGCAGGACTGGTCAGTGTGGGTTTTCCCCTTGATCTCTCTCCCATTGAGGAGGAAGCTAATGGGCCTGACCACACGACCTGATCGCTACAGCATGTTCGTTGATAAGCTCTGGCCTTAAACCCAACTGTTTTATCTGCTGGACCTTCAGGTCTGCTCACGCGGCTCAATATATTGAAGTCTCTGTGCAAAGCGGATATACCTGCTGGAAAGCAGCTGACCTAATCCAGCAGATGCTGAAAATACAGAAATTATTTCAGAGAAGCCAAATTGGTCAATACCCATCTGAACCGCCCTTGATGGATAGTTTCACACAAGAAACCCGATTGGTCAAAGATGCGCTCCAGCTGTGTGAATTATTCCCGTAAAGCTAGCGGTGCTCTGATTGCTTTGCCTGTTTCCATGGGAAGAAGTTAGCGATTGTGAATATGCAGCTGTTAAAGAGGACATACAATATTATTTTAAAAGTTCACACTTAGATTTTGGGTTACTAATAGATCACATTTACATCCTTTAATGTTTAAAAAATGCTTTACTCTTCTTATACCAGCTGTGCTGCAGCACCTCTTTTTATCGTCTGTCTGAAACGCTCTGTTTGAGACCAAAAAACACATTATTTTCCTCATATTGTCTGCCTGTATTCACCCTCTGTCTGAAATGCTCTATTTTCGAGCCTGTCTCTTTAAGACTCACCCCGAAAAACATAGTCTGCTATGATTGGTCAGCTGGCCAACTCTTATGATTGGTCAGCCAAACCAAAATCATCGGACTCCACACCAGTTCTGCTCTAACTAGCCTTGTTTCAATGCATGCCAAACTAGCCGCTAGGCAGGTATTTTGTAAATATGTTACTTGGTGACATCACCATGTTACAGAAGAAAAGGCGGGACTTCAGTGGAGGCGTGTCAGGCAGTTCAGGAGGTCTTTCTGTGGGGCAGAGAAACTCCTGTTGGTATGGACTTTGGGTTTTGTAACTTTACAGACCTTTTACATGCACAAAAAATATATAACGCACTAAAAGAGAGGGAAAAAGCACAACATTCCCCCTTTAAAGCCATTTCTGTCATTATGAATTGTTTGGCGATAACCGTATTTGCCTGCATATTGTCGCTACCTGTGTTACTGTCATAATGAAGAACATGCAAGATATTTTTGCAAAAATTAGTTCAAACAAAAGCACCCATAAATTTAAGATGATTTCCAGCAGTATCAGATATTCTTTCATCTCCTTAACATGAGAGAATAACCAATAAAATATTGATTTCATGAAGCCACAAACAAAAATGCGTTATCCTTTCTGTTTTGTTTTCCTTTGTTTAAACTGTCTTACTGATAACATTTTCATGTACAGAAGTATTTTTTTTTTTTTAAATAATACACATAAATAATCCACAGAGCCGAATAAAAGTATGGCTTTTCCTGAAAAAAAATTATATTATGATTGTGAATTAATCATTTAAAAAATGGCGGGTCCAAAATTAATGTTTTATTCATATCTGTGGAAGATATCTGACGTTTGGTTCCCACTTTCAGCAAGGCTTGTGAGTAGAAGGAGGAGGAGGAGGAGAATCACATGGTCATCAGTTTGTAAGGTAAGGCAATGACTTGTTGTGAAGTAAATCCAATGGAACAAGGGAGAGAGAATGTTATCAATGTTGTCAATAGCACCTTTAAAGTAGCCAACCACAATGACACATGATGGAGAGAATATGGGCCTCATTTCTGTGTATTTCTGTATCATCACTGAAATGCATAATGTGAGAAATTATTAATCATCATGTCATTCAGTTAGAATAAATTAGACTCCAACAAGTGTCTCAACAGATTATTTAAGTATTTTTAGTATTTTTTGGTGTTAGATTGGATTTCATTACAACATATTACACCCATTTTGAGAGAGTTCTCTGAAAATCTGTTTGCATGAAAGTTTTGCTATTTTATAAGCAAAACACAACAAATCAAGTGAGTTTTACTCTTAATGTTTTTTAGGAACCTCAACTGAAGGATGTTGATTTTTTGAGAAATTTCTTGTGAACGTCAGAATACCCTTTTTCAAAAGCAACTGGATAACCATTGTCAAGAGTTTCACCCTTCAGCGATCAAAAGTAGTTGTGAGATTTTCCGGCTGGTAGATTTAATTTACTGCTGTCTCTCAGATAGATTCGCCCTGTATAACTTTGTACAAATATCCACAAAGCGCGGTTTCTCTTATCTGCCGATGGTGCGTACCCAGCAGCCATCACTTCCTGCTGTTTCATCAAGCAGGTTTTACACCTGCTAGATGATTTTAAGCAGCGCTGCGGCTTGCGATGAACGAGGAGTTCAGTGTCTTGAAAAAGGATGTTTTGATCTGACACAAAGGGGTCAAACCTGTTGCACATCTTTCTGTCCAACCAACAGAAACTGAGACGTCATTTCACAGAGGTTAATATGTAATTGTGCGCAGATCCATCCTCAGTTTATATCATCAACATCATCCTCACTTTAGTCACTTTTAAACAGTTTAATTTCAAAATAAAACAGTTAAAAAGACTTAAAAATTATACTTTGACAGAATCACTGCTACCTATAACGTTGTGTGAGGATTATGTTTTTAGGAAAGGACCAGAGACTCTGTTATAAAATAGTGAAAACTTCTGAAGTCAGTTCAGCTGTGTTTATATGGCACATTTCATGCATAATAAAATGCAACATAATGCGCTTTACATGAAAATGGCAAAATAATAAAACAAGTGAAGACAAAAAATTAGTGCAGAACATACAAATGTCAAAATTAGGGCTGTCAAAGACGATAATGCATTAACGCAAAAGCTTTTAAACACCACAAATTTCTTGGACACATTAACACAATCAGTCTGTCTGAGGTTGCAGCAGGTTCTTGTCATACTAGCGTTTTGCGAAGGTTAAAAAACGCTCCAAACTTACACTACACAAATAAACACTCTGTCATAAGTCCTGCATTGAACATACTGAACAAGTAAAAGTATGTAAGTAAGAAAGTGAACATAAAGTACTCAGTGGAGGAAAACGTCTGCAGTGACTGTTGTACTATATATATACATTATATACTGTATTATACAGTACAATATATCATCAGATTATCAATACTAATGCATTATTGCAGAATATTACTGTTGTAGTTGGTGGAGGTGGAGCTCATTTGTATCAGACTGCATCTAATTATTATTTTCATCATGAATTAATCTGCTAATCATTATCTACATTAATCAATCAATGGTTTGGTGTGTAGAAAATTGGTAAAACATGGTAAATAGTGAGAAGTCAAAATTACCCAGAGCGCATCATATGTTTGGTATGCAAAAATAGTGAATTCATAGAGTAATTAAAGTTGTCAGATGAATATAAGTAAGATGTAAGAAGCATATTGTTTCCCTCTGAGATGTAGTGGAGTAGAAGTATATAATACTATGAAAATAAAAGGCTTGAGTAAAGTATAAGTACCTGAAGTTCATAGACTTAGCCAAAAGTTAGCCATAGACTGTTTTGAAGAGAAACGTTTAACCTTGAAGTAAGAAACTCTTTCTGGGTGTGTTTAACTTGGATTAATTCCTTTATGTGGTTCTGCAGTTTGAAGTACAGTTGAATGATTTAAGAGCGATTTGTTGGTTTCTGACCCGGCAATATGTTTCAGTGTAGGCGTGTAGTGCAAATATTCATTCTGCTGCAGGAACAGCCTGTGGCAGCCATTCGTCAGCACCAGCCTCGTCAAAGCTATGCATGTCCGATGGTCTGTCTTTCTTTCTCTCTTGGAAACCACTAGTTTGAAGGACAGAAAATGTGACACAGGTTTGTCTGATCAGATATTTGTGTGTGCGTACTGCCTCCTTGTGGTGACATACCTTATGTTTTGCTTGTAGTAGTCCTGATACCGGAGTCTGCTGTCGGCCTCTTTCTGCAGAAGACAGTTGGATGTGTCACAGTTGGAAAAGCACAGGTGTAAATAATGGATCCAATGATGATGGCTGAATTGCTTTTAGCTGCTTTGATTTCATCGTCCTGTTAGTGTGCATGCTGGCTCACAGTCACCGGGACACTGAGACATCACTGGTGTTATTAGCAACACCTGTGTTTTTCCTGCAATCACAAGTCAAGATGCCTGCTGTGAAAAAGGCCTCTTGGGTGTCAGTTCATTATAATTACATACGGCATCAGTTAAACAAGTTGTTGCACTGCAGAAGCACTTTTTCTTTAATTTCATTATTAAAGATTATATAAACTGCATGATATTTTGCAGTTGAAGTACGCGTCGGCTGTTGCCGTTAGGGCAAAAATTGTTAGGAGAGAAGTCTTCCCTTTTTTCTGTCATATAGAGTATATTAAGAATAACTGGATACCCTAGTTAAATTTTCATTCAGACATCATGAGGTATCCAACTCAAGGGTTAGCACGCAAAACAGCTTCACTCACATAGACTTAAAGCACTGATGCCACGTTCTCAGTTGTTTCTGTCTCACTGATATCTGTGTGATGTGTTGTTGGGTTATTGCTGCCTGTACACACTGAGACAGGTACAAAGTCCCTGCCAGCCAGCTGCATGGTCAGAAATGACTGAGTGACACACTTGTTGACTTGTTTGCTGACTTGATTCTCCTTGAATTCAAGACATAAATAAACCTCCAGTGTCCACTATTCCTGTTTCCAGTCCACAATTAATTGCTGTAGATATTTTCCTTTAGAGTTGCTAAATGTAGATTTGCCTGTGATATTTTGCAGCTTTTAACCACAAATGTTCAGCTCTGCAACTGTCGGAGCCTATTACGATCAAAGGTGATCAAAGTGACGATGCCAGCACAGTTAAACTGAGCATTTACTGCAAAAAAGGTAGATAACAGAAGGCTCTGTGATGTAAATACTCTATTAATCTCACTTTAAAAAAGTAGAGTAGCTTGGATTAAATCACTTGAGCAGGTGACACATGAAAGCATCGATCACGAATGAAAGCGACAGGGAGGACTCTGTACACGATTTGTGCTTTATTGACAAAATAAGAGATTGTACAGTTTCTACTGTTGATTGCAAGAGCAGTGTTGATCCATCACCTTTACACAGGACACCTCCCTTCATATTCTACCACTGTACCTTTATATACGGTCAAGACAGCTGAAAACAACTAGCAGAAGGCAATAAGATATCAATGAATTTGTGGACTCGTGGCAGTTATGGTATTTCAACTGAAGACATGAGATGGCAACAGACGGAAAAACTTGGCTGCGAGGAACAGGAAGTTGAGTGACAAAAAAACTGGTCTGTTCTTGTTTTTTGGTGTGGTCTTTGCTCATGAACATCAGGCCACGCAGTGTGCAAATTTCATCGCGAATAGAGGTAAGAGTCCACCAAACAAAGACAGGAAGTAACTACAAATTAAAAGTTCTGTGTGAGCATGAGGGAATAACATATGTTGCCACAACGAAAACCATAAATGATTGATAGAGACTTCACCGAAGTCATAAAACAAAGAGGGCCAGCCCCAGGATTTCTGCATAGCAAAATCTGGGCAGTAGAAATAGAAGAGGTACCGAAAACGAGCGAAATATAAACTGATGAACAAGGGGGAAGTCCTCTCCCACGCATTATATTAGTACGTTCTAACCTGAACAGTAATCTGTCTTCTTTTAAATGGCTAAAGCACATGATCAGACCCCTCAACCTTTTGAACTTAATGTGAAGCTTAATTTCCCAACATGTAACATTTTACTTCCTTTAAATCATGTGAAATCAAAATGAAAAGACTATTGTGCATTCTTTGCTACGCTGCGACAGGAAACACTTGAAAATAAATTTGAACTAAATTTTGAAATTCCAGTGAAAATGTGATTTCTTTCTTTGATAGAAACAAATCACATCTAATTCATATTATATGAGACACTGAGGAATATCTTGACTATGTATATTTAAATCAATTTCCCAGAGCTTCTTTGTTTATAGATTACAGTACTTCTTACTGTATAAGATCAATGACAAACAGACCATTTCAACATGAACGGTGGACAGTTTGGAGCTTCTCCTACATTGCTGCTTTGTTTGCATACTCGCACCTTCACAGTACAAAAGTATACATGACACAAATGCTTTGAATAGAAAATTCTTTGTGTGTCATAATTTATCTTGGGGTAAATAACCAACTGTTATAATTAAGCATTATATTAGTTCTTCCTATTCTTAAAGTGAGTATTAAATACATTCAGACAGTAGACAAGAGGGAAAACAAAAATAAAGGGACCATACGGCTGAAAAAAAGACAAACGTAAGACCCTTAATAAACCAAATATTAAATCCCAAGAAGTCATTAATTGAAAAAAACATGGCAAATAATATAACAAATAAGAACAGATAAAAAGTAAAAACAAATCTCTCTATGCAGACAACAGAGAAGTCCTGAACAGAGTTCTATCCCAAAGACATAACGCTCTCTAGTTGGCCTGTAAAAGCAAGAGAAAGCATCAATCAGGCTTCAGGACAAAGCACAGCATGTCAACAATGCGACCGGTCAGACGGGAAAGCCAGCTGGCAGGTCTGGACATATTGTTCTTCTGAGCGTGGATCAGAAAATGTAGTCTTGGGTCATCTTGAGGGACGGCATGGCCTCGTTGACGTTCTGGTCCAGGCGGTGGTACTCCACGGTGTTGCGGGAACAAAGACTGTCCTTCCAGCGCCGGCTCTGAGCCAGGAGGAAGATCTGAAAAGAAGAAGAAAAAAAAAATGATCTGAAGTGCTGATCAAGTGAAACTATTTCTTGACAGGCTAGCAAAAAAGATTAAAGACTACATGACGAGAACCCTTACTTCAGCTGTAAAACCCAAATTAACATGAGGCCAGCATAATATAAAATATGATATAGAACATTTTTCTACTGATTTGACAGAGAACTTGTTACTCTAGAAAGAAAAGAACATATGGTGCAACATACAGTATGATCACAGTCTACAAATATGTGGTGTTTTGTTTGAAACCAGTTAAAGAATGCAGCTGTTTCTGTTACATTGTGATTATACTTTGTGAGGTTGTGCAGTTGAGGAAACTGCTCTAAATGACTCAAGAAAATCCCTGCTGTTGTTGAGTTGTATGCTTTTATACTTAAAGCTAAATGATAACACTGTTTCTTGTTTATTGCACTATCCACTTTGCTGCTGTAACATGAATTTCTCCACTGAGGGACTAATAAAGGAATATCTTATCTTAAATGGAAAACTTTAGGCAAATATTTCAGGCACTCATCTTTGTTGCATTGAAACTAGGGATGTCACAATATACCAGCATTAAAGATAACTGTGATCTTTAAAGATGAAATGATATTAGGCTTGGCGCGATAGTCAGTGTTCCTGGTGCGATTACATTACCTGCCCACTGCTGTTTTTATAGAAATAAAACCCATTTAATTTATTTTGGCGTATCAGCGCCGTGTTATCAATACAGAGTCGGACGACAGACACTTCAGTCTGAAAGTGAAAGCGTCTGCTCCATGATGAGTCTCAGCTCAGGGTAACAGGAGTCAGATTTCACCCACATGGGACGAGAGAGAGTTGACAGACAAGACGGTGGTGAAGGATTTGGTGTTGAAGCGAAAGCAAAACCGCTTATTTGGAAATACGGATGAAGCGGTCACAGCCAGAGTGCGTGGTGCAGTGTCGCTAAGTGGAAACATGAAGCCTCGCAGTGAAAGCTCAACCAGAGAGGCCAGACACTGTAACAATGTTACAGATCAAACTAAGTAAGGGCTCTACAGATATTGAGCGCCATTTTTTCTTGTAAAATGTCCACCTCACCATGACATCCCTAACTGATACCATGTTGCTAATACACATTATAGCATTATTGCCTAAGTTATATTTTAAGATATATGACTTAGGCAATTATGCTATGAGGCTAACGATATGATAACATTGTGTAACTCCAGCTCCTCTTCAATCCTTTTATATACACAGTTATGGTTACAGACTCTCTCTCCATATCCCTACACCTGTGAGTGTAATTCATTTGCCAAAAAAAGACAAAACTCACAATAAACAAAGTGACTAATAGCCTTATTTTGTTTACAAAATCTTCTAGAGATGGTGTGATAATGATGTTATTGTGAATTCTTCTGGCCATGATAATCATGTAGTGAAAATCTGATACTGTGACAGGTTCAAGGAAAATAGGTTGGAACCACTGCTTTAGTCTATGCAAGGTCCCGAGCCAATGGTTAAACGCCAGGCTCTGGATATCAAAAGCTTAATATTTCTAATATCTCTTTCACATCAGGGACACGGGCCCAGATCCGAGTACACTTGACCCCAAAGTCTAGTTCCTTTGATCAGTGTGAACACACCATTCTGTACTCAAGCATGGTTCATCGATTCATACTAGAATCCACTTAAAATGGTGGTCTGGAGTTCATGTTTACTTGGATATGGTTCGCATCAAGTGTGAAAGCCAACTGTACTGAAGCACGGACATAGACTGCTATTCAACGCGACTAACGTTGGAAGTCTGCTATTAGTTGTGAAAAGGCCGGCTTTATTCAACGCCGCCAGTCTCATCCGATCACCCATTTATGCTCGCAGCATGCCTCATCCTCTAACTGCACGTCCATAGGTGATAAAGCGAGAATGCAGGCGAGAGGTTCCTTAAAATATAAACAGTAGTAGGAAGCTGTGGGGTTCAGCGATGTTTGTTATTTTATTTGGCTAATTTAATGGTCTGCCTCTGAAGAACAAGAGACACTCAGCAGGCAGAGAGAGACAGCTGGAGGAAATAATGTAGAGCTGGCACATTTTCGCATTAATCTCTGTGAAATAAGAGTTTACTTCAACCAAACTAGAGTTGGGGGTTGTTGGAAAGATTAACAACGACATTTTTGGTGAGTTTTATTTTGTTTCTGTCAAGTTTGAATGAAGTGTTTTACGATGCTCTGCTGCTAGAGCAGCTGATCTCAACATAAAGAAATACAAGTGGATGATGACGCAAATGTACTCAGGTACGGACCAATATGACTAAAGTGTAAGCTGAGCATCGGGGGAGTGGAGAGGGGGGCTATCATACTCAGGCATGGTACAAATCAATCGTACCTAATATGAAAGCGCTCAAACATATACAATATATAACAAGGAAAAACAGTAAAACTCAGATTTGAGGACCTGTTATCAAAAGTGTTGATGCCAGCAGGTAAAGCTGGAGTATATCAGCCCTGCACAAGCAAGACTTAATGCTGCAGCATCATCTCTGAGCAGCTGCCTGGTTGTCGCTTGGTGACACTCACCTTCCTCTTGTTGTGATAGGTGATATAAACGATTGCCACCAAGAAAGCCAGGATGACCAGATGAAAGAAGAAGTGGGAGTCCTCGTCCTCTGTGTTGTAGCTGTCTGCTCCCTTGTAACGGATATCCTCCTCCATCCTGTCTGACTGCAGTATGTTTACACTCTGTTCTTTGACGTCGTCGTTGTTGTTGTCGTAGACTTCGTTTTCCCCGTATGTGTCGTCGTCGTCGTCGTCGTCATCGCCCTCATCTGTGTAACCGTCCAGATCAATGTGAAGTGCTGGTCCTTTGTCAGTGGCCTGCGGCTGGTCTGAATCGGTGTCCTGCGCTGGGGACAGGGTCAGAACTCTGGAGGGCAGCTCTTCCATTACAGGTTTGGCTGTTTCAGGGGCCTTGACAGAGGTGGTGGGAACCTCTGAACTTGAAACTGGACTCGTTTCAGGAGCAGCAGGTCTACTAGTTGTCTTAACCTGGTCTGGGTGATTTTCAGCCTTATCTGTTACTGTGTCCCCATTGCTGACAGGTCCTTGCGGCTGTGTATTATCAGAGCTACCAATGATGGTGATTGGATTTGTTTCTTCATGCCCTTTAGGCATTGTTTTGGGTTCAATGGCTGTTGTGTGGTTGTTTTGAGGAACCTCTGCATCTTCTGTTGTTGTGGAGTCATTGCCAGCAGGTGCCGCAGGGTTCTGGGGATCCGTTAAAGCCGCTGGACTCTGTTTAGATGGCGGAGGCTGTGTTTCACCTGCATTCTTGTTCAGAGGTGGCAAAGGTGCTATGTCACCTGCATTCTTGTTAAGAGGTGGCAAAGGTGCTGTGTCACCCGTATTCTTGTTCAGAGGTGGCAAAGGTGCTGTGTCACCCGTATTCTTGTTCAGAGGTGGCAAAGGTGCTGTGTCACCCGTATTCTTGTTCAGAGGTGGCAAAGGTGCTGTGTCACCTGCATTCTTGTTCACAGTGGTCAAAGCAAGATCTTGAGACGATGCATTTCCCCCCTGATTGTCTTGGCTTTGTGCTGTCAGGTAAGAGGGAAGAACATGCAAGACAATATCTTAGGTTACAAAAATATGGCTGATGAAATACTCCATAAAATGTGAAAATGTCAACTTGAAACATTTGCATAGTAAATAAAACAACTATTTTCAATCAAAGAGGGGTTCTGATTACTTTCTAAGCCTACCTGCTAATAATGCAATGAATCCAAATTCAACACATTTTAACAACAATACTTTCATCTAAAGCAACCTGTGGGATACCTTTGGGACTAAGAAATGAAGCCAATATGGAGAAACCATCTTTCTAACTTACAAAAAGACATCAGATTGTATAAAAGTCTATGAGAAAATGACTGTATTTCTCACTTGATTTATTACCTCCTACCTATTATAAACATAAGTTTATGGTCGTTAGTTTCAAGTCTTCTGCAATACAGAATGATGTTCAATTAGTAAATTATGGTCCCATTTAGAGTCAAATACATTATAAATCAGGGTATGATTTAGGGCGTGGCTATGCTAAGCCAAAATCCCAAACTTGAGGCTTCATAATGGCAGTCCAAAAACCAATGGGTGACATCATGGTGACTATGTTCACTTCTTATGTACGGTCTATGAAAGAGTCAATATAGGAAATAACTGAAAATTCATGTTCTTTCATCTACAGCAGTGGAAAGTTTGTACTCTTGCTACATATGTGACTAACATCATACAACCACACCATGTGATTCTTGTCCCCATACACAGTGACCGGCAGTTAACCCTCGAGCTGCCACAGAAAAGCTGCGACAAAGTGGACATTTGTTCTAAATCAGCAACTTGTTTGTGTGCGACTGCGTGAAAACATGCAAACTTGCCCTAATCCAATGACCACTTGCTGACAACGAGAGATTGTGTTTTAAGACAACTTCTCCCCTTTAAAACACAATGCGATATGTCATTGAAAATTGTCAAAAAGCCTTTGTCATTATATTTGTTGTAATTCACTGCATCCAACACACCCTCTGTTAAAAGATCTGTCAGTTAGACTGACATATCTTTTAACAGGGGGTTTGAATATATGTCAATAATTGCCAGGTTTTCCCATTTGTTTAACCTGTTCACATTTATAAAGATTGCTGCGTTACAGACATAAAATTTCAGTTTCATAATAGAAAAAAAGCAGTAACTGTGTCTTTAAATAGGAGCTGAACTAAGCCTCATGCCTTCCTGAATCAATCACACCATTTAACCAACAAGTGTCGACATTATTACATCCTGTATGATTAGGAGGCGTTGCTTAGGAAGGGACGGGAGGAGAACACTGGGGACTTGAGGCACGGGTTAAGACGTCCCTAAGAGAAGAAAGGGACTATTCATACACATGGGCCATGGCCAGCATAAATAATCGCTGAACAGGAGATCCTTGTGGCAGCTACCCTTATAGGCTTTGCCGCATGAAACAGCATGTAGGAAAGTCAGGCTTTTAGACTGAGCAGCTGGGTCCCATTTGGCAAATGTAATATAAAAGCATGCTTATAACGTTTCACTCCTTTGATTAAATCCATATGATGCCAAAAAATGTATGTAGCCATTAGTTTAACGCTGGTAAATTTAGGCTAAGGCTGATTGAACATTCCCAGTCAGATGGGCAGCTACACACAGCTGTCATTTGCTATTTGTTTAGGTCATAGTTAGTTAGGTCATCCTCTCTTTGTACAGTTTTATTTTTGGTTCCCTTCCCTGACAAAACCTTACGGGACATTCACAGTATCAGCACAGCAAATTGATGATATGTCACGATCTGATTTCATGAACCAATGATGCCAAAGATTAGAGTTTATGTAAGTTAAAATGCTTCAAAAGAGGATGAAATGTTAAGTCAATGAATGCTGCAATCACATACTGATGTGATTCCAGGCAATATTGTAGGGAATAGCTCCATTAGTAATGTCAGATCACAAGACTAACGTGACAAATCTTATACCAATGCATGACTTGCCGGTCACATATATAAAAGTTGATGTGAATAAATATTTCATGCAAGTAATTTGCAAAGAAGAAATTCAATTTGTGGAATTTTGTTTCCTAACTAACTATGTATTTTGGTTGCATCAGTGCATCTATACCACAGTAATACATGTAGAGGAAATGTGTCTGAGTGAGTATGGTGAGAATGATGGTGTGGCAATGTCATATAATGACAAAGAAATAGGACAAGACTTGATGTGTCCCAGAAAACACAATGCTGCAACCTGACAGCTGCCCAAACACGCCCAGCTAGTAAATGACAAACAATAGAGAACACAGGCAAAGAAATAGGGATGCACCGAAACTGATACCGGATCAGGTATCGGGTCAATACTGACTCAAATAGTTGGATATCAGTGACAATGGGGCTGATCTATTCAATTTTGTTTCTATACTATATACATACTGTATATTGTAATTTTAATTTCTGTTTAATTTTTGACTGATTTATTGTTAGCGCATTAAAATGGTTTACACCTGAATTGTAATTCCTGTTCATTTTCACGTTTAACTTATTTGTGTGCAATTTATGATTTAAATTATAAACAATTAAGTAAATGTATATCTATGTATTTATTTGTTACATTTTGTTTAACAAAGTTAGGAAAGCTGCGTTTAAATCAAGCCTGCTGTTGCCTGGCTTACACATAACAGAATAATTCCAGTCACTTCCACACAGTGAGGCAAACAGCTTATTAATAAAACACTGATATAAGATTAGTATCAGCCAATACTGCACGCATACCTAGAAAATAGTCTATCCATGGTAAAAAAAAAAAAAATTCACTCCTAACTAACAGTATTACATATATATATATATATATATATATATACATTTTTGTTGTATCAAAGCATCTATATCACGATAATACATGTAGAGCTACGCTGTTTGAGTGAGAATAGTGATTATGATGGCATGGCAATGTCATATTATAAAAGAGAAATAGGCCAAAAATTTGATTTTTCCCAACTAACACAACGCTGCAACCTGACAGCCGCCCAAACACGTTTAACTAGTAATACCATATGATCTCCATTTGAAAAGAATGGAGAAAACAGGCAAATAAATCAACACCGCTGACTGACCTTATCTCAGCAGATACAAGCCAATAAAGTACACGTAGTGCAACACAGAGGCTGCCATTTAGGGCCATTTCACAGCCTTTACAGGGGGGTTATAACAGCTCAAATATATGACAAGCACATCTGGACCAAGCCACTTTATCTGACCACCACAAATCACTGCTGCTAAGTAGTCCCCTCGGGGCACCACAGAGTAGATCCTTTAACTACGACGACATTTTAACTAAGGTTATAAATTAACAGACATTTAAGCTAACTGCTCAACCTAAACGTTGGTCTACGCTGGACGTAATGTTGTCGAGCTTCAAGTTTCGTTAGAAAAATATTACTTCCTACTTTTCAGGTTTCGAGATGATTACTAAGACTCTAAAACGTCTGTAGACTTTATGGAGTTACTTAACACGTTGTTATTAAGGCAAAATTAGGGCGTTAAATGAACAAATAACGTCTTAACGGTTTGACGTTACAACGTTTCAATGACGTTGTTTTCACTGACAAGCTCGCGACGGAAACATTTCAAAACTATAACTTCATATTTTGGGAAACTACTTCGTTGAACTGTGGTGTAATACTTTTATAAGCACTCGAGTTAACAAAAATACTATTTTAACACTTTTCCGGGACAGACAGCCTTTAATGGTCTCTCTCACCTGACACCGTGGTTGTTAGCATGACGGGCTAGTAGCTACAGTAACGTTAGCTACCTGACAGCGGCTACCTAGCTAGCTAGCTAACTAGCGGTGCTGTCGGTTGGTTAACGATCATCCCATGTGCTTCACTATAACATACCTTCTTTCGTGGCGTTTACCGGAGCTGACAGGCAGCCCCTGGCTAACAGTTGGAGGAAAATGACGAGATATAGACCACAGACATTTCTCCTGCTTCGCCCCATCTTCCTGCACGTCGCCATGTTGATGCGTGAGTGACTGAAGAGGCGGGGTTTAGTGTGGACACAGGCTGTGTGGGAGACCGACTGTCAGCCATGACAAGTGGATGCACGTCGCCTGTTGAAATTAATGTCAGCTGTTTGTAATGTTTCAAGCTCCTAATACCTGATATACTTGTCTGTAACACTGGTCAAAGCCTGAAAATTTAATTTGAGGACATTGGCTTTGCTTTGCTCCTCATTGTTTGGGGTCCACAATAATAACAAAATCAATATTTCTCTTATATTTTCTTCTCATCTGACCTTTATATCCAAATAAAAACCCTGATCGTGTAACTTTAATTTGTCAAAAAATAGGTTTTGATGAAGATGACAAAAATATGGAAATTACTATAAAGCACCAACAGAGGACATAAAGTATGGGGCAGGTTATGTATCAACATATTGATATCCTGTTGAATTTAAAATGTGAATATTTGCTGGTTTTATTTCATGTCATTGTAAATCTTCAGGTTCTGGACAGTTTTTAATTCAAGTTGTCACCTTGGGCTCTGTGTATTATGATACGCCTTCTTCACTACTTCATATTTTATGGACAAGAAGATTTACAGACAAGACAATAAAAAAACAACAGATTAATCAATATCAAAGATATGTTGGTTGCTAGCACTGTGGGGTGATTTAAAAATAAACTTTACGATTCCAATCAATATCAAAATCAGTTACCATGTAATTTCCTTCTTCAAAACAAATTTCAAATTATTTTCAGCTGTCAAAAATGGCCATCTTATTGGTTCAAAAGCATTTTCACAGTATTAAATACACCTGGGTTTAAATTAGTCATCAAACGATGTAGGTCAATAAGTGACAAAAGGCAGAAGAATAAAAGACAGTCAAACTGGTTCAAGATGTTCTTTATTTAATTCAAGGAATGACAATACTGTCAAATACGCTAAGCATGATTCCCATAACCAGTTGTGGAAGACTACCATTTCCTGTCCACTGTAATCTTTATTTGTGTAACTGTGTGCATGATTTCCCTTCCTTTACTCGACCGGGAAAAATTGACAGGTCTTTGCCTTCCTTCGTAAGACTTCACAGGTGGATTAAACTATGCAGGACTGTCAATAAAATAATATTCTTTTTACTATATGTAACAAAAGACATTTTTCACACCAAATGCACAGACACAAAAAACAAGTGAGACGAAAACACAGAATGTCCACATAGGGGTTTAGTGTCTCTTAGAGCTAATGACAGCTGCTTACATCAGGGACAACTAACCCTTCCCATTGTATAATATATCAAGACAGACATGAGAGCTCTCCAGCGCGTTAGTGTGAAAATCAAACAGTTATTTCACCACTACAACTGTTGAGCCAGGAGTGCTTAATGGTGCTACGCAACAGCACCATCTGGTGGTGTAACTGAACGCTTACTGCCCTTTCCCTTTGATCTGCATTGGAAAGCAGAGAGACATACAAATTAAAGCATTGTGTAGTGAAATGACAGAGTGACGCCAACATGACTGTATACAACGCTACTTTTCCCTTGCAAGCTACACAATTCGAGATAAAACTTTCTGTTAAACGGGCGTAGTTTTGTTCTGAACTCTATTTTCAAAATATAACGTTCCCTTAAAGTGGTCCTTTAAAAGTGGTAGATCGTCGCAAGAACAATCTGACCTTTATGCTGTCTTGCCTCCAGCTGTAGCATGTCTGGGAGACACAGGGGTTTTGTGAGGGCTAGCTAATCGATAAAGGATTTGGATTTTTTTTTTTTCTTTTTGGTGGGGAATGCGTGTGTGCTAGGAAGGCTTGAAGGGCGTCTGCCTCATCCTCCTACGCCTGGAACTCGAGGCCGAGACCAAGTTTGTGGCCTCCAGCGTTGATGTTCTTGCCATCAAGGAGAGCAGAGAGTGTAAGTTTGATGCCTACAGAAACAAACACATCAGCATAAGCCAGGCACAGCAATAGCAATTTAGATAAGTGTACACATTTATACATTTCTTTGCTACCTAATCCTCCACAGTCTCAACCTGTATTTTGTTTATACAGGTTGCTTATGCCTAGTTCACACTACATGACTTGCCCTGATTTTCAAAACCCCGGCATTTTTGGTGATCCCAAACAAAAGATCAGAGGCAAATAGGCGCTGGCTAGCTGTTCACACATAGGTGCTCCAGGGTCATCTATGAACTGAAAGGTTCGCTGACGCCCGGCGATGCCTTGCAAACACATTCCAGATATCTAGCATGTTAAATAAAGTATCTAAACCTGTCAGGGACTCCAGTCACAAGCTACAGCCAATGCAAATGCAAGACACAAATTGAGGGGAAACCTGGAGGAGGGGTCGCCTGTAACAATAGGAATGTACTGTAAGTGCTGCATTTGCAACATGGCTATTCTGTAAACATGTGCCGCCAACAACACATTTACCGTTTTCATGAAAAAATGTAGTTTAGAGGCCTCATCGGGGATTCCCCTCAGTGAAAGATCTTGTAGTGTGTGACGCCCTGTCGCCGGTCAGTCATGAAGTGTGAAAACCACAACGACTTCAAGACTCCCGATTACAAGACAGGAAGTCGTGTAGTGTGAACAGTACAGCGATCTGATGACTTTGAAAGTTGGTGAGTATGAACTTAGCTTTCCTGATTTACCGAAGATCCCACCATCATGTCAATTTCTCCCCAGCATTCAATCTAAAAGCCCATCTTTCTGTAATGTTGCTACTCTAGTTTACCCTTGAGAGATTGTAGCTGTTGGCTATAAATAACCCATCACAAGCATTGTGCAAAACTTCAAATAACTGTTCTATTTTCATCTGGGCATAAGTGCAGAATAATATAGCAGCATGAGCATGCACTCTCAAGCAGTTTGAAAATGTCATGCTAGGGAGCCGTAATGTGATCAAGGTGTACTCTGTACGTGGCTAAAGTTGGAATAATTCACATACACAGCTTAATTCCATTGTTAAATTGTGCTTTCTCCTTCTAAATTGAGTAAATACTGAAATATTGTGGTCTTTGTAACCATGGTGAGTGTTTCGGCCCTTGACCCCTACAATACAGAGTGTACTCACCTGGCTTCAGAGTCTGAGTGTAGCCCAGGCCCACGAGGCTGGAGTTGTTCACCTTGGCCTGCGTTGAAACCACAGATAAAAATCATATAAAGAGCACATATTGATAAATGATAACTATATCATGCCAATGCTGGGTAATTTACTGCCTGCTCTGAGCAAAGAGTAAAATGTAAATTGTAATTCTTAAATGTCATCACTAAAACTTCTCACATCAGAAAGACATGTTGACCTCATTATTAGCATGTTAATAATACTTGTTAGAAAATACATATAATTACACTAACAAACAACCATTCACACTAATTGGCTCTGATGCAAGTGGGATTTAAGGACTAATGTGATAAGACATTAGCCTTTCTGTAGCATACACACTCCTCCCATTGGCTATTCTGGCTTGGATGAGGCTTCTCTCAGGCTCAAATAAAACATGATGTGGACTTGAATCCATCCATCCAAGTCACTCAGCTAGGCAGGACATGCGGCAAAGATTGTGAGTTAGATTTGAATATAGAAACATTGTGACTAGTCATGATTCAATGTCTCTCTTGTCAAGGCAAGTTTAACTATCTCACCCTGAACTATGAGTTGCTTGTGAAGGGCAAGTAGGTTAAAACAGGAACTGTTATAGGGATCAATAAAGTGACCATCATACAACATGTGACTAAACCACACCTACAACTACTACTTCAGGTTACACACTACTACTCACAGAGAAGGATGCATCAGGATCAATCTGATACTTGGCGGCGATGCCAAAGCGGGTGTTGCTGTTTCCGGCAGTCCAAGCCAGGTTGACCGCCGTCTCCAGCTGGTCATTCACCTTCTGGTAGATGGAACCACCGAACTCAGTGCCATCATTTCTGAGGAAAAATAACACATCTGAATATATGTAAATGTTGCTTCTACACAAATACTGCTCCCCTACAGGTGATATTTTCCCCTTAAAGGGAGATATTATGGTTTTGTGTTTTGGAAAGCTTGCATGTCTGTTAAAGAGCTCCTCAGGTGGGCGCACTGCCACTGACGTAAAGCCTACATTACACTTTGTCTGACCTCACATAACCGCTTCATCTGAAGACTGAAAGAGACAGGCTTGACCAGGGGCACAGCAGGAAACAAGACTAACACCGTGCCCTGTCCCTCCTTCTCTCTCTCCCACACCGTTCGACACAACCTCACTCTGCCTTTTCACCCTTTATACCTGCCAACCACTCACTCCACCTCACTTGCAATCAGTAAATCCCATCACCTGGGAGTAAAAATAACTGCAAGGCACCTGTGTGCCCGGCAGACAGCCAAATGGGCAACAAGTTAGTCAGTGACATAAGGACAAGAAAACTGAAGTCTGTATCAGTCATCTGGACTAAGTTGTTTCACTTATAGCTAGAACGTTAAGCTTATAACTTATGTTCAAGTACCACAACAGACAAAAACTCTAATCTAATCTAACATCAGAATGTATAGTTTTATACATAGTTAGCTTAGTATCAACCTGGACTGAGGGTGATTCTAGGTGCTTTTTAAGAGATGCTTTTAGTAGTATTTTTTTTTTTTTGAGTGGACTGCAGAGGGCCAGCCCTACAAACACAAAAGTCTATCACTAGGTGAGAGATGAAATTACGCAATCGGTCGGCCGAGTGGTAGAATTTCCTCATTGGCTATTGCTCTTTCAAAACGAAATAGCAGGGAACAGTCCTTAATGCAGTCCTTGTGTCCAGCTCACAAAACTTTGACCAAGCTGTCAAACTAGGCGATCAAGTTCTAAAATAAAATGAGATTCAGCAGTAGCATGGCCTATTTGTTACTTAAAATGTCTTCAGAAGTAGATTTTAGTGAATTGTTTTAATGTAATAACAGAAAGTTTACGAGCAGACTGCCATGTTGTTTCCTGGTTGAATTTGCATGCAGAACATCGGGGACCAATCAGGTGCATTCAAAGATAGGGTATGTCACCGCTTGAACACCCAACTGAGTGGAGCAGAGCATCCCCTAGTGTCCTCGTCAGACCTGGTGGACACGTACTACTGGATTTAACATTATAGACATGACTGCCGACTATTTGTATAACAAATTCACAGGCTGACCACACCATATGAACTGCACCAAATTCACAGCACCGTGGTCATTGTATCCCATGACTATTCATAATGTGACTCTCATACTAAGATGAGGTTCAACAGTACATCAGAAAGGTATTGTGTGTGGTACAATGTAAGGATGTACATTATGCTCGCATATTAATAACCATCTGCTGCTTCATGTAGTCTTACACATTCGTATGGAGCTGAAACTCGTCCGTCTTGAATCCAACTGCGAAGTTGCTCTGGGTGATCCTGTTCCTGCCAGCCTCGAAGGTCATCTGGTAGCCGGCCAGCCAGCCCTCGTAGCCCACCACCGCTGCGCCGTGGATGGCTGTACCATTGATGTCGTAGTTAACGTCACATCCAAGGTTGATGTGGTCGCATTTGTAGCCCGTCTTGACCTTGCCGCTCTTCTTGCTGGTGGTAATGTCCAGCAGAGAGAACAGGTTGTTAATGTCAGAGGCCAAGGTTTCCCAGAGCTAGAAACATCACACTGCTGTGACAATGAAACACAGCAGTACTGCACTTTATCAGGGCTACAAACTGCAACCATTTAGTCACACTGCTTAAACACATTTTTAGAGGCGGTGAAAAAACTGCCTTAAACTGTTGCTCTTTGCAATGAACTATTTATCAATTTCTCTCAATTTAACAGCAGATTTCCTTCATGACTTTAACCGGCACCATCAGCACTGCTGCAGTGACAAATCAGCTAATTTAGAGAGCTAGCTAACGTTAGCTAGTTGGCAGTTGTGTACTGATTTAAACAGAGCCATGCTACGTTACTGTATGTTAGTGAAATGTTGTTTGTGTAGCAGTTGAAATACAACATCTTTTTAATGGCCAAGTAGCTTACATGTTTGTTTGTTAAAATGTATTGATCTGCACATCTTTTTTTCTATCTTTTCTCCACATCAGCCTCTGCCCTTGTCTTCCCCTCATATGTAACCACCAAACATGAGCCTGCTCACATTGGCAGAGAGCAAAAAGTGACACAGCAACGGTAAAATTTGGCCATAAATACAACATAGGTCTTCATTGTATGACTATAGTTGTATTTTGCAATGAATTGTGTACACGTAGTCTATAGCTTTAAAACCGCATGAAGAAATACGGGAAATCTCACTGAAATCAACTACATTTTCATGGTTCTCATGCAGCGGTTCTTACCCAGTGTTTGGTGAGAAGGAGGAATCGAACGTCAGTTTAAGCCCCTTAGCCAACTGTGGAACAGGAGAGCAAGATTTAGCAAATAAAAATAAAGGTTCAGTGTAATTAAACTGATCAGATCTAGTATTAATTGTTCATCAGATGAAACTACAATCCAATTTACAACAAGGCAAAAGGCATCCACTACTTGAGTTACAGGTTTTAGTAAATACAAAAGAAGTATACTGTACGTTACTGCCAACTGCAGTGCTAATTTTTTTCTCCACATTTTAGATAGTCTGGGTCCCCACATCCCATCACAAACCTGGTCTTCTAGAGTGAGCTCGGTCCCCAGGGTGTTGTCGGTGTTCCACTTCTCTGTGAGGGTCAGTCCATGCTCCACCCACTTGTACTTGGTCTCCAGGGACCCAGCGACCTTGCTGGTCTCAGTGTTGGCCGAGCCTGTGCTGGTGAACTCCTGCACATCATAGCATTGGCGTTAGGAGTCGTGCTGACAGGTTACATAGCCAGATACATTACCATGTTAAAATGACCTTACTGTTAATGTCTAAGGCTGCCCTCTCTTCGTTGATTAGTCGGCTAATCACTCATTTTGGTCTCTGTCAACTAAGATTTCTTTACTCTAATAGTCATCTTTATGCTTTTTTTCATGTTGAATGACTTTTTCCAAGAAACTAATGAGCATTTCTAGTAAAAGATTTAAAGTGGTGATTTTGTGTGTCTTGAATAGGGATGTTAATAATTAACCATTTAACTATTAACCGCTTGTAGCTTGTAGCCTCGTAGCATTTATTCACTGACAAATAAACTGTACACACACCGTCTGCTACAGCTATGTTTACAGCCATAACGCCACTGACAAGCCCACGCTCACCGTCACCACACACGGTCTGTCGGAAACTCACTAAAGTTATACCACACTGACAGACCGTATGTGTGTGGCCACCGACTAGAGCTGCTAATGTAGCACATACACACACTGTTTGTCGGACTGTTGCTATCCTTACGCCGATCTCGCAACTCTTGTTAGTTAACGGTTAATAATCAGTAAACAGGGTTAATTATCGGTTAATTTTTTTTTTTTTTTTTTTTTTTCAAAATTATCATCCCTGGTCTGGAATAGACACTTGATCCAAAAAAGGGTGCATGTACACAGTTAAGAAATCCATTTGGTTAACTAAGACAGACAGTACATTTGATTGTTTTGACACAGCATCTTCTCAAAAGCTATTTAAAAGAAGGTAGCAGAGGCCAAGGTGTCCTGGCAATGTGTAGGAGATCAGATAACCAGCCACTTAATTATCGGCCAGGAGCCTCTTAAGCTATGATAGGATGGCTGCAGTCTGGGGTGGCAGCTCTGATAATCTGATAATGACTGGCGACGACTTACCATGCCATTCTCAGACTTTGTTTTCAAGTCCAGCTTGATGACCCCAAAGCCTGAAACCAACAATATTGAACAAAAGATCAAGATGATGTCTGAACACAATACATGTATAATATCCAATAATAACCACTCTGAAAGATGTCATTATTGAAGTGGAACAGGCTTTTTAAAACCCAATCAAAACAATTACTACTCTGATGCCAATATTATTAGTCCTAACCATGCAAAATTGTATAATAATTATATTAATACAAATTTAAATAATCCCTTTAGATAATTTAAACCACATTAAATCAAGTCATTGATTATTCTCCAGAGTGCATTTAAAGTTATTTATATGCCACTGACTGAAGGTTTGTATTGATTTTATGTAACTTCTGTGGGAGCATTAGTGCTGTCAGATATGAATAATAGCTAAAAGGCTGGTTAACAGATCCTGGCTATAGCCTAAAGCCATATTCCTGGTCTTACCCAGCATTATGCCCATCAATTGATTCACCCAACCACACTTCACATGACCCAGAGGTCTCCACGTTTATGGACTTCCTGGCCTGGTGCGATTCCTTCTACTAATGCAGCCATCTAAAGCTGCGGTTTCTGAAATGGTCACCAGCTTCACAGCTGCTCTCAGTTGTGAGGCTTTTCTATGTAGGTGGTGCACTCCCAATTGTTCCATGTGGCCGCCGCCCTAAGCCTGCAGTGAAACCCACAGTGATGAATTACAGCCACTGCCAAACTTGCAGTGAATCAGCCTTCATGGTACATATGAATCAGTCCGCTGCAGCGGGCGGGAATTCCCTCGATATTATGTGGACATCATTCTGTAACCCTTGGAGCACAGCTGTGTGTACAACTGCAGCCTCTGTACTAACTACTCCTCAACATGTGTTCAGCCAGCGGGAAGCCACAAACAGTACAGTAACTGGTTTGAATGAATTGCTTTCATTTGGCATTGCGGTGAACATTATGCAAGAGCTGAAACTGTACAACGCCTGAGATGAAGTGTCACATCCAGTCTTGCAACAAATCTCCTACAGCACTTCACAGCGCAATATATAGTGATTGTAGCACTGCTACCCTCTTCAAAGAAGCAACAGAGAAAAACTTGAAATGAAGAAGCTAGCATGCATTATAACTTTAAAAATGATTTAGAGAAGCATTAGGACTAACAAAGTAAATCCCTATGCAGCTGGAAGAGGCTACTAATGGTCTCAATATCCATCACGGTGCCAGAAAGCTTAATATTTTACTTAGGTTTTGCAATCTGACAATGGCATATTGATATTTAAAAACACAGAACATTATAATGTCCTGAACCTAGTCCCTGCACTAGAAAGGTTCACGCCACAGACTTTACAGATCACAGATACTACACAGCCTCTGTAAACAGTTTTGTCAAGTCTTTAATGCAGTTGTATAATTACAAATAAAAGCACATGGGTAAAAACTATATGCTGCTGTATGTGTTTTTTATAAACAGTTTAGATTTTGTTACACAGATTCTTCTCTAATAAAGTGACTGAAGTAAGTGAAAACTAAAAAAGTATTTTATAATGCATTTAATGGCCACACATCATGGTAGTGTTTCATTGTGATAAACCCATTTCCTCCATATCATACTGCTGTAAATGTTGGTGAAATGAGTGAGTGTGGTTGGTTGCTTTGCTTGGTGCTTACCGTATCCCTTGGTAAAAACATCCCTGGCAGACTTTCCAAGGTCAATGTAGGTGGGAGGTACAGCCATGATCTGGAATGAGAAAGGGGATGGTCAAGGTTGTGAAAACAAACAAAAAAATACAACAGCCTCTCTGAAAAATGACATCCCTGCTGTCCTCTTTATGCGTGTTACAGCTTTAGGACATTCAGAGTGCATAGTCACAGAGCAGAGGGAAAGACAGAGTAACCCCGCTGTAGCAGACTGACAGATCAGATGTGATTCAGAGTTGCTGAAAGAGGACGGCGGGCTGCGGGAGCAACTGGAGGTCACTAACGCATAGGAAAAGTACAAATCTGATGAAGTTATAGTCTTACACGCACAGGAACACATTCGTTCAAAACCTGCATTACTATCAGCACAGAGGGCAGCTTGTATGCAGGCGTCACATTTTGGATTCCTTCCCCCATGCCCACTCTGTTCCCGCTAGTGTACAAATTAGGGAACGCAAAGGTCATTTTGACACTACAGTCATTTTCTTTAAGTCAAATCTGATATTTTAAATCAGACGAAGCCAAGTGTAGAAAAGAACAACGAGAACCACAGACTGAAGCACAAAGCAGACTATTTGCTAACCCTCTGGATCGGCTGCGTTCATGTGTGAACCTCTTTGTCCTTCTTTTTCCTGAAAAGCTTGTTGTGCAAGACGTCTATTTCTTCGTTATGTATTATGAATAGATGTAGGTTCCATTATTCAGCAGCTATCAAGGCACAGTTGTTACGCAGGCCTATTGATAACATACATGTGAATATTGATAGTAGATAGAACAAGAATTTGAAGTTCACCAGGTAAACAGAAAATGTACAATTTCTCAATTACCATTTTTTAAATACCAAGAACTGTAACTATCCTACAGGATTGCGATACCTATTTCTGTATGATGTCTGCTACTCTGTGTCATTTTGCTCCAAGAAGACTAACATTTCTTTAGTCATTATTTATGCTGAATGACTTATTTGAGGAATCTGAGACATTTCTGATAAAGACAAGATACTTTAGTGTAATTATTTGTGGATCTGTCGATTAAATCAACTAGTGTTAGTCAACTAAAACTGTCTTTGGTCGAGAATAACCCAAGATTAAATGTCTCAATGTGACTGTTAGGTAAAAATTGCTTAAGTACTCACTATACTACTGTAATAATATTGGAAAGACTGGAAGGAACACATGAAGTTTCTTTTAAAGTTACACCTTAAAGAGTCACCCTGCCAATCACCAAAACAACATCAGAAAATCTTTCAGTTCTTTCCTTCAGGCCTATTCAATGCATTTTATGGGCACCCTCACCTTTTCTCAACAACTCCAACTTTTTGCTCCAGCGTTGAATCCCTATGTATGTGTGGGCCCCTCTCTTTAACAACAGTGCAACATTAGCGCTGACATAATAAATGAGCGTCTATCTCCTGGCATGAAGAGCATGTCCAGCTCTAGTCCCCATTGAAACACACAGGATGTCCTCTGGCCCCAGTCATCGTGGGTGTCATACAGAGGCAGGGAGTGGACTACTATCAGGCATCTGCAGTGCCTGTTAACACCTACAGAAATGGCATGCCCTCTAAGCCACATACTGCCAACACACACTGCGCCTGGGTAGTTTTATGGCTTTCACACTGGCAGATGCAAAGTCTTGTCATTAAGGTGTCCTGTGGTAAACCTTAATGACTTTAAGTGGAGGAATAATTACACCAAATAGCTTTATAAAAGAAAAGGGCCATCAACCCACAGCATGAAGAGGAGCTCTCCTGAAATGTTACACCTGACCTAGCATCCAAGTTAAGGATGCCCTTCAGCACCACCTTAGTTGGAGTATAATTGAGAGAAATTCAGCTGTGATACAGAGCTACCTTTGACTTGAAAAGTCTCTCTAGAGTGAATAGTGGCCACTTGACTCAGACAAAGAGGTTATGAAGGCAGCATACCCCTGCCCTCGCCTGCTAACAGATTAGCATTAGCTATCGAGGTGGACAGCGGGCAAGCGCCTCCATTGAGTACCGTTATGGCACGTTAACGGGAAGAGAGTGTCAACAGGGTAAAACCGTAAGATAGCTAAGCTTCTTTATTTCCAGCTACCTGAATAACTGCTGACCACTGCTCCCCTGCACTGTCAAACGACCGCACCGTTAGCCACCATGCTAACAGCAGTTGGCTTTAGGAGCCGCAGGCCTAGCATCTCTGCTGCACGCCGAGCTCCGGTTAAAAATCAACGGATGACAGCTCCGGGCTCCGGAGGTCGGAATAGCAGTGAGGGGAAGAAAACGGCCGGCTGTGCGGCATTTCAGTGTGAGATAGGCTACATAACGTACCTCTGTGGGTTCCTGTCCTGGCCGAGAAGGGGCTTGTCAACTGCACAAAGGGAGGAGAGAGGAGGGAGCTGGTGCGGCGTCACGTACATTACAAGTCACGCAAGCAGCCGGAGCCTCCCGTCATCGTCAAAGATACAACATTTAAACAAACACCAAGATGGTTCACACCACATTTTAGCGTTTCTGTCGGAGTGGAAAGAACGAAAATATCCCACTGATCCCACTATTCCCACACACTTCCTCAATTGCATAGTTTTGAGTTAAAAAAAAATGCATAGTAATATGTAGGAGCATCTTGACTGGGACACTGCTCACCCGGCTATAGGCATCTTATAATATACTATAGAGTGATGTATTGGCTAAAAATAACACAGAAAACCACTTTAACTATTAACTCTGTGGGTAAATATACAAACACACCATCTTAACCCTATAATGTTCCAGCTGGAATATTATTGTAGTATTATAGACCTACTATATCAGATGCATAGCCTAAGTATAATAGTATAGCAATAAAATCACAACTGATTATGACTGACAGTATATCATGCTTAAATTAATTATATAAAAATAAATAAGTGCAAGAGATTGCTGATATCGGCCGATACACATGCCAACATGTGACTAAAGGGAGTGCTAGCACCTATTTTTGTTCATTTCTAGTACTGCACACAAGCCTAGTAATTTGCTTATAGCCTTATTCATGTGCAATGCTGATTTAGGCATCAGGTAACAAAGTACATTAATCAAGTGCTTGTACTTTACAAGTATTTGCATTTTATATTACATCTTTTTATTCTATTATATTTTACATGATTAACTTATATAATACTTAATTTCAAAATGATATGTTGTACTTTTAACTCACTATATTTAACAGCTGTTGTTACGTTGCAATATACTATTTTTCATACAAATATATTACCAGTTTATATTTTTTATATTGATTGTTTGGGTACCCAATTCTATAAAGGTAGCCAAGGTAAAATCTCCTCCAAAGCAACATGCTAATGTATAACAGTAATAATCCAATAATATAATGAACGAAACAGGTTATTCTGCATATATTTTGCGTGTTTTACATTTGACATTTGAAATCTTAATTGCATTTTTTATGGCGTAATCCTTCTGTGGCATATTTTTTATGGAAAATGTTTAATGCAAGACATACAGTATGCAAGTACCAGAGTATTTTTACAAATCTTACAATAGAAAAGTAAGCATTACCAATTGGATTAAATGTTTATTTCAGACCAAAAATAGGGGGAAAGAAAAAGAATTAATTAAACAGATAACGAAGAATGAATTTAAAGAATTAGACAAGTCTGACAGTCAAATTTTCAAATTTTTTGTAATGCTTTAATGCAGTTGATCTTTCAGAAGTTGTAGCGGGCTCAGTTTTACAGCTAGACTGAAGATATTACACAAAGGAGGCAGAATAATACTCCAAATGTGTAGAAAAACTGGCATGGTCATTTTCAAAGGGGTCCCTTGACCTCCGACCTCAAGAGCTGTTAATTGATCTCCAGTAATAAATACAGATATACATTTGTATAGAGCAGCATATTTGAGTATTAAATACTTGACAAATCGCCCTTTTAAGTACATTTTTAACAAATAAGAACTGTGCGATTAATTATGATTAACTCTGGACAATCATGTGATTAGTTAAATTAAATATTTTAATAATTTTACAGCCATAGTTTTGATTGTCTTCAAAATTTATTGTGTGTTAACAGAAGCAAAACAGAAAATATTCTAGAAAACACAAACACAAATTACACAAATTATGTCTCAGTTAAGCAGTAAATTATTACGCGATCAATGAGGTGGGGTAAATACTTTCGCCCCTTCATCTTTTAAAGTTATTACACCCGAAAACGGAAATAGAGAGAACTGAATTATCTCGCTTCGCACCATCCTCTCTGGTTTCGGCTGTGTACTTTGACGCAGGCGCAGTTCACTTCAGGCAGCAGCTCCTCCTCCCGCAGCATCTCTCTGTAGGAGAAAGTCCCATTAACTGACCGTAGATCAGCTTTCTGCACCTTCATCGCAAACCTCACCACATCGTGCAGTTTATCCAAACTGCCGCTGTCTCAGCCGCTGTAATGTTACATCACATCTGGGCAGGACAAGGACAGGATGAGCTCATAGTTGACCTCTGCTGTTACATGATGAAAGTCATTCACTACCAACGACTAGTACAAAGCTATTTCAGCTATTTTTACTCACTACATTTGTGGCATACAGTCACTTTTTATGGTGGTCATGCTAAATTCAATATCCAGAGCATTAATATAGCAGCAGACAACTTTTTGCTATGTGAACATATGGGGGAGTGTTGTAATGGTTATCCAAGTTTCTCCATGCTTTGTTGATATCGCTACTACTCAGATTGGCTAGTACTTGCTGCCTTCCTTTGAATAGTGTCCTGTTAAAATGGTGACACCCCCTTTGGTAGTTAGACCAATACACCTGCTGTGTATGCTTTCAATGCATGTTCCTGCAGATGAGTGATGTGTGTCCACCAAGACCCCAGGAAGAGCGCCAGTCGTTGACATTGATCATGGATGCATAAAGAGAGCTGGATACAGCGTTGGTGTCAGGACCCCATTCATTCCTGTGAAAGCTGCTCAGTGGCGCATGAAGTCAACAAGTAGACTTCCAGGTCTGGAAAAGCACCCTGATCTTCTGGGTCTTACTAGACGTCCAATATGCTCAGTAGCGTCTAGGGCTGGGCGTATCGATCCATACCAATGTGTGTATCAGTATCGGATCAATACTAGCGTGATGAGATTGACACTTTCATTGCGGTTTCTCATCTATACGCCCAGCAAATTAACTCACAGAGTTGTAGTTTACACTTTATTTGCATCACCAACTTTATTTTTCACAAATACTGTATCTGCGTGCAATGTAAAGTATTTTCTGTTGTGTTGTTTATATTGTTATATTTTTATTTATTATTACATTGTTGCTTTTGTTGATTTATTTTTCACAAGTGGCAAAATCACAAAATTATTCAATGATCATGACATTTCAAGTAAAAAGTATCGGTATTGGTATCAGCGATATCAGCCCTGTATTTACTTGATATTTACTTGGTATCAGAACAATACCAAATTTCCAAGTATTGGCCATCTCTAGTAGCATCTGCTCGGTCACATGACTCGATCACAGGATCCCAACGTCACGGCTTGTGCTGTCATCCTGGTCTGGGTCTCCATAGACATAAACAGAGGAAGGAAATGCTCTGGATTCGGCTATTAATGGGCTTTACAACTTTTAGGACCTAATGATTTAAATAAGCGACTGCACGGTGGTGCAGTGGTTAGAGACATGCTGTTTAGGTTAATTGATGACTCTAAATTGCCCGTAGGTGTGAATGTGAGTGTGAATGGTTGTCTGTCTATATGTTGTCTGTCTCTATGTGCCTTGAGATGGACTGGCGACCTGTACAGGGTGAACCCCGCCTTTGCCCAGTGCCAGCTGTACATACATCCATTGGGGGAACCAGAGGGCGAGTGCTTCACTTCCACGCTGTCGGTCTGGATGGCGTTATTAGCTGTAAACGCCGTTTGAGAGCAGTGCAGGGCAGATGCAGGAACACGGCAGGCGGCCCGGCTATGTAGACAAAGTACAGAGAAACTCAGATTACAACGCACATCTAAAACAATCCTGTCACAAGGATGGTTGTGGACAATGATGTGTTAAAATGAGGAGACCTAAACCAGATCCCATTATTTCTATATATACAGTATATGTCTGATTTATGACAACAGACACGGTGACATGTTTTACCCTCCTGGTTGTGAATGCAGAGCTGGGTTATGAAATGTTTTTCATTTTGTGTGCAGATTTCGCAGAAACACAGCAGTGTGGTTGAGTTAGGGGAACGTTGCCAAAACCTTAAGGTGCTTCCTTTGCAACGGATACATCTGGTATCAAAGATCTAACTCTGAGAACCCTCCTACTGCACCTCTTTCACAAATAAATATTTCTTAATTTTACTTATTTGCTTCTTATTGCTCACCCCTGATATTTCTTTTTGCTACCACAGTATAAGGGACTGTAGATATACACAGTATATACTGTATACTCAAAGCACTGATAAATAAAACTTCCCCTGCCTGAAACAGGACATTGAAATCCCCTCATATAAAAAGCAAGTTAAGGATTTCCATCAGCAGATCAGGAAAATACAATCAGCCACCAACTAAACACTTTATGTGAGTCTGCGGCTGGTTTATCTGTCAGTTCTGTCTAAAGTTTGATGATAAACTCTGTGCAACATCCGTTCTGTCCACTGAAACAAGGAAACTAATACAGGATCCTGCAGCGACTGGGTTTCTCCTTGTACTTGAACGGTTTTAAGACACAAATCTGATATAGAGAGTTATGAGAGTAGAGATATGAGCGAGGTTTTGATCAGTTTCAGCCAGTAGATGTCAGTGTTGATAACAATGTGAAAGTGCTCACCAGTAATTTGGAGGATTCGGAGGAATGAATACACTGTGGCTCAGCAGCAGACTGAGGATCACATTTTAATCCAGTCCGTTTATGAACTGTTTCAGCAACATTTAAAATGTCTTTGACTTTTATTTTATTTTTTATTATTTTTTGTAGGTTAAGATCAATTTGCAAACCTTTCAAATATAACAAAAATGTAAATCCAAAACACTTTTTATGAGCAAAGAGTTGTCATCTTTTAATCAGATAACCCAATGGGTTTTAAACAATTTATTCACAGTAAAAAATAAGACAATTAAAAAAAGAGAGGAACACTTAATAATTCAGTGTATCTGAAAAGCTCATAATGACCAAATTTTGAGATATCCTTTTCACTTAGCAGTGACAAAGTATTTCAAAATGTATAGATAAATACAGTCTGATTCAATTTTAATTATATTCACAGAAAGGAAAGATGTACATCCAACATAGTTTAATTGTTTTATATAGTATATATATAATTTTGTAACTAAAATATTCTCTTTCCCACATATATGTCCACATACCGAGCACACTACAAAGTCTTTATGAAGTACTGCAGTATATTTCATTAGTTTTTGCTTCACTCAAGTGTTTCCAATTTATCTCCAGTAGTTTAAGACTCAACTGCAAGCAAAATATTCTGCGTTCACTTGATTCTTTATGGAAAAGGATTAACATGCAAAACATTTAGTTTATAAGATTAACTTGGAGAGAAAAGTCAAAGCCAAACATATTTTTTACTTGCCAGGAGGACTTTATATTGAACATGTGTTTTTTAAGTACACTGAATATTAAATACGGATTAGTGTATTTCTCCTGTCACTGAAGTATTGACTTTTTGGAGTTACTTTCACCTGTGACAAACAGATCTGCTTCTTAATAGCTTTAAAGACATGAAGAGTGTTACTACTTCAAACAGTGCCGGCTGGCTTTATTACAAACTTTTTTTATATGACTGCAGTTTTTTTTTTTCCTCACATTTTGATGCAATTTTGTTTGGGAGAATTTAATGTTTTCAAGATATGTTGAAGGCAGCTATGATGGGAACCAGTGATTAATACCATTAATTAAAGTCCCAATTGCAAACAGCATGGCTCATAAATAAAAGGAGCTGTCACACAACGGATGAGAAGAGATGGCTCATTCCTCCACCAGCATCCACAGCTTGTTGTCATTAAACAAACATATTTAACTTATTTCCTGATGTGTATTTAGAAGTTTCCATCTCTGCTTTATGTTCCTGCATCACTGAATCTCAAGTAACATTTCATCAACAGCTAGTAACATGTTTGTCGCCTGTCGGTCGCCTTCAGAGGCAAGCCAAAATTCATTTCTAGATTATCCTCCAGTCATATCTGGATGCTGAGCTTTCATCCCCCAAGCTTCAAAGCTAACGCTACGCTCACTTCAAACAGCCGTCACAGAGTGCCAATCAAATCCCGCTCCAGAAGACAACAAACACTACAGAAAATGTTAATCAACCCGGGCCGAGCATCACCAAAGTAAATAAAATAAATTGTAAACAGATGCCATAATCTGCAACATATGGATAAATAAGGCAGTATGTCATCTTTCTTTTTCTTTCTTTTTTAATTCAGTGGTTCACACAGGGTCCAAACTACCTCTTCCACTTCCCTCCATCCCTCCATCCATCCATCCATCCATCCCAAACTCTCTTATGAGTCAGTGACTTCATTGCATGCTGCTGCTTTTTCCAGCCCAGCGTGGAAGTCCATAACCCAGCGTCTGGTTAATACAGGGGTATAAATCACTTCACTCGTGTTCCTGCGTTCAAACAGTCCGAAAACCAGTAACCTTTTTACCTTCGTCTCTGCGGGATCAAATGCAACATTCAGCATGTTTTAAAGGTTTTTGTAAAAGGTTTAATGGTTCGAAGTTTCCATCCACTCCCTCAAATTTGTGCCATCAAATGGGACGGTGAAAAAGGATGACAGGTCCAAATGGATAAATAAAATCGCTCATTCAGCCTTTGGGCGCAATCCAAAAGTATTAAAATGAAAAAGGTTTTCATGTCATGAACTGATGTTTTTCAACAAGAAATATTTCAGGACTCAAAAGGAAATCTCCAACATCCTTGTGTGAAACCACCGATTAAAGAAATACCTTAATATAATGGCTCATTTTAAAAAAGCTTTAAAAGTTGGGATAGCACATCTGTGTTGTCTTCATAGCTGATCAAACAAATCAGTCATTTAACTGTAGCTGGTAAAAATGTGCTGCTCTGTATAAATAAACAACCACAACTTTTCTGTGACAAGCCCAGTGATGTAATGTCTAGAGCCAGAGACAATGTGAATGTGTTTCACTAAACAATAAAGATCTGTTGGCTTTCGGTATTTCTTCCCCTTCACATTGTTGAGCGTTTTATCAGTGACGCATTGTTCTCCTGTGAGGATTAATCAAAAACAATATGTGTGTCTCAAGTGTTGAATTCCTTCGAAAAGCCCTTTAAATGTCAGGGAGGTGGTTGCTTGTTACAGAAGTTCACTTAAAACAAGCTGGAAACAAGCAGTTTGACATTGTGGTTTGAAATTAACGCAACTTTAAAATGCATGTATTTGTTTGCCCTGTTTTGTTTATAAGTGGTTGACATGATAGGAAAAGTTAGAGATGCGTTCCTTCCTGTCTGAACTTTGGTAAATAGATTGGAGGCATGAGAAAATGTCAAGACTGAACTGTGGTCAGAGTGTGGAGCAGTGACTCACTCTCACTGTGTGTGTGTGTGTGTGTGTGTGTGTGTGTGTGTGTGTGTGTGTGTGTGTGTGCTGAGATATAGCGCGTGTGTTGAGTGTTGTACGTAGCAGATGCAACGATCTTTATCTCTCATTCATGGCGTCCAAGGAAATGTAGCGTAAGCTGGTTAACAGTCATTTTCTCAGTATTTGCCTGGCAGAGATGTACTGATGATAATCGCTGCCATGTCGCTCATGCAGACACCTGTCGCCTTGCTCGGTGGAAACTGAGGTGATGCTCCAGCATTGCCCAATACTGCTCTCAGTGCACTGATTGCCTCCCGTGAACGCAGTATTTCCCAATAAGGATGAGATGTAGTGTAAACGCACTGCAACTTTTAGTTTAGTGCAATAAGTTGTATTCACTTATAGATGAGTTTATAGTGGGGCTGTCAGTCGATTCAAATATTTAATCAGAATTAATCAAATGATTGTTCGTAATTAATTGTGATTAATCTCAAATTAATTGAACTTTTTTATTTGTTCAACATGTGCCATAAAGGCAGATTTGTCAACTATTTAATACTCTTATCATCATTTATCAACATTTTGCAAGTGTGGAAATTTTGGAGATCAATTAACAGCACAAAGCAATTACAAATATTGTCCAGAAATCCTCACTGGTACTGCATTTAGCATAAATATAAATATTTAGCGAACTTGACCATGACTTGCCCCAAACTGCATGTGATTATCATAAAGTGGGCATGTCTGTAAAGGAGAGACTGGTGGGTACCCATACAACCCATTTACATTCACGTATCTAGAGGTCAGAGGTCAAGGGACCCCTTTGAATGTGGACATGACAGTTTTTCCTCACCAAAAATTTAGTACACTTTTGGAGCGTTATTTAATCGCGACAAGCTGATGGATTGATTAGGTTTCTAGTTTCATATGTTTTCAGTATCTTCAAAAAATGGAGCCAGCTACAACCTCTGAAATTATGATTGCGTTAATGTGTTAAAGAAATGAGGGCTTTAAATCAAATTTTCATTAACACGTTATTACTGTGTTAACTTGGACAGCCCTAATTTATATTTAAAGTAAGCAATTAGATTACAAGTTGGGGCATTTTGTAAAAACACAACTTAACACTAAACTAAAATAAAAATATTATAAATTCCCTAAACATTATAGGAAAAGGTCCGAACTGCAGCTAAGTGTTGATCATAGACAGTATATAACGATAGATGACATAACAGCTCCCCAAAATGAAGCCAAAATATCTGGATCGCCCTCTGGTGGCTGGCTGCAGTATAGGTCACAAAGCCCGCCCCCTGCATGTTAGTGGATGGGACATGAACCAAACTAAAAAGTTCAAGTACACGTCAAATAAATTTTTCCCAAAGATGTTTTCTGTTATTTTAGGTAGCTCTTATCATGCTGATGTATGTTCAAGTGCCAATTTTTCTGATAATTTTGGTTTTAATTAGGTTTTTGATGCTATAAAAAGGGGGTGAGATGTCACGATTGACAGCTGTGATTGACAGCTGCTCTGAGTGAAGTAGCTGCGAAGCCGGAGGCTCGGGAATTGTACGAGAGAGGAGATGTAGCTTGAAATTTCCATAACCGTCACGGGTCTGAGCAACAGAACGTGTCAGTCTGATCATAAGTATAGTTATGGAAATATTATGGTTAGCTACCGTTACCGTGGCGCTAATGTTGGAGCCGGGTGACAAACGCTAACAAGCTGTGGCTGTGCTCGACTCGTGATTGGCTCAGGTGGGAATGTGGGCAGGACCTCAAAACTTCAGTGCCCAATCACTGCTGCACAGACTCAGGTTCCAAATGACGTCAAACTCTCCAGGATATTTTTTTTAATATCTATTCATTAAGTGTTGACGTGTCATCCCTCTATATATATGCAGTCATTCACTTAACAGTTTGTAAGCTCAAATCTGATCCTGTTCTAAACTAAATGTGGATTTGACATAGAAACACTGGTATAGTGTGACACTGTCTGCCTTGCAGTCACCTTTTAAAATGACACCTTTAAAGACGAACCTGCTGTAAGTAACGACAGAGCTCGGCTATGAGGGGGGCTGGGAACCTCCCGTGGTGGTTTTAGGCAACTGACATACAATACTCCAAATGAGTCCAAGTAAAGCCTATATTTTTGGCCACATTGATCAGGATAAGCTTGTATCTGATTCACATCTGCCATCGATAATCACAATATGAAACTTGGCAGAGAGAGGATAGCTGCGGCCCTGCCAGCACTCTTACCACAAACTCTCAAAGCGCCACGCCGAGCCCCCTGCCATACACTACCTCTCTGCACCCAGCATCAATGTGTGTACTGAATACAGGACCCTGTAATCAACAAATTCTCCATATTCGTCCCCTCAGGTGCCTCGCCAACATCAAAGGAGGTAAAGGATGGTGTGGTATCTCTGTGAGCCTGCCTTCTACTGTATAAAACAGCCCCAAGAGGCAGGCGGGGAGCTGCCGAGGAAATTGAATTTCATCACTACCACATTGCTACCTGGCAGGTAGGGCTGTGGTTCATTTTGTTTGTAGTTTTATGGGTTTCGCCTGCACCATGGTTAAGAGCTGATCACACCAAACACCAGGATCAGATATGAAAATCCCTGTTTTTTTTATGCCTCTGTAGTGGAAAAAGTACCAAAATGTCATTCATTTAGATGGTTACTTCAACAAAAGTTTGGGAAATTAACAGTTTCAAACTCTTCCTACCTAAAAGTTAAATTTACTGAGAGTAAAAATGACAAATTTCCCATGAAATGAAACATACATATACATCAAGACAAACCCTTTCAAGCTATTAACAAACTTACAAAGAGAAGTGAATTAAAGTGCAGATTACATCTCAAATGTCTGAAAATGATGCCACAACATTTCGGTTCTCATGGAAAGTTGTACTCTACTGTGTAACTGATGCCATTCAAAATCTAGATAATTCCCCTTGAGTCAAACTACTTGAGTGAAATTTCTTGAAAACAAAAATCCTCCAGCTGTTCTTTAGTTTATTACCTATTGATCACTACACTTTATTTTAGGGCTGCCCCCTCTTAGTAGGCTAAGATTTCTTTAGCCTGTTAGTGTTTTTTTCTTTATCATGCTGAACGACTTATTTAACTTAAACTTAGGAGCACATTTCTGGTAAACACAAGATTTATAGTGGTGTTTTTGTGTTATTTTTTGTGGAGAAACTGATCTGTCGATTAAATCAGCGATCGATTAGTTGACAGAATCATAAATCAAGTATTAGCCAGCTGTACTTTATATCTGCTGAATTGTTATGTAGTTTATTTGTTGTTATTTGGTTTCTCTCATTCAGGATAATAAAGGGTGATTAAAATCACTCAGCAGTTGAGTACAAATACATCAAAGTATACAGCTGACTTGAACCAATCTTTAAAATTAAATTATTTCATTCAAATATTCCTTTTAGTTTGAGTGTGGTTTGCTGATTGATCGCTGTTGCTCTTTGACACTTTGCTCAAATGTTAAAGTCACTGAGGTTAATTGCTGGAGCAAAGGCCCAGAGAAAGAGAGAAATAAACTGTGCACTAACTGAAAATCCCTGGCACTGAGCGTTGAGCCCCGAGCCAGTAACCTTGGTGTGCTTTTTGATCCTGACTTGAATTTCACATCAGAACATTAACCAAAACGGCCTTTTATCATCTCCGGAGTGCAGCCAGATACTGAGAGGCAGATGAAGGCTTTTATCACCAGCTGACTACTGTAATTCTTTCCCTTCTGGAGAAGTCGACATAAACTGCAAATGCAGGCGCAGATGTTTCATTAGATGCATTTTAGACTTTAAGGATCTGTAATTGGTTTTCAAATCACTCAGTGGACAATGGACATACATAACGAATGCTCTCCTTCGATCCATCCCACTGGTTTGGGTTTTTTCCTTAATCTCAAGACAGACTGTAATATTTTAGGTCTCAGCAGACTAATTATACAGTTTTAATCTTGTCTCTTTTATTCACATTAGAGGTCGACCAATTAATCAGTCGGGCCAATCTTTTTAACATTTTTTCATATGTCGGCCGATGCCTGAGCATATTAAGCCGATTAGCAAGCAGGCACATCTGCGGGCAGCCCAGTGTTGTAGGTGTGACTGCGCCTCTCGTCTCAGGCAAATTGCCGTTCTATCAGCAGACCTCGGTAGATGTAGTCCAGTGGGCTAACCTTTGCTAGAGAGCATGAGAATAAACAACGTCCTAACCGAGAGACACCGTGCAGACACGTGCAGATTAGAGAGACAGACCGTAAGTGGTGTTCAATAAATGTTTTACTCAAGTTCAGACATTTTCTGTATCATTTGTTATTATTATATTTTATAAGATGGAGGAAAAACAAAAAAACAGCCAAAGATATCGGCAAAAAAATTGGCATCACATATCGGCCGTCGGCTGTCTTGATTCTGTACAAAAATGGCATCGGCCATAAAAAAAACCCTGTATCGGTCGACTTCTAATTTACGTTATTTTATTTGTTATACTACCATTATTTCTTTATTTCATCTTTATTTCATTATGTCTCCATTGATCTTTTTGTAATTTCTCTATGAAGCACTTTGTTGTGCATTCTTGCATGAAAAGCATGCTTGATTTTACCCAAATATGTAACTTAATCTACAGCTTTTTTTTATTTCAAAGTTGTTGTTTTTTTGCTTATCAACATGTACAGTTTCCAGCCTTTACGAGATATGGTAGAAAATATCTTTCAGACATTCAGAGTATTAATATAGCAGCAAACGACTGCTTGCTATGTAAAAATCGAGAGGCGTAATGTCTACCTGAGCAGCAAATGAAGTCGCTCTCCCTCTGTGTGTTGTAATCCAAGCTTCTCTGTGCTTTGTTGACATGGACGGACCGGCCATGTGTGTCATTTGGTGCATATTGGTGTATGTGAGCATTCCCTGCTAGCTAACTCATGGTCACTACTCTTCACTGCTCTCATACGGTGGCTGCAGCTAATAACACCATCTCAACCGATGATGCTGGTGCAGACATGTAGCACCCACCCTGCTGTTCCCCCCACATTATCACTATTAGCTCTATCAGTGTTGCTTTGGTTTCTCGCTGTTAGCAGTGTAAGCAGTTTCTCATTTAGCACCTTTAATGTTTGTATTGCTATAAGATGTTTGCACTGTGAATCATTTTAAGGTGGTTCAGTTTTAAAATTTAACTTTCCCCACTGCCTTAAAACTGAGCGAACTGAACTAAAGCTGAATCAATAGTTCAAAGTTGTGAGCTTTGAAAATTTAAAACTGAGTAAAGTAAACTAAAGTTGAGAAAAACAAGTTCATTAAATTGAACCAACAGTTGTCCAGTCACGCTCCTAGAGTAAACTTTAAAAAAAATTTGTTTTCCTTTTATATTTTTTTCAGTTTTAAGTGTTTTTCTTAAGACATAAATAACTTTGCCGTTGTGGCTGCTGATGGATTCAGTTTGTGCCAGACACAACATGTAAGTGACTTTATTGAAACATGTGTGTAGGAACTGAATTCAATATTAACCTCTATTGTGGTTTGCTTTGTTTTCATTATTATGAAAAGAAGCAGCTTATCTTAACATATATTTACACAGCAACTTTCCATTGTGTATGCCTTCTTCAGACTATAAGAAGAAGGATCTCTGGAGGGTTTTAACCCTCAAAAATGCATGATGGGAATTTTAATTTAATAAGTTTAGTGATCTCTCAGTAGTACATATATTCAACTTGTCATATCAAGTCAAGATTTCCAGTCAGAAAAACTCATGTTTCGAAGTTTTGAACTGATCTGAAAGAATAAGCAGAAAATTTAAAAAATGAAGTTGAATGTACTGTATATCTTTTACTTAACATCTTAAAGTAATTTCCATTAACAGCTACCTGGGAGGAGGTTACAGTTTTTGATACTTGAAGTGGTAAAAAGACATTTTCCATAGACGGGCGTCTGATCAGTGCTGAGATCTTTCTCTGATTGTGCAATTCTGTGTCCTTAGCAAACACGCCTCAACATCCTCACAAAGCATCTACTGTAGATGTGAAGAGCGCTTTCAACTAAAAGAGATGTGAAGAAATCAGGCAGAACTGTTGTCTGGGCGTGAACAATGCTGTTTGTTGAGATGCTGACGGTTAAATCTAAATGCCAGGCCCGCCTCAAACTAACGTACAGACAGCCATGCACACAACAAAAGGCACATACAGATGCATAGACACATAGATATACAGATGCTTACAAACACATCTACACACACGTACACAAAAAGACAGACAGAACAGTGTCGACATCTTTCAATACCAGAAAGTTCTCCCTAAAACAATACACAGACTTTTTCAGATATCTGTCCAGTGGTCGCTCGTTATATGATGACAGCATGAAGTCATAAATCGTTCACATGTCCACAGTGGATCATTTACCACCATCTGACTGTTATCAGGCTATTGAGTAGGCATTATCAACACACATCTTTCCCATGTTTGTGGGTTAGTAGGGGCCTACTAAACTAATAGTAGGTTCACAAGCTTGTTGTCTATCTATATACCGACCTACTACTTTGTAAATGTGAAAATGAAACTTTAAAACTACATGTTTGAACATGTTAAACTGAATGTAACTTTCCATTTTGAACACAAAAAAAAATGCTTCTTTAGTTTAAGGTAATAAAACTACCACTTTTTTAGGTTTAGATAATAAAACTACAACTTCGTTGGGTTTAGACAATAAAACTACAACTTCTTTAGGTTTAGATAATAAAACTACAACTTCGTTGGGTTTAGATAATAAAACTACAGCTTCTTTAGGTTGATGTTATGATGTTATGGATGGATTGTCTATGTACGTATGCTCTATATCGGATTGTCTATTTATGTTCTATATGTGTAAAGGTGCTCAATATGATATCCAGAGCATCGGTATAGCAGCAAACAACTATTTGCTATGTAAAGATATAGAGAAGTAATCTACTGTAGTCTACCTGAGCAAAGTATGAAGTCAGTCTCCCTCTGTGTGTGTTGTAATCCAAGTTTATCTGTTATTTGCTGACATAGCCGGGGCGCATGCTTTTCGTGCACGTTTGCGCTCGGTGCTGCATTCACATGGTGGCTAGAGCTGAAAACAACGTCTCAACCGACAACGCCGTTGCTGAAACATAGCACCTACCCTCTGGTTCCAACCTAGGTGTTGCCGTTGTTTTCACTGGTAGTACTGTAAGCCACCATCTCAGCCGCCCGCCATGTTGAGAGCCATGCAGAGACAACAGAAATGCTCCCAATCTCGCATTTAGCACATTTAACAAGTCATTTGACGTCCAAACCAAATCTACCCAAATCATTTAACAATTCTGGGGTCAGTGTAAATGTTAAAACATCCTTACTGCATCCAGAAACAGTCCTACTGAAAAAAAAAATAATTTATAAGTCACATTTTTCATAGAAGGTTTATAAATTCCTCAGAAACAGCAAAACTACAAAAAAAGAAAATTTAAATAAATGATTAAAATGCAACAGGGTTATATAAGAATATATTACTCCTGATGTTTTCCCAGGGCAAAAACAAACCATCTTTTTTTAATCGAGTTGGTGTCATATATCACATCAAAACTTTAATTACATGCTATGGCAGATGTAATTCATATAGTCAAAATCACATCTCCATTCAGTCAGGCTAATTTAGCTGTGATGAAGTACATTATTATCTTTCAGCTCAGTCAATGAGAAAAGACCAGCTCTGCTCTTTCTTGATCCCACTGACTTTATTTTCACATGATGCAACCTCAAACCTCAGTCACTCTTCCCAGACAAATACATTTTGTCAATCACAACAGGATAGCTTCACACCAAAACCCCAAATAAAGGTTTAACACAAAAATGTTAAAACCCTCAACAGCCGTACATCACCGTGACATTCAAATTAGTGCCATATCAGCCTAATCTCACCAGAAGCCATGCAAGAAGAAATGTTTCCGATTGTTTTGTGTGTTTATAACGACCTGGAGACAGAGCCGATGTGGAGATATGTGTGGTGACGCATTTGTCGCCATCACGACGAGGGCCCTATAATCTTCCCAATCAGGAAAACCAGAACAAATTAGGTTGTGCAGCGCTTCCAGTGTGCCATCACTATAAATCATCATCATGACCCCGAACATGCTCAAGTACACTCTCTAACAACAGGGCCAGGGAGAATAATGTTTGTTCCCAAGACTGGTCCACAAGTGTTAGATGATATACTGTGAGAAGCGTCTCATTCATGTTTATTTTTCACACACTTATTGTATGGTAGAGTGAAAGTATGTCACAACCATAGGTTACAGGATGTGCAGGATTTGGGTTTGGCTCTAGTTCCTTTTTCATTACAGGGTTTGTTGGCTGTGAACAAGCAACAGGCAAGTCAGTGTGACTGTTTACTGTCACAGTGAGAAAGCACAGAGACGAAAAACATCAAAACATAGGCTTAACAATGAAAGTTGTGTAAACAGCGAATATGTCGCGCCATAAGATTTTTGTTTATGAAACTTTCTCAGACGTCAAATCAGAGTGACGGCGAATTCACACCAAGCAGCAGCGAAGTTCAGCTCGCCACATTTTTTTGGCTACATGCTCAAAAATGGCAATGCTAACATGCAGATGTTTAGCACAAATAGGAACGGGAATGTCATTCGTTTAGCAAGTATTCGGTCATGAACCAAAAGTTTTGAACAAATTGAAATTTTGACCTGATGGTGGCACCGGAAAGAAGAAAGAAGGGATTACCAAAGTTATTAACAATTCATCCTGAGTGGGTTTAATATGTGAACTATATACATAGATTGACGACGCATCTCCAGTTCTGCCCACGGTAGTAGTAGTGGTAGTGAAGCCAAAATATCCAGAATACAGGAGCTGCCATCTTGGGATTTTTCACCCTTTTTTTTTGTAGCATCAAATAACTAATTAAAACCAAACTTTTGAGAAAAATGAACACTTGAACTGACGTCAGTGTGATAAGAACGACCTAAAATGACAGAAATAATTTCATTTGATGTGTATTTTGACTTTTTAGCTTGGCCCATGTCCCATCTGCTGACATGAAGGGGGCAAGATTTATGACCTATACTGCAGCCAGCCACCAGGGGGCAACCAAGATGTTTTGGCTTCACTTTTGGGGAGCTGTCAACCCGTCCATCTTTATTTACGGTCTGTGATGCAGATGTTTAGTATAAATAATGTTTACTGTGTTCACCATTTTAGCTGTGTTAGCATGCTAACATTTGATAATTAGCACTTGACAAAGTACAGCTGAGGCTGATGGAAATATCATTAGTTTTGCAGTTATTCGGTCATTAACCAAAGTATTGAACAAATTAAAATTTTGACCTGATTGTGGAACAAGAGGAATGGCTGAGGGATCACCAAGTTATTGGAATGAGTTAACCAAATTTCATGGCATATTTATTCAATAGTTAGATGTTTCAGTCATAACCGCAAATGTGAACCCTAGAGAAAACGTCAGGGGATCGCCTAAATCATTAGGACGTAGCCTCTGGGGACCATGTGTGTCTGTACAAAATATCCCAGCAATACATCCAGTAGTTGTGGAGACATTTCAGTATAACCTCAAACCTGCTGATCATGATGTTGGCAGAAAACGGAGGGATCACTAAAATGAAAAGGATTCATCCTCTGGGGGCTAAATGAAAGAGTACAAATAAACGTCTGTTCATGGCAATCCATCAGATAATTGTGGAGATATTTCAGTCTGAACCAATGTGGTGGACCAACATTCTGTTGATGCAACTAACATGGCTGAAAGTGAGGCAGATCTGTTCCTACAAGGCAACTTTTGTTGTTATCATGAGTTGTTTTAAAGAACAAACAACACATGATAACAGGAAATTCATATCCGCTTTCCATTTTCAATGAGAAAGCACATTTGCTGAAAAGGAACAAAAAGAAAATTCACTTTAATTCAGCTGATGCTGTTTTCGGTTTTGTGTTTTTTTTTACGTATTTTGTAAAATGTCATCTTTGATCGAGAAAGGAGTTGGAGAAAAAGGCAAAAGGAAGTAGTGAGAGAAAAAGCAGGAAGGTTAGCAAGAGAGGAAAGGAAAATAAGACAGACGCAGAGAAGCAGAGCGAGCCAGAGAGGTCCAGCTCAGTTCCAGTTGGATATCCAATCTGTCTTCTCAGTCTCTGAGTCAAGTACAAACCATCAAAGCTTGAGGTTTGGGGACTCAAAAGTCGGTTCAATCTCCAACCATTTCCCGCAGCCTTTCAAGGGCTGCCAAACATTTATTTGTTTTGGATTAATGTAATTAACCCCCCCGTTCCCGTGTCGCACACAAGAAGCGAGTCGCAGTGAAAAGATTACAAGGCCTCTGCTTCTCATACATCCAGCCCGACCAAACCCGGCACAGTGGCTCAGAGATTTCATATCAGTGGATTCAATTTTGCTTTAGCTTGACGTGTAAATCGCCCTCTGACGGTCCTCAAGAGCACATCAGCAAACACTTTGCAGTAAAGGATCAACGGCAGCAGAGGAATGAAGAATATTCTGCACATTATCTGCTTTTTAGCCACTCGACATTCACTTCCAGCTGTGTTGCGTAGTTTGTGATAGTGATTTGAAATGTATAGATGTTTATTGTTTGTCCTCCCTTACAACTCGTATGACTTTAAAGCAGCCGTTAAATAATTTTAGTGCAAAGGTTTGATAAGAAAATAAGAAAATGCTTGTAAAGATAAAGTTGTTTGACTCATCGTTAGAGGTGTTTTCTCCAGAAATAAATATGTTGTGCTGCAAATTATGATATGCAGATTGCTATTTACTCTATTTGAATTCAAAAACCTCAACACTTCTCTGAGGAATTCATGTAAATATCCTGTGTTTCACCATAAGCTAGTTCATCATGCAGTGTTGAGTCATATGAAAGTCTTAAATCTGTAAATATTCCATTCAAACATTAAGACCCCTGCTGATTTTTGTCATTGACCATATAATGCAAATTCTGAACTCATGCAGTGTGTTTTAAGTGGGTTTTAAAGGTCCTTGACTTGGATCATAAAACGTCTTCAGTCAATAATAGCCCGCATAAAACTTCATTTCAAGTATGAACCAGGTTTTCACAAACCAACTCATCGGCCTCTCCAAGCAGCCCGAGTCATAACTCTTCTGGCGTCGATATTTTTTCATCTGACAGAAGTCACAATAAAAATGATGTGTGAGTATGTAATACATTAGCGTTCCAGCCATAGTAAAATGTCCCATAAATCCTAAGGGGTTTCTGTTTCATACGCTACATGTCCCTTCATGAGCAGAGAGAGAGGAAAAAAAAATCTGAAAAGTATTGTGAAGGTTTGGCGATCAAACCCAGATGGGACCAAATCATTTTTCAAAGTCTGGTACAATGAAAAATGTGCTTTCTGAAAGATGCAAGTTATACTGTGACCATTTTAACAATAATTCAGAACTGCATCTAAAATCTTCTGATTAAAATAAATTATTTTTGTGAGTTTATACAAATAGTCTTTTATTTTCAGTGAAGCACACTTTTTTTTAGCCAAAGAGCAACGTTAAACTTCAACAGAGATTGACACCAGAGCTACTGCTGCTTTTTCTTCGACACAAACAACATAAGCGTCCCCTCATCTTTCTGCTGTAGTGATGTGGTGGAGCCCACGCCTTCTGCTGAGGGCCTTCATTCACATGAATTTCCATTTTGTACCTCAAGAGGTCAGTCTCGCTCCCTGGGCCAGCAGCAGCTGACCAGCTGGGCTGATGACCCACAGAGGCTGTTCACTGAAGAAGCAGAGCAGAAACTCTTTAAAATCACCACAGTACAGTAAAATATCATCATTCGTATTGATTGTCTTGTTTAAGGTAATTTTAGCAGGGATGTTACGAGGGCCTATGCCATTGTCTTTCGACAACTGACTGTTTCAAGGGTGCACAAACCCTCGACCCCTGAAAATAGCTAATTAAAGAAAAAAATTATAAAACACATTGATGCTGTTAAAATTTCTGTAGGTAATGTAATTTTTTTGATGTTGTTTTATAGTCCTGATAAATTACCTAATTAAGACAATATCAGATCAAGTTATAATAAATAAAATAAAAAATATGCATACATATATATTTTAATACCATTATTATTATTGTTATTATTATTATTATTATTATTATTATTCAAAAAAATTTTACAGGGCAACTTTCATTGAGTTTGATAAGAAAAAAATGTTCAACATTGTAAAACATGAGGCGTAGAAACACATTTTGTAATTAACCCAAGCATAATGAAAACGAAACAATTCTCCTCTGATGTCTAACGAATATACAGAAACCCATCATAGAAGACGCAGAGGCAAACTGCAGGTAATGTAATTTTTTGGTGTTGTCTTATATTCCTTATAAATTGTCAAATTAAGACAATATCAGATCAAGTTATGATAAGTAAAACAACAATAAAAGAATAAACTTACATATATGCATACACGTAATTTTATTCATTAATTTTTATTTTGTATATACATACAGTATCTTATTTATTTATTTATTTAATTTTTTTTTTTTATTTACTTATTCCAAGCAACTTTCATTGAGTTTGATAAGACAAAAATGTTTGGCATGTTTGGCAGAAGCAAACAGGTTTCCACACATAACATCTTTGAAAGTCCTGAAAGCAATTCAGCCAAAATACATGTGACAGTTGGAGATGAAAGCTGCTTGTTTTTGTGTAAAAATCTGCTGTTCCTTTGCTCAGATTATGCTTTATATAACTTCAGGCCCATTACACGCAGGCATTCTGGGAAATGTAGGAAATCATCCGAGGATCTGTGGGTGGAATTTTACTGCTAATATAAATCAGTACCTGCGACTGATGTTACTGTAGGTCTAACTTGAGGATAGAGCTCATAACATTGAAGAAAACAGTTTCTGAGTTGCAGCGAAATTGATAAAAACACTTTTGTTTCTAAAAGAGACTGAAAAGGTGGTCCCTGCAAGCTTTCTGTGCTTTTCTAAAGCCAACCAGTCAGCACAAGTGTGTACTGAGTCTTTCCATTTCTGCTGCCAATTTGGTGAAGAGTGAAAAAAAAAATAGCCAGGATGTTTTCTTTGTCCTGAGCAACACTCCCGACATTTGACCTTGGCTTCAGATGAGGCTCTTTGGGCTGTTGTTACATTTCCTCAGCATCACAGAGAGATCAGCAGTTTTTTAAATTAGTTTTCTCTGTTTATTATAACTGCCGGACTGTAACTCATTTCACCTTTATTCTTTACAGTAAACATATTGTAGCTACAGTATCTCTCAACAATATAGCATACAACTGTTAAATATTAGCAGTAAAAATGAAAGCTAGAGATTTAAGTAGTATTGTAGAAACTGAGTTTTACTTATATTTTCACTACAGAGGCATTATATAGAAAACAAGGCAGTCAGTCAATTAAAATATTCATCCTGATTAATCAAGATTAATTGCAAATCAATCTCACATTTTTTTTACCTGTTAAAAATGTACTACCTTAAAGGGAGATTTGTCAAGTGTTTAATACTCTAATCAACATGGGAGTGGACAAATATTTAATATTCAACTTAAAGGGAGATTATTAGAAGTATTTAATAGTCGTGTGAGTGAGCAATAGGAGTGAGCAAATATGTTTGCTTTATGCAAATGTATGTATATATTTATTATTGGAAATCAATTAACAATACAAAACAATGACAAATATTGTCCAGAAACCCTCGCAGGTACTGCATTTAGCATAAAAATATGCTCAAATCATTACATGGCAAACTGCAGCTCAACAGGAAACAACAGCTGTCAGTGTGCTGACTTGACTATGACTTGCCCCAAACTGCATGTGATTATCATAAAGTGGGCATATCTGTGTCTGGGAGACTTGTGGCTACCAGTAGAACCCATTTACATTCACATATCTTGGGATCAGAGGTCAAGGGACCCCTCTGAAAATGGCCATGACAGTTTGGAGCATTATTTAACCTCATTCCTGACAAGCTAGCTTCACTCAACCTACAAATTGCAAGTTGCGTTACAGAAATTAGTGCTGTAAAAACGAATTTGCATTAATGCGTTACTATCACATTCACTTTGACAGCCCTATTGGAAAGTGTTCCCTTATCAGAAAATAGACTGCGGGTGTTCACAGGAAAGATGAGAAAAAGATTCAGACCTGCAAATTTTTTAAACAAATTTTAAAACAAATCTCAGATTATCACTACACTGAATTTACAGTCACTCCTCCTTACCTTTACCAGAATTTCAGTATTTTGAAGCCTCTTATAAACCAGAGCACAGCAGTGGCAGCTGCATCATATTTTCCTTATTTCAGTCTGGGCTTCATCGTGTTGCATATTTTACATGTTTTCCTGATTAGCAGGATCAACTCTTTAATTGGTTTCTGTGTTCATATAAACACTCTGCAGGGTGTTTTCTTTCTCTGGTCAAAGCTTTTACTCATCCAGTATCATCACAGCGCTGCAGAAGCCTTTGCATCTCTAAATATCAGTTTCTCAGGAGGAGGGACAAACATATTGATTTCCCCTTTTGACTTGTGTGGATTTTGACATTTTGCAAACATTGCATCAGTAGTCTGAAACATTTTCTGCATGTAAAAGACTGTGCATCAGGATGAGGAAGGATTTTCATTTCTACAAGCCACTAGTTATATCTGTATAATGCTGTAATGAAAGGTACTCTGCACAAATACAATCAGAATCCACATTTTTGCTATAACGTTATATTCCCTCGTTTCACCATATTTTCAGTGTTACACACCTTCTTCTCACAATCACCATCAAGAATCTATAAATCAGCTTCAACTTGACTGTAGTTAGAAAATGAAATTTGAAGAAATTAGAAGTGCATGCAATTCAGATTTTTACTGTATATAACAGTTTATTAATCGCTTTGTAAAGCCAATGTGTGAACAGATTGTAACATAACTTAAAAACTGATTGCTTCCCGGACTTTCATGGCCTGCGGACTGATTTCTATGTAAAGGACTCGGGCGGTATTGCCGGCAAAATCCAAAGGATGTGACTGATGTTGAGGCTATGCATGCTCCCGAGTTCCTCTGCAGTGCCAACAGTGTGTAGGAGAAATCCAGTCTGGGACCTTGGTTGGTACCAATGTTCAACCCAGATTATCTGGTACTATTCTCAGTCAGGGTAGCCCTGAAACTTGTTTGATATTTAGGAGTTAAAATCTGGATGATCACGTCAGAGCAACGGTAAACATTCTAGCCCTTGAGGCTAATATAAGCTAGCATACTACTGCTGACAGTTATTAAAACTGATTAAACTGACATGTGAGATCACGAGGCGGTGCTCCCTCTGGCGCCATAATCTTAATAATATCCTGTAGTGTGCGATGCGTCATTATTTTCAAATATTGTACTGTGTGCATGTTTGAGATTAGAGAGAAGAACATCTGTGAAGTTTCTCCTTATGCGTGTGATGCAGTCTGCTTTCAAAATTGGTTATGATTTTAAAACTCCTGGGTTCGTGTTGTTGTTTGATGTATTTTTGTGTTCCTCAATTTAATGCTCTGTGTGATAATACTGGTCCTGATTGAAGATGAGGATATTACTCTTTTTTCACATTTTGCCTCTAATTCTTCATCCTAGGTTGCATCTAAATTTCCACACTATATTTTAGTACGCTAACACCGTACGTGAGGTTTGTTTAAGTATGCCTGACACCTTAGCATGAAACCAATAGTTTGTGAATTGCTCTCTGTTTCTGGTGAAATTTTACAGCTTGCAACGCTGGACACTGCATCAGCGTGAATATCCCACAATGCAATGCAGTAACATCAATAACGGTTCAGTTTAACTGTAAGTATAAGATTTCACATTGCCAGGCGTAATATATATTTTAAAGTAATTCAGACTTTGTCACGAACCGTTGTGAGGTTTGGCACGGGTTACCATGGTTACACGTCTCCAAGCAGTAAGGAGGCTCTCGGGAAGTGACGTAAATTACTGCTCAGTGTGTCCAAAAAGATACATACTACTGTTTATCACACAAAAGTATGTTGAATGAGAGTACACATATTGGGTATATAGTAGGCGGCATAGTATACAATTTTAGATGAAGCCTAAGTAATATTTAAGTATGTGTGTGCACATGCATGCACATACATGTAGTGTGCCCACTAGTACATGTGTTTGCTGCTTCCACGCAGATGTTTGTCTGCACACATGTATGCGCGTACTGTGGGGCCGATCCTGAATCCTTGATCTTCAACTGCATGAACTGGCATGGAAACACTCACACACACACACACATAGGCTCACACACCCACTCCCCAAACCTAAACAATGATCCATCATAGGAATCCACATCCTCCTCTGGGCCACATCAGTGCCTTTGCTGCGGAAAAACTGATCCCAGAATCGGCTGCTAACTGTCAACTGCAGGACTCTGAGCCGCCCACTCACCACTAGAAAGAGACCACTGTGGACGCACGCATTTAATAGGCCTGCCATCACAGTAAATGGAGGCTTAGTTTGAGAGCGCTCTGATCTCTCTCTGGATTTGTGACGCTCCTCTTTTTTGAAAACACCCCAAGGAGAGCAAATACAATGGTGGATTTGTCGAGGCTGTAATTGTGATTTTAGTTTTAGTTTTGTTCCTTGTCATTGTAGGTGAATTGTCTGGCTTGTCGCAGCTGTCAGCGGCGGTTCGTGTGTGCATGGGTGTGTGTGCTGGCATACGTGTAGGTCTCTTTCCTCTGAACACATGCAGCCTAGAGGTGGCTGTCGGCAAACATTAAGTGACTTTTGATCCAAATTGAGCCACCATTTGAAAAAAACACGCCGCCTGGTGTCTCATTAAATGAAAACAAATTAATGTTCAGTTTGAATGTACAAATCAGATGTTAGACATAAAAGGGTGTGTGTGTGTGTGTGTGTGCGCGCGTGTGTGTGTATGAGGTCATCCTCAGCCGCTACAACCCTTGAGCTGCCCATTGCTTCAGTATGGACGTGGCCACCCACTCTCTCCACCCTGCTCTACCATTTATATCAAACTCCACACATAATGGACCATCTGGGGACTCTGTATGGCTAACTCATTAGCATCACCACAAGTTCCTCTTTGTGCCAGTTGAGTGATTTTTTTTTTTTTTTTTCACTTCACTATTTTCCAGCCTCTTGGCAGCCAAGTCGACCAACATGTAAAGGTGGACGCGGCTAAGATAAATGTTAAGATTTGGTTCAGTGACAATTTTAAACAACATGGTTTTCATGGGAAGCTACAACCAGGGAGAGAGAGGGAAGCCTGCTAGCGAAGATATTATAAATCTGTTGTAACTTTACAGCTCATCCATGTATAAACTACAGCAGAAGGAACAACATGTAACAAAGAAAATCAGCTGTCCTTGACGGATATTGCTGCTAAAAGCCACTGTTTTTACTGTAACTACAATAAGTTAAGTACTATAAGTTTTGTTTTTTTTTTACTCTCGAAGTAGGCTAATCAAATTTTTCTGTTTCACTAAAGACAACAGAGCCAAAGTCTTGCTTTATGTTACAACTAAAGAGGACGGGTGTGTCAAAAAATCATATTACAAACTGTGCCACAGCCATCAAAAACATGTAAATTTCAATGTGGTCTTGCCATTGAAAGCAAATGATTGTGTGCTTTGCTGTACTATCCAAGTTATTATAGCTTTTAATTCAATTTATTACATTTTTATAATTTTATTGTCTCACATGCATTGGTCTAAAATTGTCAGATTGTCTCTTCTGTTATTTTCATGGTCAACACTGTTTTATTCTCTGCTTGTCGGTTATCTGTGAAGCATTTTGAACTGTATTAACCTGTATGAAAGATGGTATACAACTAAAGTTTAATTCATTATTTTTTTTTCTAAATGCATTAGATACCCAAATCACTAAGGAATCTTATGTGAAGCAATGCAAGATACACCAAAAGTAATGAATAGAAATATGTAATTAAAAACTGAGCTGTAAATAAATGCGACCAAAGCAGAGAAGAAAAGTCTAATCTAAATCAGACTGTGATTATTATCGTCCTCCTTCACGCTGTGTGTCATGTTCTGGGAGATGAAGCTCTGGGCAGAACCTACATCTCAGACAGAGTCTGGCCTCTCTGGCTGTGGTGAACACACTAACCACTAATATCAGGTTGGTTCAGCAGAGGAGAACAACAGCACGGCCGCACTAACCAGACAGCTGCAGCCTCCTGCATCACAATATACTACAAGAGCAGGGGTTAGCCACTCAGCTAGCATAATAACAACAACAACAACAATACTGATGACACTAGTACAAATAATTTGCATAATTACACTATACAGCTACATCCACAGCTGCTACCATGGAAATATTGGGTATATTATATAGAGTTGGTAGGCATAATCATAAAATCACATTACATTTTCTTTGTATAACAGTTTTTTTTAAATGTTTTATTTTACAGAGACAAAATATGAGATACAACAAACAAAACTGAACAATCTATCACATGAGGATCTGACAGCGGTGCTTTGAGCTAAATGCAACATTAGCATGTTGACACACTTTCAACGACAATGCTAACATGCTGAAGTTTAGCAGATGACATTTACCATCTTAATTTTATCATTGTCTGACATTCGCTAATAAGCACTAAAGACAAATCCAGCTGAGTCTGATGGAATCTTGTCAGTTTTGCAGGTAGCAAAGTATTGGGCAAATTTAAAGTTTGACCTGGTGATGCCAACAGGTAAAAAGCTAGTATTATTTGTCATGGAGGGACTTTGAAAGTGCATGGCAAATTTCACAGCAACCAGGATAATTATTAAAAAACAAAAATGTCAACATCGTGGTGCCGCTAGAGGAAAAGTCAGGGGATCAGCAAGGTCATAGACTGAACTAACATTGCCATCTCCACAGCCACTGTACAATAAAATACAGCTGAAGATGCAATGTTAGTACTACTATGACAACTACTCCTGTTACTACTACTTTACTACCAGTATTAGCACTATTTTATGACTACAAATACCATTATTACTGCATCTCTGTTGCTGTTACAATGATAACTACAAACATCCCTTCATTTCAAAGGAAGCATGTTTCCCTCCATCACAGGGCTCACCTGGAGTTAAATCAACTTCGTGATTTTCATCTCGTACAATTGAAAGACCTGTGCAAACGTTAACTTAACAGATCTTAAAGGCAGGCAAATCTATCTTCTCAAGTTGCACAGCGCTCAGTGTCCCAAAAAATGCATCTTGGATATCCCCCTCTTCAGTCACCATAAATTAAGCCATTGTCTTATCTTCCACAAATTACTTCACTTTTAGACTGCTATGGGTTACTAGGAAATGGTTATTAAGGACCTTGTAGCAGCACATAAGGTGAAAGGTTTTCCCTTACAGCATCCTAAGGAAATCCTTGAGGTGATTTTATGTATTTTTTTTCAAAGGCATGTAGAATGAGAATTTAAGGGAAACCTGAGCCTAAGTGCTTTTATGCACTGGTTGTGCAGCTTTAAATGGACAGAGAAAGAGTGAAACAATGGTTTTAAATCACAGAAAAACCTGAACCAAGACTGACTCACTGTACAGCATTCATCTTGTGTGGCTCTCGTTAACAAATATCATATTTGGTTGTAATTTTATGCAGAAGAAAATAAAATTCATGAAACAAACCACTTTAGAGGAGAGCACTGACCTTGTGAGAATAATGTGAGTGAGCATTTTTGAAGGATATATTCAGTGTTTTCTTGAGGACTTTTTCAGGAGAGTGCTTTGAACTTTGTGGAGGTCGTGGGATCTAACAGCCCGCTGTGGCTAATCTAGTTCCTGGTGGGTTCCCAATATGATGATGGACATAAGATGCCCAATCTACCGTATGTCAGCCATGAAATCACTTGTCTTTATATTCAATACTCCATGCATCTATTGGTACAAACACTACGCCTTCTACTACAGCTGTGACCGATACCAGGGTCAGTACAGCAGAGATGGTACATGAGCTGACTGTAGAATCTCTATTACAGTTTTGAGATACTTGTACTCAAGCAGTATTTCCATACAGTAGCTCAGTCCTTAGGGACTTGGTTTAGGAATCAGAGGGTCACCAGTTCAAGTCCCAAAATGGACCAAGACCAACTGGTTGCTGGAGAGGTGCCAGTTTACCTCTTGGGTACTGCTGAGGTGCCCTTGAGCAAGGCACCAAACCCCCAACTGCTCGGGGCGCTTGTCAGGAGCAGCCCCCTCACTCTGGCATCTCTCCATTGATGCAGGTATGTGTACTGTGTGAAATTAACAACAGAGTGTAAAAACTGAATTTCCCGACAGGGATTAATAAAGGTTCATCTTCTTCTCTTACTTCTACTTTCAGATGCACTGAGCAGTAACTTACGTCGTCACTTCCTGAGAGCCTCTTTGCCAGTTGAAAATGAGTAACCGTGGTAACCCGGGCCAACCTCATGTGCATAAAACAACGATTTGTGTGAATGATATTAAAATCAAATTGAATCACGCCTCACAAAATTTAATCTTACACTTAAATTTAAGCATTATTTATCTGTTATAAACGTTGCATACTGCAATATTTCACTGGAAATAGTACACAATTCATGTACTATTGTTTTCATACTAAGGTTTCAAACATACTAAAATATCTCACATATTGTTTTGTTAAATAGTGTGTTAGTATAGTTACTATTTACATTTAAAAAAAATATGCAATTTCCTTATATGGCATGATGAAGTAGCTAAAATTGTCTCCACATTGATAAACTACAACATTAAAACAACATGTAGAATAATATAATAATCTATAATGATATAACTTTTAGGTTGAATATTTTAAATACATTTTTTTGGTATTACTTCTGTATTTTGGACTATAAGTAACATTTTGAAATCAGAACTATTACTTGCAATGGAGTATTTTTAGACTCAAGTATGTGTACTTTTACCTAAGGAAATGATCTATTTTTAGTATTTCTTCTACCACTAGGAATCACATAACTAATGTGTCGGAGGGTTGAATAATAATACTGTTTTAAATCGCACAGTTGTTCATTGGTAAAAGAGAGCAGGAATCATTTGTGGGGTTTTTTGCATTTAATTTTGCATTGTGCAAACTACAATGATTTAATAGTGCCAGTTTTCCATGAAACGTCCTGACTAAACTCTGAAATATTCTGGTGTGACTGGACTGGATGTCTCAAAAGTCTGGAAAAGAAGGCGGGAAAAGAGTATCCTCACAAAGACTAATTCCTTGTGCAAATATACAGTTTTTCTCATAAACTCATAAACACCCTCTGATTTGATTTACTACTACCTCAACTACTGTTGCTGCTGCTGCTGCTTATCACCATAAGACTTTTCAACTTCTTGATATTTACCACACGGGTGAAAATATGCAACGGAAAAAAAGAAGAAGTTTGTTTCCACCAAGCCACGCTGCAGCATTGTGGTTCATCAGTGTATGAGCGTGTGTAGCGCTGGCTGATTCAGATCTAATGTATCAAGCTTTAAATAGCAGGCGCGTTGCCTTGACTCAGGGAGATTACACCCTTTTCGGTCTCTTCTCTTTTTTTCGGGTGTGTTTGAGGCGTCCTGTGGTAAGAGGCTGCATGTGCACGTCCTGGTGTGTGTCTCTGTGTACATATATGCATGTTTCTGTCTTTCTGTAAATGTGTGTGTGTGTGTGTGTGTGTGTGTGTGTGTGTGTGTGTGTGTGTGTGTGTGTGAGTGAGGAGCGAGGAGTGAATGGCTTGGCTCCACATCAAACGCCCCAGCGAGTCTCTGCATTAACGAGGCCCTTTGTTCCCTGCCTCCCAGATTACAGCACGTCTCTCCCTGTGCTGCCAGTGAGCACACTGAGTGTGTGTGTGTGTGTGTGTGTGTGTGTGTGTGTGTGTGTGTGTGTGTGTGTGTGTGTGTGTGGGAGGGCACGGTAACCTGTAGACCAAAGGCCAAGGCCTTATCCTCCTCCTCATGATCATCATTCTTATCTAATGTAACCAAAAAAGAAAACCTTTTTAGTGTCCTTTCTGGTTTCTGGTTGCACATTTTCACTGTTGCCATATAACTGTCTTGTTATATATTACCCTGTATTATGCAATTTTCCTCCAATGTATTCATACCAAAATATGCGTGTATCTTATTTGTCTATATCTGCTTCTCTATTGCAGAAAATACTCTTGTGCAAGACATGCAAATTGAAGTCAGCTATTACAGCATGAAAAAGGTATGCTTAAAATAGTAGACATAAGAAATAAAAACAGCTGAAAGCAAAAAGCAATTCATGATGACTATGATCTCCTTATTTAGATCAAGACATGTTGAATCCTGTCTGAACCCAAACAGTCCCAGTTTATTTGTGTTTGTAGTGTTCACTTGAAGAAATGAAACCGTTAACAGTTTCAAGCAACCTGCTATGAAATGTAGTTCAAAAACAATCTCCAAAGCTCTAAAGCTACATTCAGACCTGATGCTTCAGCCTGCAAAATCACCTCACCTCACCTCAGTCAGCTCAGCAGCAAAGCTCGCGGTGTGTTTGTGTTTGCGTGTGTTCGTGGTGACACGGCGTGACGCAGGAGCTCTTTTTGCTGCTATTTCCAGTCACCGTCAGCCTCTGTTTCTCATGGGCCGCGGCATGATTTGTTAATACACGTCTTTAAAAAGTTCATGAACTGAAGCGGGCCTGAGCGAAGATGGAGCTGCTCCAACCACAGCTCGCTTGTTCTTTCCTCTGAGCACTCAGGGACAAGAGAGCAGCTGCTGCGTGCAGGCATTTGAAGGGTTTCGGTGTAAACAGAGATATAGACAGTTCAAAACAACAAAAGGGTGGTATCTCCCCTTACACATAAAAAAGGATGGCACTTTAGAAGATGATCCTTGGAGCAGTCCTCAGTTGCCACAGAAAAGAACTTAACATTTGGCCGAATGAGCGTTGTATGTTGGCATTTCATCATAGTAAATGTATTGGCAATTGATCCATAGTTTTTATTTTTGTTATGTGATCGCTGAACTTACTTCTTGATTTGTTTTAAGTTGCTCCAGATAAGATAAAATGTACATTAAATTAGGGCTGTCAGTTAAAATATTTAATCACAACTAATCACATGATTGGCCGTAGTTAATTGCAAAGTAATCACAATTTTTTATGTTTCTGTTCAAAATGTTCCCAAAAAGGAGATTTGTCAAGTATTTAATACTCTTGTCAACATGCAAGTGGACAAATATGCTGCTTTATGCAAATGTATTTATTTATTTATCTATCAATTAACAACACAAAACAATGACAAATATTGTCCAGAAACCCTCACAGGTACTGTTTTTAAAATATGCTGAAATCATAACATGGCAAACTCAAACTCAACAGGCGGCAACAGCTGTCAGTGTGTCAGTGTGCTGACTTGACAATGACTCGCCCCAAACTACATGTGATTATCGTAAAGTGGGCATGTCTGTAAAGGGGAGACTCGTGGGTACCCAGAGAACCCATTTTCAATCACATACCTAGGGGTCAGAGGTCAATGGACCCCTTTGAAAATGGCCATGACCATTTGTCCTCAACAAAAGTTTGGATTGTTATTTAACCTTCTTCACGACAAGCTAGTGTGACGTGGTTGGTACCGATGGACTCCGCTGGTTTTCCAGTTTGATATTAGTATCTTCACTCTGAGCCAGCTACAACCTAAAAATTGCATATTGCGTTAAAGAAATTAGTGGCATTAAAATGAATTTGCTTAACATGTTATTATTGCATTAACTTTAACAGCCCTACATTAATTACATATTTGCGCTGGACCCAAAGTCACTAATAAAGTGTTTGCATCTCGGTCCACTGATCCTCTACTGAAGACCAGAGACGTGTTTTTAAAGCTCTTTTCCTCCAGTGTTGATGTTTGTTGATTTCACCCCCAAAGCCCTCCGCAGATTTGTGATATCAGCTCATAAATGTTTGATAAGGAGCTAACGAAGAGGTAAAGGGACTGGATCAGAAGAGACAGACACATTCAAATCAGCAAACACTCAACAAACTAGAGCTTGAACAAGCCTCATTATGTGGTACAACATATAAGTGTTTTTTTGGGGGGGGTTATTTTGCTGAGCCAGTATCCTTCATGTTGAGTACTCATGCAGATACATGAGCACTGAAACCAGTCCTGGCCAGTGAGGGGAACCCTGAGGGGGAGGTGCAGGATGAGTGCCTTGCTCAAGGACATCTGAGCCAGCAATTCTCCCTGTTTTCTCCTTCACTGTCAAACCGATCACCTCCTTGGTTTCACGTTGTAACTTTTACTCTTGGTTTTAAACTGTGCATTTCCACCTCTGTGTGCTACTTCTTAAGTGTGTGAAATTACGAAATGATTCAAAGGTTATTCAGCCTCCTACAGACATCAAACCCACCCTCACAGGAGTTACGCGGCGTCCCATCTATGTACAACTTAAGTCAACCTCTTAAATCAAATTAAAAAACATTTGCACAAATGTAAGCCAGTCTCTTCAGACATATCTCAGATAATAAATCAGAGGATAAGTAGGGCAAAATATCTGGTGAAGGACTCACAGACATCTGATTAATTTGATTTAAAAACAGGGTAACCTGTTCTGCTGCACAGAATTTAACATCATCTTGAACCTTATAATGTTTTTTGCATGCAGCTTGGTGGTGGTCCACTTCTTATTTAAAAACAATTAACTCAGTCATAACCTTTAATCTCATTACTTTGAATATTTGATGGTAAGAGTAGTTTACTGTTTCATAGCAGAAACTTATAGTCACAAAATAAAACTGTTGAGAAGATTTGTTGAGGTTCCACATTGCTGGCTGGATGCTGCCGAGAAGGACATGGTTTTGATTGTAGGAAAACTACCAATAAAAAGCACACAAGTGGTTCCAGTTAAGAGCTGCTCGCTTGGATGTGGCTTAACCCCAATGAAAGGACATGATTTAATTACTCTGCAGCTTTAATGCGCCTGATGTTTCTTTAGAAAGCACAGTATATAATCTTTTTTTTAACCAACTGTGATTCATCTTCATAAAAAAAAAAAAGAAAAAAAAAAACACGTTAAAGTAGGAGCGTTTCCCCCACCAGCGGAATGGGACTCATTGTAATGATATTCTCATAATGTAGCAGCATAATGTATTTGCACTGTTTGTTTGGGGATCAGTTAAAAGCATAACATGTTTCCCCTTACATATATTTCCTCTCACCCCTGTGATGATCTGGTCTACCTGGGACCCCACTCATGAACTAGGAACAGTGTGTTATTTTCTTTGTTTTATTTGAAGAAATAAACTTTAAAGCCTTACTGAATTAGATATATATATATATATTTATATGTATATATAAAATTCAAGTCAATCAATAAGAATGTTTTTTAATTGCAAATTAATCAAAAAATGTTTTTGTTCAAAATGTATCTTAAAGGAAGAACTGTCAAGTATTTAATACTGCTATTAGCATGGGAGTGGACAAATATGCTGCTTTATGCAAAGTTTTTAATCAGAATTAATCGCATGATTGGCCATAATTAATCATGATTAATCTCAAATTAATTGCACATTTTTTTATTTGTTCAAAATGCACCATAGAGTTAGATTTGTCAATGATTTAATACATTTATTAACATGAGAGATGGTGAATGTGCTTGCTTTTACAAATTGGAAAATGATGGTGATCAATTAACAACATAAAGTTATTAGAAATATTATCCAGAAATACTCACAGGTACTACATTTAGTATAAACATAAACATTTAGCTACCTTGACTATGATTTGCCCCAAACTGCATGTGATTATCATAAAGTGGGCATGTGTGTAAAGGGGAGACTCGTGGTTACCCAGAGAACCCATTTACATTCACATATCTTGAGGTCAGAGGTCAACTGACCTCTTTGAAAATGGCCATGACAGTTTTTTCCTCACCAAAATTTAGTGCACCTTTGGAGGGTGATTTAGCCTCCTTTGCAACAAGCTAGTATGACATAGTTGCTGCTATAATCTAAAAATTGCATGTTAATGCTTTAAAGAAATTAATGGCGTTGTTATCATGTTAACTTTGACAGCCCTACTAAACTTTTTTCTGTCTCGTGACCCCTTAGATTTATCCTTGTTGGGGTCCAGACCCACTGGTTGGAAACCACTGATCTAATACAACAGAATATATATATTTTTCTTTTATACTTTTCCAATTAATATTTATTCTTGCACTGCAATTTGACCAGTATGCCATGATAAAAAAATAACACATACATAGCAAAAATGTGCTTTCTGACTTAATTCAAATTTTAGCATTGTCTACTGCAAAGTCAGGCTTATTTTGCTCTATTTCTATAAGCTCCATATGAATAAAAATATAAACATCTTTGCATCACGCACACACTTCCTTTATCAGAACAGCCAGTGTTTGTCTTGTTCAGATATAGCAGTCATATCTGCGTCTGTGTGTGAAAAGCTCGCCCTCTGGGGTCACAGCAGTGATACATCCTTTTGTTTTCTGTGTGGGCTGCTTATCTTTTCTATCTGCTCATGTTTCCTTATATGGCCTTTCCTGCCAACAGATGATGCGTGATGTCACGGCAATCATTCGAGTTTGAGGTAGAAGATGACGAGGAAGGATGCTGGTGTGCGTGATAAGACAGGGTGGTGTGAACTTAAAATCTGACTGTGTTGTGACAAGAATAATCAAACAGAGAAAGAGGGGGTATGTGAGAGAGACAGAAAGACAGACAGATATAAAGAGATTAAAGTGTTTGTAGGTCAAAGTATTTCAACAGAGACAGCATATGTACAGAAAGTGTATTCATTTCGGTATTTGTGTATCTGTCTGTGAGAGAGACAGACAGGCTGACTACAGCATGGAGCCTATAGCCTTAGGTGAACCTATGAACCCATGTGATGGATAGGCGTAACCAGTGCAGATATTCATGGGAAACTGTGTTAAGATCAGAGCACGGCGAGCTCACGAGGCAGCGTGGACCGCGCAGGAGAGGTGCTGTCTCTCTGGAAAAACAGCTGTCTATATTTAATCAAGGCGAATAAACAAGGAGTTTAAACAACTCATTTATAATTTAGATTTGCATGCATTAAAACCGCTCATTTTAATCTTTTTATTAATATGCATCGACGATATTGTATAAATATGCAGTTTTATGCAAATACCGGGCCCGTTTTCTGTTTGTATTTAATTCTGTTTCCCAGCTGTGGATCATCATTTTCATTCAAGGCAACCGACTCAGATTAAGTCAAGTATTAAGTCACAGCATGGGAGTGTATAAATATTTCTCAATTAAAAACTCTGAAGACCAGCTATGCTACTGTATCAGCATTAAAAATGCATTGGCATTGGGAGGAAAATAGGGGAAGGCAAGTCACGAGTTTGATAAGACATCAGAACTTCAAGTCGACATCTTTGAACTATGTTTTTTTCTTCTTCTTCTTCTTCTTCTTCTTTCCCTCCTCAAATCAAGTAGTTGCAACAGCTAACACTTTTTGCTGTTTTGGAGAACTGTTACAAAATCTGGGGGATGTAAGGACCAGTCAAAAACATGCAGTGCATCTGTTATTGATGAGCATGCCGTGCCTTCTGATGTTTTTCACAGAATGTCCTACATTTTGCATTTTGCAGTTTCTTGCTTGAGCTGCCACTTTTCTCTCCATGCAAATGAGGAGGTTTGCTTCCAAAATGTGAACTGAACGGTGTGACAACAGCCGCTACAAAAGGACAGCCGGGATAATAGGAGTAAAACTCACAATGCATAATTAGCAGAACTTATTAACTAACTAGAGGACGATAAAAAAGTAATATTTGATACCAGCATGACTACATTTTTCTTAATATGGTTGGGATAGGAATCACTGAGACTATGTTGGTTAATGAGAAAAGGTCAACCTTTAAATCCAGTGCTCATGACACAACACACGTTTCATGTGAACCAATCACAAGCAAGAGAGGGTAGGGCTTCACACACCAGAGGCAGCTGATAGGATCCACTGTCTCCATCACCACCACCGACATAGCCAGCTCTCGCTTTGGCAAAACAAAGCACACACAAAGTGAAAGTTTTTGTGTGTTTTGTAAAAAAAAAAACACTGTAGTAAATGCACATTGCATAGATTTGCATCACCTCACGTTTTACTACCAGACACAGGTTGCCACATTATCTTACATTTTCTTAATATTAATGTTTATATTCATTGATATATTTCATGCACGCGTGTTAATCCTATTCCACAGCCAAAGCATGAATAGAACTCAAATGCAGGAGTTTCTTTTTCAAGGTTCATGGTACAAGGTTCTTTATTTGTTTTGTGTCAGATCCAGCAAAGCAGTCATTGGCTTTCAAAGTCTTTGGCCTCCAGTTCCTTCAATAATGCTCATAAAATATGCATTTATAAAAGGGGAAATCACACATGTAAAAGTAAAAGCAAAATGATAATATAAGGCATAAAACAGTGCATTAAACAAATATAAACATAAGTATAAAGTAGTAATGTAAATGTAAATTAGTTTTGTTGACGACAATATTTCAGATGGGAACACTGAATGTAAGCAGGATGTAGTATGTATATGCATGATGAGAAGTAATATATGTACACAGAGGTATGAACAGGAATATAGAAGTACTGAAAATATATATACAGAGGTGTAGACGGGAATGTAGTATGTATAGAGAAGTAATAAATTTGTATGTATACTGTATACACAGAGGTGCAACAGATTGTAAAACAGTAAAGTGATAAATGATGAGCTCAGGGGCTCAAGAGTTCAAAGTGTTTAAATGTATATAATGTTTATTTGTATAGCAACAGTGCTGCATACCACAGGGTTTAGTTTGCAATATCAGGCTCCAGATGCAAACTGAGGATGCATCTGATGATGGAGCGTAGCTGATGAAAAGGAATCTAAAATGTGTACATTTCATAATTTTGCAATTAATATTTGTGCATATTTAAAATAATAATATAAGTTTGTTATTATCTTGATTAAAATCCTGGAGAGTGTGTATTCATGTGACCAGAACTTAAGTTCAGGTGGAGCATGGACAATAATGAACTGGCTCTGCGTTAGAGGAGAAAATCCTCTTCCTCACATTTGAATTAAAAAATGAGTTTCAGCTCCTCGACGATGATCATTGTCATTTGGAGATAATTTGATTTTAAACCAGTTGGTGACAAAAAAAGGACATATTCTGTGTAAACTTAGCTTTAGGATTGTGGCTGATCTCCAAAGTAATGAGGTAGTAATTATCATTTCAGTATTGTAAATAGAACTAAGCAGCCCAGTGTTGTTGCTGTGGATCATGTATGACTCTGTCCGCCTTGTGTCAGTCAAACTACCGTTCTACCACCACACCAGTGTTGCCAACTTAGCGACTTTGTCGCTATTTTTAGCGAGTTTTCCGACCCCTCTAGCGACTCTTTCAAAAAAGCGACAAGCGACAAATCTAGCAACTTTTTCTGGTGTTATTGGAGACTTTTGGAGACTGACGTCAACGAGCAGCGGGTGATGACGTGGACCCCTCCCCCGCCCCAAAGCACTCACAGGCGGCCGCCACGCGCTCGTCAAGCAGCCGGACTGGCCCAGTCCTCATCGCGCAGCAGTCCCACCTAGCTGCAGGAACAGCAGGAGATGTTCATCCCTCCGCGTCCTCACTGCAAATGAATCACATGCACGAAACCGTCGATGGCTGGATGTAAATGTAAAATTTTCTTTGTACTTAAATAAATCACTGCACTAAAATCTGCACTGCATTTCAGTCACACAGCCTCAGTCACTTACTCATCCACTGTGTGAACCTCTCTGTGACATTACTACAGCATAACTGTGGATACCTTCAAACAGCGTAGGTAAGCAACATCTAGCTGGCCATGTCTAAACTGGACACAAAAATACAGAGAGGAGTGGGAATCAAACCCTGAATTAAAAAAAAAAAAAAAGTTACTCCTCTGTATCTGTGACAAATGCTGTGAAATGCACTAAAACTTTATTTTTTCATCTAAAAGTTTATTTGACAAAGTTTAGGTTTTTTATTACCTGTTTAATGTATTGGATATTTAGTTAATACATTATTTTTATTTAAATATATAAGTGCACTGCATTGCAGACACAAAATGCAGAAATGTACAAAATAAGTTCAGAAATTTTTGCATAATTATATTTAAGCTGTTATATTTTATCAGATGGAGAAAAAAAAAAACATATCAGCCCCAAAAAATCAGCATCGTTGTCCAGATTCTGTAAAAAATCAGCCATAAAAAAACATATGGGTCGACCTCTAATTGTGAGTATTTTATAAACGAAACTTTTTTTTAATCATCTACTTCCGCCGTACCATTTTACCTGCAGCCACTCTGTCTACATGCCTGCATTTGTTTGTCTATAGTGAAGTTGTGGTCTGCAGCCGGGGGACCGTGGACGGCGTGAACACGCCCCTGGAAGTCATGAATAATGCGTATTGAGCCGAGCTCAGGGAGGTGATGTCTCTTTAAGAGGCTCAACCCTCCGCCGAAACAATCGGGAACAACCCCCCAACAAGTCATCGGACCTGTCAATCATCCGGTCGGCGCCCTTGATGTCGGGACTCCTCGCCTTGTGTTGGGCTCAAATGAGCTGTTTGCTGTCGTAGGAAACATTAGTACTCTACCAAGCAGCCAGCCGGGGGACGACACTGCTCAACTTTTTTTTCCCTGTATGTGCTGGAGCTTTCTACACTTTGGAGGCAGCCCGAGGAGATTTCAGAGGAGTCAAAGTCCCTTCACTCTTTTATTTATACTTTCTCGTTGTTATTATTAAGTGTATAACCTCTCAAAGGAGGTGGGAGAAGTAGACATGCCTCAGCTCAGCAGCGGCGGCGGGGACGACCTGGGAGCTAATGATGAGATGATAGCGTTCAAAGACGAAGGGGAGCAAGAGGAGAAAATACAAGAAAACGCGTTCACGGAGAGAGACCTGGCCGACCTGAAGTCCTCTCTGGTGAACGAGTCGGAAATAAATCAGAGTCCGAGCGCAGCGGTAGGTGGCACGGAGTGTGTGTTGAGTGGATTTAACACGGAGAGTGTGTGTGAAGGCTTGTTTTATTTTACACGCTGCTGACAAGCGTTGAATGAAACCCAACAAATTGTGCTATGAGTTGCCTTCAGGGTCACAGAAGTGAAAGTCCCAGGCTATACCAGAGATTACCAGGGATATCATAGTAGATTAAAGACATGAAAGTATGATATGGTTGCTTAAACAACCTTTTTCTGTACTTTATTTTTTGGGGGGGAGTATCTGACCCCGTGTTGTTGTCGGTCCCTTCCAGGCGGTCAGACGGGGACAGCAGGGCGAGCAGAGGGGCTTCCCAGAAAAACACCGGGAGCATCTCGACGGAGGTAAGGCGAATAAAATAAAACATTTACGCACTCGCTCTGGTGCGTTTTCAGCAGCCACTATCTGAGAAAACAGCTGAGATTATAATAAAGAAGCCCCCTACTGTGCCGAAGTAAGGACCGGGACACGTGTTGCAGCATTAAAACCAACTTCAGAGAGTTGTTTTCAGGTGTACACTGCAAAAGATGTCCATCACGTCTGCAGCGCTCTGCTTTATCTCTCAGATCTATCACTCTGGTGGGGTGCATTTCCTGTGTTTTATGGCGACATTCAAGTAGAAATTATCTGCTATGTAGTGAGACTCTGGAAGTGTGTTAACCTTAAATACAAAAACCAGGAGTGTGCTTGTACATGTAAATACATTTTAGATTTACAGTCCCTTTTAGAGGCGACCCTTGGCATTTTTTGCAGTGTAGCTTTTGCCAAAGCGGGGTCAACCAGGGATCCTTGAGGGGTTTATGTTTTGTCTTCTCAAATTTATTATGTTTCACCCTAAAAGAACAGAGGAATTTTCCTTTCCCTCCCTATAATGAGGCACATAATATGTATACAGGACATGGCAGTTTTAATTAAAGGCTGTACTCAAGTTGTGTAACTCATCCCAGTCATTTCTAAAAGGAAAAATGTTGTCATGTAAAAAAAGCTATATCAAATATTGATTTCAAATGCCTGTATTTGGAAAAATTGAAGCCCAAGAAAATACTCGTGCGGGTCTGATTCTGATTGCATGCTTTGTTACGTTAAAAGTTTTGGCTCCTTCGATGTCACAATTTTGGTTTGCCGCCATTTTTGCCGCCCTCTTTACATTTTTTTTTGGAGCGTAGCGTTTTGCCAGACTTTGCCAAAAGTGGGGTCAACCAGGGTCCTTGAGAGGTTTGTTATTATGTTTATCTTAAATGGTTGCCACCCTAGAAGAACAGCACAATTTCTGTCCCCCCCACCCATACTGAGGCACATGTGGATATGTGTACATGGCAGTTTTAAATATAGGCTTTACTCAAGGTAACTCATTTCAGTCATTTCTAAAAGGAAAAATGTTCTCAAGTGTTGTGCAAAACCGTCTTCAAATGTGGATTTGGAAAACCCACAGAAAAGACCTGTACAACTCTGAATGATTCTGATAGCGTGCTTGGATTATTTTGTTTTCTGTCACATTGGTTAAGACCATGTTAAAAGTTTTGGTGCTAAAACTGTAAGAAAGTTAAGTGCGTCAAACAGACCAGGTAGTTCAGCTGACCCACTGAGAGGCCTCTGATGCTTAATATGGGTGGTGGTGGTGGTGAGAGATAAATTAACACATAGGCTACAGGAGTTCACGCCTCTCAGGTTAGGTGATGCTTGTAACGCTTTTGTCTCAAGTGTTGTAGTCTGTGCTCACACAAGGATATAACATGTAGTGGCTAGATGGCTAGGAAATAGCTGACCTACTTTGTATTCAACTTTATTTTGGATTTTATTTTAGTTCCGAGGCACATTTTATAGCAACGTTTCATGAGTAAGTATTTTTTATTTTACTCTTTAAAAGGACATGTTTTAATCCAAGCAACTTTTGTTTTAATTTAAATCAAATTTAAAAATCAGACAATGCTGATACCCGTCCTCTCAGGCACCAAATCACAAGATTTCTACAAAGCGGCACTATAAGTGGTCCCATTTAAGCCTTCTTTAAGTTTCTAACTCTTGTTTGTTGTTCCTCATGTCCGACCTGGCAGTGTCGAAGCAGCAAGATGGAGGCATGTACAAGACGCCGGCATATCCGGGGTATCCGTTCCTGATGCTGCCTGACCCCTACCTCCCCAACAGCTCGGTTTCGCCATCCGTAAGTCCACTTGTGTTGTAATTCTGCCGGCTACACTGCTCTGGTCGTAATGGTTTCTTGTGTCAGTAGCTGAGGGCAGATTGAGGCCCTTCATGTTCAGACTCCAGCGCAAGTTTGTGCACTTCAGCTACTGTTTGTAGTTTTCGGTATCAAGTCCAGCCACTTAACAGGAGGGGACTTCTTAATTATAGTCAGTGTTAGTGGTGATGCTCTTGCCATAGTAGCTCACCGCTGCTGAAGAAATAAGACACAAGACAGAAACATACACTCAGTGATGGAAAGGTTACAAGTCTGATGGCCATGGCTAGTATTTTGTATTTTAATTTTGTGGCTGAAACAAATAGTTCCTCAGTAACCAGAATCCAAAGACAAACAGAGCATGATGGACAATAAAGTGCTGGGGATTTTTCTGGCCTTTTTGGATAAGGGCATGAATATTACTTCTGGATGCATAATTTGGATTTACATTGTTGTGCATCTGGTCTTGCAAATTTGTAAACTCAGCATAAAAATCAGTGGCATCTTTCCCTGTTAGATGCGACTGGCACACCGTGGCCTCAAATGTGATATTAAAGACATTTTGCTTCTTACAATTTTTTTTTTTTTTTTAAATCTATATACAGATTTTTTTAATGGCTCCTTTGTAGATGAAAATAAATTTAGGAGGGGTTTGAATTAAAAGTGGATTCATGTCAGTTACCTGCCTTCAAACTGGTACTGCATGCCTTTTTTCACATTTTATTTGCACTTATGCGCCTTTAGATATACTGTGGTTATGCAGTAAGTGACTGAGATCTATAATGATAACATGACGTACACCTCTGTCAGTTAAGCACAAGAAACACTTCCTTCATCCGTTCAAATCTCAAAGCAGAAACAGTCAAATTATCGCCGTACGCAAACGTGCCTGTAGTGTAACACAGCGTAGGTCGATTTAGGTTTAAAAGAGCCGCCATCAGTGTGAGATCACAGTCGCAGCACTGCAAACCAGTCACTAACTTTTCTTCACATGTGCTCTGATTTTGCTTTGAACTGTGCCGTTTCCCGCCTAACTGCCTTATGAAATACAGTGCCACTTAAAACATGCTTCCCCTCACGGGCGCCGCAGCCTCATGAGGGAGAGCGGAAAAAGAGCTTGTTTTTGTTTACCCTCTTTGCCGAAGTTGGAATGTCGTCATCGCGAAGCGTTTCGCATGACGTGTCCCATCTGTTTGTACTGAGTGTGAATGGCAAGAGGTTTGTTGCTGCCTTAATAGCTGTTCTGAGTGTTAAACCGCTAAAACAAACATCAGAAAGACTCATGGAAGGATTTCAAGTATGCAGTATCACTCATCCAGCCAGACAGCCTTAAAAAATTAATCATAAAATCCCTTCAAGTCACCCATAAGAACCAATATCCATGGATAGGCTGACTAATTGCACCAAACATGAGCGGTTGTGCCTAATTCATTTTTCACGTGCTGTGTAATCCTGTTGCCTGAATTAACCCCCTGCTCCTGCAGACAAGACGTTGCTAAACAGCAGAGATGCATGTTTATGAGATCACACTTACTGTGGGCTGATCTAACATGAGGCACAGTGAATGAGGAATCTGCTGTATCACAAAATCTGTTTTATGGTGGAAAATGTGATTTGCTGGGGTGTTTTGCCCCACTGTCTTCTTCAGCGTGTGGGTCAAAAACCCAGTGGTTGGTCATGGGAGATTTTAAACGGTCGTTGAAGGGTCCAAAAAAAGATCTCCTTGTGAAATTATTCCTTTAAAATACCTCAAGCTCCCTGTGTCTTTTAAAAACTATGGGACAATAAACTTTCATTTCAACGTCATTGCATCTGTGAAAGTTGCTCAAGTTGTATAAAGCAATAAAACTTTTCAAAATAAATGTAAGGGACCCTCTTTATGCCCTCACTTTAACTTTACTTTTGTGATTGAATTACATGTATCTAGTTTGACTTTAAGCAGATTTGAATTTCACCTGAAAACAGGTCAGCTAGCCACATTTTTGTAGTCTTTTTACAGTGTTTCTGGTGTTTCTTGGAAAGAAAACAGGACAGGACAGTTAGCTCCAGTTGTTTTGATGTCAATTTAACAAGTAAAAGGTGTGTTTGTTTTCGCGAGACACACATGTACAAATCTCCCAGGAAATCACATTGTCGTTGTGTCCGTTATTCACAGCGCTACACTGTGATTGAGAAAATGATTGGAATGAACTGCAAGCACGAGACAGCGTATTTCCTTAAACATCTTTTATAGTCGTTGCATTACACGACACATCCGGCATGGCGTTAGACAAACACGGTGAGCAAGTGTGATGGTATGTGTCGCTCATCAATGTGTCTCCACTTCTTTCACCTTCATCCTCTCGTCCTCCAACCCTGGAGTGCCAACCACAGAGCCTCTCAGATTGTTTTTGTTGAGGGTGGGGGTGTGGGTGGGGTGGGGGGGGTCGGTGGTGGCAAGATAAAGAGCACTTTCTTTCCCTGTGTGTCTTCGAGACGCCACACAATGCTCACTTGTTGCTGCTTCCCTTGTAATTAGCCCGCTGGTTGTGAGGCGGTAGTGGCGTATCAGGCCCTGTCTACCTGCCACTTGAAAGGCCTGAGCATAGTGGTTTAGACGGCTTTTTTTTGGGGGGGGGGGGGGGGGGGGGGGGGGGGGGTTGATGATTATGGATGGAAGAGATGGATCGGAAACTGTAGGTCTGGGAGACTTGCAGAGAAAAAAGGGCTGCTGTTTTCCTAGTGTTGTGGTGTTAATGTGGGATGAGGCAACACGTTGCGTCTCTGTGTGTGTCCACATTTGACTGCTGTCCTTCTGTCTCGGCATTGAGAGTTTCACTATTTACTGCTAGTTTCCAGTTCAAGGACGTGAAGTAGCCCGTCAATTACTTTTTTGAGTCATCATTTAGTTTGTTAAATGGATAAAAGCAATGATTTCCTAGAGCCCAGGGTGCAGACAATACAAAGCCCAACGATATTCAAAGATGTAAAAAGCAGCAAATATTTCAGAAATGTTGATGGTTTTTTGACAAATTGTTCAGCATTAGTAGTTTGATTTGTGGGTCAATTTACCTGTTCAGCGATAAGAACGTCTGCTCCTACACTTCCTGCTGATATTTTATTATACTGTATGTCCTTCAGATGAGCAATTATTAATTCAGGCACAGCAGAGAGATTTTTATTCTGTTTGCAGCTGAAATAATTAATCAGTAAAATTAGTAATCGTAGAAGTGATTTTATTTTATTTTTTTTATTTTATTTTTTTTTAAGGAAAAGATGGTAAACATCTGTGGACGTTGATTTGATTTGTCATTGTGTCATGCGTAAATAACACCCTTAAGAGACACCATTACTTAGAAATTAAAGAAAAGACAAAGGCAGAAACCAGCATGGCAATATAAATTACAAATAATACTAAACAAATTAACCATCCTGATGTTTTGTCCAAGCTTGAGAAATAGAAGTCGCTAATTTCTAAGCATTAAAATATTGTTTTGTAAATTGAATATCTTTGAACTGCTGGTTGGACAAAGCAAGACATCTGAAGACGTAACCGTGGGCTTTATGAAATTGCGAGAGAGTGTTTTATTATTCAAGAAAATAATATGTAGATTAATTAACAATGAAAATAGTTGCAGCCCTGATTTCCTTTGGAAACAAGGAAAATCACTCCTGGTAGACCAAAGTTGTGTGTTCATTTTGCAGCCAGTTTGTTGGGAGGCAGTGACGGTAATCTTCTATAAATCAGTGGGAGGCTGAATGTTGTCAGCAGCTAAGATGAACGAACAACAATTTCTCAAAACCCTTTGTGTGTTCCTGTAAACTGCTTTAAGCTGTCAAACTCATTGTGAGACCATCATCTGAAAGTCAGATATTAATTGTAATATTTGTCTGTTTGTATCTTCCCCTCCACTCACCTGGGTACTCTGTGTGGGTTCATCCTTGGCAGTACAAGACCAATCTAATAATATATATATATATATATATATATATATATGTATATGTATGTATGTATGTATGTATGTATGTATGTATGTATGTATGTATGTATGTATGTTTGAATGAGAACTTGTTCAAGGACGTCAAACGCTTGTCACGACCGTCGGGGGTCACGTCTCATTTCACAGAACGGGAGCTAAAAAGATTTCCCAGGGCTGTTTTGTTCTGAGAAGATTAACATATTATTTTCCATGTTCACCCGAACCAGATTGTCTGAAACAGACAAAAAGGCGGATAAATCACACCCCTTATTATTCTGGTATTAATGTTAACATCTCATGTAAAAAAAGAAAAAACAGCCTCTAATCTCTGCTGCTGTATTCCCTGCTCATCCCATTCAGCGGTAATACTCCTATTACAGCATTTCATGGGACGTTTCACTGTTGTTACGTTAATGTAGATATCAGCTGTCCTTTCAGAGGAAGTGGCCAAAGAAGGAGATTTGTGGAACGCAAAGATATGACTAAACTCCCCCGGCTTGTTGTCTTTGGATAAAGCTTTATCTGGAGGGTGTGAGACAGTGCACGTTGTGTGTGTGTGTTTGCTGTTTAAGTTGATTTCACTAAGTAATTTGTATGTATCGAAGGTTTTCGCATGTTTTCTGTGTCTTCATCTGCATGTTTTCTCCTCAAGTTTGTTGCCGTAGGCCTGTGTTTGTGTTCGTGGTGTGTTTTGTGTGTTAATGTTTGGTGTATGGTGTGTGTGTGTGTGTAGCGAGTGTTTGTCAGTATGTGTGTTAGACCATCGCTGTGTGTATAATGCTGTGGATTACTAGCAGACTGTTTTTCAGGGGATCATGAGTCTTTTGTCATCTCGAGGAGTCAAACCCCAGCGGAGGGGAGATTGTCAATAAAAACAGAGTATTTTCCTCTCCTCAGCATCCACCCATCTTTCTCCCAACTCCCTTTTCTATTTGCTTTCCCCCTCTATCCATCTCTTTTCTTGCCTCCGACGCCTTCATCGTCTTAGCTGAGTCTACGCATGTGCTTGCTCCAGTTCAGCTTCTTCATTTTCTTACTCTGTGAGATAACTTCTCGACACTTGTCGTGAACGATAAAAAGATAGAAGACGGACATTTTTATTTTGAGTTACGATAAGTATAACATATCACACTTAAGGAGCTGGCTGTCGGAAAAGAATCCGCCTTGCTGAAGTGTTTTCGAGCAACTTGCTGACTCTTTGCTAATTCAGTGAGTGCTGCTTTGTAGCTGAGCAAATCTATATTTCAATGATTGTTTATGGTTTGTAAAGAAGTTTTCATAGAAAGTGGACCGAGAATGAGTGAATAGAAAAGCGGTGAAGAGCTGGGAAAGGAGAGATGAAGAAGAGAGAGTCTAATAGCTCTGCATCACGTAGGAGTTTGGTTATTATGCGTTGCTGCTAGTCTCTTTGCATACATATCATCTTAGTATCAATCTTATGACCATGCCTTCAAAAATAGAGATATTTGCACTTACACAGATGAGTAAGAGCAGTGTTTCCCCTAAATTGCCAGATATTAATTATTATTATTGGTGTTGGCTATTAACAGAGATGGAGGGGACACAAATGTTTGTACCTTATTTGTGGGTTTCTGTTTCCTGCACTTCTTCATCTAATGCGCTGATTGTTTTAGAAAATTGCATAAATAATATCTTGGCGTAGACTATTAATAAACAGTGAGTTTGCAGTTGGCTTCAATAAGTCGAGCTGCACTTCCTGCAGCTGCTTCACAATAAAAGTCTTGTAATGTTTTGCTGGTGGAAGGCTTTTTAATGTGAAGCACCGCATTGACTTAACCTTCGCTGCAGTGGACTCAGCTCTGATAGCACGACAGATGACCACGGATCATAAAATGGCAAAGGGCCTGTGTGTTGGATCAGCAGATATAAAATAGTGGAAGTCATGTTGCGTGATTGTTGACGGAGATGAGTGGGTGCTCGGTCGAAAGTTGTGGGTGGCTAGCCCACTAAAACTTAAAAATCGGGCGGTACTTTTTTCTGAAGTGGCCGATGACTCACTCATCAGTTATATTTTGAGTATTTACGCTAGATTTTATGAGTTCAGTGCACTGGCCCGCTGTTTAATTTGAAACGAGCACAACTTTTGGGGGGTTGAAGTTTGCATTTAGAGCCGGTTTAAGGTATTTCAATGAAGACAATTTAATGTTCTAATATGATGAGTAGTGATGAAGCTGCGAGTCAGTGGAGTAATAACTGCCTTCCTGTCGTAGTGAGTGACGGTCAGCTGTGTGCAGGTCATTGTCTGACAATTTAGAAGCAATTAAACATGTGATATCTGGCTGTGTGCAGTTTTCTTGGCTGTCAGAGATGCTGTGAAACTCCCTGTGATGTGGAAGCTGTGGTCACACAAAGACGTCAACAAGCCCCGAAGACAACACGCCGATATGAAACACTTTCCAGCTCAGTGTATACCAGGACACTGACTGTTACGGGTTTGCTGTATTAACCAGTTGCTTTAGGATATTAACAGTATAATGCTTGTTTTAAATACTGTTACTGGAACGTACAAGCTGGTGTTTAAGCTCAGGGTGCAGTGTCATTGTCTTGTTTGGGGGAATTTCCTGCCCCTGTGACATTTCATTTCACAGACTAATATTGAAAATTGACATGAGGATGGCCGAGAGGCAATGCACATGTTTGGGAAGGGTAGAGATGAAACGTCATTTCTAAGACTCTAAAGGCTCAGCTGCAGTGTGTTTTTGAAATTTTTAAGTATCTCAGCTTTCAAAATGTCCCCTTGCGGCTTTCTCTGAAGCAAACCAGAATTTCCAAATCATGCAAGGAAATACTTTAATTATATCTACCCACTTCAAGTGACTGCCTGTTTGTTTTTGTTTTTTTTTTGCGTATTTTATTATTTGGGGGAATGTAAAGTCTTGTGTTTTTAGCCTGTAAACTTTTTCATATGCCTCCTCCTGTTCCTCGTATCCATTCAGAAATCAGCTGTTGTTGCTAACAAGCTCCCCTCCCCTCTCGATCCTCTTTTCCTCCTCCATATATCTCCCAAATAAAACAAAGTCTATCCTCCAAGATCAAGGGAATGGCATGTGTGTGAGCAAGTCTCTAGGATCTTGCCACTTACTTGTTTCCTATTGTATTGCGGTGCTGACAGGGGGGTTGTTCAGCCAGTCCCTAGTCTCTTGGTAAACAATGGCAGCAACACAGGCTGAGGCCTCCCTAATCCCCCCTTCATACAGACCCAGGGGCTGGGATGAGCGGCACGGGGGCCTCCCTGCCTCTGACTGGCTACGATAAGGACCCCGCTGCTCAGATTTAAGAGGCCTAAAAGAAAAGCAGCTTTCACTAGAAGGCAGCAAAAGCTCGGATCGCAAGGAAATCTTGAAATCTGAAAGGACTGTTTGCTTTTTCATATATACAGTATATACTGTATATATACATATGTACTATGCCAACACTTCAGACATTTGAAGTAGCATCTGTGTTGCTTAACATCCATTTTGTCAAAGTAAAATAAAGCTTTAAAGAGCGACTGCTGGATGTAGCCATAGTAGCCAACAAAGATAATGGTTGTATAAAGTCTAAGATTGAAATGAAAGTTGATGGTTGGACAACAAATCTCCTGATTGGTCTCTCAGCCAAACATGCAAAAATCTGTTTTCCTGTGAGAGTGCAGAAGTTTCCTCATTCACATCACATATAATATTTTGTATTGTCCCATTTTGTGTATATTATATCGATGAATAAAAATATCAGAACTAGGGCTGTCCTGGCCACTTTCAAAGGTGTCCCTTGACCTCTGACCTCAACATATATGAATGAAAATGGGGTCTTTGGATACCCACAAGTCTCCCCTTTACAGACATGCCCACTTTATGATAATCACATGCAGTTTGGGGCAAGTCATAGTCAAGTCAGCACACTGACACACTGACAGCTGTTGTTGCCTGTTGGGCTGCAGTTTGCCATGTTATGATTTGAGCATATTTTTTCTGCTAAATGCAGTACCTGTGAGGGTTTCTGGACGATATTTCTCATTGTTCTGTGTTGTTAATTGATTTCCAGTAATAAATATATTCATATATTTGCATAAAGCAGCATATTTACCCACTCCCATTTTGATAAGAGAGACACATTTTGAACTGATGAAAAATACACAATTAATTTGCGATTAATTAAATATGTTAAGCAACCGACAGCCTCAATTAGAACTCAATAGGCTCTTAAACCTTAAAGAGAAGTAAGAAAAAACACTGTACAAGGTTGATGGTGTAATATTATGCAGGGTTCCTATTATCTTTGACAGTGCTAGTAAATTTGAAATTTATCTATCTTTTGAAGGAGCAAGATTTAGTAGTTCCCTGACCTGATGAGAACAGGTGCAGGGCTGCAGCGGAGGATAATTTCCATTATTGATTCAGTTATTTTCTTGATTAATTGATGGTTTGTTTGGTCTATTAAAGATCATACAATGAGGGTTTACATTACACTTAAAATTACCCAGATGCAAGATGACGTCAAATCTTTTGTTTTGTCTGACCAGCAGTCCAAAACCCAAAGATATAACACAACAGATTTACATTAAATTATTAAACAACTGAATATCTGTGTGTGTGGCCACAGATCGTCATGTTCAGTCAGTCTCAGGTAGACCGAGGCCCCACGCTGCTTCGAAGGGGGACAGGAAATATGAGCAAGAGATCAAAATAGATGCGGATGAAGACAGATAAATAGACTGTAAAGATGGAGGGCTAGAGAGGTAAAGAGAGCATTATAGAGGGAGGGGAAAGGGAGGGGGGAAGATTAAAATACAAATGACCATAGGAGCGTCCTCATCACCCTGTCGGCTTTGAAGTAGCGACTGTGAAGGCACCTGAAGAGAAACTGTTCAGAGGACTATTTCAAGAGGCGGAAATGTTTAAAAGAATATCAGAAGAAGAGGAAAAACCCCTTCAGATGGCCCCGAGGTGTTTATACCTGTAATTATTCATCCACTTATTTCTTTCCGGCACAGGGGGAAGGTGGCGACGGGGAAAAACTCGAGAGCAATAAAAGACAGGTGTTGACAAAGGAAGTGTGGGTTTATTTGATTGATATTCTGCTTCTATCTTCTTATACATTCAGACTAGAGCGGCACGATTATGGCCAAAATAATAATCAGGATTATATCGATCATTATTGAGATCACAATTATGAATAGATTTTAAGGACAAAATACTTTAGAGGAAGCACTTGATGTATGTATTTTATTTTCATGAGTTGATCACGCATTTTTAATGTTGCTTATGTTCACTTAACCGTGGGAAGCCAAAATTGTGATAATGATTAATATTTGATTAATTGTGCAGCCCTAATTCAGACTCTTTGTGTAAATCACCTCTGAGCAGACCGCCGGACTACCGTAATTGTGCAGCAGTTGGTATAAAAAAGAAGTCGAGACCATTGGTAACCTCATGTGGTGTTAGTGTGAGTGTTTTTGTAAATTAAGACCACATTTCCCATAATTCCTCCCACGCTTCCTGTCACCAAGAGGATGCAAGAGGTCATGTTGGAGGATGTTTTTTTTTTTCCATCTTCTTCTCACTTTTGCCGCCATCAGCCGTTGCAATTAACTCGGAGAGCTTGAGCTCCTTTTAATGGCCATATTGCATTTTCATACAGTAATTTAAGTGAGTAAGTAAAACTGCCACATTTTCTGTTACCAGCTTACCAGGAATTTACAGCACAACAGGAGCGAACTGGAAGGGAAACATCCTCTCCGGTCTCTATTTGAATAGAGACGGCAGTCACAGGGATTTTTTTTTTTTTTAATTGAAACTTTCATAAGAGAAGAAGGGATAGACAGAAACAGAAGGCAAGTTTCAATTCTTTGTTTAGGCTCCAGTGTTTGTCTGCGAGGTCTTCATAAGGAGGTGTGTGTGTGTGTGTGTTTGTGTGTGTGTGTGTGTGTGTGTGTGTGTGTGTGTGTGTGTGTGTGTGGAGTAGCGGGATGTTGCACCCAGGTGAGTCATTGGCCTGTGGAGCGAAACCATACAGAGTTTCTCCTGTGTCGTTGTTTACAGAGCGAGCTGTCCGGGCCTTCCAGATGTGTGTTCTCAGCTTGTAGTTAATCAATGACAGCATTGTTTCTGTCACACACCAGTGGGATATCAAAAATACCCACTGATATCTACTCATTCGTGCTGCACACAAGGCCTGTCGACTATTTAAAAACACGAAAATAATGGCAAAGTCATCGCTTCAGACCTGTTAGGATCTGTATTGGAACTGGTCACGAGTTTACTCGAACTTTTCAGTGTCGTTTCTCGACTCCTGATGACAAAGTTGGGACTCTTGGCGATGTTGTGTTTACAGAATAGGAACAAGCTTTAAAAGTTTGGTTAAGCTTCACAGCAGATAGCAAATGTAATAACTGCACAAACCTTGCAGAAAGTTTATCCAACATGACAGAGCATTTCAGATTGCATTTTTGATGTCCTCAGTCACAGTTGCGTGTCAAAACTAGGTTTAAAAAAAGAAAAGAAAAGTGCACAACAGTGTATATTTAACATGGGAAATGCAACATAAAGAATACAAGTGTAGAGCATGCGTTTCCAAAAACAAACTGATAGATCCCATTAAATTTAAATCAACAGAGCAGCTTTTTGATCAAACGGAGATCTTCAAATTTAACTCAATTTATTGGCTACCGGTCTTCAATACAGAGATTATACATTTCCCTTATAGGAATACATCACCCACAAAATGACCATTTATAAATCACTTACTGACTGTGTGATACCTTGAATTCTTGAAGACAACTTTGGTTGTCATGCATGCCTCCACTGGGAATGGAGAATCTGAAAATGGAGTAAATCCCTGAGGAGTTGAAGTAAATGGGGTCAAGGTTTAACAACAGCAAAACTATTCCAAAAATCCACTTACAAACTCTCACACAACTTGCACAGTATAGCCAGGTCTCGTTTATCACGTCATTTTCAACAAAATTGTGCGATTTAAACCACTTCCTCCACAGCGTGGTGAGACCAGACTAGCAGTGTGCCTGCAGGAGACGGCAGTTAATAGACAAATGGTCATTTTGTGGGTGAAGTATTCCTTTAACTTTAAACCATAAAGAGTTAAAAAAAAAACTTTGTGAATGCCTAAATCAGCTTAAAAAGGAAGTTTTTGTTTTCTACACATAGGAACAAATAGGACAAAAAAATGTGAATTGAAGCTAATAATATGTGATCAGCAGTAAGTACATAATAGTAGCTACCGATGTGCAGCCTGCAGTCATGTTGCATGTAGCTGGGCGTTTAAAAACAACGTGCACACGCACACAGACCCACATCACAAAGTTTGTAGGTTAGTGGGCCACAACCTGTAAACATGTTGGATCTCTCCTCCCTCCCGTGTCCCTGGTCAGTGAGGAGTTTCAGACTAAGCACACTGTTGAATTAACGGCTGCAACTATCCGCCTGGATCAGAGCAGGTTAAATGGTATTTAAGATGGTACTGGCTTTTGACATGTATTCAAATAGATAAACAAAAAGCCTCTGGAAATCTTAATTAAGAGAAGTATAATATCAATATTACCTTCCCAGTAAAAGTCTCCATCGTACATTTAGTTTAGTTTAGCAGGTTATCAGCTGTGTGTCTGCCAGGAAAGACTAAAGTGACTGTCCGACAGTGTGTGTTTGTGCTACACGGCTGCTAGCTTTGCCGGTGGCTTCGTGCCCGCTGTAGTGTAACTTCAGCGAGTTTCTAACAGACCGTGTGTGTGGCGGCGGTGAGTGTTGGCTTGTCGGTGGCGCTCTAGCTGTGAACGTAGCTGTAGCAGACAGTGTGTGTACAGTTAATTTATCAGTGAATAAATGCTACGAGGCTACAAGCTACAGCTCCTCAGCTGGAAGTGTCGAGCCACTCTCTTAAGGTGGACCAGCTTTTCTCCTTGTGCATTTTCTCAGCTTTTAATTAATTAGTATTTCTTTTAACTGCTCAACCGATAGCGTTAATTGGTTAAAATGCTTAATGTTGGTTAAACTGGTTGATTATTAACATCCCTAATTCAGACAGTTCTCATCTAGGGCTGGGTAAGATAATGATATTATATCGATATAGAGATACGAGACTAGATATTGTAACATGGCTTACAGTAAGTTTTCCCAGTTTTAAGGGCTGCATGACAGTATAGCGAAGTATTTTTCTGAACTTACCAGACTGTTCTAGCTGTTCTATTATTTGCCTTCTTAGACATTTTAACCACATTACTGATGATTATTTATCAAAAAATTTTATTGTATAAATATTTTGTAAAAGCACCAATAGACAACCCTTCAATGTTGTTGCAATATCAATATTGAGGCATTTTGTCAATCATATCACCCAGCCCAGTTGTCATCTGAAGGTCTGTTGTAGTGTCCACCTGCCTGTATCCACGTAGTCTAAATCATTGCAGCTCTTGTTTCTCTGCTTTTCCTTTATTACATGCAGCACATCCATTTCGCGCAAGTAAAATACAAAGTTTATTTCCATTTAGTCCACTTCTGAAGCTGTGCTCCGGTCATTAGAAAGCTGCTGCGTCTGGTTTTGCCTTCTTTGAAACATTGATGTCAATGGGAAATCCAGCTCTTGAAAGATTTGCAGTTGTTTCTGTCGGAAACTGAGCAATATTGAGGTGATTATACTCTGTTTGGTTTCTGTTGAGAGTGAGAGAGAAATCATGTGACCTATGGGAATTGGTCTTGTTTCATTTCCTCTTCATTACTGTCAATAATCAGACTGTCGAACAGTTTCACAAAGCAATCACTAGCTCTCTAGGTTAGTAGAGGTTTACACTCCACATGCAGCAGCACACACACATAATCACCATGTACTTTCCAAAAAAGGAAACCAAATCATGTAACACCAAAGAGGGTTACAAGAATAAATCTCGGTACATTTACATAACCAGGAATTTTCCTTGATGAGCTGTACTGTATGTCATATCATTAAACTAATTTGACATGAAATTTAAATATGCACTGTATGAAACTGATAATGAATAATTTGATTTATGAGAATTAGACTGTCCTCAACTAACACTCATACATACACTTTTGTTGACTAATCGATTAGTTGATTGAATCAACAGCTCTGTGAGGTTCTCCACAAAGAATCACTTGTGTGTACCAGAGATGTGCTCATAAGTTAGTTAGAAATAAGTCATTCGGCATGAAAAAAGCAAAAAAAGATAGATAGATAGATGAACTTTATTTATCCCAAGGGAACTTATCTTTCAGTTCAGTTAAAGTTCATCTAAAAAGATGGATCGACTAAAGAAATCTAAGACCAAAACTACCAATTATTGGACTAATCAACAAAGAGAGGGCAGCTCTAGTGATAATATAATAAATATACAAGATTAACAATCCTTACCAAACTCTGGACTGTGCCAAGTCAACTCTATAAAATGACCTGGTCAAGATCAGCATGGGGTCAAAGGTCATATTTAGCTTCACGTGGTGGGTGGGTGGGGGCTCAGTGTGTTACTTTGATCACAGGGCCACATCTCTGCTTGTAGATCCAGTAAAGAAGTATGACTTGCATTATGCAAAGCTGTACCAGAGGAAGTTAAGAAAAAGTTAAAACTGTGACACAGCAGACATAAAAAAGTCTGATTACAAAACATGCACTTCATTCGCTTTACTAACTGCACTGGATGTAATGATCCAATACAATATGCACATATGAAATGTAGGTATTAGTCAGTTACCTCCACTCATGTTCACGTCAACATCTTATAAGGATGCTGTCTCACCCACACATAATGTGCTGCTGCTTCTACTGTTTGCAAACACAGTCAGTGTGACAACCATATGTGATCCTACATGACAATTTGCCATGTGCTCGACCTCTTTCATCTGTCCTTGAAGGAAATTTACAACCTGTTTACACTCTCCTACTCAGAGATGTGTGTGTGTGTGTGTGTGCTCCTAAAGGGAGTGTAACCAGCTTCCCATCTTGTTGTGTGTCTTTAGTGAAAGGATCAGGTACAGGATGGTACTTTGATTCATGTATGTGCTTGTCTGTATGTGTTGTTCAGTTGGTGGGTACTTCTTGTACCAACAGTAACTTCAAGGTTAGACATAATGATGTTTTTCTACCATGGATGTATAAAGAGGTGGGGCCCCGTTCATTCCTGTGAGAGTTGCTCAGTGGCGCATGGAGCCAAAAACGTTCAACTTCCTGAGTGTAAAATTACCTGGACCTTTCACATCCATGAGCCCAGAGAGCAAACACACTAGTTTCCTTAACACCGCAGTCTCACTGGGGCTCGTTCACATGAACAACAGCACAAAAATAACTCTTTGTTTCTACTAGTGGGCAACCTATGGCTCTGAAAAGTGAAGTCAATGCTGAAGTGCTTTTAACTTGCATTCTTTCTAACAGTCAGCAGGGGGCGACTCCTCTGGTTGCAAGAACAAGTCTGATTGTATAGAAGTCTATGAGAAAATTGAGCCTATTTCTCACTTGAATTATTACCTCAGTAAACATTGTAAACATGAGTTTATGTTTCAAGTATTCTTCAATACAGCATGATTTTCATTAATAAATTATGGTCCCAATTAGAGTCAAATAGACCATAAAGCAGGGCATGCTTTAGGGCGTGGTTACCTTATGATTGACAGGTCGATATCACGGCGTTGTCCAGTGTGGGAGTTGTCCATGTTTTCGACTTTAACTTTCAGCATGATTTCAGTTCATGGAAGAAAACTGTAACCTAAAAATGTCTTATTCAACGTGTACTTGTAGTTAGCGCCACCCTCTCATGTCACCTCTAGATGCAAAAAAACAAAAATGGCGACGGCCAAAATGCCAAACTTAAGGGCTCAAAATGGCAGTCCATAAACAAATGAGTGATGCACAGTGTATAGTTTCTACTCAGCTACCGACTTCACTCTTAATTGACTTATTTCCCAATGTCTTCTCTGTAGGAGGGTTGAAAGGCCACTGTGGCTTTCTGACCTGCGTCAATGTTCTCATTTTACTCATCACCAGCCTGTGAACATATTTCCCAAAATGTCAAACTATTGCTTCAATTCAAAACCGAGCCAGCATCAGAAAGAATACTTAATTACTTCATTACAGGAATCATTTGAGAAAAATGTTTCACTTTAATGTGTTGCAGATTTTGTGTCATATCATCCAGCCCTACTGTGAAGAGGAGTGTGTTTATGGGTCTTGTTGATTGACTTTACCTGTCTCATCTGAGTAGATGGTGATCTGAGTGGTTGACTCATAAACGGACAACGTAACATCCATCATCGTGTGTTTTCTGGACGAATACACATTTGGTGTCGATGTTAGTAATTGACCTGTGATGACTTTTCCCTCCACCGCCGACTCTCCTCACCCTCCAAACCTCAGCCTCTGCCGCCGACCTTTAGCATCATTTAATATGCACTTTATTAAAATAGTGTTCATAAAAATAGAGCCGACTAAATGAAACTCAAACCCCGTCCTCCTCCTCCGCCCCTCTCCACCCCGTGCCCGTGGCTCTGCCCAGACCAGCTGGAGCCTCCACAGCCGCATGAAGCAGCTCGGCACACATGGCTGTGATCACACACACACACACAGACCCACACACACACACACACATACACACACACAGGAGCAGAAGTATAATCCTCCCTCATGATACTCATCTGCTGAGGGAAAGAAGCAGCCTCCGCCTTCATACACTATTCATATACACACATATATATAGATATACACACATGACACATACATACAACAGTGCTACAGATCACTGATACTGCTTACACACACTGACATCACAAACACATTACCTACAAAGAGAAATGTACAGTACATGTCCTCATCCTCACATATGCTCATAGTAGTGTACACTGTCTTCACTTCCTTCTTCCTCTTCATGCACACTGACACACTAACATACATCATGCACGAGCACACAACACAGCAGCAGTTTAACACACAGTGTGCATTGTTTAACAGCAAGATCCTACCAGGCAGGGACAATACACCATGTTTTATTCTTTCTGTCGAGTCCCCGGTGGATTTAATTGATTCATTTAACTTGTACGCATATTTCATGTTGCAAATTGCTTCATGTCAGTGATATCTTGGTGTTTTTTTTTTTTTTTTTACTCTACGTGTACAAATAAGCCATTAATTTATTTCTGATGCTTTGTTTGAAGAACTGTAACATGTTTGACCAAGATTGGGCTATTCAGAGTGCAGATAGGTGACCAATTTCAGAACAAATGTTTCCTTACAGGTCATGATAGCTTACTGAAGTCAAGAACCATTTTATAGATGAAATAACTTCATGTGAACGCTTGTTTGTTTGTTTCTTAAAACAACTCCGAAGATCACATCTTCTGTATTAAACTCGGAAATACACGGTAAATGACATTATACCAGATGCAAGACACATTGTCGATGTTGTTGGCGCGTGTTTAAAAAAATAGCTTCCTCACTCTCTTGTACTGTTTAATCCTCTGGGTGCAACTACAATATATGCAACACATACAGTAAGTTCCTGGTTCCTGTACTTTCAGGTTTCCCGCCAACTTGTGTCTGGCCTTCTCATTGGCTGTAACTCGTGGCCAGAGTCCCTAACAGGTCCAGATATTCGGCGAGCCTCTCGGCGAGTACCTTTGAGCAGTTTACACATGACGCCAAAGTCAAGGCCAGTTTGCCTCTGATCTGGGGCTCCAAAAACTGTTGGGGAGCAGAAAATCAGGGCTTAAGTTGTGTAGTATAAAGTAGGTATTAACTGTTTATATATCTTTATATATTGTATGTCAGGTCTAAATAATAAATATATAAATATTTTTTACTTTATGGCATCTCTGAAAGTTTTAGCCAGCATGTTCTTCCTGCTTTATGCTATAAAACAGATTTCTCACAAGGCTTGTTGGTGCCATTCGTATCAGTGACTGTCATTAGTTTTAAGGTGGGTACATTCGTGATGTTAAAATGCCCATGTTTTGCTGTCAAAGGACAGCACAGGAGGAGGAAAATGAGTCCCAGGTGAATGTGTGGCAGCTTACCGCCAGAGGTGTGCCTGCTGTGATTTCTTCAGTGTGTGTAAACTCATGTGTTTTGGCTCTATGTCAAAGTGTTAATGTCTGTTTTTAGCCAGAAAAGGGATAGGGAGGAATTCCCTCTTCAACAGGTTTCCTCAAAAGAAGCTCGGCCATGCGTCAAATTGATTTCCTACCTTTGTTTTGCCCTGTTCTGTAGAGTACTGAAAGACACCCATGCCCACATTTTGTGGCCATGGGAACATTTTCTATTGGTCTACAGAGAGAGATGCGACACTCACGCACAAATGCAGGCGGACATGCAGGAGAGCGTATTTTTCCCATCGCCTTCGCGCTATGATGGAGAGAGAGAACACAAAGACAGAAAATGTTGATGTTGCGTCCAGTAATTGTGTCAGGATTTCAGAGTTGATGGAAACAAGGAAGAGGAGGTGGCCTTGAGGAAACAAGGAGGGGTGATGTTGTCTCGAAAGAGGAAGGGAGGAGTTCAGGGAGGAGAAGAAAGGGAAGCAGTAGGAGGCTAAAAGGGAGACAAAAAATATAAACAAGGTGCTTTAATGACAAATTTACAGTTGTTGTCACTGACAGACAGAAGTTCATATGTTTAGTTTCAAGAAGTACTGGAGCTCATAAAGCATTATTAATCAGTGTTTTCAGTGTGTGTGGGATGGTATTGCGGTAACTCGAGTGAGCATTTATCAGGGCCAAACAAAAAAGTAGAGCAACTGCAATGTGCGCTGCACTGTGGTCTATGTGTGTATGAGCGTGTGTGTGTGTGTGTGACAGTGTGTGGGCGTGCGCGACTGCGTAGGTGTTGCACATAGTACAGGACATGAATGTGGGAAACACTGTATGCACACCAAGGACAGATGAAAGGGAAGAGGTGGGTGGGCAGGAAGTGAAGAACAAACGAAACACATCATCTGATTTATCAGATTGGGCCGATCAGATGGAGGAAAAAGAGGATGGAGAAAAAGGAGAAAGTGGTTGCAAATGAGTCTGAGGGAAATTGAAAGAGGTAGAGAGTCTTATAGAGAGCGCAATGAAGGAAGAGACAATAACTGCAGTAGCGGAAGGGAGGTAGCAGTAAACAATGAGAAGCGGTAACCGCGCTGTGCACCTGGTAAAACTAAACCACAGCAGACTCTGACACCCTAAGAACACCTTTAACCGTTTCACCACCACACTCAAGGAAAAGAAAGACAAATCCAGGGCTAATTCAGATCTTGAAAGTTAGTTTTTTACTTTCAACAGTAGGACGTGGATTTGTTAGAAGAAACCAAAGTGGGCAGCAGAGTTGCCACAGCCAAAATAATCAAGGCTGAGTCTTTTTTTCTGATAGATTTATTTCCCCTGGCCTGCACTGAGTAACAGCAACACCTCTTTTTTGTATCTTCTCTTATTTATTACACAAATATTAGGCTTTTATCAAATAGCAAACAGCGTCAACTTACCGCTGATAAGGAGGATGTTCCCCTCACCACTGCTGCACAATGATCAGCGACGATATTTCACCTTCTTCCCACATTTTAATTAGTCCTTTTTTCAGCCATATTTCCTGTAAATTCATTCTTCACATGCAGATAGTATTGATCAATACAGCGATCCAATACCATTGATGCGAAGTGGAAACATCAATACATATCGTCATCTTTAAAGATACACTTTTATTTTGGAGTTCCCCTGGATCGTCTGTGTCACCATTTCCATCCAAGCGAACCTCCTTAGAGAACCCAGTAATAAAATTGTCAATTCATATTTTAGTTGCTTTTCACAAGTTAACATAAATGTGACTGATTGTGTTAAATTGGCAAACGGTATATTGTCTCATCGATCACAGGCCCCAGGTCCCCGTCATTTTGTGATTTCATTAAATATTGTATTGTTGTCCAACGAATTGGTATGATATAAAATTGTGATGAAACTTGTGATTTACACACCTAGTACTGGATCTTCCCATCTTTAAAGGACTTAAGGGACTGATAAAATAATTGAGTTTTGTTAAAATTGTCATATTTTCCTCCCAAGAACTCGCAGCATTGTTGAATGCACCCTTTTTTATTAAAAAATACAAAGCTTCAAGCCTGAATTAAGGGGGTTATTTTTGCCTTAAAATTGTGTACTTTTCCTAATGTATAGAGAACTCCTAAGGAGAGCGTTCAGTAGTGTTGTGGGACTCCTTGGGAGGCAGAAATCACAATCACAGAAAGATGTACCATATAAGAATAGTACACCTACGTCTGAATGAATGATTATTATTGAGAAAATCCCAGATTTCGTTGCGTCTAAGTAGAGGAAGACGTATCTTTTCCACAGTTTCTACATGACCCTCAGGGTTACTGTTTGAGGGAAAGTACAGTTTGAAAAACAGCTTGTTGGAGAGTTTAACAGCTGAATTAGGTCCAGACAGAAGAGCACCACACTGCCTTTTTGTTGTCTGATCAGACGGAGGGTTTCCTGCATCTTTTTTTCTATATTTTGTTGCTTGGCAACCACCGAGCCCTAATGTTACCTTAATACAAATCATGAACTGTATGCTACCCAAATAGCTAAAAGTACAAAATAACTTAATGAAGACAACTTACCTGATATGAAAAAATGCTGACGTTGGGCACATTACTGTTCCGAATCAACTCGAGGGTAATAACACGAGGCACATAGATTAGGGAAATGCGAAAATGCTTCAAAAGTGCAAAAGGAAAATAAAGCCAGAGCCTGTAGCATTTATGTTGGTATTTGCCTGCCACCATATAAAATGCTTTCAGTATGTCTCTGTAACATCGCACAAACTAAATTTCAGTTCAGATTTTGCATTTGGTCACATGAACTCTGATGCTGATTGTTGAAACCTCAAAGAAAAGTTATTGATGAAGAAACAAACAAGAAATATGATGATTTGTTTTGATGAAACTTCGCCGCCGTCATCGCCATCGAGCTGCACTGTAACTCTTGTGGAATAGGCGCCATCGATTAGACTTCAGACTCAGAAGGGATGGGAGACGGACAGACATGCAGTCAGTCAGACAGACTCCATTGATGACGTTTTTATGGCCCCCTTGCTGAATCCCCCTCCAGACAAGCAGATTTACAGCAGGCACAAGCACAGTCAGTCCGCTGTCAGGACCCCGGAGGACTTGTTGCTCCCCCCGCTGCACTGCAGAGCGACATGGCCGTCACTCCTCTCCGACTCTCCTTCTCTCTCTCTCTCTTCGGCTCTCTCTTCACCCCATCCCCTGATCTAACTTCTGTTTGTCTTTAAAAATACGCCCAGGGTCTTAATGCTGCCAATTAAAGACAGCCATAACTCTGACACTGTCACAAACAAGCAGCGCAGCGTGAGTGCCATCCAGGCTCCAGTCGATCCCCCCGCAGAGCCACATTAATCCCAGGCCAGCTGAGGGAATACTGGTTTCAATTAAGCATCCATTAGCTAAACGTCAAGTCAGTGGTATGCCGTTTTGATTAGAGGAAGCAAGGGAGAAGACTGTTGATTTTATTTTTCTCTTCCTTTTTTCTTTTTGTGAATTTCACCACAGGGAGAGAGAGAGTCCCCAAAAGTCCCTGGACACTCCCCACTGCCACTTAGTTTATTTACTAGAGTTCACTTCCAGATGTGACATCCTCATGCTACAAAAATGGGACCTACATTAATCACTGATTATTAGCATTTGAAATGTATGTGAGAGTAATGAGAGAATTCCTAATTTAAAGATTATTTAAGCAAAATTGTAGCATTGGAATGCTAAAATCAAAAGTGATGTGTCCATTTTGGAAGTAAAAATACATAGTGAAACTAAATTATGTCAATAATAGTAATAAATAAGAGGTACAAGTGCAGACATATATGCATATTTATGTAGACAATTAGGGTTTACAGATATAGAAAGTGGTGAGCAAGTTTGTTATGACAACAAAGGTAATATTAAAGTAAGATTTACGTCTTTCTTCCAACCAAAAACCCATAAATCTCTCTATCCTTTCACCTTATCTACACGTATTTTCTCCCCCTGGCATCTAAGAAACACAGTCACACAAACAGTTATTTCACAGTAATTATATCCATCTATGATTTATGATATGATTTAATTTTTGAGGTCGTGTTTTCAGGCTGGTCATACACTGTTTGTAGTTATACCTGCAAAAAGTAAATGCACTGTAATTCCCACTAAATCAGTTTGTATATAATCCATGTAACTGTGTACCAATATAAAAAGCGGCAAATAGGGAGGAGGTTAGCGTGGATGGATGGGTCAGGAAACACCAGACTTTCACCCAGGAGACCGCCATTCATACCTCTTGAGAAACGTTTACTTATTTGTCACAAAACACCATTTCCAATTTCCCAGTAGTTCTCTTTCCTAAACTTGCCTAAACTTAACTAAGTCAATCTTTTCCTAATCCTCGTTAAGTGGTTTTCTTGCCTAAACCTAACAAAGTTGTTTCCAATGAAGACGGAGGTTTATTTTAAAAAGAAAAGAGTGGAACTTGACGCTGGACATTCGTAGGAAAACACACAAAAAACTAGGAATAACTTTTTGTAATGTCATATGAGCCGTTGTATGAGAATAAGTTGTTCAGGCTACAAGAACCAATAAATGATAATGTGCATTACTTTATTTTCTATATTTTATTTTATTAAACCTCAAGTGGTGGTCGTCTTGTTTCCCTTCAGATAGGCTGCATAAAATATAATCTGGATATTACGATCATCTCTGTTCATTTTGCTTATGGCGAAAGAAACTTTATTACCAAAATTATTAAATGTTATTTGAAGCTCAGTGGGAAGAGAGAGGCCTCTGTTTTGTATTCACAGTACAAAAATGTACCGAGGGCAAAATCTTTACTACCTTTGACAGTAAGGGTCCTCTTTCTCTGAAGTGTGTGTGTGTGTGTGTGTGTGTGTGTGTGTGTGTGTGTGTGTGTGTGTGTGTGTGTGTGTGTACAGTTAGGCGAGGTTAAGCCTGTTGTGGTTTACCATGGAAAATAAAGGCCTCGAGTGTCATTGTCACCTGAACAACACACACACACACACACACACACACACACAGACACACACACACACTGCTCCTCCCTAACCGTGCACTACTCTCTATGTTGGTGGAAAATTTGAAAGCTTGACTTGCTCAACTGCATCTCCTTTTTTTTTCCCTTTTACCACCTTAAATGGAGGAGAAGTTACTGTCTGCAGAAGCCTCTGACCTACAGTGGAAAATAACGTATGACAGGAAAGCATAAATGGAGACAATATGGTTGTAGACAGTGCTGCGTTTTGGATATATGGTGAGAGAAATTACAATTTCTGGCTTGATCCTTTGATTCATTCTTTACGTCAGTGTCATAATTAACGTAACTCCGTTTATCAACCAGGCAAACTAAACCCAAGATGTCCCAAATTAGCTCATTCATCACCGGCCGTCGCGGAAAAACGTCACATTTAAGGTCGCATTTCCCAGGCGTTGAAACGTTGCATGAATGTACAGATGAGCAGTAAAGCAAAGCAGAAGTTTTGGAAATTTTATTGCATGACATGAACTTATCTTATAACATGTTGGCTGTAGACGAGGTGCTTCATCACGGAAAAATCACAAAGTTTGATCAGCGCAGTAATGGGTTGAAAGGCTGCTTCGTGCTTCGCCGTGCCGTCATGCAGTAGCTGGAGGGAAGGAGTCCAGGATGGGAGCAGTGATCTCTGGTTTGGCCTCCGTCGAGCTGCTTGGCTTTTTGGTTTCCCACCATGTTTCTTTTGGACTGAGATTAAACGAGAGTGAGGAAGAGAGAGAGAGAGAGATAGGAAGGAAGAAACTTTTAGACTAAGAAACAGATAAATACAAATGGAGGGCGTCCCTCATATTTATTTGTGTCTTAGTTCTCATGATGTCTGAGGGAGAGACTTCATGAGAGTAATGAATAGGTAGAGAAGTTTGACGATTCAAGGAGAGAGAAAAAAGCAGATGAATCTTGTTTTATTGGGAATTTTGTACTTAACAGGATTGATAATGTCTGAAAGGTTTACCTTTGGCTTGTTCACTTAGTGTTACACATTGCTGATTGACTCTAATGTGCACGTTTTTTATTCTTGCACTTTCAAACAACCTTGTAGGCTTCTATTGGAAACACCAGCTGACGAACTCACAAAATAACACCAAAACCACCTTTTAACTAAGAAAGCTTCTTCCACTAATCCTCTTAACTGGGACTGAATTGTTGATGTTTACAAGACAATCTCACGTCAAGGTCCATTTAATAGGCGCTTTCAATCGTATTACATGATCTTCATCTTTCAAAATTTAACCCAACATGAGCAAGAAGTCCTAAAAGTGCTCAGAAAACCTTCATCTGCTGATGAAGATCATGACATATGATTGAAAGCTCCAGGACAGCTTGAGGAGAGTTTGCTTTGTCAACTGCTGTTTGTAAGGTCATGAAATGTTGGTAGACGCTTTACAGCTGCATCACGTCGGTCCGTAGGAACTCCTGACAATTATAACAATTATAATTAAACGATCAATTGATTGAAAACCTAGAGTGAAACCTCAGTGGCGAAGTTTCATAGTAAAAAGTCTAATCAAACAGACCAAAAAGCCAAGAAACTCCAATATGGCTGCCAAAGGTGGTGTTACTGTTACATGGCCTGATAGCTCTCTGGTCCATTAACCATTAACTCATGTAAAATAATGGAACACGCATCCTTGTTTTTGAGCGTTGGCTGCGCTGCCTGCTGCATCTTGTGCAGAGACTATCGGCTCCATCGCGGGGCGGTTTGGAGCCCAGAGGCGAAGCGAGCCATAAGGGCTGCTGATGGTTAGCCGCTTGGCTCGGGAGGACCAGCGCTGAGAGAGTAGAGGCCCGGGAACAATTATGGCTTAGTAGGAGTAACATAGCCGAGCCAGGCAGCTGCTGGTTGTTCTCTGAATATGCAGAGTGTGTGTGTGTGTGTGTGTGCGTTTGTGTGACTAAGTGTGCGTTTGTGTGTTCATGGGCCATCCAGAGGGAGCGGTGCTCTCACACGCAGCCACATATTTACATTACAAATCACGACTAAACAATTCAGCCGACCACAGATGCAAACGTTTTTATATAGACGGGATGGATAAGAATGATGGAGGGATGGGTAGAAGAGTGCAGGGATGAGGGCATGGAAAACAAGGGATGGATGAATGAATGACAAGAATAAAGTAGTAGACTCTTAAAGGACCATTCCAGTATTTTTTTGCTGGTAAGTTTTGAATGCAGCTATTTATCACTACTGGCAGCCATTGCTTTCAATTAATTTGTGTACAATATGAAAATCAACTAGCAGACTCTTGAAACTTTCACAGTGAATGCAAAGTCTACATTCATCTAGGGCTTATTTTCATTATTGATTAATCTGCAGATTATTTACTTGATTAATCAATTAATTGTCTGGACAATAAGATGTCAGAAAATAGAGAAAATTGCCCTTTACCGTTTTCCAGATCCCAAGGAAACATCTTCAAATAGCTTGTGTCTGACTAGCAGTAGATATATAATGTACTTTTATAAAAGCCTAAAGAAAACAAGCAAATAGTCACCTTTTTAAAAAGCTGGAATCGCTGAAATTGTGACATTTTTGCTTCATCAGTTATCAAAATTGTTGCTGATGAATTTAATAATCTAATATAATCTAATAATTGACTAATTCTGTCGGCTCTACGTTCGCTTGTGTCAGTCAGTATCAGTGCAGATTGAGAAAAGATACGACGGATTTGATGATTTGATCACAATGATTAACTGATTTTTGGCTGTTTGCATTCAAATATCTAAAACACAACCACATGCTTCCCAAAATGGTTCACTGGTGATATAGAATATATGTGAAAATGGGCTAAAATATGCAAAAACACCAGTATGGTCCTTTACTTGGAGAGATGGTGAGGTGAGGCAGGGAAAACGGAGTGATAAATAACATTAAACCTTTTTACACATAGAAGCTGGCTTAAATTATTCAGGTATGGGAGTATTTTTGAGTTATAAGTTCCCACATTATAGCTGCTGCTTTTGTTCCCAGCACAGCCATGATGGAAGCTTTTCACAGAAATCTTATGAGGTCCTGAGACAGAAAGTCACAGGAGCGTCTGACACAGAAAACCGTCTACGGCGTCTGTTCCTACACGACGGCCACAGGGAAAATCGTCTGTGGATTTACACTGTAAGGTGCAAAGAGTGAGCGCTCATATGATGGGCACAAGAAGAAGCAAAGAGTGAAGGAGTGAGCAGATGACAAAAGCTGATTTAAAGGCAGAGGGCCCTAAGTAGTAGAGCCAGCCACTTTATTTTGGGGTGATAATTACACACTGTGGGCAAGTCACCATGTTATTAGTTTAGATGATCGATAGCAGAATATCAACCCCCTCTGTTAGCCAACCGGGCAGTTTGGCAGGCGCTCCGTAAACCACAGGCCTGCCCTGCTCTCTAGGGGAGACGCACAAACACACAAAGAGACACGCATACTGAATTTTCTTATAAAATCCTGGCTGCACACTTTCCTAAATAGACTAAAGGACATAAATAGATACACATATAAACACATGAGCATGCACATACTGTTCAAACGCATAAATACATGCGTGCACGCATGGTACGGCAGAAAGAACGCTGAAAGACATGGCGAGTGGTTGGCAGGCGGTCTCTCTCTGATGCTGCAGCACAGCGAGGCCCCCTGGGCCTGTGCATGCAGCTCTGTGGTAGAACGCACCAGCACTGGCTCTCAATGGGTTTTGGACAAACTCCACGTGTGGTCAGCTGGATGGTAGCGCCCTCGCTTCACTCTCCCAACGTACACAGATGACTCCAGTGAAGCTGCGCCATGTTGAAATCCTCAACACAGTTTATTTCGCCAAACTCTGAGAAGTCTTTTCTCTTTTTTTTTCTTAACATCTCCTAGCTCTGTTTAAAACATAAGATTTTTTTAAAAAAAAGAAAGTTTGGGGTCACAGAGTCTTGCTGATTGACATTTCTTTAGTTCTGCACATTTAAAAGATGTATTCTAACCTATAAGGCTGACCTACAAGCCGGAGTCTGCCTGGTTAAACCTGGTGGAGAGTGCATCTCGTCTCTCCAACACCTCTTTGAGTTCCTGGAGATAAAAGCGGCTGGCGCAACATCAGATCAATAGGCCCATCAATGGGAACATCTCCTGAAGATTAAAGAGAAACTCGCTCAGAGACAGAGCAGGAAGGCAGGGCGCTAATGTAGTACAAGACCTGGCCAATGGAAAGAGATTTAATTGATGTGTAGAAGGGAGATGGATGAAAAGGGGAGGGCTGACCATGTTGTAATGGGGTGTTGTGTGTGTGTGGAAGTTCCTGTTTCTTTGTATTCATCCATTAGTAGGAGGCCATTTGTCTAAATACTCTAAAATGTCAGTTATTTATCCACCTTTACATGCATTCATAACTGTATTTACCTGTGTCTGTATGTTCGTGTCTGTATCCTCTCCTCTGTCTTACTAAACCTAAAGTCTCTTTCTTTTCTACTTTTTGCTTTTTACTTCTTCCACATGCAGTTCTCTTCCGGTGGCCTTCCTCCTTTCATTATCCTGTTTATCTGCTTTTCAAATGTTCTTCATTTTGATCCATTAAAAGGCATTAAGCACAGGTTCGCTGACATTATCACCCCTTCGATGATAAGCAAGTCAAGCAGATTGCGTGTATACACTATGTCGTGGAGGAGATTCATTTGTTTATTGTCCTTTTTCACGTCTGACCTTTTTGACTTGTTAATCAAAGGTGTAACTAATAGCGTTTAACATTTAGATATTCCAGTGCCAGTGGCCTGATAATGTGTATGTGTGTGCCATCGCTAATATTATTGGTTACAGCGGGGCTTTCCCCGCTTTTACTAGACAACATGTTTGCCGTGAAAATTACACAATACATGAACAAACCATACACCTATTGCAGCTGTCCACGGTTCAGCAAATAAAGCACTATACAATATAAAACCAAAAGGTGTTAGGGTAATCAATTTAAATATTTTAATCACGATTAATTACACATTTTTCATCCGATCCGTTATACCTTGAAGACAAATGTGTTAAATATTTGATAACTCTTATCAACATAGGAGTGGGCAAATATGTTGCTTTATGCAGATATATGTATATATTTATTATTGGAAATCATTTAACAACATAAAGTAGTGACTAATATTGTCCAGAAACCCTCACAGGTTCTGCAGCCTGTGAGGGTATAAAAAATATGAATATAATATAAATCAAAACATGGCAAACTGCAGCCCAACAGACCAACAGCTGTCAGTGTGCTGACTTGACAATGACTTGATCCAGACTGCATGTGATTATCATAAAGTGGGCATGTCTGTAAAGGGGAGACTCGTGGGTACCCAGAGAACCCATTTACATTCACATATTGTGAGGTCAGAGGTCAAGGAAACCTCCATCGCGGCAAGCTGGTATAACATGGTTGGTACCGATGGACTCGGTACTCGGTTTTCTAGTTTCATATGATACCAATACAGTAATGCTTCACTTCAGCTTTAAAACTGAGCCCGCTAAAAATCAGAAGTTGCCTTAACGAAGAAATCAGTGGCGTTAAAACAAATTTGCGTTATTATGTTAAGGGTTTTTTTTAATTCTCTCACATAACAGAGCTTATTTAAAAATAGGGATACTTTTTAAGATGTGTAATGATTAGATTAGATAATGATTAGAAAAATGGAAAAAAAAAAAAAAACATCCTCTGGTTCCAGCTTCTCCAACATGACAATTTAATGCTGTTCTTTGTCATATACGGAGGTGAAACTAAATATCTTTGGGTGTTGGACTGATGGTTGAATAAAACAAGCTGAGAGAAATTATAACAGGCCTGTTTTTACTCTTTTCTTACATTTAGAATAACAATTAATGGCTTAATTGAGAAAATAATCCAAATATTAAACATGAATTAAATTAACCATTAGTTGCAGGTCTTGTCTGTAACAACAAAATTCAACAGTACGATTTATATATGTCAGTTTCTTGGCATTAGTGCCACACTTCACTTATTTCGGTAAATGAATCTAGTCTGTGCCTGTCTAGATATCCTCATATATCACTTTGTGAAACAAAAGTAAACCACCCTCAGCTCAGACGCTGGTTATTAACTCTCAGTTCTGCCCGTCTCCTACCAGAACACACCAGAACCTTTTGTCTAGAAGTGAAACCCGATGAAGCGCTTCATGCGTCCCTTCAGAACAACTTGTCACAACCACCGGCATATTTTGCATCCCCCCTCTATAAAAATCCCTTCTAAATGAGAGCAGCATGTGGGGGGGTATAGTTAGGGAATGTACAAGGCATTCAGAAATATTCTTTCATAGCGAGGAGCCCACAGGACGGGGCCTGCCCTGAGCTGGTCGGTGTGGTTATGGGCCGGGGTTTGTACGCTCTCTATCTGAAGCCACATCAGAGCCCTGGGCCCTGTGTAATGTGATCTGGATGGGCAGAGCAGGGTTCCCCCTTGGATTCAGAAGAACCGCCGCTGAGGTGCAGCGCAGGGACGGGCGGTCAGTGATGTAAGGCAGAACTCGGCACCAAACAATTATGTATGGTGACTTTTCAACGGGATGTTTTCTGCCACCGTGATGGCTGAAAGCAAGCGCCGTGTGTGCCACTGCGTCGCTTACTTCTTTGTATTTCGCTCGTATTAATTATTTTTGTGTCGTCCTCAATCTCATTGATTGGCTTTGAGCACATGATGGACGTGGTGTCTTGAGGCCGAGTTCAACATCAACCCCAAAACCTTTTCAAAATACTGTAATACTCCAGCACACTAAAAAGCTGATAATAAATACTCCACCAAACCGTGTTTGTTGCAGCTGAGGATGAATATATATATATATATATATGCATTTTTTTTTTTTTTTTACAAAAGGTTATTTTTTGCCTTTATTTGACAGATAGTGTTAGAGGGGAAAAGGGGAGAGAGAGGGGGATGACATGCAACAGAGGGGCACAGGATTCAAACCCTGGGTCGCTGCAGCAAGGACTCAGCCTTAGCTACCAGGGTGCCCCGAGGATGAATATTTTCATTTTGGTTTTGATGCACTGTACCGTTTGTTCAATGTCAAAGTGTTTTCCCTGTTGTATCCTGATACAACCTGGCTACACAAAAAAGTGTGTGAATGACATGATAATGTGCTATAATAACGCCGCTCTTAAAGCCGAGCTAGTGACGTAGAATAAAAAGTGAGCAACCGCTTTTGTCGGATGGGTGGCGAAGTGGATGGGTCAAACAAACACAGGGCTTTCAACCTTGTACTTATGTTGATTCCGTTTGTATTGTACTTAGTTTACATACTTATTTATTTTGTTGCCCTCTGCTGGTACTGCACCTTCATACACGTGTAATATTCACACCTCGGTGACGCAAAACGTGACGAGAAAATACCCAGTGCTTTTCATATGGCAAGTATTTAATTCACACAGGATTATACAAAAATAAGCTTTACCATGTGGTTATTTTATATAGACTATTTAAGTATCAGGACTTGCTCTATCGTGATATATATCATCGAGATATGAAACAACCTATGTCGTGATAGAAGATTTTGGCCTTATCGCCCAGCCCTACGGACACACTATCCTCTGGCGGATAGGCGGGTCTGTTACTGACTCCGGCGTGACGCCAGGTTTCCTCATACGTACGACATGAATGTGTTCGTTTTTCAGATTCAAACTCCCAGTGTTGATGTTCTCAACAGTGTTTTGTGGGTTTGGTTCCCCCCCTTTTCTGTTGCTGTCTTATCCTGACCGTCTGTCTCTCCACCCCTCATCTTTTTCTGCTTTTTGTCTCTCCCTTTCTCTCTCTCTTTCTATCTCTTTTCTTGTTTTATTTCTTTACTCATCCTCCCCTCCATCTCCCTCTGCCCTCTCCAGTCCATTTCATATCTCTCTCTCTTTCGCTGCTCTTGCGTTCCCTCTGCTTACTCAAAGTCTTGAACAAACAAACAAGCAGTGGGTGGCTTGCGTCTCCTATCTATAATTCAAGCCAGTCAAACAGCAAGGATGTTTGCCAGAAACATGAAGTGCATCTTTCGACATCTTAGAAAGAGAGAGAAAAGGAATATGTTTTACCATCATGGCTTGGGATTAGCACACACAGAGAATCCCAACGTTGAACTGAAAGATTACAATTATGTTTATGACATTTCTGCTTTGTTGTGATAGAAAACACACCAGGGAAGGGCAGAGATGATGGAATAGGGAGGATATTATGTGATCACATTTGTGAAAGCCACTTGCTTTGAGGGTGAAACACTAAATTTTAACAGGTTTCTCATAAAAGAAAGGAGGTCTTTACAAATTGTATTAAACCACAATAAAATTGTTCCAGCAGTCAAACATGATTACAGTCTGTTAGTGCTTTAAATCACTGAGAGAATAATCAGGAGAAACTAACTGAATGTAGAAGAATATGTTTCTTATAAGAGGATATAGATTTTTTTTTTTTTTACTGCAGGGCTTCTGTGTCTCAAGGACACTGATGCAGCTGCGTAACAGTAACTGACTTCAGGCGTTATCCATCATACAGAAAAGCATCATCTCCCCCGCCCCCCCGAGACCAAGCCAAACCACTTGTGGTAACAACCACTTATAACCATAAATGAGAGTCGAGAAGAAAACCATAGCTGTTTTTCCAGGTGTTTGGACGAAGCTCCAGAGTATAGTTTTCAAGTCCATCTGATGTTTTCTGGCTGAAACCGTTCACTTCTGGTGAAAAAGGAGTCTTGTAACATTCAATTTAATTTTTTTCTGAGGCTTTAAAGCACATGACTACACACACACACACACACACACACACACACACACACACACACACACACACACACAGAGGCAATAATGTGTGTGTCCTTTGTAATTCTTCGGGTTTAACTGTGAAATCCGTTCATTTTGGTCAGGCATATACAGCGTGACATTATAGACACAGTTTTGTGGTCTCAGTAGCGCCTGTTTGGAAGGTCACCATGGTTACAGATGATCCTTGTACTGTGTCTTGTTTGACACGCTGCCCTCTGGTCCAGAGTTTGATTTTTATGGTTTGAGGTTAACATTTGAATGTCGGTGAGGATACAAACGGACATCTCAATCTACAGATTTAATCTTGAGAAGTCAATCGTTTGGTTGCCCCCTCTCAGTCAATTAGTCGACTAATTGGTCGTTTTGGTCTTAGTGACTAAGATGTCTTTAGTCATCAGTCATTTTTTAATGCATTTTTCTTGCTTTTCATGACTTATTTCTAAGAAAACACAAGATTAGAAGTGGTGTTGTTGTGTGATTCTTCTGTGGATCTGCAGATTAGTCTACAAAATCGTATGAGTGTAAGTCAGCTAATAATTCTTTGGAGGATTGTCCTAGTTTGGTCTGTAAAGCCTTAGATGACATCACATTAACCTAAAATACCAGTGTAGGCGCTGGCGGACCATAGAGTTCAAAGGGTTAATGTCTTAAAGTCTTCGTCCACGGTGCTTTTTGAATTCTGTGCGTCCTGCCTTTACAAATGGAAGCAAGTGGACCAACTAAGACTCAGATCTAAGAGCCGGGACTTTTTGCGGCCTGCGGTTGAAGCCGTGCTACGGTTGCCATGGTTACGGCATGCCTGCTCCGTCTCCTCACTGCCGCAGTGGCGTGTAGAGAGGGGACCAGCCCAGCAGGTGGGCCAAGAGAGAGGTAGAGAAGAAGAAAGGTACAGGAGAAGGAGAAGGAGAGGGAGAGGAGAGCAGGGGCTGCTGGGAGGTGGGGCACGCTGCATATCTAGAGGAATCGCTGCAGCCGCTGGGGTAAAAGGAATTAATCAGACAGAATAAATTAGGACATGAAAGGAGAGAGGGAGACAGAGCAGCATCCACCATCTCCCTCTACACTTCTATCCATCCATCACCCCATCCTTTCCTCTATCTACACATCAGTCTTTTTCTCTCTTGGTCTTATTCTTATCTCCAATTGTGGTTCATTTTCTTCTGAAACAACAAGTTGATCAATGTGTCGAAAGAAAATTAATCGCTGTTACGGTCATCAATTGGTCTTTTAAGGATGAGTGGCAAAAAGTTGCTGGTTTCAGCTTCTATCCTGGTTTCAAATGTGAATAGTTTGCTCATCTTCTCGTCATCTATGATAATAAATTTAATATCTTTGGGGTTTTGAACAGTTTGTCAAACAAAATATGCATCTCTTTCATCTCTACATCTTTCCGGCGATCCCATCCTCCAGTCAGCTTTAACTCAAGTGGGCTTTGTTGGCAGGAAAAGAGGTATGCTTTTCCACCCCCCACCACCACCACTTTTATGTCACATAGAGGAGGTGTACATCATCTGAAAGCTGGAAACCTGAAGATTAACTCGACATGCAGCTCAGCATTGTGTATCAAGTTGTTCTAGTCATAACTCAGAAATAAGCATATAATTAATTAATCAATTAATATTAATAGTGAAAGTGTGTAAGAGGTTAGAACATGATAATGTAAGTTTTTGATGGTCATTCCCATGCTCTATTATGTATCATAAGTTGTTAAAGCAATTATTAGGTTGGATTTGGTGCTAAATTGAACATTATTTTACCTACAGAGTAAATTTGAGACACCAAAAGCCAAGGAACACCGCAGAATAAGCCGTGCTGTGATTTGATTTCAAAAACTTTTGACATTCGGAGAGTTTTTGGCATCATCTAGTCTCTAGTTTGTGGCTGTAAAGTTTCATGAGACTGTTATTATCCTAGAGGTCACCACAGGTCATTTTATACAGTGTCGTCAAGTTTTACAAGTTTTACAGTGACACCCAATTTATGCAATTCAATACTGTTTAGGGACCGCAATATGCAGAAATACTCAGATACATAGTTTTTAGAATAAGTGAAAATATCACATTTGTACTGCATGAAAAAAACATTTTTTTGCCCCAGACTGCATGCAGTTATCACACAGTGGGCATGTCTGAAAAGGAGAGACTTGCGGGTACCCATACAACTCATTTTCATTCACATATCTTGAGGTCAGAGGTCAAGGGACCCTTTTGAAAATTGCTATGCCAGTTTTTCCTCGCCAAAATTTTGCCTGAATTCTAAAGACTGAGCCTTCTTGAGGCTGTGATAAAAGTAAAGTCGGCCGAGGGCGCCGCTTAAGGAGTTTGAGAGGTTAAGAACATTTGATTTGGAAATATATATTTGTAAATGAACTGATCATGGAAGCTATTCTCTGTTGTTAAGGGACCTTGAGTCTCTAAAAACCTTTCAAGGATTTCAGAAAAGTTCTATTTCTATGAACTATTTCACCATTAAAAAAAGTTTTTAAGGCTAAACTTTTCTTTTCTGCCACGTAGGGGTGCAGTGAACGACTGTCAAAGTCAAATATCAATGAAAAAGTAGGTCACGCACAGATGAGGCACTGTCAGTGCATTTTAAAAACTGAATTAAAACCAGAAAAACACTCCACTTATTGTAACGAATTCTGGTTTTCACCTAGTTTGAAGTTTATAAGGCGGGTCAAAGGTCACCAATCTGGGCCTTCACCCTCCGCCTGAAGATGAAGAGTAACGTCAGCGTGAACTGAGACTTCTGAGAAGACCCTTAAAGTGTTACCTTAAGTGGACACTGGTCATCAGTGCTGATAAATAACCGGCTCTCACAAGCGTTTGTTGCAACGACTGTAATCTTTGGTGAAGGATGGTTTTTAAAACGGTCCTGAGTTGGACCGCTTGATCTCTCTTAGAGACGATGAAAGGAAAGAGCTGATTGGACAGCAGCCTCGGGGCGCTGGTTCGTCCCCGCTGTCATCTGACGACTGCTGCAGACAGTTTGTATGTCTGTCGGTTTGAGTGTCTTCTGGCTGGGTTTGATGTCCCTGCTTTTTCCTCCACCTTTCTTCAATTAGTTGAGTACTCTGCAACTGTTTTGATAATCAATAATTATTGCAGTCATTTTAAGTAAAAATGCCATACATTTTCTTCTAAGATTATTTTTAAGGCTTTTAATGCCTTTTTAGAGCAGCTAGAGGATGACAGGAAAGTGGGGAGAGAGGGGGATGATCTGCTGCAAAGGGCCGCAGGTTGAAATCAAACCCAGGCCAAGGACTCAGCCCACATGGGGCGAACGTTAGAGGTCGCTCTTATGGAAAACATAATTGAGAGATTAATCAATAATCCTAATGCTGAATCAGAGCACACATTTTTTAAAGAAATTACTGTCCAAAGCTTAATGTGTCCCATCACCTGAAGAAAACACATATAAAATATTCACCGTCCTTATGTTGAGGAAACTCGCTTCCAGGGCAGGAAAATGTCGCAGATGTGCGTGAGACTGAAAATAAATGCATGATAGATATCAGTGTTTGACATGCAGACCTCGCATTTGTTTGTATTTGTCAAACCGGTAGCGAAGAGCAGCCTCAACTGTCACTGACACAAGTGAAGCAGGATAATCTAATGAAGACGGATGTCACAGCTGTTAAAAGTGTTGAGTGAGGAATGCACAGTGGCTTTGTTGGACTTTCTCTGCACTCTGAGTGAGAGGTCAACACACTGAATAAAGTTTACACAACAGCAGCTTTCAAGTAGCATGAAAGTATCCTGGAAGTTGAGTGACCTCATGACCTGCTCCTGTGTCAGGACTTGACTCATGTACCAATAACATTTTTTAAGAAGTTATGCAATGTGGAAAAACTTTGCGGTAGATATTCTTTAAAATGTATATAAAAGTTCAAAAAGTATAAAATTAAATGCAAATTTGTGCAAAAATTCACTTTTCAAAAAGCTGATTGCTTTTAATATTTCTTATAGCACCATAGAGTGACAGTGTGCAAACACATAAAAAAGGCGTATCCAAAAATTTATTCCAGTTTGGGTTCGGGGATGTTAAGGCCATTCAGCACACACTGCCCCCCAGGTATTTCTTTTGCGTGGCCTTCAATGCTCCCATAACACCCAGGCGCCCAGGGATGAGATTATTTTGATAGAAACATCAAAGCGGCAGATCAGACAGAAAGCACCGTGCACGTGAAGCGAACTGGTGGCCCAGAGGGCACAACGCATGTAAGCTGATTGAGTTGTCTGCTTCCCCAAAACTTGACTCAACCAACAGTCGGCCTACATGTGGAGTCGGCCATGTACGACCGCCTCGGCAACGCCCTGATCGAGAGAGACGCGCGCTGGTAAAAATACATGGTGAAAACTGGCACAGCCTTTTTTCAAAGGGTCCCTTGACCTCTGACCTCTAGATACGTGAATGTAAATGGGTTCTATGGGTATCCACGAGTCTCCCCTTTACAGACATGCCCACTTTATGATAATCACATGCAGTCTGGATCAAGTCATAGTCAAGTCAGCACACTGACACACTGACAGCTGTTGTTGCCTGTTGGGTTTGTCATGTTACGATTTGAGCATATTTAATGCTAAATGCAGTACCTGTGAGGGTTTCTGGACAATATTTGTCATTGTTTTGTATTGTTAGTTGATTTATAATAATAAATATATACATACATTTGCTTAAAGCTTCACTCCCATGATGTTAAGAGTATTGAATACTTGACAGATCTCCCTTTTAAGGTGCATTTATAAGCAAAATCCTGTGTGATTAATCGCAATTACTTATGGACAATCACACAATTAATCATGATTAAATATCTTAATTGACAGATAGCCCTAACATTTATAGATGTAGGTGTAAAGATGAAGATGTAAGATAAAGATACATTATAAGATAAGATAAATTTGTAGTTGTCCTATGTGTGTGTTTTTCAGGATGTTTCTGACAAACAGTTTTAGTTTTATTTAGTTAGTTTCAACTAACAATGACTTTCATTATCGGTTGTTTTTTAATAAACAGACCAGTCGTTAAGCCTTTAAGAAGTTCATCAAATGATGAAAAATGGCCAACAAAGGTTCTCAGAGTCCAAGGTCTTATCTTCAGACCTCTTGTTTTGTCTGAGCAACATCCGAAACACAAAGATATTCAATAGAAGTAATTTTAATGCAGGATGAACAATTGCTCCACCTGTCCAAATCTTAGCGAAGGTGCTGGAAACATAAATGAGTCCAAAAGAAAATAGAAAATATTTCCACACACTTAGATCCACGCAGTATTTCACTACTCTTTAAAACCAGATCAGACCTTCAGACCTTTGAATGTATGCTCTGGTCTGACATCCCGAAAGCATAATAGTAAAGAATCTAGTGAAATACAGCATGTGTGGAAATCTTTTCCATTTTTTTTTTATAAAAATGATTTTAAAAAAAAACATAGAAAAGTGAAAATCTCACATTTTTCCTCAATAAAACAAATGAAATCACTGATCTATCATTAAAATAGTTTGACTGATTAATCGAACCGTTGCTTCAGCTCCAAGTTGTTTGACTTTTTTCAGTAGCTTTGTGGGACAGTTGAGAATTTAGCTGTATGCTAAAATATTGAACATGTTTTCAAGACCGGAAGTTTTCGAAAAAGGAAGCAGATTTCTAAAAAGAAATAACATCCTTTGTTCTTTAACCATCATCAGTGTGGTTCTTTTATTGTGGTATTCAGTGGCCATATTTGTGTGTTAGATAGATACTGGCTCACAGGAAACACGTCACTGCAGCGTTTTTTTATGTGCAGCCCATTTGGGCACACGGTCTGGTATTTAGGCTGAGCTGGTGAGTGAAAGCTGTCCTCGGCAGCCGTAGAGGAACAGTTTCACAATGAGTGAGCGGTAGACTTGTTCAGTCATCTCAGCAGGGGACGGGACCACATAACCTCCGAACAGGATGGCAATCACCCTGGGGATCTTTAAGACAAAAAAAAAAAAACCCTCTGATGCCCAGTGCTTCCTCCACTCACTCGGTACAGTAGATAGGAGATTCACCAAACTCACTCCACCACCACATAAATCAGGTCAGATAAACAGAACAACAGAATAAATGCATTCTCCTAACCGGCTCCCACAAGACTGACAAATATGGCTGTGGCCTGAAGTAGTGGTAGTATCTATTGTTTGAGTAAACCAAACCCTGGAGGAAGTGTGTCTCAAAGAGGATTTATGTCCTCTGCGGTTGCGTCCTTTCCTCCCAACTCCCTGCGTCAATATTTTTGTTGCGGCTGATTGCCCAAAATGTCACAAACAAGTTGTTAATTGTGGCACTTTCTGATAGAAATAAACAAGTACACCATTAATTAGTTTCCTTTAGGACCATTCATTAGAGGTCATCTCTGCAGAGCGAAACCGTCACCGCAGTCGAGAGGAGAAAGTTGCCTGTCTCTGTCCACTCATTAAGAGAGTGATAACTCATCTCTAAATGCCTCGGCAGAGGTTGGATTTGATTTTGCGCCCAGTCATGTATCCGCGGCCCCGAGCCAGCTGCAGCCGAGCAGAGTGTCGTCTCTCGTGAAGACGTTTACTCACCACATCGAGCCTGAGCTGTGATGTCAGATTAAGTGTGAAAAAGTGAATCTGCACTCTTTCTCTCAAGTCTGGTCAGTACTACCGCTTGTATTACAACTACCGCGAGCATCGTTACTACTGTTCATCCTCTGCTACTGCAGCGCTGCAACTCGGTTGTTATTATTTACACCAGCAGTGTCAGTAGCTAGTAAAGATAGTAGATGTATTAGGGCTGTCAGTCGATTCAAATATTCAATCACGACTGTCCAAAGTAGAGTCTGAAGGCTTTTACAAATGCACGACATTAATAATGAATTTGGAAGGAAAGAATAAATAAAGAAAATCGTAGTCAACTAACGCTCCCAATTTTGTCAACTAATCGATTAGTAATTGAGTTTCTAAACACAAAAAGCACCACTTTAAGTCCTGTGTTTACCAGAAATGCGCTCATAAGTTTCATGGAAATTAGTAATTCAACATGAAAATGGATTAAAAAAAATCAATATAAAAACGACTGTTCAGTTGACTAATCGACTAAGAGGGTGCAAGATCTAAAACATTTACATTTAGATCCAAAGTCTCGTCGTCGTTGGTAGATTAATGTTAAATCTGCTCTTCATTTACCTATTATGGCTCTATAACAAGACAAATTTCAATAAACTAACTGTAAAAAATACTGGAATCAGCTTATGAAATATTAGCAAGTAGATATGAACACCCCCCAAAAATACAGAAGACATGACCTCACTGTCCTCACTATTAAAACTAGTCGCAAGAGGAGGGAAAGTGGTGGTTGAATAAAAATAAATTGTTCTTCATCCTGGTGTAAATAATAGTGAGATAAATGTATATGCGTCTTTTCAATCTCGATCCAAACAAGTATTTTTTCTTATCAAAATAGTGGAATCATTGTTCTCTGTGAACACTACGTTTGGGTGTAGTATGCATAGTAATATGTACACACATACACACAAAGTGTTTCTGTGTGTTAGTAACAAGCAGTGGTTACTGATTCATCATGGCCACGGCCCAGATGTTCCAGTGGTGTGTGGCAGCAGTGGACGATGGTGCGTGTGTTTGCACATGTGTTTGTGTGTGTATTTGCATGCACACCACTGGGCGTGTCCTTGCATACATGCATTCATGCATGCATATGAGCATTTGTGAGTGAATGAGTGAGTGTGTGTGCGTGTGTGTGCGTGTGTGTGCGTGTGTGTGTGTGTGTGTGTGTGTGTGAATTGGGGAGTGGGCGGGCTTGTTGGGGGGGTGTTTGGCCCTTTTTTAAACATAGCTGCGTTGTTATGGTTGCCTGGGCTTTGATGTTGCCCAAACCTCCAACTAAGAGGCTCTCATTTTGGGCTCCTGACTCTGGAGAAGGCAATGACTTCCAGATTGGGAGACCTACTCACTACTCGAGACTGACTGCTGGGGTGGGACGGGCTGTGGGGGGTCATGTCGGGCAGAGCAGGTCACCCTGGTGGTACCCTCCAAAACACTGGACTCTGACACCAGACTGCACAGTTAGCACCCTGCATCCAATGTGTTTGGTTGAAAAACATGGTTTAAATTAGGAAACTATATGGTTTTTAAATATTTGAGAAGTGAATGTATCTTACCTCATGCTTAAAAGACTACATTGACTTTTTCTAAATTTTACCAAGACCATACTCTTTTCCTAAACTGAACCAAATGCTTTGATTCGCCCTGAACAAAACCATAAAAACTTTTCCATGTCAACATTTTGCATTTGCATGGAACAGCTTGCAGATGTGTTCAATATAAATGTTTTCCGACTTTGTTTGGCATAAAGAAACGTAATCCAGACAGCAACACAATACATTTCTTACAAAACATATTTACTAATGCAAATTGTTTGTGTATGAACTAGGCCTGTCAATCTGTTTGGATATTTAATCGCAGATTAATCGTAAATAATCACACATTTTTTATTTGTTCAAAATGTATGTTAAAGGATATGTCAAGTATTTAATATTCTAATCAACATGGGAGTGGGCAAATATGCTGGTTTATTCAAATATATGTATATATTTATTATTGGAATTCAATTTACAACACAAAACAATGACAAATATTGTCCAGAAACCTTCACAGGTACTGCATTTAGCATAAGCCCAACAGGCAACAACAGCTGTCAGTGTGCTGACTTGACTATGACTTGCCCCAAACTACATGTGATTATCATACCCAGAGAACCCATTTACATTCACATATCTTGAGGTCAGAGGTCAAGGGACCCCTTTGAAAACGGCCTTGACAGTTTTTCCTCCCACGTTATTTAACCTCCTTCCTAACAAGCTAGTATGACATGGTTGATACCGATGGATTTCTTAGGTTTTCTAGCTTTAAAACTGAGCGCTACAACCTTAAAAATAGCAAACTGTGTTAATTAGTTAAAGAAATTAGTGGTATTAAAACAAATTTGTGTTAACGCGCTATTATCGCATTTACTTTGACAGCCTTGGTATGAAGATAATGTCTGTGAGATATATTGTGTATCAAGGAAATACTGGAGCAGCAGTGGAAGAGACATTATCTAAATATGATAAAAGTACAGTTACAGGATCAGATTTGCATTCTCAAGTAAATGTACCGACATATTTGTCAACAAATGTATGTATTTTATACATCAAGGGATAAAGGGACGACATGTCAAAGGAATTACTTTGATAAATAGCTGAATTAAATGTTTTGGATGTATTTTTGGAGTCTTTCCATACAAAACTAACAATGTTTTCTGGCAAATAATCAGAAATCAAATGACATCCTGACATCCTTTCTCTCTCAGCAAAGCCAGAAAACTTTTCTTTTCAGAATCGTATTAATCATACCAGTGTTTTCGTAGTCATACAGGACAGTTTCAGAATAGGTGGAGCAAGTATTTCCCACAGTTGTGCCTTTTTACTTCATATACATTAACCCTCGCCCTTGGAGTCGACAAAATCAGATCTAATGTTGATCAAATCTAATATCGGTGTAATCTAGGCCAAGAGCTTCCAGGGGATCAAATGCTCTGTGAGATTCTCACTTCTCTTTCGTTGCCACCTCATATCCTCCTCCCGCGCACATGTTTTCATCCTCTTTCTGTACATCATGTCTTTGCCTCTCTGTCTCTCTTTTGCACTTTCTCTCTGCATGCAGGTGTGGGGAATTTTACCACGCCGTTAGACTCTGAGTTTTTTTTTCTTTTTCCCTCCTGTTCACCTACAAATCCCAGCACTTGTCATGTGTATAGTATACTCTGTGTGTGTGGGTGGATGGGTTGGTGGGTGGGTGGATGGGTGTGTGCGGTTATTGAACATGAAAGCCGGTGACCCTGCCCTCTGACCTCTCCGATGAGGCATTGTTGTATTTAGAGCGGCCCATTTGTGTCTTTTTAAAGGACACTGAAGAGGTGGAAAAAAACGATTTCCACTTCCAACTACCTTGACATTCGACATGTACTGCTTTGACAAAGGGAAAAGAAACATCTACATTGTGTGAAATAATCATTGATGAAATAGGTTTTCTGCAGTGAATAGCTCCTGAAATCTATGTTCGGCCTCAGTGGAGTGATGGCACTCCAGGCTGCATCCACTGTCGGCTGTGGACACCAGTTTCTCATCTCTCGAGTGGCATGTTTGTTGTAATAGTTTAATTTGCAGATCTGGTTTGATTCACACACTGATTTATAAACGGTTGTTTTCATTTGTCTTTGGCGGCCGGTTTATTAAGTGCAACCTCGGTTCATTTGATGACAAAACATGATGGCGTCGAGCTCAGATCCCTTTGTGAGAAAGCTCTTTCCTGCAAAGCAGTTTGATTGCAGCCACTTGAAAGGATGGCAGAGAGCAAGGTGAATCCACCATTAATTCCTAGCGATTGTGCAAATTATTATTATTAGTTCCTTTTTTTATTTCCTCCACACCAGGGCAAGGATGACCGTGAAAAGAAAAAGAGTGAATAAGTGTTTTGAATGTGCCATCTCCGTGAAATTTGAGATTAAAGACATTAGACTCAAAAGCACTCTGGAGGAGGGGAACAAAAGGGAGGACGCTTTAATTTCCGCTTCGAATATAAAAAGAGACGGATGTACGTAGTGTGTCATCTGAAAACTAAAGAATACATTAGGGGTGTTTTATCAGGGTTAGGTCCTCTAAACGAAGGCGCATGTCTGTGTGTGTGTGTGTGTGTGTGTGTGTGTGTGTGTGTGTGTGTGCAATTGCGTTTCTTTGCATGTGTATGTGAAATGCATACGTACTAGTGTGTGTCAGGGTCAAGGTGGAGGGCCGTCATTACAAACAAGTGATGTCTGAGACCCCATTAACTCTTGTATTCAGCAGCAGATTTCTGTTCAAATAGAGTGGAGATAAAAGGCAGCAACAATATGCTGATAAATCAAAGGCCTTTCAAGTGAAATTAGACTACAGAGAGACTGAGGGCTACATGTGCGATTTCCTGACGCACTTAAAAAGGTGATATCTAATTGAGATTTATAAAGTAATCGCATCTTTGAAGCCATTACATCTTTGATGTAATCAACAAACAGGAGATTTATTATTCAGTGCTGCTGCAGTTGGTGTTTGGCAGTGGGCCTCTTCATGTTTATGTCTGCTTACATGATTAATTAATGCATGTACAGTGATACACAGTATGCGATCAACCAGTATGCACCAACTACTGTTTCTTCAGCTTTTGAAGACATGGTGTCACATAGGTTAAAGCTTTTTCTCACTAAAGTGCATTTTGTGTATCCTTGAGGCCAGCAAATTGTGTGTTGTGTGCATCCATGTTTGCTATCGTGCAGTCTTCTACCTCATTGCCTTTGTTGGTAAATTGTAGGGCTGAACCCCCTTTAGTTGATCAGTCGAAAAATTAGGGCTGGGAAATATGGAGAAAATCAAATATCGGTATTATATGCCCAGTCTACAAGTAATTGGTTGTTGTGGTCTTAGTTGACTTTTCATGCTGAATGACTTATTTCCAAGGAACTTATGAACACATTTCAAGATTTAAAGTGGTGCTTTTGTGTGATTCTTTGTGGAGAAACTCAGTTTTACAGATTTGTCCTATTTCCCAGTGTCAATACACATCAGTACTCTAGTAAAGGAGCACTTATTTCACATTCAGTGCTCAGCACATCCTTGTTGCCCTACCTTGACTGCTTTCATCGACTTTTCTAGTCTTTGGACCACTCAAAGTGCTTTACGCTACATGTCAGCATTCACCCACCGATGGCAGAGGGTGCTAAAGGTACAGAGGTGCAGGATGTAATCACATTCACACACTGATGGCTGTGCCTTCGGGAGTAATTTGGGGTCAAGTTTCTTGCTCAAGGACACATCGACATGTGACCGGAGCGTCCGGGGATCAAACCTTCCGATTGGTGGACGACCTGCCACGGCGATACTGCTTTTTGTGTCTCTGCTATCTGTTCAGTGTTTTTTACATGCAATGCAATGCCATGCGTTATTGCCGATATGTGTGTTGCCCTAATGGTGTCCATACTCCATGTTTTTGGATTTTCATCAGCGAACACACTGTGGTGAAATCAGGAATACAAATACGGCCATTTCCAGGTGGCCCCACCTGGCTTTTCACTGCAGAAATCGTGTGCGACTGTCATTTCAATCCGTTGTCATTCCCAGGGAATCAAATCCTGACGCTTTGTCACAGCCGTTGGAGTTTGATAACGACGCTTAAGGCACCCTTTAGTGTTTCCATTCCATTGAAGGTAACCTAAACCCATCTACGCAAACAGTAAACACTCAGGGAAAGTGTGCAGGGAGTGTGGTGACGTAGTTTAAAGAGCAAAAGAGACACACCGGACGGGCAGGTGGGGAGGTGGATGAGTCCAACAAACGCTGCTATTTGTGTCCTGTGCAGCAAGTTTCAATCAGCTGTTCGTCGTGTAGGCTGTTAACAAAGTTCAGCGTCATTCTAACTGTATAAACGTAGTAGTTCCTAAACACAACTCTAGTGGTTTTATTGCCTGAACCTAAGCAAGTCTCAGAGCGATGCAACTGGGTCGGACAAAAAGTCACTATTTGACAAGTTGCGATAAGATTGTGCTGGTTTTGGGCGGCAGTAGCTCAGTCTGTAGGGAGTTGGCTTGGGAACCGGAGGGTCACCGGTTCAAGTCCCGACATGGACCAAGAACTGAGTGTGAACTGGTAGCTAGAGAGGTGCCAGTTTACCTCTTGGGCACTGCCGAGGTGCCCCTGAGCAAGGCACCAAATCCCCAACTGCTCGGGGTTCTTGTCAGGAGCAGCCCCCTCACTCTGACATCTCTCCATTGATGCATGTATATGGGTCCTGTATGTGCATGTGTGTGTTAACAACAGAGTGTAAATTGAATTTCCCCTAGTGGGACTAATAAAGGTTGATCTTCTTCTTCTTCTTCTTCTTTTGGAAACTTACAACTGACATGAAGCAGATCCTCCGTCTGAGCATCTGAAAATACCTTTTCACCCATTCGGACTCTCCTAACACTTCTGAAAGAGCACGTATCGGCCTTCAGTCATAATCAGTGCTTCCATATGGGCCTTCACACATATCATTTTACTATATAAAAATAAATAAATCAAAGTTCAGTCGGTCACAGTTGAAAACCCTGTATTTACTATTGATCTGTGCTATGAATTTATTCTGACGATTTATGTCAGCCCGCAAGGGTGGGTAACTCTACTCCTGTAAATTAAAGAGCGAGTGAACTTTTCCCTCCATTGCATCTGTGTGTGTTTTAATATATGTGTGTGTGTGTGTGTGTGAGTGTGTGTGTGTGCACCTGAACATATGTGTTACTCCTGTTACCAAAAACTTTGCGAGTTTCCGTTTCAAAGATGCCAAAGTGTTATTTGATCTTTTGCGAGTGTGTGCGCGCGTGTGTGCGTGTGCATGTGTATGTGTGTGTCCTTCACATGCATGTACACGCTTGTCTGTTTCAGCTAAGGTAATTATGTGTAAGTTGTGTGAGTGTATGTGTGTGGTGGGGTGAGGGGGGATTTTTTTTTAAATACAGAGGGGTTGATAATTATGGGTTAAATGAGTGCTTTCAGTCAGCCTCCCTGAGTGTGTGTAAAAAAAGGAAGGCGCAGCGAAAGCCACTTCAAGGCCGGCTAATTACCCCGAGGAAGAGAGGAAACATAAATGGACGATTTTGCGGCTATAATGTTACAGCAAAACGGCTACATCGACCTCAGCACGTGAAACGGAGCCGCAGCTACTTTTGAAGGCTGCTAGCAGCCCTGCACAGATGTGTGTGTGTGTGTGTGTGTGTGTGTGTGTGTGTGTGTGTGTGTGTGTGTGTGTGTGTGTTGCATCCATATGTGCAGAATATGTCGAAAAGCAGGGTGTGTGTGTGTGCTGTACAGTAGGTGAGGTGTGATTTGTGTGCAGATATTCACACTTGTTTATAGCCTGTGTGCGTATATATTCACATTCGCTGGATTGTGTGTGTTTCTGCAGGTAAACAGTGGTTTCAGTGTACAATTAGGCTCCTTATGTAATATTTGAATATTTATAAGTAATAATAAATATCATTTACTGACTTGTTACATCATAAACTTTGATCCTTTACATTCAAGTAAATTTTTATGTCATGTTACCGCTACACACATGCGTTATGATAACGCTCACTGCTGATGTTAACTACCCAGTTTTGGGATTTTCCCTGCAAAATGTCACTGCTGCAGCTGAAAACGTTGCACCATTTCCTTCTCCAGATCCGTGTGACTCCGTGTGCTGGCAGAAATTACATTGATTTGTGTTTATATCAAGTGCTGATGAAGAGCAGTAAAATATGTTACTGGAAGTTAAAACTGCACTGAAGGCAGCAGCGTCATTAAGAGACAGACTGCTGATAAAATATGACACTAGTAGCTGCACAAATGTCTGTAGAGTCCACGAGTTCAGATAAAAAGCTGCATTTTAGTCACAGTAATTTTGGGCATCATTTTAAACACATTTCTCTGTTTTCCAGTCTGACATATTTGACTATCAGTGGAAATTTGGGATGTTAAACAATAGTTCTGCTGCATTGGTGTCATGTCAGAGATGCCTGACCAATACATCTGACTTCTTGCTGAATAATATAGAAATACCCAAAACAGAATAGCTCATATCAGCCAAAGTCCAGTGTTCAAGGTAAATAAAAGATAATTTTAATATATCTGTTTACCATGCTCAGTATTTTTGGCTGGACAACTGTTGGCCAGAGTGTTGGAGTTTCCTCATTGGCTGCTGCTCTTTCAAAATGAAAAGGCGGGAACAGTACTTCACGCACATGAGCCCGTCCAGCGCAACACGTCCAGCTCAGAAAGCTTGGACCAAGCTGTGAAGCCTGGAGATCTAGTTCTAAAATGAAACATTATTCAGCAGTGGCATCGCCGATATCTCGCTTGAAATGTTGTCAGAAGTTGATGTGGGTTGTATGAAACGGCCAATCAGGTGCATTCAAAGATAAGGTACATCATCGCTTGAACGGCCAGTTGAGTGGAGCAGCGCGTCCCCTAGTGTCCTCGCCGGACCTGGTGGACATGTACCTCTGAAATTAACATTATAGACATGACCACTGACTATTTGTATAACAATTTAGCCACAAATTCACAGACTGACCACACACGGTCCAGACATATAGACTCCCAAGTAGTCAATCTAAAATCTAAGTAGTAAATCTAAGTAGTAAATCTTTCCCATTACTCACTTCTATCCCATCATGATTTTGTTTGATTACCATGACAACCTGCGTCTACCAGGACATTGATATGACTTTGTTGCCTTTCTTCTCATCCTGTAAAGTGGCCATTTTGACAATTTGTGCGCATTCCTTAATCTCCTCCGAGGGCCTCCTCAGGTTCTAATGGATAAAGACCACCTTATCTAAAACCTCACCACCAAGTCCTGCACCCTGCTCCCACACTACCTCCTCCCACATCCCCTTACCACCCACAACTTCGGCTCTCCGGTACAGAGGCATTGCGTTTTGTTTTCATGTGTTTCAACATTAAAAGCGGTTCAGCAGTTTGATCTTAGCTCTCCAGCTAGCTGTGTAGCATACACATGAGGGTCCGTTTGTGTGTATGTGTGCATTCGGCCAATGAGAAAGACTTTAAGATCTTGATGGATAGGAAAGGAGCTGTTGAAAGTGTGTGTGTGTGTGTGTGTGTGTGTGTGTGTGTGTAATGTGGAGTGTATCGTGTGAAAGCTCTGCCTTTAAGTGATAAGGTATTCACTTTGTAACTCAGCAGGAGGCCCAGCAAGTAGCTCCAGATCTGCCCCTCTGTAGTGCTGATGTTACTCACTCCACACACACACGGGCTTGTCCATCTCAGTGTACAAAATAAAATATCTTTAAAACTTTTCCTAGAAATATTCAAATACATAAAAATCAGCGCCTGAGCCAAGCTTTCAAAGAAGCTTGGACACACACACATGCTGTCTGTTTATCCGTACACATCCACCCACACATTCACACTCACACAAAAAGATGTATATTTATACTCACCTCCCACAGAAATAGTTGCAATGGCCAGTCCACCCCCTCACACACACACACACACACACACACACACACGGCATGGTTCAAACATACACAGTCCGTGTAACTCCGTCCAAGCCGGCCTGGTTAGCTGCCTGCAACACTGCAAACCGCTGTGACATATCGTATGTCAGCCAGCATGCTGTGAGCATTAGCAATAACTGGATTTCACGTAAGTTATTGAAAGCCATTTGTAAACAGAAACATGAAAGCAAACAAGCTCGCACGCAGCCTCACTTGATCATCAAAGGCTTATCGATCAAAATGGGCCTCCTCCTCCTCCTCCTCCTCCTCCTCCCTGCTCCACTGAAAACCAATGGGAGCAGCCATCTTGTTTGTTCCAAACCAGGTTTAAGATGTCCAGCTTTCTTTCTTTCCATCTTTCGTTCTTGTACATGTGTGAGCAAGTTTTGTTTGATATATATACTTTTTTGTCACTATGAGCAAATGCAAATGTCCTGAGACAGTGTTTGAGAGAACAACATTGGTATCTTTGTCTGACTGTATGATCGAGCATCTCTAAATGATTTAATGAAGAGAGAAAACAGATTTGTCTAAATCTTTTCAACATTTCGTTTATTTGATCGAACATGATCTGTGGTAATTTTGGCCGCTATTTTAGATTGAATCTCACTCTAAAGATGAAAATGCATATTTGTTTTAGTCAACGACAACTCTCGCAGTCTCCTCATTGTCTTAGTTATGGAAAAACATATTTTGTCATAGTTTTTGTTAAAGAAATTAACACTGAATGTGATACCTTCTTTTAACAAATGAAAGGAAACCATGCCTCAATAGCCGTTTTTCCATTTACATACTTTCATTCACATTCTGAAGTTCCGCATTAGAAAAGTTGTCGGAAACGGTGAAAAAAAGGTTTTTATGCTCGCTAGAGGTGTTTTTTGCCAATATCAAGAAGAGGATCAAGAAGGGGATGCTTGTCATCGCGTGAAACTTGACATGAACGAACAATTAAAACTCAACTAAAACAAATTCCTAAAGACCTCTCGCTATTTTTCTCTTGTAGATGTTAGATTGCCAAGCCGACTCGTTTTCTTTCTGGTTCACAACCTCTACTCCTGCTTCTCCTCTGTTTACTGGTATATTACAGCCATGAAAGTCTACAGCACCAACTTACAAAACTACGCTGTTCATTTGCTCCAAACCACATTTCATTTTTTGTAACATTTCAAAATCTCACTTAAAATTCGCTTAAAATTCAGAGTGAATAGAAACACGGTTATTGTGAGTTTTTGTTGTGATGTTTTATCTTTAATTTTGAAATACAGTTTTTACTTCCTGGTTCACATTTGACCCATCATGTTACAGTTGCTGCAGGTTTAAACTGGAATACATCACTGTATTGAGTGTGTTGACCTTAAAATAACAGCTTCATGTTATATGTGTGTTTGTGACTCACGTCAAGCAGAGCCCCTGCAGCACCGCATCTCAGCAATTCAGTCTGTGAAAAACACATAGGAAATTGTTTAAAATCATTATAATCTAAATGCAGTTTGTGTTGTTGTGTCTTGTCAACAGTCCAACAAAGTGTCGGTGGTGCAGCAGTCTCACGGGATGCACCCGTTGACGTCCCTCCTGCCCTACAGCAACGAGCACTTCAGCCCGAGTCCTCCACACCTGCCCACAGACATGAGCCAAAAGACAGGTGAGAATACACACATTTATATATACTGTATACCTGCACACACACAGAAAAGACTGAAGTGTTTGTACTAGAGCTGCTCCCTCTTCAGTCATTGTTTTGGTCTTAGTCTACAAAGATTTCTTAAGCTGATAAGGCATTTTTGTATGCTTTTTTTTCATGCTGAATGACTTACTTCCAAGAAACTTATCAGCACGTCCTTAGTAAACACTAGATTTAACGTGGTGCTTTTGTGTGATCTTTTACAGAGACTCAGTTTTACAGATCTGTCGACTAAATCAACTAATTGATTGAAGTGTTGGTTGACTAAGAATTTCTTTGGTGTGCAGCCCTAATATGTACGCACATGTATTCTAGGCATAGACACACACACACACACACACACACACGTCCATCATTACTGATGTTCAATTCTTGTTGAAACTCAGAATTGCGCACATTCAAGAGGACACACAAGTAAACACAGACATACCCCAGACAGCTGCTGAACTGTTGAAATCCTCGTCCACACACACACAGTGATCTGTTTGTGCTGTCGACACATCATTCATCACATCGACACAAATGCAGCACACACAATTCACATCATTTTACCAGAAACACACACACACACACAAGTAATGAAATATAACTAATGTAATATATTCGTAGTATTTATTTTCTCGTTCCCTCTTTTATACACACACGCAATACATTCATGTTCATAAAACCTGCCCCCCCTCCTCACATATGGACACACACACACACGTACTCCGGCACGCACTCAGTGTGTGAAGTGGCAGCACCGGCTCCGTCAGCCTGTGGCGGTTCCATGGCCGCTCTGAAGTGGCCTGCTCCTCTGAAGGGACCGCCAGCCACACACACACACACACATACACACACACACAAAGATGGAAACAATTAGAGTGACAATCGCACAAGCCATCGCTGCAGCACACACACGGTTCTCCTTAGCAAGCGCTGTACATACAAACACACTCTGTTTGAAAGTCACAAACAAACACACCCAGACATTTAGACACTGTAGGATTTTTGCCTTTTCAAGAGGTGGAGCGAAAAGAGTGGTGGCGTTGGTCCGTCCGTCCGTCTCGCTGTACGTCTCACACTTTGATCCAGTGCAAGATATCCAAACTGCTGAACACATTACTGTTGAATTTGCTGAATGTATTCATGATCCCCAGAGGATTTTAGCAACCTCTTCAACCTTTCGTCTAGTCACGAGTCGAAATCTGAACACTTTCATGGTCGTCAGAGGACTAACCATACATGTATTAAAGAGGAGCTCCACTGATTTTACACATCAAAGTCTGTTTTTAGATCTCGGGGAGTACTACTGCATGCTGTATAGAGTTGTATAGAGACTTTTCTGGCTCCAGAGGGAGCAACGCAAAATCTGATAAATTGGTTAGTTGGGGCTGAAGACTACAAGTTTAAAAATGGAAAAATAAATCTGGAGAAGAGGAGTTCAAAGCAGTGATCTTAACCAGACCTCTGCTTCTCATCTCGCTTAAGGCTATAATGGATCAAGGCCACATTCGCAGTTACTAGCAGGACACACCTAAATCTCCGATAAAACTGTTTGCACTCGAGTTGCATTGTGGGTAGTGTAGGCGCCAGGTTTTGATAATGTGTGAAATAAAAAAAGACGATATTTCCAGTTCTGCCGTATCAGTTTCGATCCATTTCTTTTTAACTTGCCATTGTGAGTCTGGCGATGTTGCGGGAGTACAATGCTAAATTGGTGGCGTAATCTTTTAAGAGTGCAGATACGTGTTGCTTGTTGACCAAGCTCAAGGTTGGTTGCTGCTTTCCACATGTTGAAGTGGCCTTATTCAGACCTTGTATTAACATGCACCCCCAGTGATCAGACCACAAGTGGACAGCTGTCAGTACAGGTGTGAATGCATCGAGATCCAATCTTTCAGACCACATTCAAAGGTGGTCTGGGCCACGTTGATGGACCGTCTACTGCGCTCTCTCTGTTAATAGACAGGCGGACATGAGTACTTGTCTGCCTCACAGCATGAAAACAGCTCTACTCTATTCTGTCAGTACAACTGTAATTTATTAAAATATATGTTGTCTAAAGTACATTATTATGATACTGTCAATGATGGGTCAGTGTTTTTGTTCCTGTGGGAAAATCTGTGATGATCCCAGTGATCGGATCACTGAGGACGCATGTTAATACCAGGTTTGAACAGGGCCCTTGAGTCGCCGAACAACAAATTGTCCCCAGAGCCGTGTGTGCAACCCGGTATCACACCAAAGCATGAAATAGACCCGCCTGTCCACCAGAGGATAGTTTCAGTGTCACATTTGGCTTTGCATATTACAAATATGTATAAAGTTGCAGTACCAGCAGGGGGGCAACACAACCACTTAGGTTTAGGAAACCTGTCATAGTTTGGCTTAAAATAAGTACGTAAACCAAGTACAATAGGTACGTAAACAACGTAACAAAAGTACAAAAACATGACATATATGTCACTAAAAAGATGTGACAAGCATCTCTGACGTAACTTACAAAGTACCTCTCTCAGTCTCCTGGTTAAAAGTCTTGTATTTGTTGGACCCATCCACCTCCTCTCCCACCAACCATAATCGGTCTTTCTCACTTAGTTTTCTACATCACAGCTCTGAGCGTTGCGTATTTGCGCAGATGCATTTACATTTCAGTCAGTACAGACGACATGGTGAACAAATGACACGCCAAAAGCAACAATAGCGTTCTTATTGCATTGCCTTGCTCATTATCATGTCATTCATTTGCCTTATCGTGCGACCTGGCCGGTGTGTGGGTGCGTGCATGTGCATGTGTGCATGGGTTTTTTCCATGTACTGCAACATCTGTAAAACTATTGTCAAGACACCTCAAAGGGCAAAACTTCCCCAAAACCAAAAGTTGTTTGCTGCATGACATCATCTCCGTGTACAGTCTTTGGTAAGAGCTTCTGTAGTAGGTTCAGGGAAAGAGACACTAAAGCACATGTGCTGTGGCTGCGCAACGAGGGGGTAAACCAAGAGGAGTATAAGCAGTTTTTTTTTTTTTTTTTTTTTGGCAAATGTACTAGATGAGCAACTGTCATTGGAATGAATGGAACATCCAGTTCTCCTTACGCATCCAGACGAAACCTTTTTATTCTGGACACTGTAGTTTTTCCATGAAAATTATAGGACATTTATTGGTAATTATTGGATGTAATTCAGCGTAATTCCCTGATTTATCAGTGACGTTTATGAACTACACTGCAGATTGGAGACTTTGCTAACCAAAAGCACATTCGGCAGATCATATGCACTCCTTAGCATGAGAAAACCTAAATCACTTGCACGTTGTTTGCTCCATCCAACCTTTTCATGTTATTTGCTATAATGAACATGCAGCTCCAGCAACACACACCTTTTAATCAGTCAGAAGCTTTACAGCACAGCTAAAAGTGGCTCCTCACTTACTAATGATGATTACAAATAGAATGACAGTGAAAACAACATTAGTGATGGTTTGATAATAATAACTTGTAATTTAATAGGGTGGGAATCACCAGAGGCCCCACGATATAAAATAATCATGATACCTAAGTCAAGATCTTATTGCGACTTTAAACATTTTGCAATATGTTAAGTATAGTAATAAGATGTATTGCGATATATATTACAATTTGTTACCTTTTTTTTCAACTGCAAATCATGCAGTTTCTTAACATATGTTTTATCTAGTAAGATAGTTTTCATTCGCATATCTTGGGGTGAGAGGTCAAGGGTCCCTTTTTCAAAGGAGACCCTTTTCTAGTTTCATATACCAGGATCTTCGCGCAGCTTTAAAACTGAGCCCACTATAACTTCTGAAAGACAGAAAAGTGACCAGGCCTGGCGTCAGATCGTTGAGGTTAATAGTTTATATAATAAAAGATCGATACTTGACGTACATGTATTAATATGCTGTCGAAAATAGTGAAAGCGCAGGCAGACGGCGGCAACATATAACTCACAGTTTAATACAGTTGACAGCCATGAAATCGTGCCCTGATATGGTGAAGTGAAATTCACTGATCCTCTAATGCTGCCTGGGTTTTCCTCTGAAACTTCAGAGTTTATAACGCAGCAGTTTTGATGGTGATGATGACAGTGAAGAGAAAAGTGAGAAAACAGATGAGGATGAAGAGGTTGATAGCAAAAGAAGAAAAAAAAAAACTTCTTCTTTTCTCTGATTAGATATTGGAGTGTGACCTCGGGCAATCTGCCTGCTCCGTCTGGAAAACCCCGTTATCCTACAAAAACACTCCCCATGTCTGGTCTAGACTGTGTGTGTGTGTGTGTGTGTGTGTGTGTGTGTGTGTGTGTGTGTGTGTGTGTGTGTGTGTGTGTGTGTGTGTGTGTGTGTGTGTGTGTGTGTGTGTGTGTGTGTGTGTGTGTGTCTCCATGGCTGACTCCAGCACAGTGACTCAGCCCTTAATGACAGACTGAGCCACCTGCTTCTAACAAACCTTTACAGACACACACACACTGCTGCACATAACCTTTCTCACACCATCTCACCTGAACTCTGACAATGTTTCCAGTCAGGAACATCATGCACACACACACACACACACACACACACACACACACACACACACACACACAACACACACCACCTTACCTCACTCTTCGTGTCATTCGTCAGCTCCTCACAGGTAGGGGTTACCTCATCAGTGATGTCATTTTTCAGCACACCTATCTGCTCTTCTGTCCTTGAACCGTCCTCTTGCATGGCTGAGCTCAACGTGGATCAATAAGGTTTTATAGCTGTTGGCAGAAAATCAGAGGATTAAAACTGAAGTATGATGAGATGTGTGATGAAAGCTGATCTGCGACTGGATCTCTGCAGTAAGAGAACTGAAAATGCATGATAAAACAAGCAGTAGCATGTGATTTAAAGAGGTTTCAGAAATGTAGAGTGTCCTGTATAACTGTAAAGGCCCATTTTTATCGTAATTTTCATGGAAATATAAGATATTTCTTTGAAACAGTCACAGGTTTTAGCAGGTTTAGAACACCAGTTCCCAAACTTGTGTCTACAAGTTGTGATCCCTTCAACCAAAAATACAGATAATATAGAAGAATATAGATGAATCGGCGACCAATTTGTGTGTTCCGCAATCTAGCAGCGCTGTCAGTACTACGGTGGCAAAGCGTGATGACTTTACTGTTTGCTAACAGTATTAACTTAGGAGTTTCAGCCAAAAGCATCCATGGTTAGGTAAGTAACTTACATAAATGTTAATAAACACAGACGAGTTTTGAAAATTGAAAGCTTTTACGAGGACACAGCTGACGTCACTACGAGCAACCATGGTGCATTTGGCTGAGAGTCACCAGTTAGCACAGTTAGCAGACGCTTTGTACGTGATCTGCTTGTCATACCAACCGATTATTGATGTTTTTGCTGTGGTCAGTAGGTTGTCCTGGTTACAGTAGTGCCAGAGTTGGTTGAGTTAATTTTATTCTGTGGGACCACCGCAGCCCCTGTACAGTGTCTTTAACCCATGAATGTTGGCTACGCTTAGCAGTCTTAACGTAGCTGACGTTGCTTGTTTCACCATGTTAGGCTAACATCAGGCAGCTGAGAACGGCTTGGGTTCTTCCCGAACTCGAAAGTAACATTGAAAGTAAAGGTAAAAGTTGTCCACTACAGCTTGCATTCAAACGTGTACACCGCTGCAGTCATGGCGGTTAGGTTGCTGCCGGTATTTCCCCAGATTCATATATAGAGAGCGGTCTATCGGAGGCCTGTTTTATACAGATGTGCTTTTGCTGTGATTGATTGTTCCAAGGTTGAAAAGAGCATGTGGTGACCTGCAAGTCTGAGAACAGGCAAACGGCAAACACTCAGCAGAGACTATCTACCGGTAGTGTGAACGCAGGTGCAACACACTTCTTTTCAGACTTTCTAATGAAAATCAGCAAGTGTGTTGATCAGTCTGTATGTGCACATGAATTATGCTATAGACTATTAAAGCAGCAGACCTGTTTCATGTGGCGCTGTTATCTTACTATCTGTGCACGCTTTCTTCATATTGCCTCTTTTCATATCGCATCTCTAAGCCTCTCTTTCACATCATCTAAGCACTCCATCGTTACACTCATAGTTGGTGTAGAAAAATATTGCCAGACTTGTTAAATTTTAAATGAAACAAAAATCCTATAAACTTTTCCGTTACAGTCTTATTTTTGCATATCTGGCATTAGCTTTTGACAAGCAGCCAAGCAGTTTCTGTCCTCTGATAACAGATATGATGGATGTGGTTGGTGAAATTTCAAGTCCATAATTGTGAAGATTCAAAATAGTTTGTTTTATTGGCAGTGATTCCTGCTCACAAACTCATCCGTTCAGTTCTCCTCCGCCGTAACAAGAATGAAAGTGTAATGATAGATGCAAATTATTTTGTTTTGATTGTTCATTGTCTGTGAACAACTGTCAAATTATAGTTGTACATTTCCTCAGGGTTCACCTTTTCTTTATCTCATCTAATCATTTTTCCTCTCGTTATTTCTGTGCTCTACCAGCTTCTTTCTCTCACTCTCCAGACCTATAATTACACCACTCATGCATGACTTGCATGTAAAGATTGAAGTCAGAGAGGAGATTACCATTTTCTTCTTTTTATATCTCTTTCATGGCCTTTTCTGCCCCTTTTTCTACACACCAATGATGTGTGAAATACCGCTAGGGTTGACCATCAGTGTAGAAGTTCATCATTTAACTCCTGTTTCTTGCATTCAGAGACGTAACGGTGACAGCCAATGTGAAGCTCACTGTAGATGACAGCCGCTCACTATAATAATCATGCATTGTTTGTGAACAAGTAGTCTTTTGTCATATCTCTGCTCAAAGTCGACACCTCTCTTCCTTTAACCTCCTTTGTTGTGCGTTGAGCTCTCACTTTATTCTCACTGCACAGTTTACTTCCTGTGTTGTTTCCATCAGTCCATTTTCGCTGCTGCTGCCTACTGGAGGACATATTGTGTATTGTAATACCTCCTTCTTAGCTTGTTACATCTGATATATCAGACATAAATATCTTCTTTCACTTAAAGTTGGCTGTTGAAGTACAGATGGCAGATCAGTTTTACCGTTTTAAGCACCATGCAACACATTAATCCAGCCCAGTGAAAATGTATTTGCAGAAGTTTTGGTAAATAAATATTTTCCTAATCCCGGTTCTTAACTTACAGTTACAGTTTCAAAACATAACAGTGGAGGTACAGACTTTAATCCCTCGTTCCCACCACCACTTTAAGTCATTACCTCACACCAATACTGCGGATTCATTTTTTTAAATTAGTTTAAACATATATCTTGCCACAGACTAGCCTATTTACCAACTCTGTTTAAATTTTAGTTAAATTAAATTTGTTTTGAGATAATTGTAGTAAAGAAATGATCACTAATCTGAGACTCTATATGGCATATGGTGTCAGCCCAGTCACTTCTTCAGTCAACCTTAGCGTGTGATTCAAAAGTCAACGTTTCCAGTCGATCCAGCACCGTCACATACTGTGGCTTTGACTGTTTCTCAGATATGACTGTTGCCTCGGACAATAGAGCGTAAAATACAGAAAGAAATGTGTCTTCTCGCTGTCACACTTTTATGTGCAAAATGAAAACCCCATTAACACTTAGTGTGGGGTGTCGTATGGGCTTAAGATGTTACTGTACGTGTGGGCAGGAGTGAGAAGTAACTAGCTGCAAACAGCTTCAGTTACCTGAGCAGGACTCTGTTGTCGCTGCATTTCTGTGTATTTTCAAGTATTATTTAAAGAATAAAGCACATTTTATGTTTTTCTTTTTGTCAACAAAATCAAAAAAAAGAGTCAACAATTGATCCTACCTACAAGTGTCTGTGTGAAGCCTGATATATCTCAAACCTATGTGCCATAGAGCTCGGTGAGTCACAACTGTTGCACTGAGTGACATGTCTTTCATTGCCAGGGACACACTGTAGTTTATTTTGTTGTATTCAAATTCAAATACCCACCAGAGCACCAAATGTGTATTAATCTGCAGTTTGAAATAGTCCCCAATAAATGCACTTTTTATTCCTGTTAAAGTGATGTCTGCTAGAAACTACAATGCCTTTCTGTTTTAGGAAATTACTCATTTTAGATATATTTATGACACATTTTTTAAAATTTACACCTCAAGTTGGAATCATTTGGGCTGGTGCACCAAGGGGCGGACTAATAAAGTGAACAAAAATATAAACGCAGCACTGGAAAAAAAAGACTTATTACTGCTTTCAAATGCGTTTTGAGATGGGAAGTCGTGTACATGATATGTGTGCCGTTTGAGTGGTTAAGTCATGAAAAACACGGCTGCTAAGCAACGGCAATATTAACATTACTGTCTGAGTATAGAAGCTACAGAGGCTAACAATTTAGCAAGCTAGCAAGTGGATAATATAATGCAGGAAATGCAAAGACATAATGACAGAGGAGAACGATAAGATAAGATAAGATGAACCTTTATTAATCCCCGGAGGGAAATTTGGGAAAATTGGTGGGAATGTCCACATTTTCCTCAGATTTAAATTACCATGAAATTACCAAGAAAAACAATATATGGCTAAAATTGCAATGCACTGTACATTATTAAGTTTTTATGCACCGATAAATAAACTTCCATGGGCTCCTCCATTCCTCACAACGTCAGCAAACTAACTTTCCACTAACGAGGTCTTGAATACGACATGAGGGGGTCGGACCCAACTCGTAAACAGGACCTCATTTGAAGGCACCAGTAGATTTAAAATTTTGTGTTAGTGAGCCAGATCATCCATCTATGTGACAGGTTGGCATATTAAGATGCTGATCAAACAGCATGATCATTACACAAGTGTGCTTTGGGATCGTCACATCAGAAAGGTCCTCACCAACGTGGATTTTAACAAATTTGTGACCAAAATTTTACACAAATAAGACTTAAAAGAATTATTAGATCTTGAAAAATGGGTGCAAAAACAGTGTTCATGTTTTGTTCAGTGTACCCTGTTGGTTTTATTTGTTGTCATGGGATTTGTTATAGAACAATAGCCTCATCTTTTGAGTAAGTTTTTTCCTTTCAGTTGAGTTTCATTTCTATGCATAACATTGCCTAAAACCGTAGCTCTCACAATTACAGTTGTGTGAAAGTTACTACTTTCTGAAGTAATTTTAGCCTTTAACTATTAGAGAAAACAAAAAAGTACCCTCTGTTTACTCTTCAGATGATAGTGAGTATGAGTCACTGCTTTAAAACAGTATGAGTAGAAAGGAAAACTGAATTGGATATGAAAAGTGCTGAATAATACAACAACAATTAAGAGTCATATCAGACATAGCTTTTATGATCTGTAACTTTACACTGTAAAAAATGACTTTTGCTTTTACTGTGACTTTTGATGTTTGCTCTTAACAAAAGTAACTGTTCCTGTACTTGTGTAAAATTTGTCAGCAGTCACTGCAGCTCTTACTGTAACAAAACACTACAGAGTTTCTCCGGTCTTTTATGTACACCACACAGGCTGCATGTCAAGTCATTTAAAGGCTCAGATGCTGCAGCACTTTCACTCTGTGGTTAGATCCACCACAGCACATTATCAGTGCAGGAATACTATTTTCAGCTCCTTAAGTCTCGGTTTAACATGCACACGTTCTGATAGCGAGCTCACGCAGAGCCGGGTTTGACTCAAATGGTTTCCGTTTTAAGTTGTTTCCCGAGACGCTGACATGGAGACCGTGAGATAGTCGCTTTAGCTGTCATTAGACGGCGGCGTTCAAAGGGGCATTCCAAAGAAAACTGCCCCATTACTGCTGCTAATTTTCCCCTTCAGGTTTCCCAACAACAAAACAGGGCTGTAAAAAACGTGACTTACAGAAACCAGTGTCATGTTTCCATCACATTAAAGTGTGACAGTCAAAATAAAACTTATGATTAGGGAATTTGTTTTGATGTTAGCCATACAATCATTTCAGAGAACACGGGGGATTTGGAAAAAAGGATCATTATCTCAGTATCAAAAGAAGCAACTGTCACTGTTATTAATGCTGTTATTCATCAGCATTCTTTACAGGTAACATCTATTATAAATGCTTTGATGGGGCAATCTGTTGAGTTCATCTAAAGCAATTTAGTTTCACTTTTATCTTGTACAATATTAACACAGGCAGAAAAATCTATACTAGCCTGAGGGCACATTCAACCTGATGATGATAGCCCTCTGGCAAAACAACAAAATGCCCTACAGTGCGTTGGTGCGGTGGAGTTTGTTGAAGGCAGAGGCAAAGATACTGCACTGCTTTTTGTATTTCATCACTGAGGCACGACTACACCTCTTAAATTTATCATGACGGGAAACCTTTTCTCTCTTTCAGTGCTTGCAAGGTAAAATGAAAATGTAGCAACAAGCTACACAATGTTCTACTTATGCTGTGTCTCGATTCGCGTACTTCTGTATTTACACTTGCTACTTTGAGTGCATAAGTGATGAAAGATCTAGTACCTAGTACCTACCCAAAATGCACCGTGGGAGTCATTGTAAAACAGGCTCGTACCTTTTAAATTTTGTATCAAAGTGACAGATATTTTTTAGGCAGTTGTTATTCTCATGATTCGAGTCCAGTAATATATATATATATATATATATATATATATATATATATATATATATATATATATATATATATATATATATAACATTGCACCCATTTTATTGTTGATATAGTACTGTGCTGCGTAAAAGTTGAGTCAGTATCAAACCGTTGTAACCAAAAGTCTGCGTTGTTTTTTGTGTGTTTGTTTGTTTGCTTCAGCACCTCACTGCAGCCAAGCAGCGCTCTCATGTGAGTTTGATGTCAGTGTTATCAGTCTGAGGGTAACCCCGTGTTTACCATAAGTGGAATTTACCCTGATAAAGACCTTCATATATTATGTATATAACCATGTTTATGTGTCTGAGTTTGACACACACTGCTAAGGAAACTCCATTATTACGAGTGACACATGCAGACCAGTGTTGGGAAGATGTTACAGAGAGCCAAAAGTCTCATCTCCCTATTTTAGTGCTCTCTTATTTCTTTTTGAACACATTCATCACATGTCTATGGAGTAATGTCTACAGAGGTTACACATGGTCCTCAGCTAGTCCTGTTTGTCTGATGAACATGCTTTTGTTAGAACTGACTTTTAGGCTGTTAAGTCACATAATATCTGGTCGTCAAACTGTTACTGTCTTGACAACAAATTTGATTCATGCACCCGCAGTAATTGTTTTAAATATTAATTGCTTTGCTCAATTTAGCCTGCTACGTCACTCCCTGTTTCAGTTAAAACTTATAGCCTCACTATATCTTTTTAAGCTTGAACTTGTGTTTTTGGAGGCCTGAAGATGTAATTTCTTCACACAAGTTGTATTGCTTAATTAGTAAATCAACCTGGTCTCACAGGGAACATCCCTTGTGTCATGAGGATGCATTTTAGCCTTTTCATGTGCCATTTGTCACCACACAACAAAACTACAGTAACGTCCACAGTTTAGGTAACAAAACCACTTGGTCACGTTTAAGAAAAAACGTCGGGGTTTAGCTTAAAATAAGTATGCAAACTAAGTAAAATGTGTACACAAACAGAATTGTGGTAAATATGTGACAAATGTCACTAACTTAACTTATAAATCAAAACACGGGCCTGTCCTGTGACCCATACGCCTCCCCTCCTGCCCGTCATAAGCAGTCTGTCTCTCTTTTCATTCTAGTCACTAACTGAGCATAGCATATTTACATGGCTATGTTTAAACTGGACTTACTACAGACTACATGGCATACACATGACCTGTCAGAAGCAAGAAAGGCATTTGTATTTCATGCTAAATGCCTTGTGCACTATCATGGCATTCATACATATTTTCGTGCAAACAGGCTGAGTAAATAAAGGGTAGATAGATAGCTATGTGACTAATGAGATGTTTTGACAGGACAGTAGAGAATAAACCAGAAGGGCTACAGATGAAACTAAGAATGAATGCCGGAGAGGCCGTAAAAGTAGTACAGGGTGAATGGACAAAGGGGAGGAAAAGAGTAGAGGTCTGAGGACAGGAGAAGGATGGACAAGAGAGGTAAAAGGTAAAAGAGAGGTGAGAGGGACGTGGAGTGAAAGAGTGTGGGCAGTGGAAGGGCTGAGGGCAGTAAGAGAGGACGAGGGAGGAGAGGAGAAGGGAGGAAGGGCGTGGTGGGACAGACGGAGGGAGGGGAGGGAGGATCGCAGTGGTGAGACAGGTCGACTGACTCAGTCACATTCCTGTCGTCCAGATTTATAGTGGCTCGGGGTCCTGAAACAGGCCCGGAGCCGCGGCCAAATTACAGTCATCTAGAGCATTCCTCAGCTGCAAACACAGGTTAGCAGCCGGGCCGCGCTAAGTGCTAGGTGCTGCCTGTTGACAAATGACTTCCTTTGATGGGCACAAAGAGAGAGACACACAGAGGCTGGATATTTACTGTGTGAGGGCACAGAGTCGAGCCGTCTGTGTTTCTTTTGTTGGAAAACAGTTTTGCTAAAAGTAGAAATGAATAGTATGAGATGTTTGTTTGTGTGTGTCTCTTCTCGTATCTGTGTGGGAACTAAACTGGTGCAGAATAAACCAGTGAAACTAACTGGCGACGTCGGCTCCCAGTGGAGGGTCGCACACACACACACACACACACACACACTCACACTTACACACTGTGACGGGATGGGAACTGAAGTGTGTGACCTGTGTTAAGGGTATCTTTGTGTTTAATGCCAGGTTCCCAGACTACTAATAGCGCTAATAGCCCATCAGACCTGGGGCCAGGGCTGGGGGCTGCTGACCTCACCTAACCAGTGTGTGTGTGTGTGTGTGTGTGTGTGTGTGTGGCGTGTGCGTGTGTGTGTGTGGGTGTGTGGGTGTGTGTGTGGACATATGTCTTTAGTGACAATGCAAAAGAGAAAAGAGTGATTACAATGATGTTAATATATATATATATATGTGTATGTGTGTGTGTGTGTGTGTGTGTGTGTGTGTGTGTGTGCCTCCAGGCGTTCACAGGCACCAGTCCCAGGACCTCTCAGGATACTACTCCCTCCCTCCAGGCGGCGTCAGCCAGATCACTCCCTCCATGGGCTGGTGAGTCTCACACAAACACATATCAATACATACCGTGACTCACTCAGTCTGTTGTGTACTTGTGATGACCTTGTCATTGTAAAACTTGTACGCTCTAAAGTAATAAACCCGTTCTGTCACCGACATGATGAACTGAGAGCTGAAACTGTTTGTCGATTAAAGGATTAGTTGATAGGAAGAAAAATAATCATCTATTTTTGATAATTGAATCATTTCAATCATTTCAGTTTTAAGAAAGAAAGAAAGAAAGAAAGATATTCCTTTATTAGTCCCACAGTGGGGAAATTCAGTTTTACACTCTGTTGTTCACACAGTACAGTTCACACAGTACATATACATGTCAATGGAGAGATGTCAGAGTGAGGGGGCTGCTCCTGACAAGCGCCCAGAGCAGTTGGGGGTTTGGTGCCTTGCTCAGGGGCACCTCGGCAGTGCCCAAGAGGTAAACTGGCACCTCTCCAGCAACCAGTTGGTCTTGGTCCATGGGGGATTTGAACCCGGGTCCTCCACATCCTAACCCAAGTCCTTACGGACTGAGCTACTGCCGCCCCCATTGGCCCAATATCACAAAAATGACAAATTTGCAAATAACACGCTCTCACTGGATAAAGAAAAACTGAAATCAATAAAAATGAGTACATTTTTAATTAATAATAATTAATTTAGTTTTAATCTGTGACAGTAAACTGAATATCTTCACTTTTTGTGCTGTTGCTCAGACACAAGAAGAAATTATAATAAATCAACTTGCAGTATTTTCTTATATTTAATGACCAAAAATTGAATCAATTAGTTGAGAAAATAATTTTGTCTCAATTGTACAAACTTGCCTCTGCTGTATAGTCCAAACTCTAGTGTTTTTCAGCACCATTAACTCGTATCTAATCTAACCCCTAACACTCAACGTTCATTTTCCCAAAAAAAAAAAGTTTTCTGCTAATCTTCACAACTCACCACTACCTTCTCAAACACCATCATCATCATTATCATCATCTTCTCCCCAGCATTACACATCCATACACATACTGTGACCTGCCTCGGTCAGTGTTACATACATCACTGTCTCACCTGGTGTCAGCCGAGCTAACCCAAGGCCCTGCTGCCGTGGAAACCGCCTCCTTTGATCCTCCATGTTTGGGACTCTGTGCTTCAACTTGTAGTCGTTGGTCAAAACAAAAGGAATGTGGACGACTGCAAAATTGAAAAGAAATGTCAACCGAAACAGAGTTGAGCAAGTCCTCTGAGTGCATGGTTTTACTGAGTAAAATTGAATTATCAATAAAGAGAAGAGAGTTTGTTTTAAAGCTGGATGCTGTTGCCAAGGAGTCAGGCACCATCTTCAGATCTAAACGTGCGACTTTCAGTCTTCCTCAAGATGATAGATAGATGGATAGATGGATGGATAGATGATAGATAGATGGATGGATAGTCTACAATAGATACTTCTATACTATAGATGCAAAGAAGCATTAAAAGATTTCACAAAGATTTTCACTTCATTGAACAGAGATTTATTATTTGTTTCCATATTACAAAAATATGCCAATGCAAAAGATGAATGCACTCATACTTTAAACCCACTAACACCTATACACATATTTATGCATATAAATATATATATATATACACATATAAAAGTATACAGTAGAGGTGGGAAGTTGAAGTTTTGTCCAAAGGTCTCTCCTAAAACTCACAGCGAGAATAAAATAATCAGAAATAATAAAGGATGAATTGATAAGTTGTCAACTATTAAATTAATTGCTAATAATTTTGATAATAATGATTTTGATGGATCATTTTTAGTCATTTTCATCCTCGCAATGAGAAAAAGTCATGCTATGTCTTCAGATCTAAATATGTAATAGATAGATTGAAAGATAGAGGGAAAATGTTGTGTTGCAGCAGGCAATGCACAGGACCAGTAAATATACATATCAATACAAGAGATATGTATAGTATACACAATATAACAAATATAATATAATGAAAATGGGGAAATGAAAATATAAATATAGAATAAGATACTATGTTCATTAAAATTAAATGAGATAGTAAATGCAGTAGGGTTCAGGTATATTAGAAACTAGCTACAACCCCACAATAGATATCAATATTAGCGTGTTTCTGGCTCTTATCCAGTACTTGTGTTTTGATTTTCTCAATAGTTCGTTCTGGGGATGAAGCATTAGCAGCAGCATAGAGGGTTCTGTAGTATGGGGCGTCTGAAACAGCCACATCTGCTCCATATTTAGTCATTTCATTTAGAGTTTCCATCACCTCTGAGTCGACTGTGAGCTCGCGATGTCATGCTGGTTGATTGTGAACGTATAATGTCAGACTTCCATTGATTTATGGATCAACACAAATCCATTTATTACAACCTACAGTACGTGTGCCTGGACAAAATCCCCTGCAGGAGCAGTTAAAGGCTTACATCAAATGTCATGGAGATATGGAACGGAAAGCTTAAAACTTTGTTTGTGCGTTTGTACATGTGTGTTTATGTCTGTTTTTCATGTTTCTGTAGGACTAGCTGTCTGTCCCCAGACATTTCTCAAGTCTGTGATTTACAGGCGTTTTATCTTTTTCAGACACTTCACTATGGATTTCCACAAATATTATTAACAGCTAATCTCCTTTAACCCAGATTATCTGCTTGTTTTGTCCCCTTGTGGTGTGCTTCTTTGTTGAAGGAGGAGGAGGGGAGAGGAAGAGATAGAGAATGAGTGGTTAAATGTCAATCTGTTGTTTTCACTATTAGCCTGGTCTCCCCTCCTGTCCTTCCCTCCCTGACCACCTCCACGCGTCCCTCGGGCCTGTTGGCTGGTCGGTTAGCTGCCACAGACCAGGAGGGGGTCAGGAATTATGTGAGATGTGTTTTGTTGTTTGTAAGGATGCAGCTGCAGTAGCGACCTCTGCGGTGGGAGCACGAGTCTCACAAACATGTTGCATTATTAAATACATTGTGAAACGAGAGCCGAAGGGGATGTTATAAAGCCTCTTTAACTTCTATCAACCAAAGCAGAGTGAGAGCGTAGCACAGCCTCGTCCTGCCCCCTTAAGGAACGATGGCCTGAAAGAGCTCGTTTGTACGACGTGTAGCCCGACCTAAGGTACTAAATTTAACATAAAAAATATGCTCAAATCATAACATGGCAAACTGCAGCCCAACAGCTGTCAATGTGTCAGTGTGCTGACTTGACTATAACTTGCCCCAAACTGCATGTGATTATCATAAAGTGGGCATGTCTGGAAAGGGGAGACTGGTGGGTACCCAGAGAACCCATTTTCATTCACATATCTTGAGGCCAGAGGTCAAGGGACCCCTTTGAAAATGGCCATGTCCATTTTCCTTCGCCAAAATTTAGCGCAAGTCTGGAGCATTATTAACCTCCTTCAGGACAAGCTAATATGACATGGTTGGTACCGATGGATTCATTAGGTTTTCTAGTGTCATATGATGCCAGTATCTTGGATCTGAGCCAGCTACAATCTGTTAATGGCAACTTATTATTGCGTTAACTTTGACAGCCCTAAATTTCAGACAATCTTAGCTGGATGACATTTGTGTTGCGCTCTGTGGTTCTCACAAAAAACAGCACTGGAAAAAAATCAGTTACTGTAAGCATGAAAGCTATTCCTTGTTGCTGTCACTCACTGACATTTTCAAATTCATTACCTTCAACTGCACCTATCAGTTTATTGGAGTGTAATTACTTTGTTGTCACCCGAAGTCAAAGTGTCACAAAGAAAATGCACAAGGCCCTGCAGCCAGCACAATGAGCAGGCCGCCTAGTGTTTCATTTCATTCCCAGCATACCTCTGTCCAGCCATGCCTGTCACACGGGAGGTATCTTTCTGTTCGAATGTGGCGTCTCCCTCGCTCGGGAGCTTTTGGTGACGTCTATGATGGTTTATATAAGGGCTGGTGTTTGAAACATTGGATCCAAAATATCACACTGATGGATTCTGCAGCTTCGTGGTGAAATAACAAGCAGATATGACAACTGCCTTTATCTGAGCAACACTTGACCCGTGTTGTAGCGTGACCTCAGTTAAAACAGGATTACAGCATGAACGGTCCTCCAGGAGCTGAACGCAGTGCTCAGCGATTCTCCTCCCAGCCGATGGCCTCCGCTGCTCGGCTTTTCTGTGAGCGCAGCGCCTCTGCCTCCTCCTGGGGCTAAAGGATGAGACAAGGGAGTGTGTGTGGTGATAATCATGGCTCTAAAGGTGATTTAAATGCTAGATGTGGATTGGAGTGCGTGTGTGTGCATATGTTGGGGGGTTGTATTGGCTCTCAGGAGGTAGAAGTTTGGTTTTCTACATATCAAAGGCTCTTGCTTACATCCCATCCCCACCGTCGGCCTCCCGCGGTGTGTGAGTGTGTGTTTCTGTTCCCAGTAAGCCGAGTATTGACACACAGCTGTCAACAGTGCTGATCCAGACTCTCCAGGGGGGATCACCATGCATCACAAGTCTACAATAGATACTTCTAGATAGTAGATGCAAAGAAGCATTAAACCACAGTGAGGTTTTTTGTTTATTTTTATGTAGTTATTTGTTAGCAGAATACAAAAATATGCCAATGTGAAAGATAAATACACTTATGCACATATACTTTTGCAGATGCTGTAAAGGAGAGGTGGGAAGCTGCAGGCTTGTCTCTCCGAAAACTCAAAGCAAGACAAAGAAATTGTATTAATTATAAATAAAAAGGGATAGAACTAGACTACAACGATTAATTGATCAGTTGTCACCTATTAAATTAATCACCAGCTATTTTGATAATCGATTAATCGGCTGGTCTAAATTACAGCTTCTTAAATGTGAATATTTTCTTTACTCCTTTATGTTGATAAACTGAATGTCTTTGAATTTTGACGAGATGAAGATATAAGATTGGACTTTGGGAAACACTGATCAACATGACACATTATAGACCAATCTACTAATGGAGAAAATAATTCACAGATTAATCGACAATTAAAATAATCCTTAGTTGCTATTTTGATAATTGATTAATTGGTATGAGTTATTTAAAAAAAAAAATCCTCTGACTCCACCTTCTTAAATGTGAATATTTTCTGGTTTCTTTCCTCCTTTATAACAGTAAACTGAATATCTTTGATTTGAGGACAAAACAAGACATTTGAGGACGTCATCTTGGACTTTGGGAAACACTTATTGACATTTTCCACCATTTTCTGACATTTTATAGACCAAATAATTGACAGATTAATCAACAATAAAAATGATCATTAGTTGCAGTCCTAGATAGAACATTAATTACAGGACAAAAAATAAGAACGAATTGTAAAGAAAATGAGCTCTTATTTCTCATTCCAGCTATGTAAGAATCAACAGTAGAACTGAGAAGAAATGTTTTCAAAATGCAAACAAATATGACGAAATGTTTACAATGTGCAAGCTTAAATTCATCAAAATGATGCCTCTATATCACAGAAGAGTGTTTGTAAGTGTATCTGATTTTTATCAAATTTAGATCAAGATTATAGTAGAATTAAATGACCTTTAAGGGCTAAACATCCTCACAGGGATGGACAAACTTTATTAACCTGTAAAGCTAAAGGGCACCACCGTCTCTCCCCCTCTGCTGTGCTGTGGCAGGCAGAGCCAGCCCGTCTATCCTGCCCTGTCCCCCTGTGGATTCAGGCCGCCCTACTCCTCCAACCTCTCCAGCGCCGCCTCCTACCCCAGGTATCGTAGCCTGCTGGTCGGACCGAGCCGGGCCGAGCCAAGAAAGTAAAAGCAAAAAACAACAAGCCTATGCTCTGCATCAACCAACTCCTGTTTAAAGCACATTGAAAATGCCTGAGCAGGAGTCTTTCCATTCGCCATGTTCAGCTTCTGTGTCAGCTTTCATTGGGCAGCTGCTGTAAAAGTCCTGTTGGAGGCTGTAAACAGTACGAGTTTGCTGTTTCGCCAAAACAAGCCGCAGAGCCAGTCGCTGCTGCAAAATACAAACAGCTGACATGCCCACAGAAACACAGGACTGCTTTTTTTCTCGCTTTTGCAATTTTTTTTTTTTTTTTTTTTTTTTACGCAATTATTGTGTGAGATCCTGTTATTTCGTCCCATTCAGCAGGCATTTTGTTTTTCAAGGACAGGAAAAATAAGAGTGTGAGCCTGCTGTGTGAGTGTGAGAGCTACAGTGTCTTCACATTGTTCATCCAGGTGTTTTTGTTTTGTGTTTTTGCTTAAGCTGCGACTCTAATTTGACATATTTGATCCAATCTCACGCAGAATGTAAGTTGGTTTTGCAACACACAGATGCTTTGTCGCCGCAGCGCTTTGCCATTTCGTCAGGTGATCTGTCTCATACACAAGGCCTTGGTCACACAGCAGCCAAACCAGCCTCTCATATAGTTTGTTTTACACCTGTATTATGTCACATAGGTGGGTATTTCCACAGTGCTTGCCTGACAGTAAACCCCACCTATGAGCAGGTTACAACCAAACAAAATTAATATTTTCGGGTTATTATTTGATGCTTACTCAAGCAGCTAATTGCTTATTGCTGCTTCTTTGTCAGTCACTCTATTTTGCCCCTTTCTAATCTCCATAGTGGTGCTGAAACAAACTTGCTTTCTGGAAACAAAATCCCTAAACTGAATGAATGAAAATGATAAATTAATATATTTGGATCATATGGTGGATGGTGAGATTCTTCATTAATTAGAAGTGCCCGATTATGAGACAGTGAAGTGGTGAGGAAGTATTTTCCGTCTCCCAACCTCTCACTCTGTGATGCCAGGACGCCCTCTAGTGGTGATAAACATCTTTACTGAGTAGATGAACCAGATCACACATTTTAAGCAGTGTGCTCATCATGAACACCATCCACCAGTTATAACTGTTCTTTAAGGAGCTTCTATGTGAGTCAGTCATAGCATGTGTTCACACACTCCTGTGTTCAGCAAGTCAAATTAGGCACCTAAATGATCAACCTAGAGACTTCTCACGCCTTCAAGCCTCATCGCTTACAGAAAACTGACGCTTTTGCTCTGACGCTACCCATCCTCTCTGCCCCCCCGACTCAAAGCATTTCTCTGAACTAACCAACCTAACCTCTAACCTCTCTGTCTGTCTTCCTCCACCTTTTTCTGTAATCTCCACCAGGTTCCCTCACTCTCTGATGCTGGGCACGTCAGGCATGCATCCGACAGGGATCCCCCACCCAGCCATAGTGCCCCCTACAGGCAAACAGGAGCACGATCAGTATGACAGGGGCATGTATGTGTAAGTATCGCCTGCACCTCATACCACCCTTTAGCTTTGTAGTTTGTGGAGTTTTGTACTCATTCATACTCTGTTTGTCATTACTCTTTTCCTGCAGTATATAATATATTTACATCTTTATCTGACTCACAGCTCAAATAGCTATTTTCATGCTTTGTGTATTTGTCTGAAATTTTAATTCTTGACTGAATATATAAATGCCATTTAAAGGCTTGTATGGTGGTGGTGGACTATATTTCAATTAACCCGAAGCTTTCCCCTTTTTATGTCCCATAAAATGAATAGTTCAACATGTTTTAGCTTTCTTGCAAAGAGTTAAATGAGAAGATTGGTACCGAGTCAGGCTAGCAGTTTCCACTGTTTCCAGTCTTTATGTTAAGCTAAGTTAAGTCCTCTGACTTTAGCAATATATTAGTGTACCGTAAGAAAGTGAATATGTATATTTCTCAAGATGTCAAACTTAATTTTCATTTATATTTGTGTTATACATGTCCAAGTCTGAATCGTTGTATACACAAAGAGAAAAAAAAATGGCTCTGATTGTCTCCATCTTTGCTCAAATTCCTTCCTTACCCACTTCTCCTCGTTTTCCTCCTCTTCCTCCCACCACTCTCCTCCTCTTCCTCTCCCCCCCGCAGGAAGCCGCATGTGGAGGCCAAGCGGGAGAAGGAGCCCAAGAAGCCGGTCATCAAGAAACCCCTGAATGCCTTCATGCTCTACATGAAGGAGATGAGGGCGAAGGTCATCGCCGAGTGCACATTAAAGGAGAGCGCCGCCATCAACCAGATTCTGGGACGAAGGGTGAGGGATTCACACACACACACACACACACACACACACACACACACACAGACCTAAATGCAGACTAATCCTGTTTCCAGGTCAGTTTGTAATTTCACACATGAGGAACATGAGAGGACTGTGGTAACGTGAACTCCGTTCCCCTCACATACTGGTGCTACTGAGATCACTGAGTGGTGGTACCGAGATCCTGAACGATGATACAGCATATCATGCTGCATGTAGAGCTGAAACGAATAATTGATTGATTGATTGTCAACTATTAAATTAATTACCAAATATTCTGATTATCAATTAATCAGTTTGAGTATTTTTAAAGAAATTAAAATCTAAATCCTCTGATTGCCGCTTCTTAAATGTGAATATTTTCTGGTTTCTTTACTCCTACAGTAAACTGAATATCTTTGTGCATTTGAGACAAACAAGACATTTGAGGATGTCACCTTGGGCTTTGGGAAACACTGATCCACATTTTTCACCATTTTCTGGCATTTTATACACCAAACAACTAATCAGTGAATCGAGAAAATGATCGACAGATTAATCGACAATGAAAAGTGAAGTGAAGAAAAGTGAAGTTTTTGTTATTATTATTATTTTTGGTGTCATTATTATCAAAGCTCTCAATGTGAAGGCTAAGGTTAATTCATGCAGTGTTTGAAATGTTTGATTTTAAGGTAAAATTTTGGTTTTCACCTTTTTTCTCTTCCTTTCTATCCTCTCCAGATTTTACATATTAAAAAAGTAAAATATAACAAAACAAGCCCAAGACTTGTTTTTAGCGTGATGACTGCAAGCCTATTCAATTGGCGGTCCGGGGGCTGAATCCGGCTCTTTGATCATTTGTAAATATGACAAAAGTATAAAATAAATAATAATAAAATTAAGAATAATTTCATTCAAAAAGAGAGTTTACGCCTGTTCATCAGCGTTAACACTCTAGTGACACTGTTACGGAGTGTTAAAAACTATAAAAATTGTGTTTTTATTTGAATAACCTGCTAACATTCTTAAGTTTATTGATGTTTACACTGATGACTATTAGAAGATCATTTTATTTGTAACTCATTCATTACTTAGGCCTTGTTAGTTAATCAAAATGCTAACCATTTCTCTTGAATTTTGTTGTTTCTGTGCATCTCCAGTGGCATGCACTGACCCGGGAGGAACAGGCCAAGTACTACGAGTTGGCCAGGAAAGAGAGACAACTCCACATGCAGCTCTACCCGACCTGGTCTGCCAGAGACAACTACGTGAGTACATCTCTACTTACTCCTCATCTTTTCCCCTCTTCCTCCATACTCCATACAACTCTTCTGAACTGATTTTTTAAAAGCCGATCTGAAAGAAAAAAACAACACATAACCAGGGGGATGTAAATGTTTTAAGTCGAGGAGGCCCTCTCACTTTGTTATGGAGAAGGCCTGATTTCTAAACCTGGGCTGTAGAGGGAACCATCTCTAGGGTGAAGAAGTCATCTGGTTGTTCACAACACTGAGCTTTTAATGATCTGATATGTTATTATATTACTTTGCGATTATTACGTAGTAAAAAGATCGCTATTTGATGATAAACAAGATCAGTTATACTTGTCAAGGGACATTTTATTACACTAAAGATACATATAATTTTCCATTTATTCATTCCGTCATGTGATAAACAGGATGAAAAATTCTCTCAAAATAATTAAAAAGACATTAAATTGTTAAACTATAATGTTGTCAAATTGAATTTCACATTTTTTAATAGTAAATAGTTCCAGATAGTTTATTAGTATAAACACATCAACACCAATAAATCCTTTATGTTTTAAAAGTAAGACCAAGAATGCTATGAGAGGTATTTTATACTTCGATAAGTTGTGATATTATACAGTATTTATTATGTTAGTAATGACGCACATCACCTAATGCTGAGTTTGATTGATATTAAGCAGGTACTGGAAGCAGAGAGCTGCTTATGAAAAAAATATAAATTATCAGAATCATTAAAAAGTACAAAATATTTGATGCCAGTCCAGCCACTTGACTTCTTCCTCTCTGGTTTGATTTTTTGTAAATAAAACAAAAAATGAAAAACAGGATCAATCAATAAACCAAAACTTCTTGAACTAGGTTTGATCATATTTATTGTTCTCACCTCAAAGTTTCCTTTACTGGCTACTGTCTCATCAACCTGCATGATTATTGGCTCCCAGGCCTGTCGGTCAAAAAGTCATTAAACATAACGACAGACTTTCATAGCATGAAACGATTGAAATCGGTCTCCCAGAATACAAGAGGAGGTCAAAGCTGTGTGGTGCATGTGTTGTAGTCTAATGTTTTGGGGATGTGCTGTATCTGGGCTGCTGTGTGCCTCTGATCTGTCAGTTTGCTGTTGAACTCTTGCAGGAGGCGGGCCTTAGCGGGGTCGCAGGGGAAAAGAGTAAAGCTGATTGGGTAGGGACACGTCTTATGGTGGATTTATGCCTCTGTGGTGGGAAAATATGTGAAGAGCTGCATGAAAGGGGTTGTGGGTATTCCTGTGCAAAGTTTGCATGCACCTTCCAAAAATCTTAATGACTCACACACACCAACCCTCAGCAGACAACACGTAAGCTGCAAAAGCAGTTCTGATTGGTCAGTTCTGAACGCATTTCACCAAGTCTTGCACGTTGCCATGGTTATGACTACTAGTCAGTTAAACTGTAAATCACACAGAGGTATAAATCAACCCGTTTTGCTCAACTAACAGAGAGCAGGGCCGCATGGCTGGCCTCGCTGCCTTAGCTTATGTTTTACTTTTGGGCATCCCTTTTAAATACAAAGTTATTAGTAATGCTAAACACATGTTATGGTTACACAGAAACACAACCTTTTTATATTCAGCAGTCATTTGTTTTCCTAATAATTACAGGTGTAAGTAAATCCTGTAATGTATGAATATTTTCTACCAGAAAACAATGAGGAAATGTGTCATAATCAGGTGAAATAAAGGCTTCGGTTGTAACAGAAGCTGCTTTTCAGCGGGTTAGATATACCCGTCAGAGTGGTAACCTGCTTCTCTTTGCTGTACTGTCTTGTTTCTCTTTACCTTACTGAGCTGTAGACGTGCAGGCATGGCACACGAGTCATGGTGGCATTTTATTCGGGCTGTGGTTTATAACACGTTATACAACACCTGAACGAGTGCTTCATGTCACAAACATGCACACTGATTCAATTCTTATGTCATTCTTCATTTGGTTTTCTCATTTTAATGCTGCAGCAGAAGGCAATGCTAGACTATTGAGCAGCCATTTTCAAAATAAAGGTCCTAACCTTATCTGTATAGAGGTGTCTAAGCTTGCTGTTCATCCTCATGATGTTGTGAATATGTTATAAACCAGAGCTCTAGTAAACTGTGATCATAGGTGTAGGAGCTATTGCTGTATGCATGGAGCTTTGAGCTTTTTCTAAGCAGCTCAGCAAGGCCTAACACAGTGGATGCTGCTTGATTAGTTCATCACTGTATATGTGAACATCATCCATACATCAATGTTAAGTTTGGCAGCTAGTTTAGATTTAGTCTTAAAACGAAAATGTTTATTAGTTTTTGTCGCGTTTTAGTTATTTTTATCCTTCGTAGCTTTAGTCCAGTTTTCGTCAGTGGCAACTTAAAACATTTTAGTCTCTGAAAAGTCATTTGATTTTAATGAAACTGTTTCTCTCTTCATTTGTCAGCTATTTTATTATTTATTTAATCATAGTCCTGATTAGTCATTCGTTATGAGAACCAGTCCGTCCAGCCAGGACAGGACCTGGACAGGTGGAAAAATAATGAGACTTTGGGAAAGTTTTTTATGTTTTGAAACTACATTTTAGTCTCTTCTTTTTCCGCCAACGATATTGCATGTTTGACATTGTCAGAGTTAGTATTTAATGACTTCCGTGCCGTCTCGCCATCGTCTTGGTAGAAAGGTCGTTGACGAACATATTTCGTCACAGCTTTCATTAACAAAGTTAATACTGCGCCACACATGGTGGCTTACTGAGTGGCATTTTTACAGTATTCCAGCTATAGGGCCACTGGGGAGGTAACTTTATACTGTAAATCAAAACTTGTCTAATATATTTTAATGACAGGAATGTGATTATTCTGCAATTGTAAGGTGGGCTTTTATTGTTGCACCATATCGTCACAACTCTTAACCAAAGACATCAATGATTTATCCAAAACATCCCTCAGGGCAACAGAGTCTGAAACGCTCATATGTCGACAAAAGAACAACCTGTGTCATGATGAAATATACATACAAGCATTCAGGGCTTCTTGGCTGTGCTTAATATATTGTTGCATTTCAAGAAACCCCCTCACTCCCCATCAGCCTCCACACGCTGCTCCAGTCAGTGGACCAACTAGCATAACAGGAAACGAAGTTCCACATATCGCCCCCGCAGCTGTGGAGGGTTTCTCCTCCAAGTAATAAAAAAAAACTAAAACCATGGTACATACAGGGACACACAAACACACATACGCCCACAGACATAAAGCTTCAGAGCGGTGCAGTTGCTAGAGGAGTTGTTGTAACCACATAGACAATGCTGACAGCGAGCCGAGGAGGGCAGACATTGAAGCGTAGGCGGTAGATCTCTGTGCCCACATCCTTCATCGCAACCCAAATATGAGGCCTCACTTCACCATCACCGGATCTGCGTGAACAACTCTGATGTTTACCTGAATACTCACACATTACAGTCAGACTGGAGAGAATAAAACATGACTACAAATACAACGACAAGCTTGTTGAATCTGAGGTGATCTGCAAAAAGCCCTTATTGGAGCAGATTCTTGGAGCGTCGATCGATTACTATTTGACGTCGACGCATCGGGGTTTGCATGAATTGAATTTGACATTAGTGATGGAACGTTTGGATTCTTCTTTATCTTTCTTGCTTTTTTCTTGCTTTTTTTAGAGCATTAAAGACAGTTGCCTGACCTGGTTGCTGCTTATAACGTTGCACTTTTTCATTTAAAAACAGTTTACATGTCACATGAGGATTTTTTCAATATGATGCAGATTTCTGTTGATAAAAGAATACAGTTTTGAGACTGTGTTTTGTTTTAAACACTCACTGTCAGTATCACTGTCACAGAGGGCTTGCACTCCAGGGTGGTAAACAAACATTAAGCTAATGGTAAAGCAAAGAGGAATCCAGAAATTACTTATCATCTACATCAAACAAAAACTTTTGTTTTTGCTCCTATTTTTCAGATTTAAGACTTTTTCTATGCACACAAAAGACTTACTTACCTCAAATTTTGATCACAAATTTGTTAAAATCTGTATTAATGAGTGCTTCTCCTTTCCGAGGATAAGCTAACCACCTGACAGGCAAGAAATGCAACTCTAAAATCGGTTTATCTCACAACACCATGTCACAAATGTCAGAAGTTTTGAGGAAGCATGCCATTGGCAGCCCGACTGACGTGAATTAAATGTTCATTACACTAACCAATAGCCATCTCCAATATTGTTTCTGAGACTTTGGCAGTACCGCAGACCACATGGAACCACATCAGCCCAGGACCTCCACATTCAACTGCTTCACCTGCAAGATTGTCTGAGACCGGCGACCTGGACATTGGATGAAACAGCTGGTTTGCACAGCTGAAGAATTTGTGCACCAACTGTCAGAAACCGTCTCAGCGAAGCTCATCTGCGTGCTCGTCCTCGTCAGCAGGGTCTTGACCTGGCTGCAGTCCGATGCTCAACTTTGATGGCGTCTGGCACTTTGGAGAAACGTTCTCTTTCAAATCCATAGTTCAGAACAGGGTTGACCCAAATGCTTCACAGCTTCAACCATCGCCATGATAATTGACTTCCAAATCAGTATTTGAATGCTTTGGGGGGTTTTCGGGAGCCCTAGTTCAGAGTGTTTAATAAATGTCTTTTCTCAAGATCAAACCACACATTTTAATGTGTCCTTTTATTGTGACCAGCCCAAGCCAGAAAAAGACATTTATTAGACACAATGAACTATGGATTTCACATGACTAGGGCTACACATATGCATTTTTTTGGTCACACTGGATTCATCCGTGAAGGGAACACCTCTCCAAAGTGCCAGACGCCATCAAAGTTGAGCATCGGACTGCAGCCAGGTCAAGACCCTGCTGATGATGATGAACACGCAGATGAGCTTCGCTGAGACGGTTTCTGACAGTTTGTGCAGACCAGCTGTTTCATCAGCTGTACAGGTGGCTGGTCTCAGACAATCTTGCAGGTGAAGAAGCCAGATGTGGAGGTCCTGGGCTGGCGTGGTTACATGTGGTCTACAGTACTGCCCAAGTCTCAGAAACGACGCTGGAGACGGCTATTGGTTGTATAATGAACACAGGCAATGGCTCTGGTGGCATTTCCTGTAGTCAGGATGTCCAAGCACACCTGTGTAACAATCATGTTGTTAAGTGAAGTGCTCTCTAACACAGATTTTAACAATTTTGTGACCAGAATTTGAGAGAAAAAAAAGTCTTTTGTCCTTTGTTCTGTGTAGATATACTGAATAGCTGCACTATCCCATTATCTTTACTTTAATGATGGCTGATAACTAATCTGAGTATATATCAACCAAAAGATCTGGATTCATCAGCCTCAGTCAAAAGTCTGCAGATGGTAAATTTAGTCATTTCAACAAGCTGAGCCAGTCTAATTCAATGTGGGGGGTTTTGTTTTGTTTTTTCTCCCACAGGGCAAAAAGAAGAGGAGAAAAAGGGAGAAGCTGCAGGACTCCAATACAGGTAAACACATAAATGTCTTCCTTTTCTCTTGTCAGACAGATACCGTGATACCATGGCCAGTGTCAACTCAGTTGAGCTTGAACTTGCGTTGGCGTTCATAGCACAACATCTTTGAGGCAGGATGTGTCTCTAACGTCAAACCACCCTCCCACTCTGCTTTCCACCTAACCTGAATTATATACATTTTCATCCCCTGTGTACAAAACTGTGTCCTGTTCTTAGTTGTCCAAGTTTAATGCGTCAGACATGATTTTTCCCCTTTCCTTCACCATATTAAGGCAATCACAAATATGTTCCTATCTCCTAACCAATTAAAACACACAGAAGTCCTTCACCTGTCCCATATATATCAGCATTTATGCTAACACTGTAGTACTAACTAGCTTTAGCAGGTAGCATTAAAACTGAGAACTTGTTTTTGCAAATCTTAAATGTTAGGTAATGCTGGTATTTCATGTTAGAGATTGGTAGAAAAATGAAAAACATAGATGTTGATAGATGTTAGAAGCAGTGGATGGTAGAGCATGAATGATCCCAATTACCAAATCCTGGACTAACATTACACTCTACTTAAAAGTTACTGTGCAGCTGATGAAAAATCTATAAATTTAAACTGATTTTCAGCAAAAAATCTGATATTTAGAGTATTTTCACCACTTAACCTTGCTGTCAGACAGCCCTTTTTGACTGGGAACTTAAGCGGTTTTATCCATCTATGCTGTCACCAAAGCCACCAGACTCCATTGGAAAAAAAACAGTAATTTTACCTCACGTAACATGGAGGTTGCTGGTCTACGGCTGCCTTATTTAGCAGACACAAACTAACTAATCGGTCAAGGCAGCGGTAGTCCAGCAACTCCAGTGTTCTGCGAGCTAAAAGTACTGTTTTTTCAGTGGAGTCTGGTTTCTGATGGTGAAGCATTAATGATCCCTGTAGTCTAAAGCAAGTCCTGAACTAAAACTATACTCCATGTAAAAGTTACGGTGCAGCTGATGGAAAAAATCTATAAATTAAATCTGATTTTCAAGTAAAAATCTGATGAGGATTTTCTAATATCAGACCCAACTTCAGCCTCAAACAGAGAAGAAGTAAAGTGTATTTCAGGATTTAATGACCTCCTGAGATAAAGCAGTTTATGACTACATCTTTGCAAGAAAGTGGAAACCTTTTAAACTCCTGTACTAACAGTGTCGCAGCACGACTGCCTCTCTCTGTAACTCTGTGTGTCTTAACAGCTTGTTTCCAGGATGTCTGACTTGTTTGTTTAACTACGTCAAATGTTGTGTGGTTATTTTGGTTGTCGATGTTTTGCTGTGCTGTAACCGGCTACTAACAGTTTGACCTGATGGCTTTTCGCTGAACGGACAGCCCTGTTTCCTGCCCTGACATGCTCTTGTGTCTCTTTCTTTATTTCTGTCCTCTTCGTCTGTCTTCATCTCTCCTGACTTCTCGCCCTCTCTAACCCTTCTTCTTCTTCTTCTTCTTCTTCTTCTTCTTCTTCTTCTTCTTCTTCTTCTGCTCTTTTCTCTTTTTGCTTCTCCTCCCTCTTGTTATGTGCATGCTGTGCATTGTGCTCAGACCCGGGCTCTCCTAAGAAATGCCGGGCTCGCTTCGGCCTCAACCAACAAACGGACTGGTGCGGTCCTTGCAGGTGTGTAAAACAAACATCCACCCCCACCCACTCCATAGCACCGCACTGCTGACGTCCAACAATCCAACCTCATCTTTCCTCCCATTTAACCATCAGTGCATCACTTCCGTCTGATGGGGTAATTCAAACATTTCTCAAAGCCGGAGCGGCTCTGGAGGTAGTAATAAGTCTTGTGTTACTAGTAAATTTACCAAGCTCCACCCACTGGTGACTATGTCTACCTCAAGATGAGCTCCGCCTTCAAAGAATTGTTGGAAATCTTGACCTCTGCATGCTGTCTGTCACTAACTTGCTGCTCTACAAACTAAAGCATTATAGCCGTAGATTTGTAGTTATATAGCAATAAAAGAAATGTAGTATAGGCACATTTTCACATTTGAAAAAGGTATCAGACATCCCAAAAAAATCCAACTATTGCAGCATAATCATATCTTTTTAAGTCAATATCATCAGGCTCCACATTATAAGGTTTATTATCAGGATTGCTGTTCCAGGATCAGCAGTCTTGTCGGGTCCAAAAAACATCACAGGTGAAGAAAAACAACGTATTTATATATTACCAAAAACTTTTCTCTCATTTCTTTATTTTTCATCCTGTGACTTCTCACATGAAAGGTCAGAGGTGGTTCGGGCTCTGCTCTGATGTTGTAATGGATTTTATCATACAGGCCCTGTAAAGTTAACATGGTTAAAGGCGAATACCACTCTCTACTATTCAAAACACAAACATGCCTTTATTTAGCCTATTTATTACAGAATTTAACTCCTAACATCCATCCCTCCATCTTCAAACGCTTATACCGTTAGGGGTCGCTGGGGGGCTGTAGCCGATCCCGGTTGGCATTGGGCGACAGCGGGGTACACCATGGACAGGTCGCCAGTCCATCGCAGGGCACATAGAGACAGACAACACAGAGAAGCGCTCACATCCACACCTACGGCCAATTTAGAGTCATCAATTAACCTAACCTGCATGGTTCTGACATATTTATTAATTAATTCGAGTTTGTGCCGAAAACTTTGTCAAACTTTTTATTGCAACTTGCAGATTCAGGCGAAGGTCAGAGTTCAGCTGGGACTAAAATAAACAGCCAACATGAAGTTTTCACAACTTAGTTCAACTCTTAAAGGGATCGTTCAGGTGTTTTGAAGTGGGGTTGTATGGGGTTCTTATCCATTGTCAGTGTATTACCTGCAGCAGATGGCGGTCGGCACATTGCCAGTTTGGAGAAGCAGATAGGAGTTGCTTCATAGAACCAAAATGTGGACAGGACCTGCAGCAAAACATATTTTAGCCACCTTAAAAAAAAAAAATCATTTTAAGTGAACACTATATTTATAGTATTTTCACGCTTTACCTTGCCATCAGATGGCCCTTTCCACCGGAAATCTGCAGCCATTAGCTACGCTCTCGACAGACACCAGACCGTTGAGGAAAAAGCAAAACAAACAAAACAAAACCCAGCAAGTTTATCTTGCAGAACATCTAATTTCTCATCTAAGAATTAGATGAGAAAATTGATACCACTCTCATAGAGCTAGACTTGTGTTATGGAACTAGAGCTGGGAGGCATCAAGCTTAGCTTAGCTTAGCATAAAGACAGGAAGCAGCAAGAAAAAGCGAGCCTGGCTCTGGCCAAAGTTCAAAATTACAACCACCCACAGCTGCTGAAAATAGTTTTTGACCAACAGTCATGGACTATATTTAAGAAGTGGACGTAGTTATTTGTGGTGGTTTGTGGACTACCATTTTGATGCCTTGAGTCTGGCATTTTGGCCATTGCCATCTTGCTTATTTGCAACCAGAAGTGACACGAGAGGGTGGAGCTACAATCGGACGTGGGATAAGACCGATTTTGGTGACTAAAAAGGTTATAATTAACTTTCATGACCTGAAAACACACTGTTGTAAGACCAAAACATGGACACCGCCGTGGAAGCGACCTGTCAATCACAAGGTAGCCACACCCTAAAGCATACCCTGCTTTATGGTCTATTTGAGTCTTAATATGAAAAGACACTAGACTCCATTGAAACAGTACAACAGCAAGTTTATATTAATATTTATTAAAATCATGTTTTTTTTAATTAATGAAGTCTAGTTGCTCTAGCAAGACAATATCCTTTCTTTTAAGTGGCAGTAATACGTTTTGCTGCCGTCCCCGTCCACAGCAGTACATACTCGGACCATGGATAAATACCTCATACAACCCTACTTCAAAACCACCCGAACTATCCCTTTAAAGGCTCTGAATGCCCACACAGCTGTTTTCATTTAATCTGGCTGATGAGACCGCTTCTCTGAGTCTCTCGTTAACTTTGTTGCACCTGCTAGGGGCGGGACAAGTCCCACCTTTATCATTCTTATTGGTAGATAAAGATTTGGGACCTAATAAAAGCTCCGGCCACCTTGAACCGGAGCAGAGGTCTGGTCAGCCACCACAACTGAAAACACCTGTGTGGGTGTTCAGAAGCTTTATGCTCATTCAGTAGCAAAGGTTGCCAAAGTGAAGTCATTAGATTGTGCTAGAAACCGTGTAGTTTTCCCACTGTGGCCTGAGCCAGCTGAAATAATATTTTTGATGCTCAAAGTTCTGAAAGTAAAACAGGAAAGTTGTTTTTTTTTTTATTTAATCACAGCACAAGGGGTCAGATTTATTTATATGCCAGAGCTGTTCTTTTTTTCTGACATTTTCCCAGGATTGCAACAATCTCAGTTTCTCTGTAATAAAGCAGAAACATGGTGACTGTCCAATACAAATCAGAAGCAGGCCCATCACCTCCTCTGTTTTATATCCCAGTGGGATTTACCCGAGGCGACAGTCGGCAGCTTCACTGCAGGAGTCAGGAATCTGTGTGGTTCTGCAGAAAGAGCATCTACCACCACAGCACTGTAGCAACCCCGTCGTCTTCCCCACCATCACGTCATGGAAATCTAAGCGTGTGTGTGTTTCGGTTTGAGAGAACAAAGGGGGGTGAATGTGGTTAGAGCGAATCCTTATCACCACAGCTCAACACACACACCCTCCCTGCAGCTTTGCATTTTGACGGCGTTCTCATGCCCATCTGCTTTCAACTCTCTCCATTCATGCGATGTGGTAACCGGCGCCTTTTGATGGTGAACTCTGACATTTAGAAATCACTTTCTATTGCACCCTTCCTCCCTCTCTCCCTCTCTCCCTGACTCTAAATATGGCCTAGCGCCTTTCCTTGCGGTTTAACCTGGTGACTCATATCATATTCTGGTAATGATCATGGGATCCTGTTAACTGCTTTGATGCTGCACTCAGAGGTACACAAGTCTGCTGTTAAGTATAACACCTCACAAAGCACAGCACTGCTGTTTGACTATCGACAGATGTTTGGTGCAGCCCAGGAGACGAGTTCATTGTTTAACACTACTAATAGTCAACGAAAAGATACAGTAAATTAATTATAAATTTGAGTGGTATTCCCTGATCTCGAATAACGAATTATCAGTTAGCTTAGCATGAAGACTGGAGATGGGGAAACAGCTAGCCTGACTCTCCAGCACTTCTGTGTCTTGTCTAAAAGGGAGCCCACAAATTACAAAATCTGATCTGAGATCTGCAAAAATTTGCAAAAACTCTGCTGCTCAACGACCTACCCTAACCTAACTATTGAAGGTCAATGCCTAACCTTAACAATCTTTTGCTAGAGTTTCCTGGCTCCCTTCAAGGCACTACCCCTTCTGTGCAGCATCTCTGCTGATTGCCTGGCAACCTAAAGGTCACAACCAAAGTCCAGGAAGTCACAAGGTTATTAGCAGCGGGCAACTCCAAGGGTCTGAGAAGTGAAGTCAATGCTTAAGTGCATTATACTTGCTTTCTTTCTAATGTCCAGCAGGGGGCGACTCCTCTGGTTTCAAAAAGAAGCCTGATTCTATAGAAGTCTATGAGCCTGCTTCCCACTTTGTTTATTATCTCAGTGAACACTGTAAACATGAGTATATGGTCTCAATCGCTAGTTTCAAGTCTTCTTCAATACAGCATGATGTTCATTTAGTAAATTATGGTCCCATTTAGAGTCAAATAGACCATAAAGCAGGGTATACTTTAGGGCGTTGCTACCATGTGATTGACAGGTCGCTACCACGGTGTTGTCCATGTTTTTGTCTTACAACAGCGTGTTTTCAGTTAATGAAAGTTAATTAGAACCTTTTTAGTTGCCAAAAAATGGTCTTATTACACGTTCGGTTGTAGCTCCACCCTCTCGTGTCACTTCTGGTTGCAAGTAAGCAAGATGGCGGCGGCCAAAATACCAGACTCAAGGCATCAAAATGGCAGTCCACAAACCACCACAAATAACTACGTCCACTTCTTAAATAAAGTCCATGACTGCTGGTCAAAAACTATTTTCAGCAGCTGTGGGTGGTTGTAAGGCTAGCTGTTTCTCGCTGCTTCTCAGCAAGAAGGCAAATTTAATGAAATATTCTTTTGAAGCAAACTTTAATATTTTACCTTAGATTGACACCAATATTACATTTATGTCTTTACTTTTTCTGTATAAAAGATAGTGAAATCTTAGTTTGGAGCTGAGAATTTCAGAAATGTATTTCCTGAAATTGATTTGTGATGTTTTGGTAAAGTAACTCTTCATTTACATATGTACATAGACTGCCACTAATACTTCTCTGTTGTTCATTTTGATCACCTGTTTGTTGACATCAGTGTGAATGATGCATCTTCATTAAAGCCTGCTGACGTTTACCATCCACACTTTATTCACAGATAACTCTCTCTGACTGTCCCTAGGAGGAAAAAGAAGTGCATTCGCTACCTTCAAGGAGGAGGCTGTCCCAGCCCAACTTCTTCAGATTTAAGTGCTATAGACTCTCCTCCCTCCCCCGCCCGCCACCGTCTGTACCAGCACCAGCTGCCCCCCTCCCCGGGCTGCTCCCCGCCGCCCACCTCCCCATCGACACACCTCCGCTTGTCTCCGCCGACACACGTACGCTCACACACGCGCTTACCCCTGCAGCAGCAGTCTGCCGGCAAGCACAGCGACCTCCGTCAGCCCGCAACCAAACACACCCACACACACCTGGAACTGACCGGCAAGCAGACGCACGGCTCGACGACGGCGCTGTCGGCCGCCAAGGCCACAGGACTTTCTCTCAAAGTGCTAACAGAGTCTCAGTGATCGCTCCAGTCCGCTCACGCCCCCCGACCCCCTTCACCTCAGCTTCATCCAGATCCATGACGATCATCTTCCTTGCCTGCCTTCATTCTCACGTCTTTCGGTGGTCCTTTTTGTTTGGTTAAAACTAAAATAGGAGTGACCCCGGTGACAGCCAGCATCCTCCCTGCTAGATTACCCAGTGTAAGATACTAGCTGTGTCTCCGTTCAGAGGCTGGATCCTTCACAGTCTGCGTTTCTAGCCAGAATGCATCATTAACAGGTCAATGGGGTTTATTCCTTCTCAAAGCCTCCTTCAAATGGTCAATTATTTAATCAAGCAAGGCAATCCTTGAAAGTCCAGAAATATTTGGCCAATGTGTGACTCACCAGTCACTGGTAAACTGTTACTAGCCTGGGTGTTAATAAGGTTAGTATTTACCATTAACCTACCGTAATCATATTATAAATTAGTTAAAACTTAATTGTTTTTAAGTTGATGATCGAGTGTTGCAGAGTCTGAGGGAGGAGAAACCTGTCTGGTGGTCCGCTGAAGGATCCACAACGTTGGGAAGATCTGGCCCCTGAACTGATGATTGAACCCCCACCAGTCACCAAAAGAGTTCCAGTTGTAGAGAGGCAGACCTGAGCTGGAGGCAGAATTGATCTGGAGCCTAGAAATCTGTGGTCCTTTGGCTCCATCTGCTGCAGTTCAACTCAAATAAAGCGATTCGTTTTGCCTTGAGGACAGCTCTGCCTCATGAGAAACAGATTCACAAATAAAACCCCGCTCTGTGCTCTTTATTTTCAAAGCTGGCCACTGTGCTTTGACCTGCGTGACAATCACATAACAAAATGTATTGTAAATGAGCTCTTTGCTAAAGGAACCACGTCTTCTTCAGCGTTGTTACATATAAGGTTTCCTCCAAATTTAGGGGTTTACAGACTCATTATTCACCACTGTCACTCAGACTGAAACCAGAGAGCGACAAGCTGCCAGCCTAACCAGCAGAACCTCAGCTCTGAAGAGACACATTCACTTTAAGTTTCATTCCATGTGCAAACATTTTACAACGTTTTCAGCAAGTAAACAGGTCTCAAACATGACAGAGTATCCCCAACTGCAAGTCACATTATTTCTCTTAGGCACTTTCAGTCTCTCACTATATCAACCGTTTCATTTTTGTGATTTTCTCCTGATTTTTGGTATTTTTCTATGAATCTCGTGGTGTTTTGCCGGCGGGGAAACCCTCAGAGAAAGACGAGAGGGATATAATTTTCTTCTCTTGGCTGTTTTTCCTTTGAACATTTTGCAGCTCCGTAAACTAATCTGAGACCAAATGGGTACTATTATATTGCATTGTGTTGTAAAGTTTTATAAATGTTGGAATTCCCTATTATAATTAAACTTTTATATGTTTTTATGTAAAAAAAAAAAATGAAATGACTTAAAAAAAAAAAAAGATTCTGTTAGTTTCTACTATTTCTTAAAGCAATACATTTTGTGTTTGTCCTCTTGTGCAGCCTTTTACTTTTTGTTTCGGTCAAGTGTTACTGCAACAGCGTTCAAATGATATCTTGTGTTCTCTGTGCATGTCCCAACTTCAGTGTAACATTGATTCTGACTAAAAAGGCTTTATTTTACTGTTCTGCTTGCAGCTTCAGACTCGGCTTACAGCGCTATGGACAAACTGTAAGCTGAGCTTTTTGTACAGCAAAACTGTTTTCCTCCAGCAGAGAGAGCTCTTGTGCTAGAAATAGCTCGTTTTATTTTGAGGATGTTCAGGTCAGCAGTGGGAACGCCTCAGAGTCTTTTGTATTTTTTATGCCTCAACTGTATTACATGTTTTTGTTTGATGTATTAAAGTGTTTTGAATATCTTGTCCATGTCTACTGTAGTTAAAACATAGATTTCAAGAATGATTTCAGTTAGCGAAATTACTTTTAACCTTCTCAGACCCACAATAGACCTGTTTTTGTCTTTTTTAGGGGGAGATAGCAGGTCAGCAGTACATGTCACATAGAAGTGTTGTACATAATCTGAACAAATTAATCTTCAGGTTCCCAGTTTTCAGATGAAGTTCTTCTACTCATATCAGAAGTAAACAATTTATTAATAAAAACAAAGTATAATAAGTGTATAAACAGCAACTGATACCATTTGCTACAGGTTTGGTGCTACATTGAACTATTTTTTTAATTGACCATTGATTAAAATGATCAGTAACCCTTCAAATATAACAAATGCAACAAGACCTTGAGTAACGCCATAGAAAAAGCAATGCTGTGATTTGGGATCAAACACTTTTGCACTTGCATTTTTCAGTGATTGAATGAATACTTCCGTTGCGTGATCCATTCAGAAACCCCCTTATTTTCAATCTAGCTAGGAAAGCCATCCATCCTCTGAATGCTCCAGGTCTCCAGTTTGTGGCTTTAAAGTTTCATGAGGGTGTGACTATCCTAGAGGTCATATATATATATATATATATATATATATATATATATATATATATATATATATATATATATATATATATATATATATATATAAATATGGCTATGGGGACTAACATCACATGTGAGTAAAGCTTTGCTCATTGGATCCACAAGAGTCTCAGCTTTACAGTGATATCCAATTTATGTCATTTCTTTCTGACAAGCTAGTATGACGTGAGTGGTACAGATGTATTATAAAAATGGTCCCTAACGAGATCATGTTCTTGAGCACCTTCAACACAAAAATGACACACACCAGCCTTTTTATACGTTTTATTTACGCCTCCAATAAATGTTTGATCATCCCAAAAGTCAGCATCAGAGCTTTATCTGAGAAAAGTTTCCAATTCAAAACAACATGAATTAGGAATGAGTTACTCGATGCTTGAAGTACTTCAGACTCCAAAAAGGACGTTACGCCAAAAAACAACTTCAATTTGCCTTTAAAACAGCCCATCCTCTCTTAATATGATTTAACATGACAGATGCATTTACAGAGCAAAAATAAAATATTCACCCTTTCATCTCAAAAAAAGCCATTTTATTTAATCAATTAACCTAAAAGAAAAACAAACATGTCCAGTAAAAAAGACAACCATAGCGATTATTAATAGGAAAACGTCTTCTAATCTTCAATCTGTGAAATCAGGACTACTTATTGTATCTGAATACACAACGTGCGTGTGTGGAAACAGAAGAGAGCTTCTTTGTTTAAATAATGACAACACATGGGCAAGTTAAAACGATCATGCTATGGGTATGCAGAAAGTGAAGGAGGGGAAAGAGGGGAGTATGTGGCTCTAAATATACTAAATGTAAATATTGACAAGTATGAACAACACCAGTGCAACCAGTTAGCAGGGACATTTCCTTTTCAGTGTGGTAGTGTTGGCAGGATCTCCCCCTTTACTTCTCTTCACACCACTGGTTCTCTTTGCGTACCTGTGGACCAGAGGAAGGACTGAGTTTACAAAAGATAATAAAGCACTTACACAGAATAAAATGGGTTATTTAAATCATCTTTAGCATCCAAATTGATGTTCATTTCTCATATTTTTAGTTTTCTGACAGATGATGGATGGAATAACTACCTGGGCTTCTTCCTCCTCTGTGAAATCATTTTTGATGTTGAACGTCTTCCTGATCTCCTCCGGGGTTTTGCCTTTAATCATGTTGGCCACCGTCTTGCAGGTGACATCTAACAGACCTTTAATGTCCAAATAGTTGGCGGCCTGAAAAGGAAACACAACAGTGTCGTGAAGAAGATTAGAGGGTAGGGTGGCAGTGTGGAAAAACGCTGGAAGGACTGACAGACGTCTTGGCATTTCAAGGAAAGTATCAGCATGTGCAGGCAGCCATTACTGTATTCTATTTCAGGGACTACAATGCATGAAGCTACAGGTGATTTTCTCTTCTGTCATTTTTCAGACTGCCGAGCTTTAATGTTGAATAGATTTTTTTAAAAAGCACGCTGGGTTCATACAGAAAACAGCAAGGTGCATCCGACATGTTTCAGGTACCAGTTTGACAATTAAATAGTACTCCATTTAAAGGAACAGTGTGTAGGAACTGCTAGCTTTAACAAACTACAAGTAGTAGCAATAGTTAGCAAGTCTTCCCTTGCAAAAATAAGTTTAGATGAAAATGCAGAGGCTGTGAATGTGACATTATTATCCAAACAATGTATCCTGATTCAAATGGTGCCTACTCTCCAGAAAGGCCAGTGTGAGTAATAAATCCATGAATTTGAAGGCTCATCAGATACCAAAATACAGCAGTTTATATTACTACAATATTGTGATATTGGTATCAACTATATCCACTGCTGGGTGACACAACATTTCAAAGCCATCAGCTAGCTCACACTCTGGGCTGAGGTCACTATGCAAAACCTGAACTCCACTCCCGTTGCATTCCAGTTAACCCATAATACCTGTTTACCTTTACATACACCATCTGGTGACAACGCCTTGCACTCATTTGGCACAGCAGCAACCACTGAGCTACTCAGTCACCCCCTCTTCCCTCTTCAGCATCAACTAGCTTTGTGCGTGTAAAACACATTCAAAAACAGCCGGAGGGGGCAAATCAACTCAAGTGACAGACACTCCGACTTGTGTTTCACTTCGTGGAAGGCCACGGCTTGGTCAACACCTATTTCTCAATCACTGCTCAAATTACCTTTCACCTGCTCTGCCTGGTTTACCGTCACATGCTGACCAGAAAAAAGCCATTGAAGCCGTTTTGTCACCTTAAAAACATTTTTTAAATCCCCCACAGCAGCAAGCCACCAATCATCCAGCTGTTGCTAAGCAACTTTCGTGTCTCTGTTAACCAAATGAACACGCTCAGCACTCCGCGGTGCATGAAATCGACCACAGGAGAGGAGCGTCACGAAAGAAATATCCTCACAAAAATGGTCAAAAGAGGCGCTGAAGCAAAAGGGAATATCTGCAATGACAGCTAAGGTGTAGCAGTGTTTTATAGGGATTAAAAACAATAAATTAACATTGGGGAGACTCATTCATCTAGGGCAGAAATGCCCATAATAATGTTAACCATTACCGTATGGTTTTGTTTATGCCTGGGCTTGGCATGTAATGGTTGTAGTTAAGGTTATGTCAACCTGTAATATAATGTAAACTGTATTTACCAGAATGAGTTCAAACAAGGTGCCTTGGTCCACTTTGAGGAACTCCTGGTCCCATACAGGAATGTCATCTGTCCTCTTCTCCTTATTCTCGTCGTCCTCTGGAGGAGGAGGGTCATCTTTATGATGGGTGCACCACTGAATCACCTGAGGACAACACACACAAGACAAGGTAGCATATTTAAGCAGTCATGACCACATGTCCGATACTTACCAGCGCTGCACTTGCAGCACGAGGGTTTAAACACGTTCCTCTTTGTCTAGTATCACTGTGTGCCCTGTTTCTCTCTTTAAAATTCGTACATATCAGCATGAATTCAAGAACTCGAGTCAAGTTTATTTGTGTAGCCCAAAGTCTAAAATCACAATTTTTACCTCAGGGGGGTTACAATCTGTACAGGATACAACACCCTCTGTCCTTTACACTGCGACCCTCTCCAAAGATCTCCGACTGAGTTATGACTAAGAAGAGTAAACTCCTTGTGTCCGGCTTAACTGCAGCTCTGAACCACAACTGTGAACTTGAAGAGGCAAAAAGTTGAAACTAACTGTGATTAGTTGACTAGCAAGAAAACTCAAACAAGGGCAAAAGGGGTCACGTAGCTCCTGCTTCACATGTGTGATAGATGGACATTTAAATTTTTATCTTAACAGGAGGTGAAGACAATCACTCCACTTTAACACCATTTCTGATCAACCTAGCTAAAAAGAAAAGAACTTTAATAAAACATAATATATATTCAAGTTCATTCTTTGTTGAAACTGAAATGCGTTTAATATTTTGTAGATAGTAGACTATTGAAAATATCAGAAACACCTTTTGGTAGAATGCATTATAATTCAGCAGTATCACAAACTACTGTCTCCAAAATTTGTTGATTTCAATCAGCACCTCTTCAAAAACTGAGTTAAAAAATATTAACTGGCAATTGAGTAGGGCTATACCAAATACCATGTTTTGGGCTTTGAAGCTTCGGTAAGAAATATTCAAAGGCTGACATGTTCCTCTCTTTTAGTTCCAGAGACAGCGCCACGGCTGCAATACTGTACACACATCAAACAGCAATATCCACCTGCGAATATCTAATAATTAAGTTGGAATATGAATAATGTTGTGGGATTATTCCTAATTTCAAGGGCTAATTGGGGATTTATACTACAAAAATAATACAAAGCATTCAAGTACTGATTTGGAGGTCAATTCCCATGGCGATGGTTGAAGCATTCATGTCAGCACTACAACTGTATACACATTCCAGTATAAATATTATATTTTACTTAAAGCAGCATCTCACTTTAATGCACAAATACATTTAAAATGCAGATGGCAATCAGTAACTTGTGGTTGTTTACTGAAGAAGCAGAGAAGAAACACACAAACTATTGTTGGGAGCTTTAAGGTGACCAGAGTTTCCTCATCAAAACATCTGTCATTTATGTCATTTATGACACAAAATCTCACAATCAACTCATTCGGTGTCATTCAGAAAACAATTGATATCTTAACATATCTATCTGGGATAACAGAGCAATGGTGCATGTTATGCTGTACCTTCTTGAGGATGGCAGCGTTGACATTAGGGAGGGGAACTGGATCATCATCTCCTTCATCATCCATTCCCAAATCTGTCAAAGAATCAATGAATGTCATACATCAGTCTGTAATACATATTGCACAATTAACAGTGGTCCCATAAAGGCAATGCCACTAAGGACTCAAAAGTGTGTGATGATACCTTCTAACATGGTCTTGATGGTGACAGACTGTTTTGCTATCTCAACATCCACCTCGAAGATTTCCCCATCAGAGCTCTGTAATTTTATTGTGGGCATTATCTGTAAAATAGAGCAATTACATTATTATTAAACGCGTAAAAATGGCATTTACATGAATGCATGTGTACAAAATGTGATAAATAACCAACAACGTAAAATCGCATTAACTAGCTAACTCGTTAGCAATCAGACTATGAATTAGTGTCAGCTTCGAAGCTAATACTGTATTACCGTGATGGCTAGTTGACAACTATGCACAGTAAGTTACACAACATCAATAGTTAGGTAACGTTAGCTACGAAAGTAACTATAAACCTGGGACAAATGTTACTTTGCAATATCAACTGAAACGACAGATAGTTAGCTCTAGCTAACGTACGGTACATTTAGCTAGCCACTTGTTTACACAGGCTAAACGGCGGTAATGCTAACCTAATAGCTAACGTTTAGCTTATTGGGGTGATAATTAACTAAATAGATAATCGTTAATGCATAAAACACCAAGTCCTAGTGTTTAACGCTAGCTACACTAGCCACATTTGTGTGTTTTTACAAGCAAAACAATAATGTTGGTTAACTAGTGAGCTAACCAGGCAGCTAGCATTACTATGCAGTATGCTAGCATGTTAGCTTGACGTAACGTTAGCGCCTGGCGATGTCAGTGAGGCCTCTTAGCAGCCACACCGAGGCTATTCAAACAAAGATGTAAACAACGTAAAAATCCATTTCAGTTTCCAAAGGTGAAAAAGAGCCACTCCGTTTTGCGACGCTACGTACCGTAAATGTTTTAACTCGGATCCAGAGGTGAAAGTCCTCTGTAGTCAACAGCAGGGCCTGACAGACGCGGAGGCACCGACAGCGGCTGGAAGTCTCTGGATGGACCTGGTGAGCTGCCGCCCGGAGGCTGACGATCGCTTTGTCAGATACCGGAGCAGAAAGGGGGGGTGGCCCGCCGCATGAACGCTGCTTTTCCTGTTTATCTAACCCAGTTTTAACCTTCCACAATAACACACTAAATAAATATTATGTGATTTATGCAATCTTTAGTAAGCCCATGCGCATAATTTTATTTATTTATTTTTGGCTATTTAGTGATTTTGGTATTTGGGATGCTTATGTCACGTAAATTTAGCCTTGTCCAACATTAATTTACCTTTGGAAATATACTTTGGGTGTACGAGCATGGTGTGACATCATACAGTAACTAAACTGTATTCTATAATGTAGTAAAAAAAAAAAGGTGGATTAAGTGTCAAGTTACTCTAAACTACCACGGGGTGGCGCTTTTCCCTTAATACAGATCCTTTCGAGCTGATTCTATGGTGCCTTCAAGTGATCCTCGAAAGCTCTCAGTTCCCACTTTAAGGTGCATAAATGCATCTTGATGTATTTCAAAATGTTGCATCAGTGCTGCTGTTTTCATAAATAACCTCATATATCCAAATGTTAAAAGTGATTTGTTATTATTTTTATTATTAGTAGTATTTTGTTGTCACTGTCAAGCAACACAGCATTATGTTTTCTAAATGTGTGTATGACACAAACATTAAACAATGGGAAAATGCTTACAGTTATATTATCTGGGCTTGAGTGAAATGCCAATGATAGCTTATCCCGTTTGAGGTCACGGGGGGGCTAGAGCCGAACTCAGCCGACACTAGGCAAAGGAGGGGACACCCTGGACAGGTCGCCAGTCCATCACAGGGCATATCACATAGAGACAGACAACCATTCACGCTCACAATTACAGTCAATTTAGAGTCATCAATTAACCTAAACTGCATGTCTTTGGCCTGTTGGGGGAAACCGGAGAACCCGGAGAAAACCCACGTTAACACAGGGAGAACATGAAAACTCCACACAGAAGGGATTCGAACCTACAACCCTCTTGCTGTGAGGTGACCGTGCTAACCACTGCACCACCCAAGGCATCGAAAGATACTGAAAGTACCAACAGTACTTTAAATGTACCTGAAATGCATAATGGCTCATTTCAGAGGAAGAATGTATTGTATTCTAATTATTGGTGCATAGGACTGTCAACGTTAATACATTAATAATGCAAATTTGTGTTAACACCACTAATTTCTTTAAGGTGTTAACACAATTGATCTTTCAGAGATTGTGGCAGGATCAGTTTTAAAGCTAGAGTGAAGATACTGGCAGCATATGAAACTATGACACTCCAAAATTTTAATGAGGAAAAACTGTCATGGCCATTTTCAAAGAGGTCCTGTGACCTCTGACCTCAAGATACAGTATGTGAATGAAAATGGGTTCTATGACTACCCACAAGTCTCCCCTTTACTCTTCATGATAATCACATGCAGTTTGGGACAAGTCATAGTCAAGTCAGCACACTGACCACTGTTGTTGCCTGTTCAGTTTGTCATGAAATGATTTAAGCATATCCCTTTAAGCTAAATGCAGTACCTATCAGGGTTTCTTGACAATATTTGTCATTGTTTGTGCTGTTTATTGATTTCCAATAATAAATATATGCATACATTTCCATAAAGCAGCATATTTACCCACTCTCATACTGATAAGAGCATTAAATACTTGGCAAATCTTACTTTAAGGTACATGTTCAACAAATAAAAAAGTATGATTTGATTAATCGAGATTAACTATGAACAACAATGCAATTAATCACGATTAAATATTTTAATCAATTGACAGCCCTATTATTGCACTAATGCATCATTTTAATAATGCTACAGCTGGTAAAAATTGGACTAATTTTTTTTTTTTTAATTCTAATTAGTTTACATACTGCAAATTCATGTGAAAACATAATTTATTTGTTACTTGTATTTTGTATTATTAATCAGAATCTAAGTTATATATTAAATGCAATGAAGTACAAGTGCCTCTGAAATGTAGGAGTGGAAACAGAGAGCAGTATAGACACTATGTCATAATGTTTGCTGTTCTTGAACTGAGTACAAATACACTGAAAGCAGATTAAAACGGAGTCAAATTCCTTGTATGTGTACACATAATTGGCCAGTAAAGCTGATTCTGAGTTGCATGAAGTGGAAGCACCTCAAAAAATGCACAGTACATGAGTGAATATAATTACTTTCCACCGCTACAGGTAGGAAAATAACATTAACGTGTTCAAGGCAACCAGCTGTTTTACACAGCTCTCCATATCGTTCTCATGCTTTTATTTAGAAGGTCACAACCGGAACTGCGATGTTTTATTGCGGAGAGTTCGACACAAACTCACTTCCAGGGTGGATCAACTGACGTCTCTCCCTCCCTCTCGGGTCCCTTTATACATCCATGCCTCAGTTTTAATTCAGTCAACTCACAGCGACCTGGCGGCCAGGGGCACATGCGTCTACTACCGAGAGAGCAACCAACATCTCCCGTGACGGTTTGTTGTTAACTCCAGAAAAGACCGGAGAACATCTTTGACGGGGGGAAGTCGTGTCCTAACTGAAAATAACTAACGTATCGGCAGCGGCAACGAAAACACAGAAATGGACGAGAAGGCGTTTACGAAAGAACTTGACCAGTGGATCGAGCAGCTCAACGAATGCAAGCAGCTGTCGGAGGGACAAGTGAAAACATTATGTGAAAAGGTGAGATATTTTTTATTTATTTCATTTTAAAAAAAAATCTTCTCAATCCCAATTTAGTGTCAACGTCTTCCTTCTCCTTACCGCCGCCTTCCAGACATTCTTAAAATGGCGTCTATAGTGTACATTTCACTGCGCCGTCCGTATGTTTGATAACCGTTAGCGTTATGGCTGGTTTTGTTTTGGGCGTTTGAACCGTTACGTGTTAGAGTAGAAGAAATAATGAATTAGACGCCCATGTCGTTGATAATAGTTTACTAGCCAAGAAGGGGGGCGTCAGCCATACTGTGGATTCAAGTCACATACCACATTTACAGCCCCCCTCATTCAGACTGTCAGTGTGACCTGTAGCATCTCTTTTAGCACGCTAGCTAGCTGTGGCATTTAAGTCCACTCGAGTTTGACTGCTTAATTACATTATGGCTCAGGTTGCCTACATGAAAGTTGGTATTACAACCAGTATTTTGAGCCTTTACGTCCTGACATAATGTATCCTTATGTAATGGTGCAGCACGTTGAAGCCCCCAGAAGGTTGGTACTGTTAAAATGTTCTGCAGTTACTTTGCTTTTCTCACAGGTACAAAGTTGTATTTAACCTCTGACCTCTGGCCTTTGTAATAGCTTGTTATTTACTTCCCTACTCTATCAGTAGTGTGGCAGACTTGTTAGCAAGGCAATAAAGTAGTCAATTTTTATATAATCATGATATTTATATGAAGGTCAAAGACATGTCATGAGTGAGGACTCTTAACTAAAAGGTAGATGAATTATGGTATCAAACAAACCACCCAAAACAATATTTTGAACCATTCTATCCTGAAATAAATCATCACAATGTAATGTGCAGAACGTTGAAGCCCCGAAAAGGTTGGTTAACACTTATGGTACAGTTAAGATATGGGTAAATGTACACATAACTACTTTGTTTTTCTCACAGGTAGAAAGTTGCAATTAACCTCTGACCTCTGCCCTTCATCTAGCTTCTTATTCACTTCTGTAGTCAATAAGTAGTATGACAGACTTGTTAACAAGGCAATGAAGTAGACAATTTCCATATAATCACAGCAGTATATGATGGTCAAAGACATGTCATGTGAGCAGGGACTTTTAACAAAATGGTAAGTGAATTATGGGATCAAGCAAACACTGTTCTGAAATAAATTATTCTAATGTAATGTGCAGCATATTGAAGCCCTGAAAAGGTTGGTAAATGCTTACTGTACAGTTAAACTGTAGGTGAATTACAGTTACTCTGCTTTTCTCACAGGTAAAGAATTGCAATTAACCCCTGACCCCTGCTCTTCATCTAGCTTCTTATTTACTTCTCTAGTCAATAAGTAGTGTACCAGACTTGTTAACACGGCAATAAAGTAGTCAATTTTCAAACATATGGTCAAAACACGTCATGTGAACCATATTAACCCTCAGCTCTTGTTTCTGGTTTACTTGTCCACGTTTAAGGACACTTACATTGTTGTTTATACAGGGAAACATAGACTTTAATGCAAACTCATTTGTGGCTAGACCCCACTACCACCACACAATGTCATCTTTGAGGCCACAGAAGTGTTGTCATCTGTCTGTGACTTTGACCTTTTAGCCATGTAACTGGTGGTTGCTTGTTGCTGAGCCAGGAATTTGATCCTATTTAACTGCCACACTCATTGTAATTCCTAAAAAATAAAACTGGCCAACTCGCTCTGCAGACATGTGAGCTGGAGCTTAACCCCAATCTCTCATCAACATCTCCTCTGCTCACACTACCTGCTGATTTCCAGCTCTAGATGTCTGGACTAAACAGGAAAAACGTCACCCGTAAGCTGGGGACTCGCCAAAACGGCATCGGAGAAGTAGCGGTGATGCAGGCTGCCTGTTGCGTCGCAATAGGCGCAAGTTTCACCTGAACACACTGCAAAGACAACAGCAGAAGGACAGTTTGGGCGGACGTTCTGCGCCCGCGTGAGACGAAATAACTGTGTGCATCAGCAGGTGGCAGAACACGAGGACAATGGATATTCATGCTGTTATGATATGAACAAAGTGGCGTTTAGCGACCATTTTCACACCACTCTCACTCCCCACTTATCTTCATTCCAGATGATCGTCATTGTGAAAATATCTGTGTTGGAATGATCTGATATAAGATAAAGATGAGAGGAGCCTTCTGTGTTTTTTCCTCTTGAGTTAAGTGGTTTGCTTACGTTCCTCACTTCTGGTTGTCGTGTCGTGCACTGAGTCATTTAATCTGAAAAGCCAGTCAGAGTGATTTCTCTCACCAACGGGCGGCGCCACCGCCGATTCAACATGCTGAATCGGCCAAAAAAACACGGGCAGACTAGAGCCGACGGTGTAGTCAGCTTGGTATGTGAGGGCCTTTAAACCACAGACTCCACATCAAAATGCGGTATTGCTTGTTTCTTGAACGTTACTGAAATTTAGCTAAACCTGCCGTCTTTTCATCCATTTTCCAGAAAGCTTAATTGTCAGTTTGTGGTGGTTTACTTTACATTATTTTTTCTGATATTCTGGATTTCTTTAAATTTGCTTTTCAGCTTAACCCTGATAACAGAGGCTACATTTGGACAGATGTTCTTTCTTTTTTATTGCCTTTTGCTAAATCTGTTTTTCTTTCTTTAGTGCGGCTCTATCCCTCTCAGCTTGTAAAAGCTACTACCATGCTTGGAGTGCTGTACACTGGAGGTTAATCGCACCTCGTATTCAAGTAGCTGCTCATCAATCGCAACATTTGTGTTTTTCTCCTCATCTTTTACATGGTCAGTTTAAAATTCCCTGTGTCTTACTGTGTGGGTCGAGATCTGAAAACCAATACCATTGTGCCATGTCTTCCTCAATGTAGGAAGCATGGGATGTTGTGGAGGAAAATGTCTGCTTTCATTTGACATATTTTGACTTCATATGCTTTTTTTCCCAGCTGATATGCTTTGACACGTTGCTTCACAATCTGATTGATAAGTACACCTTGTAAACTGTGATATGCAAAAAAAACTCAATGTACATGTAGATGGTCAAACAGCACAAATAATGTTGTGCTTTCTTTCCTTTTTGCCCCTCACTGCTTCTTCCAGAATGCAGCAAAGATGCCATAAAAATAGTTGAGAGGAAAAAGGAAACCTACACAGTTTCCTCACCCCGAGGCTGCATCATTGTCACAGCTCTTATGAGCTCTAAACTACCGTCTACCTGCACCTAGCCATCCACCTCTCTTTAACCAGAACGCACCCACACAACCTCCTCCCTCATTTATAAAAAGCAGAGGATATGATTGATTCGTTGTTGCATCACTATAATGCTATCAAATCCATTGTTGCTAAGGGGATCAGAGTGTGTAACTCAGGATAACACTGTTCATTGTGACTCAGAGAGCGGCTGTCTCTGTTTTGGGATGTATGGGGGTGTGGAGGAATGTGATGTGATGTGCTGTGTAATCCGTCCTCGGCCTTTTCGATCCCACTTGCCAGCTTTCTCAGGAAAGGCTCCAGAGTTCTGTCTGGTGTAGTAATAGTGCAGCGGGGAGGAGGGAATACTTACCAGCTTTATCTTGTTTATCATAATCAACGCAAAAATGTTCACTTCTCAGCACTGCAGTACTCCCCCCTCTCTAGGCGTTTGTTTCTTCGTTTGCAGAGTAGTGATGTCATCTGCTTGATCATTTAATTGTGTTTAAATTGAGCGCCGACAACGCTCTGTTCACAGGAAATTGGTTTTATGTCCTGTCAGTTAAATGGTAAATTTATTTAAATGTGTCACACATATCTCAGACAAAGACGCAGCTCTTTCTGACCCTTTTTTTCTGTTCCAAAGTAAGCCGTTTGAGAGTTACATAACCATTCAGACACTGTTTTTGTCTTCAAGCCCTTCATTGTAGATATCGTAGCTCATTTTATTCCCCTACGAAGCACCGACTGCTAACCCAGATCCAGTGCATTGTCTTGTCTTGAGGTAGGCAAATTATCTTAAAAAGAAGATCACAAAGTGTGAGAGATTTACAGCATAAAAGGCAGTAACAGTATAGCAGCATTAAAAGGAAATTAGCTGATAAAGATGTGAGTTTCTCGTCAAACATTCATGCCATATGACATCATCTAAAGTGTGTCAGAATGATGTAATAATTTTGGTCATGCGACAATATTTGCCTTACTTCCTGGAGGTGGAGTCCTCTGTTTGACCTCTGTCTTTGTCAAAACCAGTTTGATGCAGCGAGTCAGGGTGGCAAATAAAGCTGTGTTTGCCAGCTGAGGTCACGATTTTACTAAGAAATATGAGTCAGTTAGTGAGAAGGAGTGTTCCACCTCATGCTTTGTTTTACCAAAACAGCACCCTGCTAACTAAATTTGCATCACGTATCCATGTAGAAGATTAGAAATCCCAAGGTAGTGTTCTAGTGATATCATAAAAATAGTACAAACTGATATCAAAAACACAGATGAAAGTATGCGACAAAACAGTGAACACACTCCAACCAAAAAGACTGACACTGACAAAATTATGTTCCTCTCAGCAAAATTCACAAAACCGTCTGATTCTAGTGCTGTTGTCAGGAAGATGGTTAACTTTTAAACTACCATAAACATCTTGAGTGAGATGAGCTCATTGTCTGTGGTTGTAGCTGTGCCCAGTCGTCAGGCTTAATGTCTCCAGGAGAACCTTTGGCCGTGTTTAACTCACTTTAATGGGATTATATTGCGGCAGCCGTTAAAACGCTGACTTCACTTCTCAGCATTCGGCTAAGCAGTTTGTTGACGTCTGCCGTCTTTGGCACAGCTGCGGCCTTGGCCGAGGGTCCCTCCCTGTCGCCTCGCCGTGGCATTTCTGCTGCAGGTGTGGTGTATTCTTTGGCCGCGGCGCTTAGTAACATCTGACGTCATCTTTTATCACTCACAGCTGGACTGGCACCCACGGTGCAAACTGTGACCTGCTGGATAAACAGATCTCTCACACACTATGTTTTCGCTAAATCAAAGCTTAAATAGAGAGTTATGAAAGCTGGCACCACAAGCAGCACTGAATTAGATCAGATAGAACTTAATCCTGTTTGATTTTCTTATTGTTTTCTGTCATATTTTTGTTGTTTTGTTAGTGATGTTACTGATGATTGCAGTGGAATGAGGTTATTTACAGCTGCAGGATTTTGACTAAAGATAAAACGTGTCTTGAGTGGGCAAGAAAATAAAAGGATATATATTTTAAAAAAAAAAAAAGATGAAAACACTGGCCCACTTCCTCTGAAGTGTCTGATGCAACCTTTAGTAGAACTCGGCAAACTGCGACATATAAATAAAATCATTGGTTTAATGCAGCACGTAGTGAGAAGATATAACTCGTATCTGTCGTCAGACCCTGCGGTCAGTGTTGTGACATCACACAAAGTGAAGAAAGTATCAGCTGAAGCAATTTAGGACACAGAAGTGATATCTGATGTGTCAATGAGCACATTACTCATACAGTCAGAGTACAGAGGCGTTTATTGTTTTATTCACTGGCAAAGCAACGCAGGAGTGGATGTCCTAATTATGGGTGGAGGGAACAGAACTTTGATCAGTAGTTCTACTTTTGTTTAACCAAGAGTCTCGTATGTTTTCCCAAGGAACAGTCCTGTGATCTAGATTTAAACTAACAGTAAATGGTGGGATTCTTCATATTTCCTGCAGGAACAATAGAGATTTGTGTCAGGAACTTGTGGGTATAGTTGGCTTAATCAGTGCTTTTTCATTCCAAAAAATACTGTAGCAAGTCCAGATGCCATTTTTGGTATGCAACATGATGAAACATGTAACTGTTCACTGCCCAAAATATTTAAATAATTTAATTCATAGTTTCAATAGGGCTGTCAATCAATTAAAAATATTTAATTAATCAGTTGCATGATTGTCCATAGTTAATTGTGATTAATTACATTTATTTTGTCTGTTCAAAATGTTCCTCAAAGGGAAATTTGTCAAGAATTTAATACATTTATCGACACAGGAGTTGGCAAATATGCTGCTTCATGAAAGCATTTATAGCATTTATATATTTATTATTGGAAATCAATAAACACAAAACAATGAAAAATATTGTCCAGAAACCCTCTCAGATAATGCATTGAGCTTAAAAAAATGCTCAAATCATAACATGGCAAACTGCAGCCCAACAGGCAACAATAGCTGTCAGTCAAATCAAATTTGGGTTAGCATGTCATTATCACAATAACTTTAGTAGCCCTAAATTTCAGTTCTTTTCAGATTATAGAGTGCATTATATGTGCTTAGTAAAGAGTATCACAGACGGCCCACTTAAAATGCATACTTCCTTATTTCCACGTCATCTCACTCAAAGTAATCAGGATGAAAATATATTGCTGTTCCACTTTAACACAGGCATGTAGCTTTAGAGGTGGAGGCCCTGGTCAATCTGTCATCCACAGCCCAGTCACTGAAAGGCCTCCTGCCACATGGTAGTATAGGCACGTGGAGGATGCTGTGCATGTAGGTGTAATATAGGTCAGCGTTGTGCAGCGCTGCATTCCCGTCCTGGTCACTCTAGTCCGTCTCTCCCTGTCCCATCTGCTGGGCTGACAGGCCAGCTTCAGCACTCTGTCATTGTCAGTTGTCTTCCTCTCTCCGAGGTCACATTTGCTGTTTGAAAGGGAACAGTATGAGGCTGCTCACACTGAGCCACAGACAAAACACCAGCCGTTTATTTGGGAGGCTCTCCTTGCCCCATATCTCCTATGTGGCTCAGTGCCTCAGACTTGTCTGGTGGTCATTCAGCTCAGCCTCAGACCTTTTCTCTCTCAGCCTGAGGATTTGTTTGCCCCAAAGCTCCTTTAAAGAGCTCATCTTGCTGACTGACCCCCTTCTTCAGACCAGCCTGCCAAACTAGACTGACTCCACAATTATAGCCTTGTTGTGGATCTCCAGATTTAGTACTGGTGCTGTTTAAAGCTTTTATTTTTAGTTTTGTTTTAACGGTGCACGTACTGCTGAAGGCTGCATCATGATTAATAGAGATGTGCCAATACAATTTTTTTCTTTCTGATCCCTGAACTTGCAGTAATATTGGGTATTAATCCAATACAGTGTGATTTAAAAATATACATATTATTAAACGGCTATTTATAACTGGCCATATCAGATTACTATCTTTGCTGTATGGCCTGATTCGGGTCAAACCTTTTGTAAAACAAGAAAAAATACATACAGAAAATTAATGCAATAGAATTTTAACATAAATGAATCATATTAAAAAACAAACAAGTTTTTTCTGGGTTGATAAATTATGGTAACAGATCGACTGGTGTATGTGTCGATACCCGATCTTGAATTTTGAGCAGTGTCGGATGTGTTTCCGATACAGGTATTCGTATTGGAACAACTCTAATGATTAACATTGTTGGCATATCTTTTTAAATTTAAAGACAAAGGTTTAAATTCTAGTGTAGATAAAACTCCATGTATAAAATAAGGAGAATCTGTTATTAGCCACACACGGGTGTTTGTTTAAAGCTAAATGATGCTTATTAAAAAGCTGATCTGTAAAGTAAATCCATCCCATATTTGCACTGAATCAGCAGACAACAGTAACCAAGTGTTTCCTTTTAAAAGAAAAATGAAATAACTGTAGGTGACCTATTGAGTCATAAGCAGCAACTTTTACACTCCGCCATGATGATCTGGGTAGAATGAACTGCGTCCAAGAAAAACATTTTTGACAGCTCCACTTTTAGACTTACAGTGACTGATTGTTGTGTTGCCATAGCCATCCAAGCTATAACTGTCAGACTAATAATCATCCACAGACACTAGCGAACATTTTCCACTCTGTTCCCTGCTTTTTTGCAGCATCATACTAATTGATTTTGGGAAATGTTGCAGTGCAACTAGAGCTGTCTCTCCAAGTACTGCAAGGCAGGCACACTCACTCTGTAGGGGCTTATGTCTTTGGAGAGATTATGGTGGAGATGTTGGGCGTTGTGTTGTAATCACTGTGTAGCATCTTCGACCCCACTGGAGGCTGGCTGATGTGGAAATTGTGCAGAGATGTTGGCAGGAAATTGGTCGTTCCTGAAATAAAGATGAAGAACAAAGACTGACATTGAAAATTACAGAGTCTAGAGCTGAGCATGTGATTACAGTGCAGGATCACATGGATTTTCCTGCATTTCAATGAGCACAACACAGTAAAGCGGCACACAATATATACACTGTGGAAATTTCTCTCTTGAGGCGTTTTAAGCCCCTGTAGGTTTTTGCCTCATCTGCAGTTTTTGTATTTCACACTTTTCCTGGTGTCATTTAACTGAGTGTTTTGTTTTTTATTTTCTTTTCTTTTCTGCAGGCAAAGGAGATCCTGACCAAGGAGTCAAACGTCCAGGAGGTGAGATGTCCGGTGACGGTGTGTGGCGACGTGCACGGCCAGTTTCACGACCTCATGGAGCTCTTCAAGATCGGTGGGAAGTCTCCAGACACAAACTATTTGTTCATGGGAGACTACGTAGACAGAGGGTACTACTCCGTAGAAACCGTAACTTTACTAGTAGCACTTAAGGTAAGTATTACTTCAGTACTGATATTTAAAAGTGATTTTTACGGGGGGAAAAAAATTACAATACGTCTGTTTTTTGCTGATGTTTCAGGTACGCTACCGGGAGCGCATCACAATCCTCAGAGGAAACCACGAGAGCAGACAGATCACACAAGTTTACGGCTTCTATGACGAGTGCCTAAGGAAATATGGCAATGCCAACGTTTGGAAGTACTTCACAGACCTGTTTGATTATCTCCCCCTCACTGCCTTGGTAGACTCGCAGGTGAGGATATGCATTGACTGGTTTTGACTTCATGTTGTGACAGTTTAATGTTGCATGATAGAATGAAATACACAACACTGCTAGTTTGGGAAACATTGGTTTGTTGATGTCATGGATACAGAAGCTGACGGTCAGAGAGAAATACTTGTATTTACTACTAATACTATCATTTTCCTCTTGTTCTTTCCAGATTTTCTGCCTTCATGGAGGCCTGTCACCGTCCATAGATACTTTGGATCACATCAGAGCACTGGACCGTTTACAGGAGGTGCCACATGAGGTAAAGATAGTTCATTTTGATGTTCCTGACCATAAAGCAGTTTATAGCTTTGTTTTTGAAAATTATACACACATTTAAGTACAATAAAATGAAGAAGAGGAAGAAGAATTTAACAGAAAACAACAGGATTTGGTTGCAAAATAATAAATGTTTGTCAGTAAAAGTAACTTGATCATGACCAACACTAAGAAGAAAAAAAAAAAAAGGAAGCAACGTGTTGATGTTCTTTCTTCTCCATAACTCAGTATATTTGCAGTTAAACATGGTGGCCTTTAAGGTAATCAGTAGTAGGACTGTGTTGGTGTTTCCTTGCTAACATGCTCCTCTTCCTCTTTGTCCTCCGCAGGGTCCGATGTGTGACCTGCTGTGGTCCGACCCTGACGACCGCGGTGGCTGGGGCATCTCCCCTCGAGGAGCCGGCTACACTTTCGGCCAGGACATCTCTGAGACTTTCAACCACGCCAACCGCCTCACACTGGTGTCCCGTGCCCACCAGCTAGTTATGGAGGTATGTGTCAATAATTTTATCCGGCAAATATACATTATAGTATAATTCAGGTTATACAACACATAGACTTTTCAGACACAGTCAAGAATTACCCACTTTAGTGGTGTTTATTTGTTCTACTTGAATGAAGGCTTAACAAAAACTGATCTAAAGACACATAAATGCAACAAAAAGTTCTCCCAGCCACCATTGCTACAGAAAATAATAGCACAGTTATATCACCAGCTAGCACTCTTTTATTGAGTTCAAAAACAGTAGATTTGCATTACAGAAGCACTTTTTCCTGAATTATACATCTCTGTTGAATAATGCATCTGCTTTCCCCCAGGGTTACAACTGGTGCCATGAGAGGAATGTGGTGACAATATTTAGTGCTCCCAATTACTGTTACCGCTGTGGCAACCAGGCAGCTATCATGGAACTAGACGACACCCTCAAATACTCATTGTAAGTATGACAAAAGACTGCAGCTTGTAATTCTGTGGAGCCCTAAAAGCTGAAGCTCAGCATGACTTTTTTTTTTTTTTTTCAAATGTTATATAATATCTGAAATGGTGCTACAGGCTCTGCAAACTGTGTATGTTTGTGTATGTGTGTGGTTCCCAACCTGGAGTCTGGGCCCCCCTAGGGAGGTGCCAAAGATCACAAGGGGTGCACCAGGATTTCAAAATAAGATTTGCACAGGTATAACGTGAGTCATAGTCATAATAGTCAAATAGTCAAAGTCATAATAATACACTTACTGGATAATTTATACAATAGTCTGCATATAAAACTATTTAAAATGATATATTTTTTGCTACTTAGCAGGCCACAGTCAGTATTTGATAAAGATTCAGGCTTCAGTAATATTATTAGTACTATACTGTTTGTAGAATTAGATTCCAGTAACCTTTCAAATAACCCTAGCGCTTTGTAAAGTCCAAAAGTCCGTGTTTTGAAAAAAATGTAGATGTTATCATTTTCAAAAATTCACAACATTTTTAGCTAACGAAATATTCTGCTTTAATTCGTATTTGTTGGCGTTTAGCCTTTCAAAAACCACATCTTCACTGCGGTCTAGCAGCAATCTCCCAGCACCATTTATTACATTTATTTAACCACAACAAAAAAATCTATTTTGGCTCTAATATTATTATAGTAAATTAAGTTATTAAAATCATTAAAGATCACATTATGTATCTGCATTCACTTGGTGAATCTGTCATGACATCATCACTTTATGTAGTATTTATTTAGTTGATAAAACTGCTGAGTTATAGTGGCATTACAGTTGATTGATTTAAAAAAAAAAAAAAGACTAATGTAATGCACTGAATTATTTAATTCCTACTGAGGATTTTCTTCAAGGATTTGTAATTTTTTAAAGGGTGATAACTTCCAAGTAAAATAGGTGGGGAACTACTGTTCTAAACCATGTGTAGTATTATCCTCACAATAGTTACAACTTTATTTAATGACTGGTTGACAAATCTCGTTTGATTTTTTTCTACTTTTTTATTTCTTCTCCTAACCAGTTTGCAGTTTGATCCTGCACCTCGCAGAGGAGAGCCCCACGTCACCCGCCGCACCCCAGATTACTTCCTGTAAATTCTGACCTTTGACCCTTGTACAGTCTGGTCCAGTATTGCCATGATGATGTATGACCTTCAACTGATAACAACGTGAATGAGGAAGGGGAGGGTGGGACACTGGGGGGGTTGGGGGATGGGTGGGGGGGCTACACAGCAGTGCACATTGTATATCCACACAAAGACCTATTTAAGCATTTAGCAAAAAAACAATGTCTGTGTGTCTATGAATGGACCAAAAGGTGTGTGCCATAATCATTACAATATTCATTGCTGAGGACTTGTACTGAAAATCTCCCCTGCTATGTAAAAACAACAGTGATGTTTAAATTCCTCATCCTGTACCTGGTGTAGCTGGACTCATGGCAACGAGGTCCAAGACGAAAAATTTGCCACTTCGAATGCGGCTGTTTGAACCCCACATGCGATGGCTTATATTTAGATCTTAACGTGATCTGTTTGCACTTTTGTAAATCTAAACAAATGTAACATATGTCAAAAGATGAAAATTATTTCACACTACAGATGTTTTTGTTTCTCTCTCTTTTTGATTTTTAAAAAATTACAAATAAAGCCCCCATCAGGCAAGTTTTACACAAGGTTTCTTTGTCCTGTGTAACATTTAAGGAAAGCCCTTGTTATGCAGTCACACAGCTTGGTGTATATGAGAGACAGATGATGGAGTGTTCATCCACATCAACTCACCGACTCCCTCTGAACTACAGAGTCTGTTAACCAAACCATTTGAATAATAAAGACAAAGGTGGCTCCTTGATGCAAGTGTGCTGTTTTTCTTTCTTTTTTCTTTATAATACTGAAAAACATCGCCCTGAAAGAGATGGCAACTGGTGTTATTATAGTCTGGCTTACAGGGTCCTTGTGACCTGTGATTTAAATTTGAACTGAACCACCTGGAAGTCAGCCAGTACAGCACCCAGCGAGTAGGTCAACCATCTGGGCCGCAGGTTGGCTGGCAGAGCTACAACAGAGGAATTAGTTCAGGGTGTGTGCTATTGAGAGGTTTGTATGCTGACGGCCTTCCTCTTTCAGGGGGTTACTGTACTGGTCACGAAGCCTTCTCACAGATACACAGGACATGTTATTTTCATTAATTAAGTTCTTTCACCAAGAAAAGCAGATATTTTATGTCTCCCACACACCAGTGCCAACATTTCCCACCATCTTGTCAGTAAGGAAGCATCAGTGTGAGCACAGTGACCTTTTTCCCTTTCACGTCAGTTGGAAAAGTAGGTGTATTTAATAACAAGAATGACGGCTGCATTTCCAATAGGGGAATGCTGGTTCTCTGAGATAGTTAACTTGGACTACAAATTAGGATTTCTGACCCCTTTTACTATTAAATGGCTTGAGTAGGATTCTGTAGGCCTTACCTTTGAACTGTGGCTTCGAAGTGTTACCTTTATGTGGTGTTATTATGAGTGAAACAAAAATGACAGCCTTTAAAAGGCCAACATACAGAAACACTTGCAAGTATTTGTACCCTGTGGTACTGCAACACACACACACAATTTAAAAAAAAAAAGTTTGATAGTAGAAGTTGTGAAACTCTCGCGATATTGTCATGTTTAAGATTGGTGGGTCGGCTGCCAGTCTCGCGAGAGTTTTCGGACGCAACTCGGTGGTTACTTTCAAGACACGACCATGAAGTAGGGTGAGCATTAACTATCACTTATGTCTTACTTTTCCATGTTTGATAATATTAACCTGTATGCCACTCTGTTCGGCTAAATTGTGAAGACAGTTGGTCCAATCAAACTCTGTTGATATAGTTATGAAGGTTCTGTTTATGTGTAGAAGGTCAGCTAGCTAAAACAGGATCACTCACAGAGCTATGGCTAATTTAGCTCCACAGTTTCCACCCTGCCATTTTGTAGTAGTGATATTACTTTAAATCAGAAGAATTTGTAGTTTAAAGCAGCCAAACTAGAGTAGAATATTTTTTTAAGGCAACGTATTACTCCATTTATAACTCGACTTCCGGTCTCACTATGGTTGATCGTGTGTAGCTTGACGCAGCGACACAAATAGCAACCGGAGACCGATGACGGTGACTCTGTCATTGGTTCACAGCGCAGTTTTCTCTGCTGTTTGATTGGCTCTTCGTTTCATAGACAAGTTGCCATACGCACATACAAACACATACACTAGAGAGAATACATCACCGCTCCCTGCAAGCATGTTGTGAATTTTATGGTGTGGCAATGATGTCAGGGTTTTACACTGAGCCTGTAAACAACACGGGAGACAACGACTAATCCCTCTAACGGATACATGTAACATGATTCTTAATTATTCAGTCACCACTCAACATGGTTTATGATTTGTTTTTTGTTATTTTTTACCTGTATACTGTGTGCAAAATTTGTAATTGATCACATTCAGTCTAGAGTCCTAACCTATGATATTTTGTACTTTGCTTAAAATTCAATAAATACATCAAAAAGATCAAAATCTACAAATGTTCCTACTTACAAGTGTTATCTGCACATCCAGAGCCTGATACTGTTTATTCCTTTGCATCAGATCTGTTGTCCAAAAACGCTTAAAAACACATCAATGAGCCACATCGTCACGCTGGGTGACAGGTTTACCATGTTCCATTACCATGAATATGGATGTTGTAGTTTATTTAGGACTAATCCCACATACACTAGTTTGATGCCATAAATGGTGCCTTCAAATGGGGTTGTGGTTACCAAGTTTATAAGAAGTCTCCATGTGACCACCTCCTCTTGTGGTATTCACAGCCTTGTAAGTGGAAAGTTTATGAAAATGTGGATGTATAAAGTGAACTGGATACAGCGTTGGAGGCGGGACCCCATTCATTTCTATAAAAGATGCTCAGTGGCACATGAAGTCAATGGGTAGACTTCCAAGTCTGAGAAAGTACCCAGATCCTCTGGGTCTTTCGGGTTTTACTGGGCACTTGTGTGCGTCACAGGGTCCTAATGTCACAGCTTGAGCTGTCGCCACAGTCTGGCTTCCTGTCTGTTTTCGGATTGATTTTATGATTTTAGTGCCTGTTTTCAAAGTTTTAGATGGGCTGGAACTATTGCACCTTCACTTTCCACTTAGAGCACTGAGGCCGACCAATCAGATGCACCTGAATGTCCCTAAAACTAGACTCAAAACAGAGGCGACCAAACCTTTGCAGTGGCTGCCCCTAATCTCTGGAACAGTTTACCTCTTCCAGGGTTCCTGCGGGATCTTAAAAAGTCCCAAAAAGTCTAAAATTGAATCACCCAAATCCTGGCAGGTCTTAAAAATTCATTAACATTACTTTCATTCCAAAATAAATGCATTATCTTGCTTTTTAAGGTTTTGTTTTTTGGGTGCGCCATAACAAAACTGTTATGTTAAGCTTTGTTGTCATTTTTATTATGGATAAGTTCAGCACTTTGTTCAACTGCGGTTGTTTTTAAATGTGCAATAAAAATAATCCTTGACTAGATGCTCGAACAGTAATGTAAATATTTCCGTTGCTTAGCAGCAATCTTCTCATGACTTAACCACTTGAATGCCATGCATATTGTGTATGTGACTTCCCATGTTGTAAACACAAGCTCACGAGTTGCATTTGTGAGCACCATAAAACACTAGGCTATAGCAACAAATGTGTCTTAATCTGCAGCACCAAATAGTCTCTACACTATTGCGCTATTAAAGGTACAGTGTGTAGGATTTGGTGGCATCTAGTGAGTACCCCTCCGCTCAATCCTCCCTTACCAAGACTGCAGTAACGTGAGCCGCTGAGTGCAAAACCACAGTAACACTGTTCGCTTTGCTCAGAGGACATCCTCACCATAATAACGCTACTTTAGGAGCAACAGAGTCAGATGTCGGCTGGCGGTACCACGATTTTGCACTCTGTGGCTCACGTTGGCACTGTTTCACAAGCATGTCAGAGAACAATATGGCCTTTAGTTATGTAAAATCATGAAAGTCTCTCTCTGGAGCGAGTGTGTGGTTTGTCTGCAAGGTAGAGCAACGTGGTGGACTCTGTTAGGAGGGCCTGCTCTTTATGAAGATATGAAGGGCTCATTCAAAGCTAACAAAAACATAACGATTCTTTTTCAGGTGATTATACACTAATTAAAACATAGTCAGGAACATCATATTCCATTTGTGCTAATAGATCCCCCAAAATGCTACACACAGCACTCCAAATGTCAGAATTGATAATTGTTGTTCAGATTTATGAGATTGAAAAACTTGTCAGACTTTTTCAGTAGGTCTTTGCCACGCCCAAATAGGGCACGTCTATCTTTGTTTGCATCCTTGAAGCATTTAGCATTCCTATTTGGGAAGATTGATTAAAAAGTAATACCCCAAATGTGCTGATTTTCTCAGAAGATGGCTGAAATGGCCCAAAAGTTGTGCCAAACATCCCATCTCAGAACCTGAATCTAACCTGATTCTTTGTGTTTGCAACAGGCCTCCATAACTCAATGGGAGGGAGCTGCACCAGACACTAATGCGGTAAGTAGAGCTTGACAGAGGTCACTTTAAAATGAAGAACAATGTGCTGTCAAGGAGGAATGCATCAATCTGAGTGTATGCTCTAGTGGCTCTGTGTAAGTGTTGACACAAGCCCAGCTACAATATATTTCCTGGTCTATTTGGTCCACCATTTCAAATGCAAACCTCAGTCTCTGCCACAAAAAGACGCCACACATAAAAACAAAAGCAGCGATCAAAGACTGAATCTGCTCTTCCTTTCAGGGCCGCTCACTGAAGCAAAGAGACACGAATCAAGTTAATTAATAATCATGGTGTCTTAAATTAAATCCGTTAGGTCCCTTTGTAAACGCAATGAAGCACCGGGCACGATGAAAGACAGTGGCAAATGGATGAGGCAGTATGCTCAAATTAAACAGGAGTGAAGGTCGCTTTGCTTCAGTGTTCCACTGCTGGCACAGGTCCCCCAGATAGGCACTTTTAAAGTGAGCAGAATATTGATTACTTGCAGAAAAGTGCTCTTATTATCTTTTTCAACCATCAAACATTACCTCAAGAAATAAGAATACCTTCAAAACCGTATATTTAGTTGAGTCATTACACAATTTTCTTGCAGATTACAGTCATCACCTTTGTAATCGACAATCTCTTATTCCACAGCACAAGTGAGAACAACATTATCTCTCTGAAATCAAAATGATTACATCATTCACTTTGGTTCAGCTCTATTTTAAAAATCAGTTTTCTTCCTGCATTACACAGTCTCACAGAGGATGTGTGTGCTGTAATGACACCTCTCTCCATAAGTTCTTTATTAAAAAGCAGATTAAAATGTGCCCGGCAGAACCAGATGCCGCTGCGCTGTGGGTTTTCTGTTTTCCTGATTGAGCCTCTTCTGCAGCAACAAACCATGTAATCATCCACATTTTCCAGAGCGCTCTACTCATAATTGAAAAACTCTGTTTGCAGGTTCACAGTGAAAGCAGGCAACTGTTTTCTGCTCTGCACAGTCGAGGAACAAAGGCATCACTGAAATGAAAAACCTAACCAGTATCTTCCTTTGGATCATGATAAACACTTTCAGAGTTGAATTTCAAATGGATCTTTTATTTATTTCCATTCTCTCAATCATGTTGGTGTTCATTATTTTAAAAAAAAGAATATGATGCAGCTTTTTGCTTTACATTATGCAGCCGGTTGACTCCTGACAAGCTTCCATTCATTGGTGGACTAAAGGGGGCACCAAGGGGGGTGACAATGTTTGAACAAACCACAGCAAAAATGCCCTCTTGGATGCCCACTATTGTAGATAAAACATGACTGAAACATGAAGTGCCCTTCATGGTGCCCTTCTAGTGGAGAAAATGTCATAAAATCATCTAGGGTGTCTTTCCAGTGGATAAAATGTGATAGGATGTCATCTAGGGTGTCCGTCCTGTAGAGAAAACATGGTGAAGTGCCATTTAGGGTGGCTTTAAAATTGAGAAAACATGATATAGTACCATATAAGCTGCCCTACATGCTAGAAAACTTTTTGCCTGCTGGTCCCCTACTGCGTACAGCTGGTGCCCTTTTTACCATGTTCCTGGTGCCCTGTTTATTTTTTTCGCCCCTACCCCTCTGACAGCCTGAATCCACTACTGTCTCCACTCCAATTTCAAGTCTTAAACAGTGACCTCTGCGGCCTATTTTGGATTATGATAAGCAGTCTCCGGATCGTTGTTTTCCACATTAACATTTCATCCATCACTTCGGAAACAAGCTCATCCAGGCGGTGTGATTGTTGTGGCCTGGACTGGGCAGGCGTCCAACCTGACACACCCCAGCAGCTCATTCACCGTCCTCATGTGACCGGCATGCATTTTATTTGAGGATGCATAGGGGAAAACTGGTAGATTTTTCCCTACATGTAATAAAAGAGCACATGTCCCTGTGCAAATAGGAAATAGTAAGTCTAAAAAGTTCTCCCTTTTCTCTGTTTGATTTCTTACAGGAAAATCTATGCTTGTGATATTCTTAATTTATGTGTGTATGTGACTCACACTACACAGTAAAGTGGCATTTATAACTTGGCAAAATGCAAACAAAACTGAATCACAGGAAAAGATATTTTTAAAAGGTGGATTACAGAGGTCGGTCAGCTTTCATCGTTTAGCTTGACGCATGTCGCCATGTGTTGACAGAGCATCCCAAAAATTTCGTTTCTAGATATGGAGGTGACGACATGTTGACCGTCACTGATTAAAGAGGCCGGAGACAAAAACAGGTAACACAATACAAGAGCTTAATCCAAAGTAACACAACTCTCAGCTGCACTGTGGCAGGACGGAGCCACTGTGAGCTGCATTAATAAGGAGATGCCAGGATACATCATTCTCTTATCATTACCAATCAAATGGCTGCAGTTTATCAGTAGACCTCAGTCTTTGTTGTTGTGCCCACTTGGTAATGACAGCTATTCGGGTACCTGCTGCTGCTGCTGTTCAACATCTAAATTTAAACTCTCTGTGTGTGCCAAGGATATAAGCCCTGTGAATTCCAGGCGAGCAGATGCAGATGCCAAGCTATCATGATACAATGGCTGAACCCTCTTGTAAACAACACTATCAGAGATAGACACTGGTCAGCCATAACATTATGACCACATGCCTACTATTGAGTAGGTCCAGCACATCCCACAAATGCTTGATTGGATTGAGATCTGGAGAATTCTTGAACTATTTTTGCAGTGTGCACACTGCCTCCGTTCACTTGCCTTCTTCCCATAGTGCATCCTGGTGCCATGTCTTCCTCAGGTAAGCAGCACACACGATGCCATCCACATGTTGTAAAAGAAAATGTGATTCATCAGACCAGGCCACCGTCTTCTATTGCTCTGTGCTCCAGTTCGAGTGTTCACATACCCCTTGTAGGCGCTTTTGGTGGTGGACACGAGTCAGCATGGGCACCCTGACCCATCTGTAGCCCCATACGCTACAAACTGCGATGTCCAGTGTGTCTGACACCTTTCTGTCCGAACCAGCATTAACTTTTAAGCAATTTCAGCTGAAAACAGTAGCTCTTCTACTGGATCAAACAACACGGGCCAGCCTTCACCACGTGCATCAGTGAGCTTTGGACGTCCATGACCCTGATGCTGGTTTACTGGTTTTCCTTCCTTGGACTTTTGGTAGGTCCTAATCACTGCAGACGGGGAACATCCCACAAGAGCTGCAGTTTTGGAGAGGCTCTGACCCAGTCGTCTAGCCATCAATATGTGATCGCCCACATCCTTACGCTTGCCCATTTTTTCTGCTTCCAACACATCAGCTTCAAGGACAAAATGTTCACTAATATATCCCACCCACTGCCAGGTGCCATTGTAATGAGATGATGTGATTCTCACTTCACCTGTCAGTGGTCATGATGTTATGGCATATCGATGGTATGTGTACAATGTGACAGAGGAGGAGATCATGATAAATGGGTTGTTGTTGGATAAGTTGACTGGTGATACTGTTTGTGAAGTTGGGGGAGAGGAATCCTGGACGGGGTGGGGCAGGGAGACATTGTGCATCCCCCCAATAAAATCAACCACTGAGTTATTTAACAATAGCTTAATAGGCATACAAACATTACATCCACAGTGCATTGTGAAGTCATGTGATAACCTTGAATAACCTTGAGTAACTCCAAATAAGGATGATTGATAGAGACAGATATTTATTCATAGTAGCTTTACATAATACAGTGAACAGTAGGTATTGAATACAAACATAGAAATTTACTACAATTAAGAGAAGTTGACACATCTGATCATTTTTCACTGAATTATGTTGTTGCAGTCATATGAATAACAGAAAAAGACTTTGGTTAAATATGTGGAAAAAGTAACATGACACATAAATATATGCATAATACTACATTGTAGGGTACATACTACATTATATTTTCCATAATTTTAAAATCATTGTTATAATCAGGTATTTGTCCCACATTGTTTCTCCATCTATCTAATCGTCTTTGTCTTTTTGAGTAAATGTTAGTGATGCTGTTCACATGTCAGACTAAATATAGAGGTACAGATATAAAACGAAAAAAAAAGAGCAACAACCTCTACCCTCTCTCTCTTTCTCTTTCCACCAATTAGCATGCAGTATTGTGTCTCCAGGATACCTGAAACCATGACAACAGCAGGTTACTGTTCCCATCTGGTACAATGAGCTCCATCTGGTGGTAATAAAGAGGAAGGTCAGGCTCCTCGTCTTCAGTCGCTTTGAAGACTCATTTAGGAAAACCCTTGTTAGAGGCTTATGTATGCCACTGTGTAGGCAGCTATACTCCATTATAGTCCAAAAAAACATGATGTTTTTGGTAAATTTGCTTAGTTTATCATAGATACTAATAAATGTAACAAAGAGCATTTATGTTTAGTCGTGCCTTTTATTCACCTGAGCATGTTTTGAAGTATTGCACATTCACAATACTGTATAAAGTATAGTATATACTGTAAGGCGCCATAAAAACATTTGAAGCAGAATATACAGAAGTAAATATATATAAATATATTTATATGTGTTCTATGTGTATATATTATGTATTTATACATAATAATGTATATTATATTATGTTGTTATGTATTTATATAAACGTTTTTATGGTGAAGCATAATTTTTCCAACCTAGCAAAACATAATATTACCATACTTATTTTCCATATAAATATATATGGAATTTATAATCTTCAAAATAAGAAAATAAAAAAATACATGGTTTCAAAAGTTAATTAATAAATTAATATATATAAATATTTTTAAAAAAATGAATACTACTACTACTACTACTAATAATAATAATAATAATAATAATGCTATATGCATTTACTGAAAGTCAGCTTTAGACTGGTAAGTTTAAATGTCTTGCAAAAGATCAATTATTTGAAAAGTATGAATGCTGTCATAGTATATAAAGTGGTATTAACAAGATTCCAATTAAAATGTGTTTTTGTTTCATCATTATGAAACAGGTGTGAAGTATTTAGGCTGAAATATTTTAGAATACAAATAGTACCAATAATTATCTAAGATTACATTCATTCATTCATCGTCGCGGGGGGCTGGAGCTGATCCCAGCTGGCATTGGGCAAAGGTGGGGTTCACCCTGGACAGGTCACCAGTCCATCGCAGGGCACATAGAGACAGACAACCATTCACGCTCACATCCACACCTACGGGCAATTTAGAGTCATCAATTAACCTAAATTGCATGTTTTTGGATTGTGGGAGGAAGCCGGAGTACCCGGAGAAAACCCACGCTTACACAGGGAGAACATACAAACTCCAAGCCGGAATCGAACCTGTGAGGCGACAGCGCTAACCACTACACCACCGTGCAGCCCTATCTAAGATTACAAACAATTTTCCCCTGTAAGAGGTCATTGGGCCCCAAAACTATAAAAACACCTGCATCAGAGAATCAGAATCGACTGACAGAAACTGACTAGTCTAACAAAATAATCTTAGTCGAGGTCCACTTCTAAGTAGACTTTTGTGGATGTTTCAGCAGCATCTCTCGGCTCTGACGTGACCTCAGAAAGGATCTTCGCTCAAGGCGATGAGAAGTGACCCGTCTCTGTCGACAAAGAAGACCACGAGATCCTGTTGGAAGCTCTGGAAAAGGAAATTGTGAGTAAACCGTGTGCATTTTTTACGATGCACAAAAATGTTTTGTTCATTTCAGTGCAACCTTGTTCCCAGTTTTTGCTGTTTGAGAAGAAAATGAAACCACCAGTCAAACAAACAAACATTTGCACTTTTTTCCATGATGAAAACAATAATCCAGGCCTTGTTAGAAGTGAAGAGCCTTGATTGAGATGTAATTTAAAAATAAAGACTGACAGGAGGCAACACTTTATTTGTATTTGTGGTGTGGTGCTAAGACAATATATTAACACTTGATATTACTCTCTGCCTCTGGTGCTCTGTCGCCACCCAGGGTTGGCTACATCCCCTTTGTTTTCATGCCTCACTGACACATACTGTATACATGTGTTGCTACAAAAAGCCCTGTTGTTGCATCAGTAATGAATAATAAGCTGCAGCTCATAGCAACACACACAACACAACACAACACAGTATTTGGTGTTTGGTTTGTGCATTTTCAAAGTTTCTCATGTCCTCCAACTGTAGAGTTTGTGAGAAGCTTCGAAAGCAGCAATTATAATTTAGAAACAGGAGCACTGTGGTGTCTCAGTAGACACAGAGACACAACACCACAATCTGATCTACTCATTACCAAAATGTTTTTTTTTTTTTTTTTTTTGGTTTCCTTTTAATCCTGGATGCACCAGTCAATTTAAGGGGAGACACACTGGTAAAGGGTACAGATTTTAACCAATAGATATCACCATGACACTTCCCCAGTTGATCACTTATATCAAGGGAATTGTTTTTGGTATTACAAGTTCTCTCAAATTTGATGTCTGAATATGCAAATGAAGCATTATGTTATTAAATATGTGCTAATTTGCATACATTTCTGGAACAGAAATCTGAACACTGGGGAAAGCCAGGTTCAAAATTCAGTTTTCATTTTGTTGACACGTTAGAGTCATTACAGTTTGGATATCTTGTTATCATTCAACAGCTATGAAAAAATCCATTTTCACCATGTTTTTAGGACTAAAATGTTCTATAAATCAGGCTATGAATTATATATATTAACAAATCCCTCTGTAAAAAAAAAAAAAAAACTTTCACAATAGGTAACAGGTGGTTACTTACATTAAGACAATTATTTCTTGTTTTTATTTAAAATTTTCTGAATTTTTTGGTGAATTTAGAAGAAATCTACAGATTCAAATAGACTAAATGTTGTAAAATTCACACCTAAATGTGTACTTTGGATGTCTTGTATCCACTAGTCTAAAAGAAATCATGTTATGGAAGCAAAATAGCCCCAAATCTCAAAATTGTAAGTGCATGAAAACAATGTTTTTGCCTGGGATGTCTCACCTTAAGACATTGGTAATGAGAAAGAATCATATATCAGCTTAATATCGGCCCCTTTCTGACCTGTCCAGGGTGTACCCCGTATTCAGCCAGTGTCAACTAGGATCGGCGGGTACATATAATGGATGGATCTGTCCCCTTCCCCTGTCAGCTGAGTGGATCCACTAGTAGGAAACATCTTTCATGTTACTGTCTGAAGAAAAGACTGTTTTTTCTCTTTATGTCTTCCTGTGGTGCTCAGTGAGACACAATGTTTTATATTGGGACACTGATATTACGACATCCTGCTTTACATTACTAAGAGATCAGCTACATGATAACAAGACAATGAGTCTGCGGCCACAGCAGGGACTCTGTCGGCTGCACTTTGGCACAGTGGGGCCCTGAGCAAAATGCTAACATCACAATGACAATGTTAACATGCTGATGTTTAGAGGTCATGTCTAAAATTGTGAAATCGGATTTGAGATCTGCAAAAACTTGCGAAAACTTTTGCATGACAACCTACCCTAACCTTACCCATTCAAGGTCAATGCCTAACCTTAACTATTTAAGGTGAATGCCTAACCTTAATTATAAGAGATCAGTGCCTAACCTTAATTATTTACGGTCAGTGCCTAACCTTAACTATTTAAGGTCAATACTTAACTTTAACTATTCAAGATCGATGCTTAAGTGTGGAGTGCTGTTATAGCTCACTTGGTGGAGCGGGTGCCCCATGTGTCAAGGCGGAAGTCCTTGCTGCAGGTTTGAGTCCTGCCCGGAGCCCTTTGCTGCATGTCGTCCCCTTTGTCTCCCCCTTTCAGCACTGTCTGTATCAATAAAATTATGAAAAACTCTCTCCAAAAAATAATACAAGACTGATGCCTATCCTTAACTATTAGAGGTCAGTGCCTGACCTTAATTATTAGAGGTCAATACCTAACCTTAACTATTTAAGGTCAATGCCTAATCTTAACTATTTAAGGTGTATGCCTTACCTTACTTATTAGAGCTCAATGCCTAACCTTATCTTTTAGAGATCAATGCCTAACCTTATCTTTTAGAGATCAATGCCTAACCTAACCAATCTTGCTAAAGTTTCCCCAGTTTGCTGGTTCCCTTCTAGCCACCATGTTTAGCAGGTATAGTGCATGGTGACATTTGTCAATTAGCACCAAACACAAAGCACAGCTGAGGCTGATGGGAATGTCCAAGTTATTATAATTCATCTATGTGGGGAAATAAATGTTGTAGTAAATTTCATGGTAACCCGTCTAATAGCTCTTGAGATATTTCAGTCTGGTCCAAAATGGTGGATCAACCGACAGACACTGCAATGCCAGATTAAGGGTCATTTCACTGCACAAATGCACTAATTTTAAGCACAACCATGTTCTGTCCAAAACTAATTAAGTGGTTTTGTTGCCTAATCCTGAACAATAGTATTTGTTTAATTCACAACGTTAAGCATGTGTTTACTGTGACCAGAAAGTGATGCACAGGGGTCTGACAAAGTCGGTATATGACGAGTTTGGTGGAGAACGTGTTGGCCCTCTATATAGAAATTAGTATAACCCAGAAATGAAGGAGACAGTTGATTATAACGATAAAATTGCAGATCATGCATACACTTTCCTGCTGTGAACATTTCAACTCTCACACACCATCTTTAGAAAAGATTTGGTCTAATTTTGTCTAAATCCAATGACAGCATCCTTTTAATCAATTTAAACTTCATCATCACCGCCACTGAAAGCCCCATCGCCCTTCACAGATCCTAAAATCTGACCGACACTCCCTACATACTGCAGGCTTGACCGACTGCCCAAACACTCCAACACCACTCAGCTGTGTAATTAAATTATCACCATGGCCCATGCAGATGTACCGAGACATCGCAGGTCTAATGAGACAATTAGCTTGTACCATCTCAAAGCCTTGCTGCTCATTAGCACTGATGGCCGCAGGACATGCTGATAGCTCCATCACAGCCCCGCCCTAACACTCAGACTTCCAGCCGCCGCCAGCAGGTTTCTGTGGAGGCTAATGGGTCATTAGAGTGAGACTGATGAGTGAGGTAAAAAGGCCTGAGTGACCTCTCCATCCACAGAACATGAGGGAGAGAAAGGGAGGGAAACATGCATTAAGCCACGATAACATTTAACCAACATACTTTATGAATACTAAAAGAAATACTGAAGACTGCACCTCTTCAGCTGCAGGGAAAACACAATGAAACACTGCATTATTAAAAAACAGACCTCCTATGCAAGTGAAAACATTCATTTGAAAGCTTCCATCATAATAGAAATGTCATTTAACTCTGAAATATCAGCCCGATTTTGACATCTATTCGCATTTCAATGCACGGATGCACTAACTAATATTAGGAGAGATCATAGAGGAGTAACGAAACTAGAAAGATACTCACATTTAAAAAACTGGAAACAGATCTTTAACTTTTTTTCTAAATAATAATTACTCAAACCAATTAATTGATTATTAAAAATAGTTGGAGATTAATTTAATAGTTGACAGCTAATCGAGTAATCGTTGCTGCGCACAAACAGGCAGCAGGTAAGCTTTGTATGTCATTACACTTTAGATCTGTGATGTTAAAGATACATATGTGTGTTTAGATATCGGTTTTCAACTGAGCATTTTGTGTTTAACATCTGACAGATATTTTTGTTTCAGGTTTCAGTTTCAATTAGGACTCTCAAGACTCAAGGTGATTTAAAGTTAAAGTTAAAGTTTTTCATTAATATACAGTGTATTCATGGGTTTCTATAGTCTCTTTACAGGCGGTTTTAGTCTAAAAAAAGATAGGTTCACCTAACTTGAAGCATGTTTGAAGTTATTCAAGATTTTTTTTTAAATAAACCACAATGCATTGCTTAGTATCAGTAGTTCCCAACCTTTTTTCTAAAGGGACCCTTTTCTATCATTGGGTAAACTGACAAACCCCTGACTAAGTGACACAGCTTATGGATAGTTCATATTATATTCAATGCATATCAATATCAAAACAATATCAGTACAGAACAAGTGATAAACTACAATTAACCCAGATTGTGAACACAATAACTGCAGGAAGTTTGTGTGAAATGAGCAATTTGGATTATTTCTTGTGAATATTGCATCAGAGATGAGTTTTCTTGTTAATTTTAAGAACTTTTTTATACAATTCTTTGTCTGTATTATGTTTTTTTTTTTATAAATTCAGTGTTTTCTTCTCTCTGACGCTTGGCTGTTGTTTCATTATAGTTCTTTGGTTGTTTAACGATGCACTTTTCTAATTTTTCAGTTTAGAATTTAAAGTTATAATATAACGATGTATAGACTGATCCAAAAATAATCCCTCTCAATCCTCACTTACTGTATGCCCACTAGAAGTGTGTGACAATGTCTAACCCTGCAGCTTTCTGCCTGTATTTTCTCTTTTCTTCTTATTTTGCTGCACTCTGGACGCTGCTGGGCTTCAGCAAACAGCCTTTGTGTCCCACATGGCAGTTTAAACACCAGCTAATAACAGCATGCAGGATGTGCAGCCCGTTGAGGTGGTCAAATATCACCGCTTTGTTATGACCCTTGGCTTCTGATGCTACTGCATAAGTCCCAGGTGTGATTCCCCTGCTCCTCTCATACATATTATACCTTTAGATAATAATCCAAAATTTAAAGACAACAATTTCATTTCGTTTTCTTCACAGAAATGAATAAAATGCTAAGAAATAGGCAAACTATATATTTTTAAGAAGTTGTCTTTCACCCACTTAAAATGAAGAAGGCCTTGCGACCCCCCTCGAAACTTTGATTCAGGAGTCAAGAAGTTTATCGTATATACACCGTCAATGAAATGCTTATTTTGTCAGTGTCCCTTCACGCAACAGTAATAAAAGCAAGAATTCAAGTAAAAAAATGGTAAAAAAAAAAAAAAAATACAATATAAAATGTTAAAATAGTAAAGTGCTCTATGCATCAGGTAAATATTGCAAATATTGGCAACTCCTAGTTGGGGTTGGAACCAGTGGCATAGGTCATAGTGCATGTGTTATTAATGCGCAAAATGAATCATGACTTCCAAATTCATTAACTGGAGAAACTTTTTCTAACCTGGCTCAGAGAACGAAGGGGGAAATGTATCATAACCCTGTTGTTCAAGCATTTAGCAGTTCGTACAGTACTATAACTTCCCTTAAAATCTCCCTCAGTTGTGATCATGTGGTGTTTCCTGTGCAGTATGTCGGTATATAATGAGAGGGAGAGAGAAACACTCCCTCAGTATTCATAGAGAGAGAGCAATGCACCATTTCTCTGCCCTTTCTATTAAAAGCACCTGAGCTCAGCAGTGATACTCTCTTCCTGCCTATTTTGGCTGGATCCAGGCCTTTGTCCAGCCTCTGACAGACAGACAGACAGACATTGGGTCACATTTTATCCATGCAGCAGCCAGACAGAGAATTACAGAACAAACTATTGCTACTCAGAAAAGAGTATGCTTAGAGTTGATTAAAAACCTTAAAAAGTTTCTTACTGCTCACTTTATCTCACTATTTTCCAGCTGATAAAATCAAGTTTTCTTCTGGTGATGAAATCCCACAAATGGACCTGTTTCCTCCCCCGAGAACCTCGGTAGCAACGCATCATGTAAATGTGTTTTGCATTACATAAAGACCATGCTTTTCATTCCTGGCTCTTGGGGGAGCCAGAAAAGACCAATGCCGCACCCGGGCCCTTTTGTCTGTGTGTGTGACCTACATTCTCTCAATAGTGAAATGCTAACAGGGCAGCGGGTCTATTGATAGCAGCAATCTGGACCCGCTCAGGGAAACGGTCAAGAGAATGATTAAACTAGATTAAATAGACAGTGATATTTGCTGGAGCATTGAGTGGGTATTCACTGAAGCCCTGCAGTGGGACTCAGTGTGTGACTCACGTTATTGAGCTGTGTCATGTGATTCTGGTGGTCGATATCTGCAACAGTTTCTGCCATTTAAGAGTCTAAAAGACAATGAAGTCTGCAGTAACTTTGCTTTACATGCATACTATAATGTGATTACTGCCAATAATCCCATAAAACAGTGTAATTAAGCTGTTCATAAGGTTACATTTCCCTGTTTTTTCTGCTTTGGGCATCATGTTCAACACACTATGGCTGGATGTAATGATTTTTATTAATTAATATAGTATATAAATAGTGAAAAACATTCATTAAAATTTCATAAAGCCAGAGGCTTATGTCAAATTGCTTATTTTGTTTGACTGACTATCCAAAACCTAAAATATATTGAGTTTATTATCACATAAGGCAAAGAAAAGCAGCACAATGAGAGGCTGGAATTGGGGAAAGTTTTTGCTTGAAAATAACAATAAATTGATTATCAAAATAATTGCAGATTAGTTTGTTTGACAGTATGTTAATTGACTAAACAGTTGACTGTATACACACACTGATTAGAGTACTCAGCATGTTATTTCTTAAATGCTCAGGTCTCAGATAAAAACAAGACACAAGAAGAGTTGTTGTGGGTTAAATATAGAAAAGAAAGATAAACCTCCTGAGAACTTGTTGCATTCAGCTGGAGGTTGTGTGGTGTAGTGAGTAAAAGTAAACTTCTCAAAAAGCAATCTGTCACATGCTGATGTATTTTTATTTTCACCTCTACCTGTATGATAGCTGCAATGTGAAGGCGGGAAAAAGTGGTTCCTGGTTCTCCTTGAAAAGTCTCCTTCTGAGGGGCTCATCCTAAAACTTAACCTTTAGCAATAATGTTTTAGGTCCCTGAAACATTTTCTGCCATCAGACTCCTGCTCTACATCGTCATCTTTTGGATTACACAGGCACTTACACACTAATAATTTCTAAGGCTGTTAAAGTTAACATGATGATAACGCATTAATGCAAATTTGTTTCAATGCCACTAATTTCTTGAACTCATTAACACAATTGATCTTCCGGAGGTTGTACTGGTTTTACCCGGCTTAAGGTTAGAGAGAAGGTGCTGTTATCATATGAAACTATAAAGCCTAACAAATCCATTGGTACCAACAAAGCGTCATACTAGCTTGTTATGAAGGATGTTAAGAAATGCTCCAAACTTGCGCTAAATTTTGAAAAAACTGAAAAACTGTCATGGCCATTTTCAAAGAGGCCCCTTGACCTTTGACCTAAAGATATGTAAATGTAAATGGGTTCTATGGGTACCTACGAGTCTCCCCTTTACAGACATTCCCACTGTCTGATAATCACATGCAGTTTGGGGCAAGTCAGAGTCAAGTCAGCACACTGACACACTGACAGCTGTTGTTGCCTGTTGGGCTGCAGTTTGCCATGTTATCATTTGAGCATATTTTTATGCTAAATGCAGTACCTGTGAGGGTTTCTGGACAATTTTTGTCATTGTTTTGTGTTGATAATTGATTTCTAAAAATAATTGTGTACATACATTGACAGAGTTCCACTCCTGTGTTGATAAGAGTACTATATATTTCACTAATCTTCCTTTAAGGTATATTTTGAACAGGTAAAAGTGTGATTTATTTGCGATTAATCATGATTAACTCTGCACAGTCATGATTAATCATGATAAGATATTTTAATCAACTGATATCCCTACTTATAAATGCTCACAGTTGAACAAATGATATAGCTGATACAGACAAGATGCCATCTGAGGCTAAGGATAATAATTAATAATCGTTAACACGTACCATAGTGAAATAATAGGTCATTTTTTTCAGGTCATGAAGTCTGAAGAGAAAAATGTGTGAATAATTTGTAAGTAATTGCAATTAATCATGGACAATCATGCAATTAATTGTGATTAAATATTGTAATCGATTGGCAGCCCTAATAACATTATCTGGACTGACAGCAGGTTGAGGCCATTTTTTTAGAATATAATAGGATAGATCTTTATCATCATTGTGCTAAAAACAATGAAAATCTGTTAAGTGGTAAATAGTAAAAACAACAAATAACATCAGAAGCAGAATATATATCAAGACAACTAAAAAAAACAAGATAAAAACAAGATTCAGTGACCAGTGCAGAAGTAGCAGTCTTACCTTTACCTTTACTTTTACCTTTACCTTTGTTCTTGTTTTAATATTTTACTCTTTTAGTGAGTCACTCTTGATTTCTTCCTCCTGTGTGGCTTTATGTCTATTGTAAAATCAAATCACATTTTGCAAATTTGCAGCATAACGTCAACAAGTGAAGTCACAGTACTATTTAAAAGTCAGTCCATATTTTTGCTGACTTGATGTTAATCACTTTACCGGCAGAACCGTGCAGGCACAGTGCATTAGCCACTGATGGATTATGTAGATTTAAGGTAAGCCCCTTGCTGCTGAGTAGTATTAGACTTGTACTAGACTGGTGCACATTATTTTTGATTTTCACCTGTCATCCTTCCAGAAGTCATCGTGGGGTGATTGTATGAGGTGGATGGCAGGTAACATCTTCTTTTACAGACTTTTTGAGAGATGGATGACACTTTTAGTCCTTGTCTCCACTGTCACCGCTTTATTCACCTCACTAAGTGGTTGCAGCTAGCTCATGATACTGTTACCATGACAACAGACAAAGTTAATCATGATGTGCAATGCCTATGTATATATCTATGGATACATCCCTTTATGATAAATGCAATGTACAATAAGTCACTGAGGTCTGCAGTCACATTGTAATTACCTATGGGAATATTATGGGAATATCACAGGCTAGTGTAACATTAGAGAGGCTTAAAATAAGGCCTCTATAAATGCAATATTGAGTATCAGTATACAGAATGTCACTATAGGATATATAAATATTGGCATGGACAAGGGCCCATCGGCACAGGCCCAGGGATCCAAATGATCAGATGGCTCCTGTTAATTGTTAACATTTTCTTTGGAAAGACAAAAGAAAAAGTCTCATCTGATATTTAGTTTTGTAATATTTTGTTTATCTTATGTTTACACAAATATACAAAAAGCCATCATCACATTTCCTGTCATGGTTTCCTGTAATATTTGGTATACTCTCCTTCAATATGTGAACCTGCTGTGGCAGGAGGCTTTTGGGAAGAATTCAGACCTCTACCCTCATGACTTTGCCTCTTTTCATCTCCAGCATGAACAAAATACTGAAGTTTAAGTGTAATTCCCAAACAGTGAAAGAGGCCGGAGGCCCTTCGTCTCAAAATCTGTCCATGAACCACTGGAGATGCAGAAAACTAGCGTTAATCGGCATCATGAGATCACTTTACACTCACATCACAGACACGCTGTGGTGCTAGCTGCAGCACATTCACCCCTTAATAGCTGCACCATATTTAATATAATATACTGCAACTTATTGTAGTTTAACTGCACAGTTGGACTTTTTTTTATTTCTACTATATCTTTTATTACTACTTCATATTTTGTTGTGTATATTGCATTTTTGATATATTTTATTGCTATTTATATCAAGCACAGTACCGGTGCCGGTGTTGCACTGAAATCTGTGACCATCAAAATTTGTGAACATGAACAAAATATCAAATGCCAAAAATGCAATATGTATAACAAAAGATACAGTAGACATAAAAATAAAGTACAGCTGTGCATATAAAATAGGTGCAGTATATTATATTAAATATGGTGGGTGTATTTGTCACAGGGATACTTGTATCAAGGCATTTTTCTTTTTAACCTCATGCAGCTCGTAACATCTCTGTCATAAAGACATGATACAAAAAAACACAAAACTAACTTGTTAATTATTTTAATTTAATATTTTCACTTTAAAATGTATTCACTAAACTCTAAAAGAGAAGCAAAAGATAGGTAACAGTGGGATCACATTTTCTGACAACAGCCATCAGAAATGGTGACATCATATTGCTGGCTCCTCTGCAGTCAGTATAAGCCTTACTGCCTTACTTTGACTTATCTGTATACTTGTCCGTGTACGCCAAGAATACTTAGACTTTTCTGTATACCTGTCAGTCTAATGGTGCCTTCAAATGGGGTTGTGTACATGATATGTGTTGCGTTCAAGTGGTTAAGTCGTGAAGAACACCGCTGCTAAGCACCGGCAATATTAACGTTACTGTCCAAGTCGCGAAGCCACAGAGACTAACAATTTAGCAAGCTAGCAAGTGCATAACATAACGCAGGAAATGCAAAGACATAGTAACAGAGGAGAAATATGAGGTTGTTGGCAATGTCAACATTTTCCTCATACATATAAAATTACCAAGAAAAAGATTTCACACGTCAACAAACACATTACAAATCGTGAACTCTGAGCTTTCAGAAACTTTTCACTTACAAAGTCGTGAATACGACATGAGGGGGCGTTCATGTGGGCCCCACTGGTAAACATGTCAACATCTGAAGGCACCATAAGTCAAGAATACTTCAACTTCTCTGTGTACTTGTCAGTATAAGCTAAGTATTCTTTGACTTCTCTATATATGTCTCTGTACGTGCCAATTATACATAAGTATACTTTTGTGAAGTACATTTGTGATAAGTACATAAAAAGTAAACTTAAAGAATAGTACCTTAAGTTTAAAAGAAGTAAATTAATAACACACTTGAATAAACTTTTTGGTAAGGGTGTAACAAATATAACTTGAAATTACAAACTTGCATCACAGAAATACTTTAAATTAATGTAGGAATAACACTGCAACAAGAGAGTATCCGTGTGTTAGACTGTTTAGACATTAAAATGACCTCATATCACACAACTTCAGGGCTTGAATATGTTTTAAACGCGTCTGTTTTATGATGACTGTTGCAGGCTTGCGGCACCTGAATACAGCATTTTTCAGATATTGTCCGGGATGAAACAAAGTTAGACGTATCTTACCCCTTCATACCAACGCAGATATAGTTGGGTTTTATTTCAGGGGCGTTATAACAAACGTGTTTTTACATGGACATGTGTGTGTGTACTGACATAAAAGGGGCTGTACCTCTGCTGGCGACCGACGTCACCAGAAACAGCGAGCGAGCCAGTTGTTTTGGGAGAAGAAGAAAAGGGTTTCAAGCGGAAGAAACACCGGATTTGGTTTCGGCTGTACTCAGTTTATGGTCCTGCTTCAGTTTTTTTTAATACATTTTGAATAATGTCGACCCCGGCAAGGAGACGGCTTATGAGAGATTTTAAAAGGTACCGCAACGTTTTGGCATTCATCTCTGTCTGTTTGTGTGTGTGTAGCTAGCTAGCTAGCTAGCAGCGTCAGCTAGCCGATGAAGCTAGCTTGGTTAGCTTACCGTTAGATTCTGATGCAGAGAATACTGTATATAAAGAGTGGCTGGCGTTATTGTGGAATAAACTCGTTATTTTATATGGTTTGTCTGTACACATGGTCTCTATAGGAGTGACAAAGGAATTATTGTGTTTCAGTGCTATCTGACGATACCCGAAGAAGGCTATTAGGTGTAATGCAGTGTTTGTGTCTTCTGTCTATAACGGGAGTCTTTGCATTTTTCCTAGCTTGTTTGTTTGTGGACGTAAAGGAGCGACTCCGGCTAGCTGAGGTTACCTGAGGTGGCTTTACACATTAAAGGCAGACTAAAGGTTTACCCAACCCGTTGTCTTACCTCAAATAGCCCTGATTAAAAGCTAATGTGACAAGATTTATCCCAATTACTCCGTGTGCTCTGCAAACTGTCGGTTTAAATTCTGCTGCCTTAATCAAACTCAACCAGCCAGGCAGCATTACGGTTTCAATCCCCACACCTTGGTAGCAACGTGGCTCGCAGGTGTTGCACAACTCCCTGTCTGTGTGTGGTCGGGGCTGCTTGGTCTCAATATTAAGTATGATATGATGACCTGATATGTGCCTGCCACCTCTTAATACTTTCTTAAAATTACTTCATTTTACAGGTCTGCAAATTTCATGGTGTTTAGGTGATAATTAGCAAGTAACCTATTTGAAATTTTATAGGAATTGCTGCCAAATTACCCCAATATCTACCTGAAATTTATCAAAAATTATTTTATAATATCATATAAAAATTGCATGTAATTGTTAAAAAATATGGCCCTTAGGCTTGAGAAGCAGCTGTGTCCTGCTGTTCATCACTTACTATTAGGCACAAATATCACCATTGTGTGACTTGTAATCTTATGTCGTATGGTCTTTTTTTTATTTTTTTTTTTTTTAAAGAAATTTCAAATAAATCACTAGCTAATTATCATCTGTTAACAGCAGACATATATTCTTTTCCTGGAAATGTATTAATTAAATTACCAGGTATTGGGGAAACAGTGGAATATAATTATTAAATAATGTTTATAATTAAGTAATTTTTGATAAAATTTTTGAGGTAAATATTGGTGTAATTTTGCAGTAATTTCAAAGAACTTTCACATAGGTTACTTGCTAATTATTACCTGATTACCATGAAATTTACAGACTTGTAAAATAGTGTTATCAAATTTAGTGTATTTAAACAATCCCAATATTATCTCCTGTAACTGATAAGACAAACTTGTGCTTTGACGAGAAGAATATGTTAAGGTGTCCTGGGAGAGTCGCACCTGGCAAGAGGCTGCTTGTAATACCTGCCATCTCCAGTCTGGTGCTGTGCTCCATATGGCATCCTACAGTATGTGTGTGTGTTTGTGTGTTATTCACACACACACACACACACACACCTGTCAGTGGAAAACAGATCCTAAGCTGTTCTACTAAGAGCAGCCGTTGAAGCAGGGCAGATAAGGTGTCACTGTAACTCTACTCTGATGTGCTAGTCCCCAGGTGGTAAACTGTAACACTGAGGCAAGGAAAAACACAATGGCGCATTCCTGGATCAGCCGCTGTGTCCACGCCAAGGCTGGCTGATTAAACTGTGTGATATTGCCTAACCTTTCTAGTTTTATCTCTAAGTCAAACTATTTGCACAATATGTGTCTTGGAAATGAGCGATGTAATTGTTTGAACAACAACAATTCAGTGTGATATTTTGGCACAGTACCTTGGATGTGAAAATGACACTTTTGTGTTGAAGTATGGCTCATATATATATATATATATATATATATATATATATATATATATATATATATATATATATATATATATATATATATATAAGCAGCACTTAAGCGAATGACATGAAACCAACAATCATCACCTTACAGATATGGAGGAAATCAAATATCATGATGTTTTTGACTGAATACCTTTATCAATATTATGATGTTATAGCATTGACCACTGGTGCTTTTACAGAATATTTACCAATAAGTGTTTTGATGAATAATTACCAGCAATGTAGATATAATGACTAAGTGGATAAAAGCAAATAACAGAACAATTTGATTGGTCTGGTAAGTTCAGAAAGATACATCACTTTAATGTAATGCAGCCTTTAAAACCGGGAAAAGACAATACTAATGCCGATATTACGTCATCCAAAAGCTAAGATAATATTTAGTCTCATATCACGGTATCGATATAACATTTATGTATTGCTCACCCCTGGTTCGTCGCTAGTCTGGTTTGGGTTGATAACGACAAACTGCAGCAACATTTTCCCGATCTTATATCCATTCTAACACCGTTAAAGTCTTATTGGCATTGAGTGTTTAGTTTGTTGTTGTGTAACCTAACATTAACCAACATTCAGCATTTTAAATGATTAATGCTATTGGATAAATGGTTAAAAGAAATATTAACAAGTAATTAAAAAGCGCAGCAGAGCGGCTTGTCACTTTAAGGAGAAAAGTTCATCCACGTTAAGAGCCCACCTTAAGAGAGTCTGAGCTGGCACAGATAAAGGAAGTAGCTTCCCGTCTTTAGCGGAGGAGTTGTAACTTGTAGCCTTGTCACATTTATTCACCGACAAATAATGTAAAATAAATAACAAATAATGTCTGCTACAGCTATGTTCACAGCTGTAATGCCAACAACAATCCCACACTCGCTGCCGCCACACACATGATCTGTTGGAAACTCACTAAAGTTACGCAACAGCGGGTATGAAGCCACCGGCAACGCCAGCAGCTGCTAATGTAGCATTAACATACACACTGTGTGTCAGACAATTGCTCTGGTTACGCCGGGCAGACACACAGCTGACAACCAGCTAAACTAAACTAAATGTGAGGTGGAAACGTTTACTGGGAAAGTGGCTGCATGTCCACAAAACTACACGCAGCACCGTGGCTGCTAACACTTTCAGACGGTGAACTGGAGACAGTGAATGCAGCATCGTGGCTGCTGCAGAAATTCTCCTGCCGGTGAACTGGGGACTCAGTTTGTTGTCGTCATATCCTGCAGATGACGTATCGCTGCATGTGAGGCACAAATCTTGTTGGATAACGGATACGAAAGTTTTCCACAATTAGCATCCCTAAACCCCAGATAACCTCCACGTTCATAATAACTGAAATTATATCTAGGGCTGCAAGTAGCAATTCTGTTGATCATTTTTTTGGGATGTTTGTGAAAAATGTCCATCCCAGAGCCCAAGTGATGTCCTCATGTCTTGTTTTTGTCTGACCAACAACCCAAAACCTATACATATTCAGTTTAACAGGATATAATAATGACTTTAATATCAAAGTAGTTGCTCACTAGGGTTGCAACTAACAATTATTTTCATTGTCAGTTATTTTCTTGATTAACCAATTAGTTATTTGGTAGATATTCAGTTTACTGTCATAGAGGAGTAAAGAAACCAGAAAATATTTACATTTAAGAAGCTGTAATCGGAGAATTTTGTCCTTTTTTCCCTTAAATACTCAAACCGTGAGTAGCCAATGAAAATAGTTGGCCATTAATTTAATAGTTGACGACTGATTAATCGTTGCAACTCTGTAATGCTTACCAATGAACTAATCAATGAACTAAACTGATCAGTAATCCCCAGTTTTCAAGTAAAATGAAGTAACTATCGCTCTGTGTAGTAGTGAAGTTGTGAGGAGCATCCCTCCACCAGCAGAGTGCTCAGGCAGATTACAGTAAATGAGGTTAATTGCAGTGGGTCTGTCTGCAGCGAGGGACTTAGACATGGATCTATTCACACACAGACTCACAAATCAACCTACCTTGTTTTATAGCTGTAAGCTCTTATTAAACCAGCTTTTATACTAGGAGTGGGATTGTAGGCATAAATAGTCTGCAGCGATTATGGACCTGGCCCACATGCATTGGCAATCTGAAACAAGACCTTTAATGTGACACAATAATGTACCCCAAGTATCAGCAGCAGGTCCGACAGAGAGCCGGTCCACTCTGAGTACTACAGTAGTACTGAGGCTCATTTCAACACGCTGCCCATATTTGTCATACAGGCCTGTTCTACAGCCTGCACTGATCAGTAGTTTAACAAACCAGAGGCTGTTGTCGGAAACTTAATTTAAAACGACCTGCGACATCTGTGTGTTTTGATTTGTTGGCGTCTTGGTTGCTAGGCAGTTGTTGCTGTGGTGTTGTTGAGCTGCACTTCACAGAGATCACTTGTCAGTCAAACAGCTCTGGACTGTTTTCTTTGTGGAGCTGGAGCTAATGACTGTTAATGATTTATCCACTATTATTAGTATTTTTGGTTTTCCGAGGACTCATTTGGGCTGTAAAATGACAAAATAAATGTTGGCTGCAACCCTACTTTTAAGCACCAAATTTCTCACATTAGTGAAACCAGCATGTTAGCATTATGTTAGCATAAAGCAGCTATAAACACAGTCTTTCTGTGTGTTAAATATCCATACTACCTTAGTATTTAGTATGTCAGAAAAAGATGTATGCCCCAATACGTAGTATGTCCAAATACCAGGATGTCCTGCTACACCAAGTCACATTTTGCAGTATGCAAACCAGCATGCTTTTGTGGCTGTTCTGACCTACAGTCCTCTGCACAGCAGCTATCTGAGCAAGATGGTCAAAGTTCAAGGCACAGTCCTATGAAGAAGTTGTGTGTCCCAATTGTATGCTCACTGCATGCAACAGGACGAACGGTGTAAGGGCAGCTTCAGTATGTACATAAAGTAAAAAGAAAGTATGCAATTTGGCTTTTCATTGATGAACGTAGAGCGGAACGATCTTGAAAAGATATCTAATTATGATTTTTGCTGATAAAGCAACAGCAATATGATGTTGGAGGCAATGCATTACATCAGTCACATCATTACTCTCAGTAAAAGTAAAAAGATCATGGTGATCATGTTTTTTTGTTTTTTTTTTGCAAGGATCAGAACACAATTTTTTTGACTAGGACATCACTGCCACACCGCAGCACTAAATCAGAGTGTGGGTTTGTGGTGGCGTTATAGCTGTGAACATAGCTGTAGCAGACAGTTTGTACAGTTTAGTTGTCGGTGAATAAATGCTACGAGGCTACAGCTCCTAATTGCAGGTAGTATTTGACTGGAGAAGTTTTGATACGACTGGTACGGGTTGTTTTGGTTGGTACATAACAGAATTGATACTGAGACCTACTAGTCCATATGGCAAAAATTCTAATCAATTTTGCTGCCTTTGTTAACGTATCAATCAGCAAAATATTTCATCGCTATGTCTTTGGATTTCAAGTAGTTGTAGTTTGAGTTTCTGTATCCCGCTAACTACCCTGTTCTCCAATTTATTTTAAACACACCGATGTTGCTGCTGCTGCAAATGTAAAAGACATCGCCTCCTCTGCACCAGATTGTATTTACCAGGGAAAAGAACAGACAATGTGAGTGCAGAGCTTTTATGAAGTGAGCTCCAGTTCGGTCATCAGTGTTTCATTACGGTCAGCGATGGAGAGTAACAAAACAAACATTCATTGATAGAAAAACTTCAGAGTGCCTCTCCTTTCTTTCAGAATTTGTGTATTTGTCTGTGGTGTATTCAGGTAGCCTGATCATGACAATGTTAGCCAGAGGTCATTCCAGGTGAAGGTCAACTCAAAGCTCTCAGGGCTGAGATGCTCGAGTTATAATGCAGTAGTGCTTCAAATGAGTGTTAATGGTACAGCTTATGTTAACTGGCATGTGACAGCAGGATGAGCAGTTCATCCTGCAAGCCTGGCTGTAGACTGAAGTCATGTTGATACAGCAGTTCGTGTTTTGACTTGTAATTATCCTGCAGTCAAGGTGTTAATTAAAAGCCTCACGCTCTCTCCCGTCCTTGTTTCTACCCCTCCCTCTGTCTTTCTCCATTTTCTGTCCCTTTATCTCTGTTTGCCTCTTTTTGCTCCCCATCTTCCTTCTGTTTTGTTGTCATTTTTGTCTGTCTGTCTGTCCTCTTCTTCCTTCTTGCTGTCTGTCCTTCCATATGTCCCTGTTTCTTTCTGTCTGTCCATCGTCCTCCCTCTCTCCATGTCTTTTTCCTTTGCATCTTTTTCTCTATGTCTTACCCAGACTTCAAGAAGATCCTCCCACCGGTGTGAGTGGAGCACCATCAGAGAACAACATCATGCTTTGGAACGCAGTTATTTTTGGGTGAGTCATGCTCTAAATCCAACTCCACCCTGCTGCCGATACTGTGTGCCTCTGTGATTGTGATGCACATATTCCCCCCAATCCAGCCACCCCTTTGCAGTCTCATTCTGCTTTTTTTCAAAAAGCCAATTTCTGATTACAGCCTTGATTGTAGGACAGAACAGTCTGGAAAATGAGCATGTAGAAACTCAGCAAGCGGGTTGGAAGAACAGGCTGGGAGACATGGTGGGGATGTTTAGGGGTCAGGGAAGGGGAGGGAGAAAGGAGAACTATCCCAATGTCCCCCCTAAAGCCTTAAGACCCAAACCCCCAGGGACTTATCCCTAAGAGACCCACATTGACCTGTTTTTGTCTTATGTTTTTAGTGCCTGATTTGAACAAGTTCCAAGCTCTTGCTCTATGAGACAATTTGGCAATTGGCAAATAATCAGTTATCTATTTTTGCCAAAACATCTACATGAAGGAAATTTAAAAGAAATAATGAATTAACCAGACGTGTAGTGTTTTTATGTACCATCTTAACCCCTTAGCACTCCGATGGCCTGTCTTTTCCTATAAAATGCCCTTAAGAAACTTGACAGCCACAAACTAGAGACCTAGAGGATGGTTTTCATAGGTAAATTGGTAATAAGGGGGTTTCTGAGCAGTTTCCAGAATAAAAAGTGCTCGCCATAAAATGCAATTCTTTCAGAAATTTCAAAAGTTTTTGATACCAAATCACAACATAGGTTTTTCTGTGGTGGTCCTCAATGTTTTGATGTCTTAATGTGGTATTTTGGAGGGATTAATCATTTTTATAAGTTCTTGAGTGTTAACAAATGGTATCAACCCAGAAATTGCATATCGCAAACTTATGTCATGATGCTGTAAGCCCTTATACGCTTTCACAACTTATTTTAAATAATTTCTTAATTTTCATTTTTCTGTATGACTAAAACAACTTGACATGCAGTGCTGAGCTGCATCTCAAATTAATGTTCAGGTTCCCAGCTTTCAGACAATGTACCACCACTTCTATGTGACATCTACTGCTGACCTTTAATCTCGAAAGAGCCATCAAGCACTTGATGATTTGACAGCGGGACAGCCATGAACCCTCGAGAACTTTGCAAATACACACCTCAAAGTTCGGCCATTGATACTAAACCAAATTGTGAATTTTTTTGGGGATTTGTAATATTTTTTTAAGAGCAATTGAAAGAATGACTGATGAAAAAACAAAAAGAAATGTCAAGTCAAAGCAAAAAATAAAAATACTTAAATACCTCAAGACCACTCCCAAATCGAAAGCAACAACAGAAAGTAATTGAAAACTCAACAAGAAGCAACAAGGTGCTCCAAAAACAAACACACAGGTTTAAAATAGAACTTGCTAATCGTTCCTTACCTAATTCAAAGTCAAAGAGGAAGCTGCCAGAAATGTACAACGGGTGGGCAGCTGTTTTAATTGAATGTGTGAATGTGAGGAGCTGAGTAAACACACACTCTGGTATCATTGAAGAGCAAGTCCTTGAAGAATAGATAGATGTAATGGTTGTGTTTTCCTACAAGCAAAAACTTTATTGGCATTGGGAATTTTTTTAAATTTGGAAATAATTTTATATCTCTCTCTCTTTGTCTTCTGCAGGCCTGTGGGAACACCGTTTGAAGACGGTAAGTCCTCCATTTTGATTAATCTTGTCTGCAAAGTGCAGGCTCAGTGGGAGCACATTTATCCAAAGCTCTGGGTTTGATTTAACTTCCTGCTGCTCTGTTATTATTGCGGAGGTGCGCTATTCAATCCATCTATTACAGCCGTCTGGGCAGTGTGTTGTTAAAGTGATGGTGGGTTACACATCCGAGCAATCAATCACAAAGTCGCACACTCAAAAATATTCCCACCCCTATGAATAGATCTCTTCAGAAAAGCACTACATAGAGAAAATGACAGGACATCTGAGGGTGTTTTTTTTTTTTTAAGAAAAAGTCTGAAAAGTACTTAAAATGATCTCAATTTAGGACTAGAAGTACTATGAATAGTTAGTTTTTTCACCACACAATAACAAGTAGGCTCACGCTAAATTAACTTGCCTTTCTCAGGTTATGGCTCTGTACCATTGAGAATTTTTCAGCATTTATTATACTGAAATTCACTCCAAACAGCATATTATCAAGAAAATTACATTGCATTCAGGAGTCTTTGAACCGTACAGGACTGACTGCTTTGGGTAGTAATTTTTCCATTAACAAAAGGGCAGAATCATCATGAGGCCCAGGTCTGGACCGCGGGCTGTATAAGGCCCACATCTGCCATAGACTGTATAAAAAGATACACAACGCATCTCCACTTCCTCCTATCGTACAAAAGTGAAGCCAAAATATCCCGGACACGGGAGCTGCCATCTTGAGATGACTTTTGGAGCCAGAGTCCGTGCAGTAGTGATCAGGGGCCGGAGCCATTGTATCATGCCAGAGCCAATCACAGGCTAAGCTTGTTAGTGTGAGCCACCTAGCAGCTACGTTAGCACCACAGTAGCTGTTTGGCTAGAAAGACCCAACAACCAACCATAATATCTCTATAACTACATTTATGATCAAACTGACATGTTGTATTACACAGACATGATAGTTATGGAAAGTTAAAGTTTTGCGGCCTTCAGATGTGGTGATGTTTATTATGTTTACGAGTTGGGCCCATATGAACGCCCCCCTCATGTTGTATTTACAACCCCGCAAGTGGAAAGTTTCTGAAAGCTCAAGGTTCATGACTTGGGAAATGATTGATTTCTTGGTACATATTAAGTTGATATTGTACAATATATTGTAATTTTAGTAATATTTTGTTTTTCTTGGTAATTTTATAATGCTGTATGCTGAGGAAAATGTTGATTATTCTCAACAACCTCATCTTTCTCCTCTGTCATTATACCTTTGCATTTCCTTCATTATGTTACCCACTAGCCGCTAGCTTGCTAAATTGTTGTTGTTATTGTCTCAACTCGGACAATAACATTAATATTGCCGTTGCTTAGCAGCAGTGTTCTTCACGACTTTCCATCTCGTAAACATGGTAAATTTGACCCCATTTGAATGCACCATTACATCTCCTCTCTCGTACAATTACCGAGCCTCCGGCTGCTCGACTGCTTCACTCAGAGCAGCTGTCAATCATGACGCCTCACCGCCTTTATACAGCATCAAATAACTAATTAAAACCAAACTTGAATGAAAAATTAACACTTGAACACCCTCAGTTTGGGGGAGCTGTCATGTTTTCCATCTATATAAAGTCTATGCTCTCCACACACATATTTGATATGTCATGAAATGGTGACAAGTTTAAAGAGCTGCCTTTCACCCTTATTATACATGAGCTCCCTAATTTGTGTACAGTGCAGTGGGAAAGTGATATAGGGCTGTATTATACAGGTAAAGTCATCATTTCACCTATCAATAAAAATGTTTTCTTATATTAATAGATTGATGGCAAATGTACACAAAATCACACAAAATAATATATATAATGTCCAAAGCAATGAAATTGTTATACATAGATGAGGCCCTTTGGGAGTTGAGTCATAATGGTTTGTCATTTTTTAAAAAGTGGGTCCCTAAAAAATTAGGAAACACTGGCTTACAATGCACATTCATTGAATTTATATAAATGTGTTGAGATTACTATTTATGTCGAACAAATACTGATGTCCAGATCTCTACTATCTATCTGGCAATTCTGTTTTCATTATCTCTGTAAATAAATAGCTCACATCAGTAGCTGATCATTCATCAGATGTGTTGAGTTGGAAACGAACTTGCAGTTCTGCTGTCTAGTACATGCAGTACTAGACACACACATTTCTGCACATACATGCACTTCTTTTGCTTGTAATTATGATTTGGTTCAGGCAAGAGAAGTGCTGACTCAGGGTTTATTGTTTTCTCTTGTTAGGCTTCTCCCTCCTTTATTCTCCTTTTAGCCTGCAGAGTCAACATCTCTGCCTCAGTGAAGGATTAGCTTCTCTTTAGCCAGTCGAGCCGGCTGTATTTTTAGTAACGTAATTGTTTCTCTCGCTTTCTCTGACCTCCTCACTCCTTCACATCAGTATTCTCCTCACAAAATTACTTGTGTGCGCCCCTCACTCGTTCTCTCGTTCTCTCTCCCTGTGTCGTTTGCTCTGTCTCTCGCCCTCCTCCCCCTTGTGTCTGCAGGAACATTTAAGCTGCTGATAGAGTTTTCAGAGGAGTACCCAAACAAGCCTCCCACAGTTCGGTTTGTCTCCAGAATGTTTCACCCAAATGGTAAGCACACAGTCTGTGCCTCCATTAACACGAGGCGTTAAGTTCCTCCTCATTCAACCTGTTTCCTCCCATTCATCTCCTTTCTCAGTCCATAAATGAAATGAATTTATTAGGTTAAATCAGTGAGGCTTGCCGTAAGCTCCAAATGAAGTTTTTGTATGTGTTGGTAAAGCCAACAAGGTGGGTTTGCAAACAAATGTATTTGGTTTTGATTGGATTTGGACTGCCTGTTTTATCATTTTTATTTTGTGTGCTGTATTTGCTCATTCCACCAGATCATAAGCTGTTTTTGTTAACTGTTTTTTGTAGTCAACAGCAAAACACAGCAAATTTGGAATATACTGCCGGCTTAAGAAATTGTAAAGGTCTCCAGGATTCATTGTCACCATCTGTTTTGTTTCAAAAAGCATCTGGTCTTTACCGAATCTATCTCGGTGACGAAGAGACATAATATCTGGTGTTGCGAGGTTGATCCCTGTGGTCTGAAGCTTGTTGTCTTTCTTGTTTACCAGTTTACGCAGACGGCAGTATATGTTTAGACATCCTTCAGAACCGCTGGAGCCCCACGTACGATGTGTCGTCCATACTCACCTCCATCCAGGTCGGTTGGTTTGACTGCCGTTACACACAGCACACCTACAGTGTTCACATGGACCATTTGGCATCTGCACTTGCTTCAATTCATTCCATCTGTGAATGCATTGGCCTGATTGAAATAGATGGGATATTGTCTGTTATTTGATGCAGCTCATGTGAACACAATATAAAAGTCTTTTCCAAGAATTCACCGTAGCGTAAAATGAGTGGCTGGTAGACGAGAATCGTGCAGTTGTATGAAGAAATTTCAGATGGGAATGAGTGTTTAAGTTATCAAATCAAATGATGTTTCTGTTCAGTACAACCAATGTCATCTGTTCCCAAGGGAAGGGAACAATGTCAAGGATGAGAGATTAGAATAAATGTGAAATAATATGAGGTTTGTTAGGTTTTGTTATTTCAGGGATAAATTTAGCTAGGAAAGCCATCCATCCTCTGAATGCCCTAGGTCTCTTTGTGGTTGTAAAGTTTCATGAGACTGTGATTATCCTAGAGGTCACCACAGGTCATTTTACACAGTGAGGTCAAGTTTTAAAAAAAAAAAAAAAAAAAAAAAAATGGTCTCACTACAATGACTTCTATGGGGACTAACATCAGTGGAGCCACAAGACTCTCAGCTTTACAGTGATACCCAATTTATGTAATTCCTGACTGTTTAGGGACCCCAGTAGGCAGAAATATTCAAACATCATTTTTACAAAAGGAGAAAATAACATATTTCTACTGTGATTATCATACAGTGGTCATGGCTGTAAAGGGCAGACTCATGGGTACCCAAAGAACCCATTTTTATTCACATATCTTGAGGTCAGAGGTCAAGGGACCCCTTTGAAAATGGCCATTTTTTCATCGCAAAAATTCAGTGCAATTAAGTATTTAGCGTTCTTCCCGGCAAGCTAACATGATATTGGTACCAATCGATGCTTGACTGAGACTGAGCCCGCTACCACCTCTGAAAGACAGAATAGCTACCCACCTGCTCTGCGGACCCTCAGATTATTAAGACTAATATTTATCATTGCTAGTATATAATTAAAGATCAATACTTGACACCCAGGTATCGAGACTATGCTGTATTTATTTTTCCCCCCACCCCTATCCTGAATGCATAAATCTAAATTACTTGATAAACTCAGATGTGTACATCGCATCACATTAAGGTACATGTCTCAATATTACACCCCAATATTGTGAAAAAAACTACTTTCCCTTATTTTTGCCAGTTTTTGAATAATAAGCTAGTTGTTTGGTCTATGAAATGTCTGAAAATGGTGGAAAGGGTCAATCAGTATTTCCCAAAGCCCAAGATGACATCCTCAAATGTCTTGTTTTGTCCACAACTAAAAGTTATTCAGTTTACTGTCTTAGAGTAAAGAAACTAGAAAATATTCACATTTAAGAAGCTGGATGTATAACAGTTGGAGATTAGTTAATAGTTGACAGCTAATTGATTAATCGTTGCAGCTCTAGTTCCCATTGAATATCAGATGGTATATTTGCTTGAAAGGCTCACTGCTAATATTTTCATCACTTTTCCTGCAGTCATTGCTGGATGAGCCAAACCCTAACAGCCCGGCCAACAGCCAGGCCGCACAGCTCTATCAGGAAAACAAGAGGGAGTACGAGAAGAGGGTGACGGCCATCGTGGAGCAGAGCTGGGTGGACGTCTGAGCTTCTCTCGCTCTCTACTCGTCTCCACCGCCCTCTCTCTTCTTCATCCCAGTACTTCAGTCTTTCATTTTTACCTCATCAAGAAAAAAAAAACAGCAACTATATCAGAAGAACTCAAGTGCCACCCTGAAAAAAAAAACATCCAGAGAACAACCAAACCAGAATGGACATCGACATGCTTGCCAATACATTTGAGGAAAACGAGGGAGGGGGAAATCAATCTTATATTTGTGTTTCTTGTCCTTAATTTTACTTTTTTTATTGCATGATGTGAAATAAGTTATTGCTAACAGAATTTGTAATATATCTTTGTTGTTTGCTTGGATTGATGCAGTTAGTGTTTGAGTTTTACAGATTTTCTTTTTTCCTTTTGGAAGTTTTCCCCCTTTTTTGTAACGTCTGCCGGTGTGCACACAACTTAGCTGTTTGGAAAGGGCAGGTTGATGAACAAATCAGTGTATTTTGCAGAATAACAACACAGAAAATGCATTTCAGAGTCGGTATCATTGTTGTTTTCGAAGTCAGCCACAGATGCAGCTCATAAAGAACAATCCCCCCTCGATCTGTTCCAGCATATCTCTGTTATTTTAAGAGACACCGTAAGTTCGGTGCTCACAGACGTCACAGGCTGCTGCAGCGCCAAGTCTCCCGAGCACTGATGAATCATGACTCCCCGGCTAGGCAGCTCTGAGCTTTTATTCCAATCATCTCTGCTCTGAGGTAGAGGAGCATGTTAGAAAGGGTATGAGAAAGTTAATATTAACACCAGGATGGCACAGGATAAACTTGGACTGTGGATCTCAAAGTGGAGAACAGGGCTAGTTGAAAAGGAATGTGGGAATCTCGACTGAGCCAAAGAAATATTGTATTCACTGCAATCAGCACTCAATATTTCTTAAAGGACCAGTTTGTAGCATTTAGGGCGATCTATTGGTAGAAATGGAATATAGTAAGTATGTTTTATTTAATGTATTGATTGTTGTGTTTTCGTTAGCTGAGAATGAGCTGTTTGGATCTACATAGGGAGCAGGTCTGCACCAATGTTAGGAAAAGTTAGCAGTGTTAATTTAGGAAAAGTTAACACTCTTTAGGAAAAGGTAAGTGTTAACTGCTTGGGCCATGGTCGATGGCATTACTCGCTGCCGTCGCCTCTCTCTTGCTTCACCTCTCAGTTCCCATGTACGCACTCTGTGAACTGGCTCTGCTCCAAATGACCTACGCTGCTCTTGAGCTATGTTCACAATACGAGCGACAACAGAAAACGCCCTAGCGTGGACAGCTACCTTGTCGCAGAGTTGGCGTTAGTGTTGCTCAAGTGCTTGTGTAGGTGGTTATGTGGTTAAATAGCACTTTTTTTTTTTTTTTTTAGATGGAACAGAACAGGGTGAAACAAAAACATACGATTGATTGATGTTTCACACTGAGACCTGTTCAACTTTATTTGTAGTGCACCACGCCCGTCACACAGCGAGACAAGTGTCAGGCATCAGTTCGTAGATTAATTTCACCACCATCTATTGAAAACGACCTGTCCCCTGATTGCTGTGTCACTCATAGTGTGAGCACAGAATTACAGCTGACTCGTAGATAAGGCCATTTGCCTTTCTGTCGGCCACCTTAGTTCTACACGCTTGGCACACGGTAGAAGTTTCATTTGGTTGCAATTTCTTCTCACCGCTAGATCCTACACACTGCTCCTTAAGTCAGACAAGTGAGTCTTCCCACAGTTGTCAAAGTGTCTTTCTTTGTTAAATGTTATCAAAATGTGTGTAGACCATAGGAGCCCCTGAGCTCAGGAGTTCAACAGTGCTTGTGTACTGGAATGGTGGTGCTATATCATTTGACTTTCAAATGCTTTGTTGCCTGTGACGTGTGTTTGATCCTTCTCTTAAAACGACACAACTGACATAAATTAGTGAATAGCCTTTTTGCTCTAAATGACAACCGTTAAGAGGATTGACAGAGCAAACTGCTGCAGTTTGAATCCTGTTTCAACATCAACTGTTTCCCCAAAGGCTTAAGTTGTTTTCATGCCTGCATTTGTCTCCTATTTTATTTGTATGTGATACCCAATTAAAAGTATAAAGTCTTGACTAAACCCTGCCCAACTCCAGCTAAATAATCCACAGAAAAGTCATCATAAAACAAGAGTTCCTCTTGTCAGAGACAGTAAAAGGTCATTATTGTGGCTAGTGACTTATTTCACCTAAAAACCAGAAGGGATATGTTATAAAGATTTTGTGAATTGAACAAAAAAATGTATACTTATATAACGATATGCTGTATAAACATAATAAAACACATTTTTCAGAGTTTGAGACAGGTTGTTTGGTCTTGTTTTGTTGGTGCTATGTTTAAATTAGCCTTTAATTGTCCCCGTTACTGACGTTTTCACACCTATATGTGAGATAGCGACCTACCTATATAACCACAGGTGCCCACAGTTTCACCCAACTCAAAATACAAATTATGCAAAAAAATAAACAAAATAATTAGATAACTAGCAAAAGAAAAACTTGAATCTACATAAATCTAATAATCAACAATACTACGTATTAGTAAAACAACTACATACTAACTATAAATAGCTCCTACAGTAATACAAATGCTCATAGTACATAAACATGAGCAGTACACATCAAATACCTCACCGCTTGTACCACCACTGAACTAACCCCTTTAACTGCAGCATAATGCATAATCATAACCTCCATAATGTTTTGCTGGGGCATTGTGGCTTGAAGCAGGAAACTGTTTTAATTTTATTTGCTATTATAAGCAGGATTCTCAGTAAATTAATTGAAGCTTTATCCGTCATATTATCAGGACGTACTCTATACCCAATAAGTAAAGTGCTGGATCTAAAATAAATGTAATACCCAGGTCCTAATACGGTTGTTTCAACTCTTAAATTGTTTGTTTTTTTTTTTAATACCATTTCTTCTTTGGTTATGATTAAAGTTGGGTTTGTGCTCAGAAATATTTATGCAGTATTGTCCTTTTAGGTAGGAAAATAATCTCCAAAGTATTGTGACTTGTTGCATAGAGTTTTGAGGTGGTGGTGAAAAGGCAAGTCCTACATTGATATTCACAGAAAATCTCTAACAGCTCAAAATCAATTTGTCTTTTTTCAGCAAAAGAAATTGCAATCCCATAAGAAGAAAGTGTCATTTATTGTGTTTCAGACATTAAGTCATCTTTTATCGGAATTTAAAAAAAAAACTACCACAAATGACAAGTACACATTTTAAAAAAAGTAAAACAATGTAAAAATGGATGAGCAGTGAAGCTCCCCCACAAACATCTTTGCTGTCTCTTTACAACGAAACGTAGAGTCGCACAGTCTTTCTGCTTCATATGAAAAAGGATTTGATGTTCACACTCTGATCACATCCGTGATAAACACCGTAGGATTGTAAAATCACGTGAAATGTGGTGCGACTTGCTACAGGCTCTGTATGTCAACAACAGCTGAGTCCCATCAGTCTTCAGGCTTGAGACGACTGAGCCGGTCATCGACCCTGTGATGGAAGAGAGAGGAATACATGAAGGATTTTGTCTGTTTATATATCTGCGTGCGTGTTGGGTGTCCACAGATGTACCTGCTGCTTCTTCATAATCTCGTCTCTTGTCTTGAATACCGGTGCGTCCTCCACTACGACGCCTTCAGCCATTTCCTTCACTTTCTCCAGAAGCTCTGTGCTATACCTGCCATTAGTGAGAAAAATGTTCTGTTCATATAACCACCCACAATTATTCACCATCATTGATTCATCTGAGGTTTACACGGTTTCTTAAGTAAGAATCCAAATATTACGGAAGCTGCTCATACAGCTGAAACTAATTTCCAGCTTCTCAATTTCAAGGATGTACTGATATGTCTTACATGACAGTAAATTCAATATTTAAAGATTTTGGATTGATGATCAGGCAAAGCAAGCAATTTAAAGACCACCTTGCACTGTAGGACACTGTGATGGGCACTTCTCACTACTTCCTGACATTTAACTGGCTTAATTATTAAGCAAGAAAATAATCAACAGATTAATTGATAATGAAAACAATCAGTTGGGATGCACAATCCGACTTCTTCAGTCCTGATACGATACCCGGGCTTTGGGCATCGGCTGATATCGAGTACCGTTCCAACACCAGTGTAGCTATAATTAATAAGCTGTATGCCTCACTGAGTGGAAGTGATCATTATTTTATGTGTAAGGCAACATCAGACTTAAACACTGCTTTCCTAACTTGATAAAGCAAATATAACAAATATATATATATAGATAAAAATTTACTGAATTATTTATAATTAAAATAATAAAGCATACCAATCGTAACAACCTCATGAAAAATAAAAATATTTATTTTTAAGATCGTAAATAATACACCAGTAACATGGTAAAAAAAATCTTCAGAATTAACAGGAATTACATTTCAGCTGTAAACATTTTAAATGTAGCAAAAAACTGTCAAAACTAAAACAGGAATTACAATTCCAGTGTAATATTTATATAGCATATAAATATAGACCTTAATTGAACAGATAATTGCATCCCTATGACCGATAACTTCCACTGGTCAAAGACAACTTGTGTCATATCATGATGCAGTTTTTTGCGGAAAAAAATAAGAGACTTGATTTTATAAAAGGAGGCTCAATAGATAATATTCACCATTATAATCAGCTGTTTGTTTGATTTGAGAGGAAAAAAATGCAAATGCAGCCTATTTGTTTCTCAGTTTCCGGGCACAGGGGGCAGCAGGGAGCCAATTCAGAGTTGATAATCAGACGAAGAAGTAGATTTTGAACCCCAAAACATCCGTCCATACACATCGGTGAGTTTGGAGACTTATCAGAAGTTATATCAAACTCAATATGTGTTTAACTTTAAAGAAAAACCTTCAATTTTGCAAATATATCTAAGGTAAACATAAACGGCTCCATTGAAGTCAAGCGCTAAACCGCTAATGTTAGTCTCTACTACAATGTGTTCAAAAATCCTGGACTCGGGAGCAGGTTTTACTAAACACTTTATTTCCTCCTGCTCCAGAAAAGGGGCGCATTAGTAACGTTACTAAACAGTATCGGTGATGAGAACACGTGTTTACGCACCGACAGCCGAGGAAGACGTTGTTCGCCCAGACCATGGACAGGGAGATCAGGTGGTCCAGGTGCGGGTCCTCGAAGTCGCCTATGTTCCGCAGGATGAACTCCCTCCTGGCCTGCCAGTGTTTCTCGCTCTCCCAGTAACCTCGAAACGTCTCCACCTGGTCCGCTATAGCTCTGTTTTGTTGAATAAACTCCTCCACGTCCGGGTTAGCCATCTTACTCTACTCAGTACGAGTCAAAGGCGACTTCCGGTGTGACAAAGTTAACTTCCGGTCTGAGAAGCGGGTCCCGGAAGTAGATTTTCATCTTAGCGGGTTTAAAAACAGCGCCACCCCGCGGCGGAGCCGAGCATTACGACTGACCGGAAAGACCAGCTGGCTGTTGGTGATCGTTATTTAGCTTAAATATATTAAAGGTATATATATATATATATATATATATATATATATATATATTTACACTAGCTGTGACCATGGCAGATCACCTTGACCTAACCAAATTTCCCATGTGCATATATTTAAAAAAGTAGTTTGTTTTATATCCAAATCTGCAAATACTGGTACTTAGTCAAAATGCTATGATAAATAGTATCATCATTTTAATAGATAAATGTAATGGAAAATGGACTTGCATTTCTAGTCTTCCAACCACTCAAAGCACTTTACACAGCATGTCAGCATTCACCCATTCCCACACATTCATACACTCTCCTGTTGCAAGGTGCCAACATGCTCATCAGGATCTAGTCTAAATACTCATTCACACACCGACGGCACAGTCTTCAGAAGCAATTTGGAGTTAAATGTCTTGCTCAAGGACACAATGACATTTGACCGGAACAACCGTCCCAAATCGGTCATATACTGGCAGCCTCCTATAGTGGGCTATTGATGCTAATTAAAAATTGAGGGGGTTACATACATGCTCTGTATTTATTATTTTAAAGGCCCTTCTAGGGGCAAGCATTGTGAAGTAGCAGCAGCTACTGTATAAATGCTGTGATATATTGCATTGGAAAATTGTGCAATTCAGTCTCTCTCATTGTCAACTGCTTATCCAGTGTCGGGTCGCGGGGGCAACAGATCCCACAGGGTCACCCAAACTTCCCTTGCGGTTCTCAGCAGGAAACCCACTCCAGGTAGGGAATGAGTCTTTACCCCAAGTGAAGGAGTTCAAGTACCTCTGGGTCTTGTTCACAAGTGAGGGTACTATGGAACGTGATATTGGCCAGAGAACTGGAGCAGCAGGGGCGGTACTGCAGTCGCTTTACTGCACCGTTGTGACGAAGAGAGAGCTGAGCCGGAAGGCAAAGCTCTCGATCCAGTGATCAGTCTTCGTTTTTACTCTCACCTATGTTTATGAGGGCTGGGTCATGATGAAGGGACTCGGAGTATAAAGCATTGAAAAATTGCATTGAAAGGTTACACTTGAGGTGGTTTCGACATCTGGTAAGGATGCCTGGGTGCCTCCCTAGGGAGGTGCTCCAGGCACGACCGGCTGGGAGGAGGCCCCGGGGAAGACCCAGGACTAGGTGGAAAGATTATATCTCCACCCTGGCCTGGGAACACCTCAGGATCCCCCAGTTAGATCTGGTTAATGTGGCCTGGGAAAGGGAAGTTTGTTGTGCGGTTCTCTATGTAAGAAAGAAAGAAAGAAGAAAGATATTCCTTTATTAGTCCCACAGTGGGGAAATTCAGTTTTACACTCTGTTTTCACACACAGTACATATACATGCGTCAATGGAGAGATGTCAGAGTGAGGGGGCTGCTCCTGACAAGCGCCCAGAGCAGTTGGGGGTTTGGTGCCTTGCTCAGGGGCACCTCGGCAGTGCCCAAGAGGTAAACTGGCACCTCTCCAGCAACCAGTTGGTCTTGGTCCATGGGGGTCTTGAACCCGTGACGTCCGCGTCCTAACCCAAGTCCTTACAGACTGAGCTACTGCCGCCCCCAAATGTAAATGTATTTGTCCCTATCAAGTAAACATGAAATGGAATAATCACATCTCACAGTTTGTCTTTTTGACATTTTGACTGGTCACGGCAGGTAAAGCACAGGTGAAACTAATACTTTTAACATTTTCATTCATTTTCCATTTAAGTGTCTCAGTGAGACATGACAGTGAGTGAGCTTACACAATAGATGAACCTGGAACTGGCTCCCGGCTACTAATTACACCTGTGCTTTTCCTGCTATGATATGTCAGAGTGTCTACCGTGAAAAATACCTATTTGGACGTTGTAGTCTGTTAAATTTGAAACAGTAGCCCCTCACTGCCTCTAATGCTGCCACTGAGCAACACTGGCTAACTGCAGACTGTAGCTGAGCTAACACAGCTCCAGGCTTCCCAGGCTTCTTCCTCCCCCCCGACAGCTTGATCTCCTTGTGTTTCTTGCTTTGCCAGAAGATATAAAATTCACAAAGCAGGTAGTGTGGTGAAATGTCTGCAGCACACACACACACTTACTTTCATTTTTCTGCCTTCCTCTCACTTGAGTGACATTTCTCCCTCGCTCTCTCTGCACTTGACCAGCCTGCCAGGAATATGATCAGAGAGAAACACTGGCCTTTTAACCTCCAGCCTATGTAAAGAGGTTTATGGACAGTCATGCAGGCTCACAAATATGCACAAACAAACACACAGCAGCAGCAGCAGCAGAGGGAGATTTGGGGCTTGTTTTGACATGAAGTCATTGATATGCAGAGGGATTCCAGAGGAAAGCAAGCCAACATGAAGTCAGACGGACAGACAGAGAGACCAGCTCGCCGCTCTGTCACTGGTTTTATTTCCACAGCACAGCAAAAACTGATTTAACTGCAAACGATGTCATTGTAACAGCCAGAAACATGTAGGAGGAACAGAATAAAGGATTTGGCTTGTGATAGGCTGTGAAGGATGGGATTAAATACCTTTACCTATAAATGGTTTATTAAAGAATGATTTATATAATAAACCGGCAGAATGATGCACTTGATTGAGATGTTAAGTGAAAATGCTTATGCCCCCCCCCCCCAAGGACAAGCATATGCTACACACACACACACACACACAGTCGTGTTTCCTAATCCAACCTCAACCTAATCCTAACCCTTAATCTAACCTCAACCTAATACTAACCCTTAATCTAACCTCAACCTAATACTAACCCTTAATCTAACCTCAACCTAATCCTAACCCTTAATCTAACCTCAACCTAATCCTAACCCTTAATATAACGTCAACCTAGTCCTAACCCTTAATATAACGTCAACCTAATCCTAACTCTTAATATAACGTCAACCTAATCCTAACCCTTAATATAACGTTAACCTAATCCTAACCCTTAATATAACCTCAACCAAGTCCTAACCCTTGCAAGGCTTGCAAACAGTGCATCTTTTCTTCAAATCTCTTGAGAAACACCTGAAATAGACAGGTGAAGTCCCGCCCCATCCAGTGGACCACCATGGGACCTTATTTCAGAAAAAAAGATGCAAAGTAATCATCAGTGAGAGACATTTCCTGTTTGAATTGTGCCATGAATCACACATATGATGTTTGGCAATTTAAAAGAGGATTTTGCAGGTCATGAAAGTCTCTTAGTGTTTATCAGCCGATAAGTGAAAAAATGAGCGAGACCCGAAAAACACACAGGTAACTTCAGAGGGAGAGAAATCATCTTTCTAATTATGTATTTTCACAGTCTGATACTACAACAATTTTCCAGCAAACTGAGACTGCATAATTATTATTATTTAAATTGACAAACATCATCTGTGTGATTCATAGCACAACTCAAACAGGATCAAAAAGTGATTTGCATTTTCTCAGTGTTGACTACCGTGCATAGTTTTTCCAAAAAGGTACCATAGTGGTCCATTGGAGGGACTCTATGGAGCGCCTTGGTAGCTGACTGGTTACCATCTAACAGCGGCGTCTTCGATTCATAAACCCAGGGGTGGATTAATGCACAGGCTGGCTTTGGCTGAGTTTTAGGGACCCAAACTGGCATTTTTTGATTATTCCAATGTACTTATGTTAAATCTTTACTCCTATTGGCCCATAAGAAACATTAAAACAATTAAGCAGCTGATTGGGTAGATGTGGGCCACTTCTACCCAATCAGCTGACCTTATGAACTCATAAGGTCAATTTGGTTTTCAAGTAATATGTATATATATAATTACATATAATATGTATATATGCTACTGGACAGAATATAGCGGTAAAATGAAAATATGATCACGGAGCACATAAATAAAAAGCACAGCTGAATGAACACCATGACCATGACCTACTGAAGAAAATCCCTAAATTGACTCGATATTTCAAGGTTTAGATTCAAGGCTGTCTCAAAGTGTGTGTGTATATGCCAGTGCTCCCCGAGTGTAATATTCCTTCCATGCTTTTACACATGGCACTAAATTACTTTTTTTCTGGTAATGTTAAACCATGATGAGTAAGGGTTTCTATAGTGTTCGCTGTCAAATCAAGAGGAAAATGCTAAAAACAATAAAGAAACACCTGAAATCAGATTCACGGCAGTTGTAGAGGAACAGTGGAGAATCAGCCGAAGAAAACCCAGCAGGTTGGAACAACAGTCAAACACGCAGTGATGAATTAATATGTGTGCAGATCCAGACAGGAGTTTCTTAAATTCTGCAACCTGACGGGTTCAGCGAAGATCGGGAATCTCACCAATCATGCTGCTTCAGTTACTCCTATCTTGGAGGCCAAAGCATCAAGCAGCCAGGATGTGTTTGTTTTCACCTTCTTTCTGTAGATTTAAGCATCAATTTGTACTTCTTTTTAAAAGTTCAGTTATTTCAGCCTAGTCAGGTTTCACCCCAAAAAGAATCAGTCAGACTGCTGATGACGTGAAATGGGGTCATGATTACTGTGTTCATGAACGCCCCCCTCTTGTTGTATTTACGACCTCAGCGTTCATGATTTGTGAAGTGTTTGGACGTTAGGCCATGGAATTAAATTTTTTGGTACATAATAAGTTAATATGCTATATTGTAATTTTAGGCGTATATTGTTTTTCTTCATAATTTTATTATATGTCTGAGGAAAATGTTGATATTCATTATGTCTTTGCATTTCCTACATTAGGTTACCCGTTTGCTAAATTGTTAGCCTCTGTGACTTCTAGATGGCAACCGTAACGTTCATATATCCTGTTGCTTAGCAGTAGTGTTCTCGTGACTTAACCACTTGAACGCCACGCATATTATGGACACCATTTCCCATGCTGCAACGACGAGCTCACGAGTTTCATTTGAAGGCACCATAACAACAGTGAGTGTTTCTGTAGGCTTTATTTTGAAGAACAACTTTGTTGGTTTTTTAACTTATTCCACTCAAACTTCCCCCACGTTTCAGCTCCATCCTGTTTCCCATTGAGCTCTGAACATTGTAATTGTATTTCCACGCAGTGTCAGTTTACTCTAAGTGGTTACAAAACTTCTCCCCAATGGGCCGAACTCTCCTGATGCTCTGAATCAAGTGTTTTGCTAACACACCGCAGAGAAGAGACATGAGCAAGCTCAGTTAACACAGCAGCATGATGCTGTCTGAATCTTCCCTCTGCACACTGCCAGACTTGTGTTTGCGCACTAAAACCCACCACAATATTTCTCACATATTAGGTGCAGGTGTGTGCATACATAAATGAACACACACATTCATTTCTTAATGTTTAACTCTTAAATTTAACACTAAATGAACCAGTTTCTGTATGAAATGTGGCCCCTAAAATGTTCTCTCCTCAAACATTTTATTCCGAGTCAGTCCCAGAAAGACAAGAAGACATAAAACCACATTCACCTCCTTGAAAATTCCCCCAGGAAACCACCATTGGCACTCCTGAGTATGTTATATTTTGGGCAGCTTCCAAGTCATACAAGTCGCCGCTTTATTGAGTGAACTAACCCATTAAGTTTATGGCCTCGCTCCCTCCCCTCTTGCTCCGTCTGAAATACACGCTGATGCTGAAATAATACACTGCGTTCCAGCCAACTCTGGCAGACAGCCGTTCTTGATGAGTCACCTAATGTATGCTTACTCAGGAGAAAACTATAATTGGGAAGCACACAGACAACAGGTAGCCCTTTCAGCTGGAGTTCTGTGGGGAGGGCCAGTGAGAAAGGATTAACCCACTCACAGCGTCTGTGGATATCAAGGTTACTTAAAAGGTTGTTATAGATCATTGTAAACCTGTTCAGGGGTGCAGACGATAATGAGATGTATATATCAGGACATGGCAGAGTGTAAATCACTGGGGCAGCTTTCACTGAACTCTCTTGAACGCCAATGAACACTTAACTATGAGGATGCAATTCAATTTTCATTCAATTTCATGCTTAAACTCAGAGATAGTTCAGTTTTCTCATAATTCTGCTATTTCCCCACAAGTAGTTCTAGAGTTAAAGGAATAGTGTGTAAAATGTCATGGATCTATTAGCAGAAATTAAATTAGTGTATTATCATAAGTATAAGAAGAATTGATGAATATGATATGTGTAGAACATGATTGTCCACAGACCTTTTGTTAAATAAAGGTCAAAAAAACGTTCATATCTATATAGCTTCATTTGACATGAGATGTCTCAACCATCTCACCAGTTATAGAAGGCTAATCGTAAAAATTGCTCAAAATTTTACAGCTGTACTTGCCAGATCAGTGACATCTGTTGAAATCCTAATGTTAGATTGCATCCTAGAGCTATTTAATTGTGAGTGTTAGTATGTCACGGTAAAGCAGGAAAACTGGCTCATTATAGGGACTGAGTATGAAAAATGAACTAATACATGTCCAAAACAAACACACAACAAAACAAAGCAGAAAGAGCAACTCTGAAACTTTGTAAAATGTGCTGTAGTTTGCAGTAGGACTGTCAGAATTAGGCTGCACTTGACATTGCATTGACTTTAACTTCCCATAGAGCAGGGGTGCTTAAACAATTTAGGCTTGGGACCCAAATGATAAATGTGGCCTGTCACCCTGGGACCCAGACTAATTAAAACTAGTGCTCTTGACATGTAGAGATGCTAGAGCAGTCGGGCCTGCCAGCTATTCCAGGTCCTGAATCCTGACCTATTGTTTAAAGAATTAGGATATAGACCCGTCTATTGGCCTAATTGAAGTTGACGTGGATATTGAGGCCATAATACAGTGCATGCATCTCCTCAGTACGCCCACTCCGCTGTAGCATCACCACAGCTGCCTCTCGATGAATACTGTCATCATCTCTGTATTCACATATTGATCTTGTTTGCTGGAATGTGTGGTTATGAAAATCAAATGCAACCTATGTCATGGAAAAATAGCGTAATGTTGGCTGATGCTGTGTGCGTGCGTGTTGTTGCTGCTAGTGGTGGTTGTGGCGGTGGTAGGAGGGTGATTCTGATTAATATTACCAGCAAGTAACAGTGACAACAGTTTATGTCCTGTGAATAACAAAAGAAGAAAAAGACTAAAATGCTTGGAACTAATTAACTTGACTGAAGTACTTCAAAGCAAATAGACTCCAAAGTCCCGATTTGATGAAGGAAATTCAACGCGAAGGGATTTTGTGTTCATCCTCTTTGTGCTTTTGGGCACATCTCTACTCCTGCCGCCCCGGGAATATGCACGAACATTAATGGTCTGTAAGAGTGGCCCATCATATGCCACAGACCAGCACATGGCCCATTGTAAATAAACAGAAATCCACCAAATCACATTGAGACAAAAAACTAATTTATTAAAAACGGCCTATGCAACAGTAGCTAACTAGGCTGCTGCTGCAGTGAAGAAGATATCGGCCGATTAATCAAATAAATAATATACCATCCCTTACCAAAAAGAAGTGTGCTATTAGTATACTTTTTTTAAACTTAAAACAAGAGAATAATTTCAGTTTTTTTTTTTTTTATCAGAGATATACTTAAAAGTATCCATATGTATACTTGGCTTATGGCTTATACTGACAAGTACACGGAAAAGTCTAAGTATTAAAACTTCGTCCCCCAAATAGTTGTCATGAACAGGGAAATTAGCTATAGAGACCAAAACCGCTGTATGTTCCAGGCTGTAAACATACTCCTGTAAAGTTGGGCATTTTAACATGGAGGGTCTATGGGGACTGACTCACTGTTGGCACAGCACCAGAGGTTGCCGCTTGGTAGCAACTGACTCATTACGACTAATGTCTTAAAACTGAAACATGTAGCACCTTTAACCTCATCTCAAAAACGATCTTCAACGCTCTGCAGCTGTATACACTAAAAAATACTATTTGACCCAGATCTGGGTGGATCGGCTTCCTCAGCAAACAATGTGTGCATCTCATCAGACAGTAAATTGCATTACCTCACATTAGAAACGCCCGTGGAGAGGGTCACAGCCTGTTTCCTCAGGGGACGCTGCCTACCTGCGTTATGAGGAGGAGGAGGAGGAGGATGCTGCTGTTGCATTTTGAATGTGTGCCAGAGAAATCCCTCCTCTGTGTCCTTCACCGCCTCATTTCACTTTGTGCAAAACAGCATCACACCCTCTTTTCCTCCCTCTCTCTTTCTCTCTCCACTTTCTGAGTGACACGTGATACAGCTGACATGAGCATTTGTGCACCTGCCATCCTTGCCTATGCGCGAATAGTTTTGTGTAAGTGCAAGCGTGATTGATACACGTAGAATCGTCCCGTTTGTTCGTCCAAATGACCTTAATTCTAGGGTGCCTCCTGGCTCTACGTCTGTGTATTGACCAGACATTTCAGAAACAGAAATGCAAAGCAAAGATGAATTACAGCAGTTGAGATGATCTGCTGTCTGTCACTGCAGAGTTAAAAACTGCGTTTTTGAGGGGATAAAGACGGATTTGTCTGTGAAAACTGCACGCAGACTGTAGAGAAAGTACAAGAAAATGTAGTCCTGCTTGATAACAGGCAGAGGACAGTGATTTAGAGACAGTGGATGGTAGTAGATTACGCATTGATCAAACACCGTCCTCCCCTTTTTAAATATAGATTTTAGAGGAAATGTGAAAGAAGGTAATTTACTTGCCAACCATTCCCTTTGGATCACTGTAAGCAAATCAATCACCGGTGGAGAGATATTATCACTTACAGTTTGAATTTTAACCTAATTCTTTCTACATAAAGGAGTCCAGTCACATGTCAGTCATAATAAAGGATAGTTTGAGTCATTGATACTCAAAGTGGGGTTTGGGGACACCTAGGGTCCACTAGAAAATTAGCTATAAATTAGAAAATTGTGCTGTATCATGAAAAAGTGCATATTATCAACAGATGGGGACCATTTGCAGCAATAAAACAAAGCATATTGTGCCTGTTACTCCACCCACGTTAGCTTTTGGCCAATAAAAACTCTGATATGATTGTGACACAGCAATAAATTCAGTATGTATAAGTTGAAGCACTTACTGAAAGTCAGCTTTAGACTGGTAATTAAATTTATTAGGGGTGCAGTGGTGCGATGGTTGGCACTGTTACCTCACAGCAAGAGGGTCTCAGGTTCGAATCCGACTTGGGGCTCTTCTGTGTGGAGTTTGCATGTTATCCCCGTGTTAACATGGGTTTTCTCTGGGTGCTCTGGCTTCCTCCCACAGCCCCAAGACATGCAGGTTAATTGGTGACTCTAAATTGCCCATAGGTGTGAATGTGAGCGTGAATGGTTGTCTCTCTGTGCCCTATACGACCTGTCCAGGGTGTACCCAGCCTTCGCCCAAACGCCCAATTTGAATAAAACCACCCTCTTTTTAAAGGTAAATAAATGGTATTAACATTCAATAGCATTGCATATTTCCCCGCTGTGGGATGGAAAAAAAAGATTATATCATCTTGAAACATGATTAGAAAAGTTTTAGAGTACAAATAGCTCCTATAAAATGGTACTAAGCATTTTGCGTAATCTGTGTTACAGTTATGGGGGGTCCTTGGAAAATCTGCTCCCCCTGTAAGAGGTCTGTGGCCCCAAAAAGTTTGAGAACCCTTAAATTAACATGTGCAGTTGACTTTACTCTCTTGGGGGCTGAAATAAATATTCTAATACATATGCATTTTAAAAAATAATAAATATTTGAAAGCTGACGCACTGTACATTGAGTCCTCCATTAATAAATACACTAACATTAATTGTTTGCCACATGATAATCACTGGCACCAGATACTGCTTTTATGTCCCATTTCAACACTTTCCCCCCACAAAGTGAGCCAGTTTTACTGACTGGGTACCGGCAGGTGAAGGTTCAGTCCCCATCCTCTCCTCTCCGAGGCGCAGTAATCTAGCATTTCTCAGAGTAGGAAGTGCAGCTTGCGGTAACAGTGAATTGAAAGTACGCCATAAATATGGCGCCAAAAGAGTTTTCAAGCTGATGATAAGAGCTGATTTTTCTCAGTGTTGTCTTTTTTTTCTCCTCGGGGGTGGGGGGAGAGGTTGAAAGACGGGACCCGTCTGTGCGTTAGTGCAGCGCGGTGTGTTCACGTACACCGGGCAGAGGAGTGGAAGCGAGGCAAGGCAGCAAGTGGAGACGAGGGGAGCTCAATGTTTTATTTTTGAAGGAGGGACGTTGCGAAACTGGCTTGCAATCTTTTCTGACTCATCGTTTGGAAATAAAGCATCCCTTTCCTTTTCTTTTCTTTCTTTTTTTTTTAAACCTTCCTCCTCTAGCCCGTCCCCTCCTCCCGTACCGCTGGCACCGGAGAGGGAAACATCGTCGGGTTTTGACACCACGTTTGGGCTCGCTTTTGCAAAATGCGACATGCTTTCCTGTGAGCGGTGTGTTGTGCGCACCTCGCAGCCTGCTGCACCGTGAACAGCAGCAGGACCACCGCTGTGTTTGTTGTTGTTGACTTGCAACTCAGTCTGGCTGCCACTTTTGGATTTTATTTCGGATTTGGACTCGGCGGCCGGTCTTTGCGGAGCTGACGCGCTGTCAACACGGACCGTGAAGGGGGAGGGAAGGGAGGGGAAGGGACGGTCCTGTCACCCAACGTGGATCCAGAGTCGGGGCTGTTTAGCAAGCACTGCTAGCAGCCTGCCAGGGCACGGAGTGGGCAAGCTCAACTAAACCCTCCTCTGTAAAACTACATGTGCCTGGCTCCCAATGATCTCCTAATCTCTGGGAATCACCCGCCGTCCAGGACTGTGGACGTCTCTGCATCCGAAGCTGACTGCGATCAAGGTAAAAAAATAAACCACTAATATGCGGATGAGAGTGATAAAACGGAAAAGTGGGAGTGTTGCAGGACCGCTCAAGTCCGGTGCTGCAAGTGCTACACCAGTGCTAGGCTAGCAGCGGGTCTGTACGCACTTTTGCAGCGGGCTTGTCAGTCACAGCCACAGGGGCGCTTACAGCGCTGCGGTGCATGTGGGTCAAGGAGGGGGGTCTATGCTTTTAGGTGTTGCAGTGCAGGAGAGCCGAATAACCCGCTTGAAGCCAAATCCTTGTGCACGCAGAGAGATGAAATGAACCGGGTAAACTTGGCCATGTTGGAGCTTGCAAACGTAACGTGAACGCGCCCCCGGTGGGAATCAAGTGTACAAGCGGCTAGTTGGAGAGTGTCCAAGTGTGGTTATTTTTTTGTTTTTTGCGCGTAATTGCGACAAAATAAGGCCATTTGCAGCAGCGTAGCGAGGAATGCGAGTTGTAACTTGCAGGCGAATGTGAAAGCAGGAACACACACATTAACAGACACATTTGGGGGTGGTGGTGGTGGGGGGGGGGGGGGGGAGAAGTTGTGCAGATAGTAGCAGGTTTAGGTGCAGGGTGGAGGCCAAAAACGTTCACAGCCTCTGGAGGATTTGCAGGTTCCCTCACTCCTCCGTAAAAGGGAGGAAACCAGGAGGGAGCAGGGTTGCTTTTAGGAAGGCAGAGCACGCAACCACACACACATCAAGGAATTAGAGCAACTCCTCTCTGCCTCCTTCACCCTCCTCCTCCTCCTGCTGCTTCATGCTGTGCAGATCTAGCTGGCTTTAGAAGAAGGGGGAGTGGCTGTTGTTTACCTCCTCAGACTCTGGGTTGGATGAGAGTGGCTGTACCTGTAACAACAAAACAAGGACTTGACATGTGGATGCTGGGCGTCAGGTGTTTAGCAGGATTAATGGGGTGTAAGTGGGGCATTTGCCTCTGGTGTGATTTTCAGCAGCACATTGTGGCCACCTACTCTTCGTAATTGCTCTGGGAACCTCTAAAGAATATTATGTCTGCCTATTAGAAGAGACGATAAGCAGTCCACCACGTGAAGCTGTGGGTCAGCCGCTGAGTAGTGCAGATCATTAGGATGCAAGGCAATTTATCCAGATTTTTTTTTTGTTAAAGACATTTTTTGATTGCAGGCGTGAAGCTGTACTGGTAGTCTTGAATCAATTAAAGTGAAATTGTCTGGGGACTTGTTAAATGTTCCCAGTTGTGACAGCAACCCCCCCCTCCCACCATCACACACACACACACACACACACACACACACCGTCATCATCAGCTCACACAGACTTGATTTGTGCACACACACCATCAACCGTGTCACTTTAAACACATATTCAAGTACAGATGCACGTACGCTCTTCATACTCCCTCAGCACACACACACACACACACACACACACACACACACACAAAACCCTCCTCCTGCTGGGTATGAAACCGGAGATGAGTCATGGTGTGTGGGGGCATAACAACTCTCTCTCTATCCCTCTATCCCCCTCTCTGTCTTTCATATCTTTCCTGATGCAGTGCTATCTTGTTTTCACTCATTCTCTCTCCCCCTCCCTCCCTCGAGGCTCGCCTCTCGCCTAGAGACAGTGGTTGTTTACAAGGCAAGTGAACAGGGATAAGAGCTGTTTTCATTTTGCATCCGTTTTTTTTTTTTTTTTCGACAGCCCTATCGCCATCCATGTTTCAATCCATTCCTCGTCCATCCCTTTCCTCTTTTATCCTTCCCTCTCTTCCATCCATCCTCTGCTCTTTTACTCCCCATCCTTTCAATCCATCCATCCATCTTTCCCCTCATCACCCCCCTCATCATGTCTCGATCAAGCTTTAACTGTGATTTCTCTCATCATCTGACTTAAGAGCTCAGCCAGGATGAATGTGTGTGCGTATGTGACCATATGTACCGACTCTCCCCGTACAGTATGTCATGTGAAACTCGAGCATGCAGACCTTTTAAGCCTCCCGTGTGTACATACGCACACGTGTGCGTGTGGGCGGGTGTGTTGCGTAGTGTGTGTGTGTTTGTGTGTATGTGTCTGCTGCGTTAAGCGCTGAGCTCGGATTGGCTGGGAAAGGGGGTAAGGACCCCCACGTGGTGCGTTGTATCGCATTAGCTGCTACGTAGTGAGCAGGAGGAGGGGTGTTGTTCATGAATGGACCGCTGACGTCACGTTAACTGTACCCTCAATCCTTCACACACATGCACACTCACGCACACGCCACCTCCTCCATGTGCACTTACATGTTTTTACACACATTGGTAAAGAAGGCTGCAGGACAAGTGTGTGTGTGTGATGCAGAAAAATATGTGTCGGATAAGAAGGATGAGAATCAACTGAACTGAGGGGTGTGTGTGTGCATGTGTGTGTGTGTGTGGCGTGTGCGCGCCTGCAGGCGGGTTGGCTAGCTGTCATGTCACCAGCTCTCTGCTGTGCTCTGCTCTGCTTACTAACTAACTAACCAGCATGTTGGCCACAAGGGTATTACTACTAGCCCAGTAGGATTTGTGGGTGTGTGTGTGTGTTTGTGTGTTCTCCTTGGTGTGTACTTCCATGTACTGCGATTTTGTGAGCTGAGAATAGACCAATATTGTTTTTCTGATATTAATGCTGATGATCTGATTTTCTGATCCAATACATATTGTCCTTTTTTATGATTTCTCTTAGACTTTTTCTCTCTATAAAGAGACAGAATAAGCAAGAAATAAAACTTGTTTTGTAACACAACTGGGATTCGTATACAAAATGAGATGTTTAAAGAACTTTTATTACACTTACATACATGTTAAGGAAGCATAGACGACAACAAAAATGCAAACTCAACACTGAGTGTGCTCACTTTAGAGCTGCAACGATTAATCGATCGTTACCTGTTGTTTTTCAGTTCGGCATCCATGTTAACTGGTTAGAGCGTTCACTCTGCCAGCTGCATCACTTTTAGAGATTTTCGAGGTCTCGGCTATTTTTGACGCGAGCTGTGCATTTTACGGTAGCAACAGACAGTGACCATTTGACTGTATACTGACATCATGTCAGCCTCATAACTACGCTTTCGATGTCTACATCTGGAGGAAATGTCACGGACATGGAAAAAAGTCAAGATGTATTTTGAAATCAACTTCCTGCTTTCATTTCAAAATAAAACCCTTTTTTTTTCCCTGTGGGCAGAACGCCTTCTCACAAGGCTTTTATTCTGAAATATGTACAGGACAGTGTTGTAGGACTTGCAGGGCTCCCTGAATGAATATAATATGGGATATTAATTGTGGATTATTAATATTATTTATGAATGAGCACACGTTTCTTGACCTTTCTATGTCTAAAATAAATATAAATGACAGCCAGTGTGAACAACAGACGCATGAATCACGCAGCCGTGAGGTAACGCAGCCGCCACGCGCTGCGTTAGGCGTGCGGTCTGAACAAGGGCTTACACGACCAGCAGCGCAGCCCCTAGTGTCCTCGCCACTGGATTTAACATTATAGAAATGACAGCTGACTATTTTATATAGCAATTTTGCCAAATTCACAGACGAGGAGGCAGTAGCTGAGTCCATGGGGACTTGACTTGGGAACTGGAGGGTCGCCGGTTCAGGTCCCCATAAGTACTGAGTGTGAACTGGTAGCTGGAGGCTACCAGTTTGCCTCTTGGTCATTGCTGAGGTGCCATTGAGCAAGGCACCAAACGCCCAACTGGTCAGGGCTCTTGTCAGGGGCAGCCCCCATGAATATAGGCTCTGTTTATGCATGTATGTATTTCAGGTCTGTGTGTACTGTGTAAAAAAAATTGAATTTCCCCATTTTCTGACAATTAATAGACCAAACAATTAATGGAGAAAATAACTGACAGATTAATCAATAATGAAAATAATGATTGGTTGCAGCCCTAGATTAGTATGTGGGCTTGTTCTGGTTTCCTCACGTGCCGGCTTTGTCATGCTTTACAAGTTTTGGAACATGAAACCAACCACGTGGTGGATTAAACGCTGCAGGCATGTTTTTCTGCATTAACTCGTGTGTGTTTTGTCAGTGTTGGCTCCCAGTAGATGACCCTGCTGTGGTGTGGAACCTCATTAGTGGGTCCATGCGTGTATGTGTGTGTATGTATGCTAACCTACTGTTCAGTGGGCAGGAGATGACATCAGACTTCAAGACTTCAATTTCCACATTTTTTTCCCCTCCCCCTCTACCACCGTGACTCAGCCTTGTTAATAAAGGATAATTTCAAAGTCTGCACACCTGCACACATCACCGGCGAGGAAGGAAATGGTACACATATTTCACAGAGAGATTTTTGCAGGAGTAATTTGAATATGCTTCATAACTCTTCGTCCTGCAAAAGCTGTCCCTCGCTGACTGAATAAGAGCAGTGGGGCGTTCGCTGCAGCAGATGGTTTTTCAGATAAAATTAATGATCCATTTTTTGGTGATAGTTCATCGTGAAGTCTGTGTTGTTACCACAAAGTTGACAATAATATCACTGGAGCGTATTTCACCAAGCTTATGTTTGCTTTCCTTTATGCTTATTTGTTTTCATTTCCCCTCTGTAACTCTTTACATTTTATATTAGGGATGTTCAAATGATATTTCTAGAGTGCTATTTAATAAGCATGACTGCTAAATTTGAGGATTTTGCGTCTTTTTTTACTTCATAGTAATTGGGATATATTTGTGTTTTGGACTGTTGGCTGAACAAAACAAGCAGTTTAAAGTTGTCGCTTGGGTTCTGGGAAAGTGATGGGTGATTTGACAGTTCATTTTCATTTTTATAAGGCACTTTGAAGAACCTCAGACATCAGTCCCCGAGAAATCTGGCTCTGTCAGTGGTGTCGAGCCAGACACTGATTAGAATTAGGGCTGTCAAAGTTGATGATAACGCGTTAACGCAGATTTGTTTTAACGCCACTAATTTCTGTAATGCCTTAACGCAACTTGCAGTTTTTAATTAAATTAAATCAGATGGCGGACCCGGCCTCTGTTCTGTCTTGGAGGTTGTAGCGGGCTCAGTTTTAAAGCTAGAAGATACTGGCATCATGAAAAACCAGAAAACCTGAGGGATCCATTGGTACCAACCATGTCATACTAGTATGTTGAGGAGGGGCTAAATAACGCTCTAAACCTATGCAGATTTTTTCAAAGGGGTCCCTTGACCTCTGACCTCCAGATATGTGAATGTAAATGGGTTTTCTGGGTACCCACCAGTCTCCCCTTTACAGACACGCCCACTTTATGATAATCACATGCAGTTTGGATCAAGTCATAGTCAAGTCAGCACACTGACACACTGACAGCTGTTATTGCCTGTTGGGCTGCAGTTTGACATGTTATGATTTCAGCATATTTTTAATGCTATATGCAGTACCTGTGAGAGTTTCTGGACAATATCGTGTTGTTAATTGATTTCCGATAATAAATATATGCATACATTTGCATAAAGCAGCATATTCGTCCTCTCCCATGTTGATAAAAGTATTAAATAGTTTACAAATCTCCCTTTTAAGGTACATTTTGAACAGATAAAAAAATGTGTGATTCATTTGTGATTAATCACGATTAACTTTGGACAATCATGTGATTAGTCGTGATTAAATATTTTAATCTGCTGACAGCCTTAATTAAAAAATGTCACTATCTTTTAGACACTTTCTTCTTTTATCATCCTAAATGTCAGACTATCGTCTCTCAGGCTGCCTGCTCTCTCCTACTCTTCTTTCGGGAAAATATAAAAAGTGTGAAGGCTGAAAGCACAGTGATGGACAGGCTGACAGATGCTGCCTGAGCTCCTGATGGGAAGAGTTTCAGGAGTTGGTGTGTGTATGTGAGTGTATGTTTGTGGGGAGAGAGGGCGAGTAAACAACAGACAGAAACAGTATGTCAGACCCTCCTTTGCTGTTTGAACACCCGGTGATCCAAGATGGAAATAAGCCTCTGACTCACTGTGCCATTCCTGAAGATTTAATTTGTGCTTAATGTGTATTTAAAACCACCAAATATATCAAACCGAATGGCGGTTTTTACTCTTCTTGTTTGTAAATGGTTGTTCAGCTGAGAGACAAAGTTTGTAGATAATAAGTAAAGGTAACAAATGAGACGGTGGGGAAGGTGAAGCCAGCAGGGACAGAAGGTAGAGGAGATGTGGCGAGGGCAGGATGACAGACGACAGGAAGGGGGAGGAGGTGGAGGTGCAGGTAGATAAACAGGGAGGTGGTTGTCAGGGTTGCTGGGAGTGAAGGGCAGAGTGCTCACCCTCCATCTCTCTGTCCTTTTCATCCCTCCTTCACTCCCTTCCAGGAGCTAATGAACTCCTGATGGCAGTAGAGACGGGAGCGATGGATCAATCCTCAATCTCTCTCTGTGTTTCTTTCTCTCATCCTCTCTCACTCCCACCTGTCCACCCCGTTTTGCACTCTCTCCTCCTGGCTTTTTGGCAGGGCCCCAGCCTCGCTGGCTCCGACTCACCTCCTTCATTGTTTGTCAGCAGATTTCACGAGACAGAGCGGGAGGCTTAGTTAGAAAATTATTTGGACCTCAGCCTCTTCCTTCTTTTTATTCATTTCTTCTCTCTCTCTCTCTCTCTCTCTCTCTCTCTCTCTCTCTCTCTCTCTCTCTCTCTCCATGCTCTCTTCTGTTTTCCAATCTTTCATTCCTGCTCCCATGATGCAGCGGCAGCAGCAGGAGCAGTGGCAGCATCAATAAATATTGTGTTAATGTTCTGGTGGCTGGAGCCAGCAAGGTGATAGAGGAAATCTATTTGATTTCTGTGGCTCATTTGTTTGGCCCGACGCCTCTTTGGTTGGTGTGGATACCATGTGTGTGTCCATATTGTGCACAGTTATATAATGTGTGTGTGTTAAGACACACAGTTTCCTCTGTAATTTCTTTCATTTCCTCTTTCTAACATCAGTGCACTCCCTTTACTCATCCTTCCCTACTTTATTCCATCCGCTGTTATTTGCTTAATTTTTTCTGTAAGTTTTTGACTGTTGTATTGAGACAGTCCTTCTCTTTATGCTCAGCACTCAAAATATTGATAGCCAGCCACAGGAAATTAATTATCCTATGCAATTATCAACTATCCAATTATGTTTCCTCCCAGTGTAACACAAGGAAGCCACTTCAAGGATAACTTTTTCAACCTGGACCCATAAATGAGCTGTAATGTGACCATTTGGGGCAACCTTGGGGCAAGTTTCTGTCCACTAAAAGTACTTATTTTTGCCTCTGACAGACTCAGATTGTTAATATAATGTCTGACAACACGATGTAAAGAGCCCTACAGAAAAAACACTAAGCTATGTTTTCTGTGTTCACTTGCGTTTCCGCTGTCGTCTCTTCCGGTAACAAGTCACATGACACAATGACAAATGGGACAGGAAAGGTAAGACAAACTGGCCCTTTCTACAATGTTTTCAGACATTTATAATAACAATCTGAGCCCGTCAGTGGCAAAAACAAGCACTTTTAGTGGATGTAAACTGACGGAGGCCAGGTTACCGCTAATGATTACGTTACAGCTCATCGTCTGCAGTGTACTCCCTCAATACTGGACCACTTTCAGAAAGTGTTGTCCCCATCAGTCACTGAGACACAGAAACATGGGAAAATAGGTTCCAGGTTGGAAAATACCAGTTATCCTTCAAGGCCCCTATATGCATAACTTGTTTGTTTTATGTGTCATCTGACCACGAGAGCAGGCAAAAGCGTTTAACTATGTTCCTTACAGCCACATTTCATAAATGGAGGTTAGATGCAGTAATTGTTTAAGTGGAGGATAGCAGTGCACATTTTTGGACAGTCTTTCCTCAAATGTCTACATAGAGATAAATTTAAATTTAATTGCACCTGTAATGCTCTTTAAAGTCTTTAATTTGACATACTTCTCTATAGCATGTTATTGATTAAATGCAATTGTTAATGTTAAAAATATATTCTTACCTTGAAACAAGCAGCTACCATGTCTCTCTGACAACATAAGACAACAACACGTACCTTCTGATTGGGTGCATTTCCATGTAGGACCCATCGCTTACAGCAAGAAGCTTGACTAAGAGAATACTGTGAGTTTTCAAGGCCTTTCCCATCAAGCGCTGAGCGCAGTCTGAATACAAAGGCAATTAGTTTAACCTGCACAGTATGCAGAAGTTAATATTCAGCTGGTGTTGCAATATCAAACCAACACTGGCCTCATTTGTTTATTTGATTGAAAGATTGAAGTGCCTGAACAACGGTGGGACTGTAGGCATCCTGAATTAAATGTCAACATGATAAAGAACTGTTAAAACTTAACTTCAAAGAAATACAATCTGCATTTAATCCATCCTTAACATTATGCTTGGGCCGGACCGGCTGCGTGAATAGAGCGTGGCGGCTGCGTATCAGCTGCGTTTTTGCTGCTGCTTCTCCTCTGACTTTCAAAATGGCCATTTTATCTCATTACAAATGTCATATATATTTATTTTAGACAGAGAAAGGTCAAGAAACGTGTGGTAATTTGTCAACAATAATAATAATCCACAATAAAAATCTTGTACATTCATGGAGCCTTGCAAGTCACTGTATGCTCTACAACACTGTTCTGGAAATATTTCAGAATAAAATCATTGTGTTAACAAATTAAGGAGTAAGGAGTTTTGAAATGAAAGCAGGAAGTGTTGATTTGAAAATAAATCTTTGCTTTTTTTCATGTCTGTGACATTTTCTACAGATAAAGACTTTGAAACTGTATTAACGTTGCTGATATGATGTCAGATGATCACTTCCACTGTCTGCTGCTGCTGTGAATCGCACACAGGTCACGTCAAAAATAGGCAAGATCTCAAATGTCTCGAAGAGATGCAGTTGAGATGTAGCCGAGCTGCGCGTCTCGTGAGCAGTGTGGCTGCTCTAACCTGTAAACATGGATGCCGAAATAAAAAACCAACAGGTAACGCAGCCACCTCATGCCCTCACGTGGTTGGTCTGGTCCAGGCTTTAGGAGCAGTGGGCTGCTGTTGGGGTTCAGTGTCTGGCTCAAGGACACTTAGATATGTGAACAGGAGGAGGTGGGGATTGAACCGCCAACCTTGTAAAGTATGAACCACAGCCGCTCTGTTATTATTGTTTTTATACTGTATTAGTTTTGGGTATTTTGTTGCGTTTCATTTTTCTGTTATTGATAATTGTGATTCTGTTTACTTTGTTGCAGTCTTGAAATGTTTTAATACTTTGTTTAACTGTTTTGAAAGTATTGATGATCTTTATTATCTATAAATTTGTGATGTCAGTTGAAGCTTAAAACAAGAAAAGAAGCCAAATCCAAAGTTACTAATAATCCGTCCGTCTGCATCTAACATTCCCTCCTAAATAAAGTACCTGATGTACAAGATACAAGATGGTAAATTTCCCCACTGTGGGACTAATAAAGGAATATCTTATCTTATCTTATCTTATCTTATCCTCATTTGAGAATAATAACGTCTTTCAGTTTCCCTTAAGAACCAAGCCCGTTTCTTAGCCCCGTTAGTGTTCCTCATTTAAACCATGCTACTGCTAGCAGTGTGCATTTATTTTGTATTTCTTTGTTATTTTACACTTCACTTAGGTTAGCGTTGATCCCCGGAGAGCAATACCAGAAAACTAATTCACTTTAGGGAGACAACAGCCTTCTGTATTTGACATAAGGAGCGAGCTTTCTTCCATCCGGTGGATCCCCATGGAGTGTTTGGGGGTGGGGTGGGGGGACCACTGGGGAGAGGGCTGATGGGAATGGTGATGGTGATATCAGCATCAGAGAGTGACTCATGGCTGCTCTTAAGAGGCGCTGAGCCTTCCAGTCAGTCAGGAGATGTTGCTGTGTGTGTTGTTGAGTGACGTTGTGAGCGCAGCATTAAAGTTGCTGGCTGAGAAGTTAAGTAAAGCTGTATGTTATGGTTTTAATCTGTGCATTTCAGGGGTGTGTGTGGTTTTGTTGCAGCTCTCACTGTCAGTGGGCTCAGGTGCTCAGCAACTCATAATGTATTTCACTCTGAAATGTATTAAGTCAAGTGTCCAGCAGTGATCATCTCTATTCTACCACAATGCCATCTCGGGATGCTAATTTTGAACATTTTTTTTTAACTGGTAGCACACCTTTGTTAACTGATTATTAACCGTTAACCAACAAGATTAGTGCGTTTCATGCAGTGGCACTATTTTTGGTGCCTAATGAGCCACCCAGCTGCAACAAAAAGCTGATGCACAAACAGGTTAAATCCATAATTTGTCACCAGCTGCTGTGTATGCGCACATCCGACAACTGAGTGAACATTTCATCCATCTGGGAGAGTTACTGTAGCAGTCATGACGCTGCATGTATTGCTCCAGTAAGTCTTCACTGCATCCACTGCATCATTTAGCTGCGAGGTTTGTCAGCTGTTTGTCTGGCGTACTCGGTGAGCACCGCGTAACTTTAGCAAGTGTCCTCTGTCCGAGAGACAGCGCATGTATGTGTAGGTGTACTTACTGAATTTCCGACAGACCGTGTGTGTGTGTGGCGGCAGTGAGTGTGGGGTTATCGGTGACGTTATAGCTGTGAACAAAGCAGTAGCAGTGTGTGTAGTGTTTATTTTTTGATGAATAAATGCTGCTGTTAAGGAGAACCAGCTGTTCTCCTTTAAGTGACAAGCTGCTCCTCTGAGTTTTTTTTTTTTTTTTTTTACCTTTTAACTGATTATATTATTAATTGGTTAACGGTTAAAGATTTTACACAGTGTGAAAACTGTCACCGTTACATTCTCTACCAACACTGTTGTTGTTTGCTAGTGTCATGTCAAAAATTACCTGCAATCAGTTCTTCTTCACTGCTCTAAAACAGCAGTTGCCAGCGGCAGCCATGATACATCCAGGGCGACAGCACAGTGAAGACTACAATTTTGCAGCAGAGAAGAAGAATTTATTTCTGCTGAAACAAGTTGATTTTTGCTGGGTAAATTAATGGGGTTGGATCGGTGCGTAGTCTGGCGTACTCGCTGATACCTGATCCCAAATTTTGGGCAGTATCGAGCTTATTTCTGATACTGGTAATGGAACAACTCTACTGAAAACCAAAAATGACAAGGTGTGTGTCGGCGCTTGAGGAAAAGTGACAATAAATATTGTCAAAAAGTTTTGAATCATACTGAATTCATTTGATTTGACAGTCAGGTATTGATTACATGCAGATGTTAAGACGACTACTAGGCTACTTAAATATATATCTCACTAAATAGTTAGACATTATGATCTTCTGGACCTTTGCTTCAAGACATTTTCTCTAACGGGACCTCTAAATTTTAGTTGGATACCGCTGGTCTAAACCATAAACTTGGCATGCAACAGAGAGCAGTTTCCATTTGCCTCTTCCTTTTGAAATGACAGGCTGTTGAAGGATGATTTCTGCCTATTTTATCCATATGCCGAGCAAGAGAAATGTGTGTGTTTCCAGCTTTCATGTCTGGCTGTGTGAGTAGGTTGCCGTCTTCTTTCTTGCACACCTGTTAGCGTGGTCCTGATGAGGATGTTTGATGTGTGTGATGTGTGTCAAACATTTTTTTTTTTTCTTATTTCCCCTCTTGGCGAGCGCGTTCATCTTTACTGTGTATGTGTGTATTTGTGCGTGTGCATGTGTTTTTGATGCTGGGGTAAATACATGATACCAGTCATCACACATTTGTGCACACGCAAACTCCAAGACGCACACACCCTGACATTTTGATTCTTTCAGCTCATTCAGAATAGTTGCCCTATTTCTCCCATCTCTGTCTCGCTCTGTCGTTTTTATCATATCGTTTTTTTTTTTGCTCTCTCTTTCTCTCATTTTCTCTTTGTTCTCTTTCTTCCTCAGTCTTTTCTCTCCCTGGTCTCTCAGCCTCACTTTAAAAATCTTTCTGATTCTTTTCTTTGGTGCTCTTTCTGTATATACCTGTCAAACTCGTTGGTGTGAACCTCTCTCTTTTGCCAACCTTTTCTCTAGCGGCTCTGTCCAAAAATAGGTGTGTGTGTGTGTGTGTGTGTGTGTGTGTGATTGGGGAGGCTGAAAGAGTGAAAACAGACATGGACATGTGTGTCTTCCTGTGTTGCAGTCTTCCCTGCATACCCTCTAGCTGTAGCCATGCTTGTACACACAGCATTAGCACTGCACAGGCAAATGGTGACACACACACACCTACACACACACCTACACACACACACACACACACATATATACACCACACTCCTGTCCATCCCATCTCATCCTGCCTGTCATTTCTTTCCCATAAAGAAGAGGAAATATTCAGCGTCAGAGTGAGATGAGAGCAAACAGGGTGAAAGAGAGGAAGGAAGGAAGGAAGGAAGGCAGGAAACGGAGTGACAGGTGAGAGAGATGGAGAGGTGGGGAAAAAATGATGGACAGATAGATGACTGGAATAGCAGTCAAGGAGCGATGTGGTGATAGAAAGAGATGAGTCGTGATGTTAATAATTGACTGTTTAACCATTAAACAGACGATAAGAATTTTGGCTGATTAATCAGTTATACAGTTAAAAGAGATATTAAAGATAAAAAAATCGGATCAAAACTCAGAGGAGTGGCTTGCTGTTCAAGTGAGAATAGTTTTCCTTGAACGCCACCTCCCAGCCATCGGTCCAGCTTCAGTTTGGGTCTCATTCACATTAACGGAGGAAGGGAAATAACTGTGCATTCCGCTATTAGTGCATTTTACAACTCGCTAACATTACGTCAGGTTTGTAGTACACTGGTGGAAGCCCTGACAGATTATGCCACATACACCTGACAGCCTCGCAGCTGAGCAAGCTGACGTGGTGGAGACTTACTTGGAAAGTCCACGACAATGCATGCAACAATGTGGCTGCTAGCTCTGCTTTGTGCATACACCACAGCAGGTGGTAAATGATGAATTACGAAGAAGAAAGTGAAGGGAGAGCAGCTCTGCATTTCCCTGGTTTGGTTGTTGCCAAACGGTTTTCAGACTTTTTTAGGCTTTTTGTTCCCCAGGTAGGCAGGTCTTAGTCTGTTCAGTCATTACACACATACACACACACACACACACACACACACACACACACACACACACACACACACACACACACACACACACACACACTATCATATATCACACATACTATTATTGTTAGGACACTCATTGACATAATGCATTCCCAAGCCCCTTACCCTAACCACAACTAAATACCTGATCCCAACCCTTAACCTAACCCTAATTTAAACCTAATTCGAACCTGGACTTGAACCAAGTTTGAACCCTCATACAGGCCTTTGAAAGTCTGTCGGAAGGTGAGGACGAGCCAAAATGTCCTCACTTTCCAATAATGTCCTCACTTTGAAGGTGTAAAACTCAAATTGGTCCTCACGAAGATAGGTGTACAAGAAAACACACACACACACACACACACACACACACACACACACACACACACACACACACACACAATACATACACAAACATCCAGATCATAGAGAAAAGAAAGAAACACACACAATAAATGCACTGATTTACAAACCTCTTCCCTGGACGCATGAACACACATCTCCTTACACACACACACACACACACACACAGACACACACACACACACACACACACACACACACACACACAGACAGATGCAGCACTGCCTCAGAGAGATGGTTTGTTATGAAGCAATTTATATGCAAGGATTCTTTATCAAACTGACTGACCTCTGGCTCCTCAAGGAGCTCTGAGCACCGGCCAGTTGTGTGTGTGTGTGTGTGTGTGTGTGTTGTGTGTTTGTGTGTGTTTACTGAATGGCAAGCAGCTTCACTTCCACAGATTGTTGTTGTTGATGCTTGTGTTTTGTGTGCGCAAGCATGCATTGTAGCGACAGAGTACCGCCATCGTCTGCTGTATTGATATCATTTTTAAATGCTTTATACGTTAAAGTAAATGTGTATCCTCATCTCTATCTTGTGTGTGTGTGTCCAGATGTTCCAGCAGTCACTTAATGTCCTGGCTGCCAGACTGCCTACTCATCTCGAGAGAGCAGTGTGTGTGTGTGTGTGTGTGTGTGTGTGTGTGTGTGTGTGTGTGTGTGTGTGTGTGTGTGTGTGTGTGTGTACCTGCTGGGTCTCTGCAGCTACAGTCTCTTAATAATAGATCACCATCATGGCAACCATTGTAGTGTGCTGACCTTAAGTGCTGCAAAGTGCTGAAAAAAGACACTAAACCACAACAGTGTTTCTGCTGAAGTAAATGCACTGTCATCTACAGGGCCAACCAAGAGAGAGGACAGACAGACAGACAGACAGACAGACAGACAGCCAAGCAGAGGGGTGACATACTTGCAGACAGACAAACAGATGGCCGGCAAATGAGTAGATGGGCAGAGAGGCAAAGAGTCAAGTAGTCAGACAGACAGAAAGACAGATGGCAACCTTACAGGCAGACAGACGGGTGGACAGAATGACAAATGGGATGCAGCCAGTCCGACAGATTTGGAAGCTTGAAGACAGACGGACAAAAAGTCCTGCAAATGTCGTGTCGTTTTCATTCAGAGTAGACCATATTAATGTGAATAATCTTTGACATGTTTGTTGTCGTGCAATTAATTGCTAGCAATTTTGCTAATAGATTACGTAATTAAGTATTATACAGTCTGGTAAGTAATATGAAGCAAAACAAGCAAACATTTGCTGGCTCCAGCTCCTATAGAAGTCTTTTCTGTTAGTAAACGTGATGGCGTGATGGCGATGAGAAAGGTAACATTAACCAATGGGTCCAGATTAGTCGACGCCCTATGCGGGAGATGAGTCCAGAGACAAGCTAGCTAGCTAACGCCTTTTCTCCTCCTGGTGAAGTAGTCTCCTAGTGGCAAGGAGTTTTTCATTAAGTAATATTAAGGATGCGTTTACTCTGTTGCCTTTGTAGTGTATTTAGATTCTCCGTGGCTAATTATGAGCAAATCAAGGCTCATAAACACAAGTAAAGCCAGGCTTTAGCTTGTCAAATGTACGTTACAGTGTGTAGGATTTGGTGTCTTCTAGAAGTACCCCTGCTTACTTGTCCCTTTCCAAGACTGCAGTAACGTGAGCTGGTGAGTGTAAAACGGTAGTAACGGCGTTCACTTCACTTAGAGGCCATCCTTACTCGAGTTTATTCATTTGGCAACCCCCCCCCGAGCATATTAAGCCGATTATCAAGCAGGCACATACATGCTGTTAAGTGCACCAAATTTTTATCTTTACATCCAAAAGATTATTTGGTTTATTTTTTTGATTACCTGTTTCATGTATTCAATATTTAGATTATACATTATTTATATTTAAAATATATAAACGCACCGCAGTGCAGGCACAAAATGTAGATTGGAGGGACAGATCATAGGTGTTGTTCAATAAATGTTTTGAGAAATTTTGTGTAAAATCTGCACCATATATCGGTCATCGGCTAACCTGATTCTCCAATAAATCGGCATCGGCCATAGAAAAAAAAACTTAACATATTAGTTGACTCTAGTCCTTACCATAATAACACTACTTTAGGAGCAACCTGCAATCTGTCTGCAGCTGGTGTTACCACGGTTTTGCACTATGTGGCTCAAGTTGACACAGTTTCACAAGCGTCTTGGAGAACGACGGTGGCCTTCTGGTAACGTAAAAATACGAAACGCTCTCTCTAGAGCCAGTTTTTTTTTCGTTCTGGGCTACTGTAGAATCGTGGTGGAGCAACATGATGGACTCCGTGTAGAGGACGTGCTTCCTATGTAGATACTGTATAAAGGGCTTATTCTAAGCTAACGAAAACACGATTTCTTATTCAAGTGATTATACAATAAAGAAAACCATTTCATTTCTGCTCAACACTATACACTGGTTCTTTAAGAAATTTAACCAGTGAGATTTTAGGTTGAGGTTTAGTGAGGTTTTATGAGAGGGCTAGATTATGTTATATACTATTTAATCACATCACAGTTGACTTGGTTTACTGAGGGAGATTTTCAGCTGCAGGTTCCCTCAGTTTGACTGGTATTATCCTCACCTGCCCAAATGAGCCAAACTAAAAGGAAGAAATGCTCCGGAGTGCGAATACGCAGCTATGAACATGCTGTGAGTGTGAGCACACCCTTAAGCAGTCGTGTATCAAGTATTCACAATTGGTCTTTGAGCACTAACAGCTGCTCTCACCCAACTTTTTTCCTCCAACATCCAAACTGGGTTTCTATGCTGAATCTTACCCTACTTTAATCCAGTGACCTGGTAAAATAGCTGACACATGATTTTCTGTACCACCTGCAGTCTGGTTGTCCAGATACGGCCATTTTCTCGGGCCTGTTCTGTTGCACATTTCAGATAACTGTCCCCTTTAAACGCTCAGTCAGACATAGTGCTCTCGGCAGTGTCATAGTCAGCCAATTAATTAGCTCCCCAGGCGACTTGGCTTTCCCAGCATGCATTAGTCAACCTTCTCACTGTTTGTCTTATTGTAAATGTTTTGGGCTGACACTAAACTATGCAGAGAAATTGTGGCTTACACCAGCGGATGGAATTCAAATGAGAGCTGGAGGAACCAGTGAGGCATGTTTAGTTTCAGATATTTATGATTTTTCACTTTTCTTAAGTGTTGTGGTATGTAAAGGTATATGTGCAGTATTGATGCCCATAATGGGGATGTCATGGTGAGGAAATTTTCCCACTGAAGTGTTACGGATTACATTGGACATTATACAGGAAGATGAGACGGTCAATATATGTAGCTTTCTTACTTTGGTCTTACTGTCGGCTGGCTGTGTGTCTGGCCTCTCTGGTCCAGTTTTTGCTATGAGGCTGCAGTCCACCTAGCGCCACGCCGCCATGAACGCCGGCTGTGACCGCTCTATTCTCCTCACGCTGATTACCTCATTAACATAATGGTTTCTTTATAGCATTAGGTTTAAATCTGAAATATTGCCAAAGAAGTGCTTATTGCTTCGACACCAAATCCTCTCTCGTTCTGTCAACTCTCTGTGAAATATGACAACTGCTCTGCTGAGCTGAGGCTCTTAAAAGAAATATCAATAATTAATATAGAGGTTGAAAAAAACTTTTTTCAACCTCTGTCACTTTAAGGAGAAAAGCTAGTCCACCTTAAGAGAGAGCCAGTGCAGATACAAGAAGTTGGCTCTGGATTTCCAGCTACGGAGTTGCAGCTTTTAGCCTCGTAGCATTTATTGACAGACAAATAAACTGTACACACACTGTGCTACAGCTACGTTCACAGCTATAACGCCACCCACAAACCCACACTCACCACCGCCACACACAGACTGTGCACAGACTGGGCTTGACTGACATCTCCCTTACTCTTCTGTTAGTTTTGTTGCACCCCATAAGGCGGTACATATTTCCCCGTTTTACATAGAATAAAAACATAGACTTTTTTGCTTAGACTTTTGTGGCATGTAATGTAGCTCCACCCAGCTTTAAATTCACAATGTAATCAAGCAGAGTAATTGAAAATACCTGTGTGTGTGCAGACAATACAGGCCTTTAAAAGTAAACACTAATAGACTCTACAAGTGCAACTTAGATTAGATTACGTTTATCTAACTAATCTTGATTAATGTGGACTAAGTGGAAACGACTGGTCTTTAAATACTGAGAAGAATAACATTCTTGGCTGCAGTTTACTTCTTCACCTTCAGCAGAGTGATGACTACCTTTGGCTCAATCACACCAAATCCTGCTGGTCCAGTTATTAGCCATGCTGTTGGCCATTTCCTCTGTTTGTTTGTATATGTGTGTGGGTGTATGTGTGTACTAGGGATACAAATTTTGAAAAGTTTTCTTAACCAATAACCGACCCTCATTAACCCATTATTAGCTGTTAACCGACAAGATTTGTGCCTTGCATGCAGCGGTGCAGCAGCTGCAGTATATGAGCACAACAAACCGAGTCTCTAGTTCACCTGCTCAGGAGAGTAACTGTAGCAGCCACGGTGCTGCATGTAGTGTTGCAGACATGCAGCCACTTTCCACCCCATCATTTAGTTTAGTTTAGCAGGTTGTCAGCTGTCTCTGCCCGGTGTAATGATAGTGAGTGTCTGAGTGTGTTTGTGCTACATTAGCAGCGCTAGCGCTGCTGGAGACTTTGTGCCCACTGCTCGTAGCCACACATATATGGTCTGTCAGTGCGGCGTAACTATAGCGAGTTTCCGACAGACCGTGTGTGTGTGGCGGTGGTGAGTGCCGGGTAGCTGTAGCAGTGTGTGTACAGTTTATTTGTCGGTGAATAAATGTTACGAGGATACAACTCCTCCGGAGCCAAATTCCTGTATCTGAAACTCCTTCTCAGACTCCCTTAATGTGGACCAGCTTTTCTCCTTAAGCTGACAAGCCGCTCCACTGAGTTTTGCTCAGCTTTTTAATAAATTATTAGTGTTTCTTTTAACTGTTTAACCAATAGCATTAATCAGTTAAAATGCTTGATGTCGGTTAACGGTTAAACGGTTAATTATTAACGTCCCTAGTATGTACACTGTGCATTGTCTGTCTGCCATTCGTTGCCCCTTGGCTGATGTGATCCATGCATGAAAAGGAGGCCACAGCCCAGTCACATAGCTCTTTAATGTAATGTAGCTTGGCCACAGGGCAGCAGATAGCATGCCAACTGTTACAGTGTGTATGTGTGTGTTTTAACGTGCTTGCATGTTTGCCGATGTATATTTTTACAAACTGTATATGTCTGCACGCTTAGTTCTTCTATTTATATACCCAGCCACCACGATCACGTTGGGCCTGGACAATGCGTCACCATGGTGGCGCCTGCCTGTCTGTGTGTTTACACATCCAAGAGAACAATACAACACATGACATTAGACAAACTCTGTAGTTGCACTACAGGTTCCTCATATTATTATTTGGATATTAACAAGAATAACTAATTTTGTTGAAACTGTTTCTCCTAGTTGCTTTAAGATATTGACTTCATATTCACACCATTAGCTTATTATTTGACTTAATGAGCTCATTAGCAAAGCTGGTTTGGATGTAGAGAGTTAAAGTTTAAGGTGGATGTTCTTTTCAGTGTGTTGTGCAATATGTGGTTATACTGTACGTGTGTGTTGTAATTTTGTTTTTAGTAGATTTGAGCAGAGTGTTTCTGTCTGCCTCTGTAACTCTGCTTCCTGCTGTCTTTCTCTGCCTTGTTCATCTTTCTTAGCATTATATTAGGGTTGTCAAAGTTAACGAGATAATAACGCGTTAACGCAAATTCGTTTTAACGCCATTCATGTCTTTCACGCAGTCCATCTGTCGGAGGTTGCAGTTTTAAAGCTAGCTTGTTGGGAAGGAAGGAGGTTAAATAATGCTACGAACTTGTGCTAAATTTTGGCGAGGAAAAACCTTCATGGCCATTTTCAAAGGGGTCCCTTGACTTGAAAATTTGTTCTCTGGGTACCCACAAGTCTCCGTTTTACAGACATCCCCAATTTATGATAATCACATGCAGTTTAGAGCAACTCATATTCAAGTCAGCACACTGACAGCAGTTGTTGTCTGTTGCCATGTTATGATTTGACCATATTTTCATGCTAAATGCAGTACCTGTGAGGGTTTCTGGACAATATTTGTCATTGTTTTGTGTTGTTAATTTATTTCCAATAATTTATATATACATACATTTGCGTAAGAGAACAGAAGAGTGAGTTAAACACTTGAAAAAACTCCCTTTAAGGTACATTTTGAATAGATAAAAAATGTGTGATTAATTTGCGATTAAATATTTGAATCGATTGACAGCCCTGCATTATACTGTCTAGTCTCACTGTCTGGATTTATTTCCAGTCCAACTCTCATCTTTCTCTCTCTGTCTTTTGGGATATCAGTTGTTTTCCTTTGACTGATCTCCATCTTCTCACTCCTGTATCGATCTCTGAATCTCTCCCGTCTCTCTGCTTCTTTTCAAACTTCATTACTTCCTTCATTTAGCCAGGAGACCTATTATTTATTTATCAGAAATGTTCAGCCAACCCATAACCACATTATTGTTTCACAATATGGTTGTATGTCTTTCTGTTTGATAGTGTTCTCTCCCTCGTACAACATGGTTTCATTGACTCTGACAGCTGGTTGCCTCCAGCTATTGTCCTGCTCCAACTCTGACAAAGTGCAGGTTTAGACAGTGTTGGTGCAGTATGGGAGAGTGATGCAACAAAAACCAATGGTATGACAAGGCAGTTTAATATACACACACGCAATGCTGCTCTGTCATACAGAAATGTGTTATGTATACAGTGTGATAAGTGCTTCAACTATAAATCATTTTCTATCTATTCATCTCCCTAGTTTCTTCATTGATCGATTAAGTGCTTGGTCCAACCAGCAGTCCAGAACCCAAACATGTTCAGCTTACTATCATGGGAGACAGAAAGAGCAAATACTCACACAGACAAAGTGGAATCAGAGAATCTAAATGAATAATTGATTATCAAACATTTCACGATATAATGCAGAATAATGATGCAACATAACAGAAAACTGTAGAAACCTCGGATACATGTAGAATAAAAATATAATAATAATCCCACACAATTGTAGCATAAGTGACGTGAGGCTGCTGCAGGATGTTTTGGAAATGTGGCCCACAACCTGAGGGCCCGACCCTGTGTTTTGTGAGGATGTTCCTGTTTGTCCCTTGCGTGTGCGTTGTTTCCTTGGCCTGAGGGGGAACAAGTTTGACTTACTGGTATTTGCAGGACTTTGCTCTGTATCATCCACCTGTCAGTAGTCTTGGCTGGTGAACCTCTTCGGTTTTGGCCAGCCTGCTTTTCTCTTGATGGAGGCAGTTCAGCTTTGATTTAATGAACTCTTGTGGATCTTGGAGTGACACAACTCAACATATCCGCCGTCCTGCCCTCTGAGATTTGTTGCATGCGTAGCAACAAGTCAGACCTGTCCAACTACGTGCTGTCTTTTCCAACACACTCCGTAACAACACATAGAAAACACGTAAGGGATCATGTATAGTGAGCTTGTCACTATTGTGACGTAAACCACGACTGGGCGATTGAGTCGGGGTGCCGCATCGCCCTGTCAGGGTTTATGGCACAACATTGACCTGCTAGCTGTACATTATCCCGCTTATTTTTTTGGGTGATATTTGTCAATTAATTTTGCTAATTTATTGGTCTACGGCTGAAGATTGAGAGTGCGACAGCGGGGGTGGGGAGAAACAACGTGTAACTTGGTGAATTTAGGGTTTGTTTCGACCAAACCATTTAGTGATTGTTGGAAGGCCTAGCCGAGACGGTTTTGGTGAGATTTTTTTTGTATGAATGAAGTTTTACGATGCTCTGTCACAAGAACAGCTGATCTCTCAGCTCAGAAAACCTCAACGGGGATGGGGCTGTTGGGCTGACGATGGCCGGCTGGAAAATTTTAACGTATCGCCCATCTTAATGAGCAAACACTATATGCTGCATAAAAACAAAAATCACAAGAAGACACTCTCTTTTTAAGCAATTACAGTACCTTTATTGTAATGGCACAGTCTTCAGAGACCTTTATGCCAAAACATGTTGGAGTATGATTGTTATGATTTTTGTTTCTACATTTATCTTTATCCAAAGAGCACCTCAAACAAGTTCTGTTAGTGCTCCTAATCAACACTTTGTGAATATACTGTGTTGTGTGTTCATACAGTATATGAGATCTTTATGAGCAGAAGTAATAAATTCATGTTTCATTACGAGATATTGAAAGTTGTGTCTTCCCATATCACATTTTTCCAATGTTTTTTCCGCTGTGGACACTTTTTTTTGACGTTGGTACTCAGGGTTACAGCTGGCCGTACTGGAGGAGGAACAACTACGCAAACATTTGAACATAATTATCTTTACTGTATTTGCACCGCTACCAGTGGTGCGAAACCAATCATTGTAATAGTCATTGTTGGCGTTCTCCTTGTGGGATACATCCTTTTGAATTGAGGCAGCAGATATCACTTTTATTCCCAAATATTTTTTTTTCAGAAAAGACCTACCTGACATTGAGCGTTTTGAAGAACAAATGTAAAAGTGGTGTTTTTAAGTAGAACTGCTATTTCAGTCTGCAGTCTTGGCAAGGAGCAAAGTCAGAAGTCAAATTAAAAATGGATACAATTATAAAAAGATGTGACTTAAAGCATTTGAATTCTGGCACTCGAGATAGATGCACGCAATTCCTGCACCATCTGTTATAGCTGTTTGGCAAGACAGCAGACAGACTGTCAGACTGTTTCTCTCTCTCTGTCCTTGTCTTTCTTTTTGTCTTTCTCTTGCCTTTGTGTTCAGGAAGTAACCCAGTGCGGACCTGGAGTCTGGTTCACTGGACTGATTGAGATGAAGTTATACATTTGCGAGTCTTTCCCGTCTCCCCTTTATTCCTTCATCCACTCCCAACTCTCCAGAGAACGAGAAATATCTCAATCTACAGTCTGGGCTCTGGTTCACTGGGCTGATTGAGACAGGGTTGTCTGTACTCCATGAGAGAAAGAGAGAAATACAGTAGGCGCAGAAACTAAGGATGAGAGAGCGAGTGAAAGGGAAAAGAAGGATATCAGGTGGGGAGGGAAAGAATGAGGGAGAAATGAACTTTTCTTGGCAGTTGCAGAGTTGTTAGTCTGCCTCCTGCCTTAGGTGATCCTACTCCGAAAAATGATAGGAGGGAAGTTTTAAGGAGATACACTGACATTTCCAGTCACGTTCATTTCTTTCACTTTAACGGGCCAGCGATCCCCCCCTTTACATAGGCATTCAGAAATACTGGGCTGCCACCAGTACAAGAGGTTAAAGAGTCTGTCCTGTCAGCTTACAATCACAGGTTCAGCCACCATGACAGCTACATGTGACAGAGACACTGAACCCCTTATCTGGTCACTAAAGATATCAGCAGCCGTTAAATGACTAAAATGGATGTGTTGCATAAATCAGTTAGTCAAAGGGGTGGGACAAAAGATCAGTTCACCTATGTATCGATTTTTTTCTTTCTTTTTTAGTGGAGGTACAAGGAAGTTATTGCTTTTATTGTTGTAGTCTGAGTAATGTGACGTCATATTTGTTCTGTATCCGTCAACCAAAACAAACCACAGCTGGCCGGCCAAAGTGAGAAAGTAGAAAACGGTGGAGGGTCCGTGTGGATACGACCTGCACCCTCATGTTAAATCCAATGCTACACGTACAGTAACGTAAGGAAACACTGGATTTTAATCATTGCAAGAAAAGCAGAGCCAGACATCACGGCTAAAGCTGCATGCTAACTCTGTCATGGACAGGAAACGCTATTGTGGAAATGTACGGTCAAGCCAGCCGTCACTCACCTCTGCGGTCAAATCGGCAGCGTTCAAACGGCCGCGATCGAACAGACCGTGGATGTATAAAGAGCTCAGAGCTAGTGACGGACTTGGCCAAGGTAGCAGAAGTATACACATGTGACTACGTCCAGATTTCAAAATAAAGGAAATAAAGGGAACTGTATATTCAACATACATATATGGAAATCAGTTTGATGGGATTATAGTCACCAGATGTATAAAACATTACATGACCCTTATAAATTAAAAAGAAAATACCACTAATTTGTGAGGGAAATGTCTTTATGCTTTGATTTTGGGGTTGCAGGAAAAAATAATAAATAATACTTGATTTGACATCTCTGACTACCTACCTGCTGAAAATCATTGTTACATTGTTACTGTTTTAATTTAGATATTTTCCAAAGTGAAAATGATGATTCAACTATGTCCAGTGATCTAGTGTTAAAAAAGTTGACAAAAAAGCAATAAATTGTAATATTGAATTGCAATAGTCATCAAATCGGCACCCAAGTATTATTGCGTTAGTATTGCATCCCTAGAAACAGCTAAACTACTGTTTTCCTATGGTATGGTGCACCTGCCGTACGCTCCTCTCTTGTACTGCACTTTTTTTTTGTAGCATTTTCTAGATGCGCGTAAAAGTTAAACTATTCTCAACTTTCAGTGCCATTCCCAGAGTCCCACCGCTCGTCAATGACAAACTTGACCCAATCAAATCAAACAAGAGTCGGGCTTTACTACTTTACCTCCTTCCTGTTTTGAAGCTGTTAGACTTGGTAGTGCTAACTAGCTAGTTAGCTGTTGGAGTGTGTGAGAGGGAAGGGGGAATTCATATCTCTTGTGGAAATTATTTTCATGTAGGCTACTCAGAGAAAGAGAGAGAGACCACATTTTCAGTTCAGTTTATTTTTATATAGCGTCAAATCATGACAGAAGTTATCTTAAGACACTTCTCATATCGAGCAGGTCTAGACCGTACCCTATAATTTAGAGACCCAACAAGAGATCCCCCGTAGAGCATGCATCTTACATTTTCCCATTAATCACATTTCATCGCCTGGTTGAAAGCACACAGCCCTGCTCCGCAGGCACCCACCACGCTTTGCCAAGGCGCCTTTAGCGACGCGTCTCAGTGTGATCAGCCCCAAAGTCTTTTTGTTGTTGTTGTTGTTGTTGTTGTTGTTGTTGTTGTGAAGGACTAAATAACTTAAGCAGCAAAAATTTGTCAGAGTGGCTGGTGATGGTTCCCCACTCTGGTCAATACAGCGATAAGAGAGGCAGCATTGCAAGAGAAATGGCGCAGCACTGAGAGAAAATCGTCATAATTCAGTCCAATTTTCCCCTCTGGGTAGGCAGACAATCAAGTGTTAGGCTACTGCCTGGAAGTCGTGCTTTTATCATAAGAGGCTTACTGAAAAACAGTTTTACAGCTAAAATACAGAAAGTGGAACCAAAACTGGGACAGACATGGAACCAAAATCCAAATTATTCTCTGATTGCTGCTGTAACATTAAATAAAAACAAAGTAAAAAAAAAATCAAAATTATAGGGAGAATCACTGAGGCCTGTCTTCACACAACAGGGGATAAGTTCCTGGATTTTCGCACTTAACCAGGCAACGGCTGGTTAGCATTTTCAGCAAACCAAATGAAAACCAAATGTCAGCAGCTAGCCACAAGCACACTGATATGTCATAGAGAAAACATCCCCCCTCGTTTGTGGAGACGAGAGTCTGGTTGACTAAATATAAGTTTTTGTTCCAAACTGAAGTGTCAGTCATTTAAACGCAAAGCCCGTTGTGAAATAATTGGCATAAAAAAAAAAAAAGGATTTTGCAGTTTTCAAGCCGCAGCAAACTTGAGGCCTTGGTGAACAGAAAAGAGATGGTGATACATGCACTTAAGGTAATTACTTTTGCCCAAAGTGCTGTTTTGAATTTAAATCTGCAAAAGTGAGAAAATAAATATATTGATCTTTTCATCCAGTTCAAATGCACTTAATCACTGAGATGTTTTAATTAGGGCTGTCAATTGATTAAGTCATTTAATCAGAATTAATTGCATGATTATCCAGAGTTAATCGCAAATTAATCACACACTTTTATCTGTTCACAATGGACCTTAAAGGGAGATTTAAGTATTTAATAGTCTAATCAACATAGGAGTGAGCAAATGTGTTTGCTTTATGCAAATGTATGTATATATTTATTATTTGGAAATCAATTAACAACACAAAACAATGACAAATATTGTCCAGAAACCCTCACAGGTACTGCATTTAGCATAAAAAATATGCTCAAATCATAATGTGGCAACTGCAGCCCAGCAGACAACAACAGCTGTCAGTGTGTCAGTGTGCTGACTTGACTATGACTTGATCCAAACTGCATGTGATTATCATAAAGTGTTCATGGCTGTAAAGGGGAGACTGGTGGGTACCCACACAACCCATTTACATTCACATAACTTGAGGTCAGAGGTCAAGGGACCCCTTTTGAAAGCCAGTTTTTTTCTCACCAAAGTTTAGCGCACCTTTGTGCCGTTATTTAGCCTCCTTTATGACAAGCTGATATGAAATGGTTGGTAACAACTGGTATGACTCCTTACATTTTCTAGTTTCATGTGATACCAGTATCTTCTTCCTAGCTTTCAAACTGAGCCTGCTACAACCTGAAAAGTTGTGTTCATATGTTAAACAAATTAGTGGCATTAAAATGAATTTGCATTAACACGTTACTATGGTGTTAGCTTTGACAGCCTGCGACCCGACCCCTTGACGATGAGACTATGAGACTGACAGTCCTCATCTAAAGCGAACTACATTTGTATGTGATGGTCAGATCTGCCACCCTCAGAGTCCAGAATTTAAAAGCGCTTGTTTGCGTGTGTTTCCTCGCCAAACCTACATGCACATTAAATTAGTATATGGAGGATTATGGACTCCAGCCATCATGGATTTTATTATTTACACTAGCGTTTTTCCTACTGTGACAGTTTTTCCTACTCTGACATGTCAAAAAGTCCTATCCACTTCCCTGTCTGTTGATCTATGACATCTTCTGGGAGCCAGCAGCACTACGACTCTACAGGTTTCCCACCCTCAAGCTCTGTCAGATGTATCTGATGGAGTTTCTCTGCCAAGCTGGAAGCGCTGCAGCTGGGAATTGAACCCAGGTTGCTGTGTTGATGGGTAATGGGAGAAAAGAAACCCTTTTTTTTACCCTTGGAGCTGCAGTGAGTCTAGCCCAGCTAAAATTGCAAGTGGATCCTCTCTCATCTGACAAGCTAACACATTTGTTTTTATAGCGTTTTGGAAGCATTAAAATGCCTCCCAGCTCATGATAAATGCTTTTCATAACCATGACCTTTCCATTTAAAATGGTGGAGGAGTTTATTATATATATGCAACAAATCAAAGCCATCATGTCGATGGATGGAGCCCTGCTCAGTTAAACCAATCATGAAAAATCTCCGCAGCTGTAGCCACAGGTATAGCTACCAAATATGGGGGAGACACCTGAGTAAATATATCTAGCCTATGAGACGTTCTCATGTATTTAATCCACTGTTTGGTTAAGCCCGCTGCCATTTCCGCCACAAAACACCCTCTTCTTGTAAATGCTTCAAGCAACTTGTAAAGTGACACATTTAGAAGGATGGTGTCATGAATAGATCCTCAAAACAAAAAAATGTATGTCACATTTTTTCTTAGCGTTCACATTTTCCTCTGGGTGGTCAGGAAAAAAAATGACTGGGCTGGTTTAAAAAAAACAAAAAAACAACAACCAACAACAACGTTGGTACCCTGAGTGTGGTTTAAGTGGGTCGCCTGAGAGTTGAATCGGCGAAGGGAAACCCTGTGATGGATCCAAGCGTGCAGACTTGAAGTCAGACAGAGGAAGTCAATGATGTACTTAACCACTCTCCTCAAAGGCAGGAAGACGAGCTAGAGCTAGACAGATGGGGGAGAGGTGGAAAGATGAAGAGAGGGAGGCTGTGGAAGTCAATAATGTACTTAACCTTACTCTGCAGACTCCATGTGTCCCTGTTATTGTAAGGAAGGGATGATGGAGGGGGGGAGAAAGAGGGAAAGTGTAAGATGGAAGGACTTGGGGATGGAAATAGTCCGAGGCAGCGAAGAAGCGCTGTGTTTTTCTGTCAGCATAAATGTCAGAGTAGTTAAGTGTGTGCAGGGCAGGCGGGGAGGCCGGGGTACAGGAAGAGCCCCATATAAGAGGGAATAGCCCAGTTTTACAGCCACATAAATCTCCGTTCCCCACTCCGACGGTTCTAACCCTCCTCCTCCTCTTTTGGCCTTCTTGCCTCGGTGTAGCGGTACGCTAAAACCTCCTTTTGACTTCTTGACTCTGTCTGCTGCTTTCTTTTGCTTCATTTCTCTCTTTCAGACTCTCTTGACCCATGCCCTCCTTTTTTCCTCTTAGTGGCATTCTGTATTTCTTTTTTTTTGACCTTCAAACGACCAGGGCAAGAGATTAAAAATGACTTCAGGCTGTTTCTTTTGCCTCCTTGATGGGTATTTTTTCCTTTTTCTTTTCACTTTAATCGTTGTCAGGGAGACTTTTATAATAAACCCCAGAGTCTGTGCAAATATGATTTATTTAATCTTGAGTATAGTGGCGTGCACAAGGTCAGATATTTTTCAATGCTTTTGGCTGTGTGTTGAGTTGTGTGATGACTGGAGTGTTCTCGTTTTCTTTACCTGAAAGTGCAGGTGAATCTTCTTCAGTGGCCCGACTTTGCTCTCATTCACACATTAATACGTGATGACAGCAAAGCAAAATAGGTGACAAATTAGAACAAACGATTAAAACAAACGATTTTCCGATTGGTCTTAATTTGGATTCAGAAAATCCTGAGATCGATCTTAATATATGCCTTTTCTCGTAAATTGTCTGACGCCGTGCATTTAATAAGGCGAGATAACTTTTCTGTTAATTTCTTCTTCCAGTCGCCAGTAGCTGATCTGCTCTGAGCGCATCCACTCTGTTTCTCACATTACGCTACTACTAATGACAGAATATGTAAAGATATGGGTTGCTCTTAAACCCGGCCTTGGCCATTGTCACACGGTGGTAGGTCTGCCGCGAGCATCAAAGCTTGTGCGTGGCATTTTCATTTATTTGTTCACAATGTACAACAGGGGTGTAAAGTGTGTGTGTGGGGGCCCATGAAAAGCCCTACATAAGATGTGTAAACATACATATTTTTTGTTTGTTGTTTGTAATAATGCACCAGGTTAAAGGGTTCTTTGTTCAGTTTAAAGCAGTAGTTTCATATTCATATCACTTCCTTCATATCCAAACAATGTTGGCATTGTAACTGAAGTATAAATTGTATAATCCAATTGATATTGAATCAACATCACTGGTGTTTTCATAATCCTCAAACCATTCAGTGACATCTTGGACCGTTTTGATATGTTTCACCACCTTTTTATTCAGATTTATCTGTTGAATTTGACACCCGTCTTTATCTGTTCTGAAAAAAACATCGAAATGGTAACTTCTAATAATAGTAATTATAATATATATTATTATTTTATAATGAATACCATTATTTGTGCCCTCATCTGTCGGTCTGATACCTCCCACTGGTATTGCATTTAGATTTCTCATCAACTGGTCTGTTTTACCCTCTGGAGCCGTTTAAGATTTTGCAGGTTAAATTAATGTTTAAAAAACATTTTTTTTTGTTGTTTTTTAAGCTTTTTGTATGATTTATTTCTGATATTTTTCTTACTGACACACTCTTAGACATTCCTCCTCTGTCTCTGACTCTTTCTTGGATCGCTCTTTACCTGTAACATCTATTTTATTTGTCAAGTCTAAACCTCTCAGACAGACAGTTGAGTTAAATTTCCAGCGTCTGTGTGCTAAATACAGTAGATGTCCTATCAGTATCCCCACCTCTCTCTCCTCATATCATCCTCTGTCCTCTGCAGCTCTGGAGTGTCAAAAAAAGAGGAAACAATAGAACAATTAAGGTGTTTTTTCCACTGTTGTTACATATGAATTGAATTGAAATAGTGAACACATTACACTTGTTGGAAAAAGGGTTCATTTAAGTGTTTAGACTCATATATATAGACGCTTCATAACCTCTTCTTATCCCCGAATTTCCCTCCGGGGATTAATAAAGGTTCATCTTATCTTATCTTATCTTATCTTATCTTATCTTATCTTATCTTATCTTATCTTATCTTATGTCTTCCCTATCTCTGTTGTATAAAGTATGTTGCTCCCTGCTGGAGCTCATTCATTTCATGTTTTTGATTGAAATATTGTGTGCTGCTGTTTTCTGAAAGAAAAGTAATGTTTGCACTCACCAAAATTGCTTTATGTGTATCCTTGAGGTCTAACAAACTTGTTGAATGCATTTCCTTCTTCATAAAACGTTTGCCCATTCTGCTCTGCCTTTTCCTGATGCACATCTTGGGCACGAGATACAAGAAAGAGCTTTTTTTTTTGTTGCAGAGAAGTTCTCATATTAGGTAACTGTGCTTCCAGTGAAGTTAATTTGGTATGGCTCAAGCTGAATTGCATGAGGTTAAATAGAGATGTTCTCATCATACTGTAGGGGTTGCCTTTCAATGTCCTTTAACACCAAGAAACACAGAAAAAAAGCTCGTCGGCTACTTAATGTTTAAGATGGTTGAGAGAAGTGTTTTTCTTCTCAATTATAACGAAGAAAGAAGTATACCGTAGTAAAGCAGACTTGTGCAATAGCTCCCAGTGAATACGGCACTAATGAAAGATGAATTCACAGTCGACATGTGCAAGGCCTCTCTCCCGCTGTTTGTGAAGAAACAGAACAACTGTATCATTGTGAAGTTCCCAGCGAGTCCGAAGTGCTAATGCGTAACGGTGATCAAGTCAGTTTATTCTGGCAGGCTGCCGGCTGGAGGCTCTGACAGATTGGTGCCATCAGCGCATTATTTCATTAACACTTGTTTTCATGGTGAACATCTTCTCACTCGTCATTTTTCTCTCTCTCTCTCTTTTGCACCCCCCCCCCCCTTCTCCCCCCTCCCTGCCACCCTGACAGATGGAGAGCGAAAAGAAGAGGAGAAAATACTCCACGAGCAGCAATGACTCCGACACCACAGACAGTAAGTTGGAGAGAGAGATTCAGGAGAGGAGAGGGAAGGAGGGAGTGTGTGTTTGAGAGGGAGTAAGAAACCTGGAAGTGTCAGAAAAGTGAGTTCCTGTACTGCTGTTGTACAGTGAGCTACCTGTTTTAGTCAACTCCCTCAGGGTATTTCCCAGATTCGCTCTGCATTTAGACCTGTCTCACTGTCGTCCCTCTTCTGCTCATTAAGACTTCCCCTTTTTAAACACAGCTACAATAGAAATATGAATTCGTAGCCCAAGCGGCCGTTAAAGCTGCAGTGGGTAGAAATGGAGTAAATATGACCTATATATAATATAATATAATATTTTTTTTAAAACAGTCACTATATCCTGACCGCAGTGCATGAGACGGGTAATCTGAAAAAAATCATGTTCCTTTGTGTCTTCCGGTGCCCTTAATTACATCTGCAAGATTTCACAGACTGGAAAAAAACAACCAATAAGAGCCAAGCTAGAGTCTATGTGCCGGCTGTCAATCACTGTTGAACTCCGACCAAACGGTCAAACTAGGCGGTGCTGATCTAATATGAATCAATATTCTGTTACTGTAAAGACTATTTCACTGCAAATGTTTTAGAAGCATCTTGTAGTTACTGTTTAGCAGTAAAATGAGAAAGTTTGTGACCCGCCAGCCATGTTGAGATCAGGTGAGGAAATGCCAAGCACCGCCCACCAGCCGGAGCACAGCCAATCGGAACGCTCTCTCTGTAATATGACCTCTTTGACCACAGTTTCCTGTCACCAGCTAGATTTATTAAAGCTTGAAAACAGAGCCATCAGGATGTGCAGAAGTGTAGTTTTCTCTCAGAGCTCTTGAACTGCAACATGCTGAAAGGTTATTATGAAATATGCAAAAACTTTCTGCCTACTGAAGCTTTAATGCAGATCTCCTGACCACATATTTTTACTGAATATCAGCCAATAACGATCGGTAGTAAAACTTAATTTCACGAGTGGGGGGGTGTTTGATCCTGGTACTAGGGATGTTAATTAAATGTTTAACCATCAACCAATATTAAGCATTTTAGGTGATTAACACTGTCTGTTAAACGATTAATTATTATCATCCCTAACTGTGAACAAGTCTGTGTTGAAAACAGCAGGATGAAGGCTAGCTAACAGCTAACCTTAATGGAGGTCACATTGTTTCATTATGACGTGTTCAAGCTCTTGTCAGAAAAACTAAATATTTGGTAAATTATAATGTTATGATGTGTTCAGATGTAAAATTTTGTTTTTGGCGAGAAACTTGAATAAATCCAGTTGTTTGAAGGTGATGTTTTCACAGCGGTATTAAATGATGTTAGAGAGTGAATTATGACTTGTTTAACTTCCTGATTCTAGTTCAAAGTGTTTATCGTTTTGGCGTGGCACAATGCGCTGCTCTTAATTTTAAAATTATTTCAACTTTGACCACTGTTGCCACGGACCTGTCAATCAGTAAGTGTTGTTGCCTAGAAACAATGAATGGCGTTCCTTGTGTGGTGGTGAGCGACGAGCAAATGTCTTATGTGAGGGCAGCTAAATACAATTTTCTCATTTTATGAGTGATTTTATGAGTTTTACTCGGGTGGAGTTGCACTGCAGTGAAATAAATGTTTTGGAAGATCCCACCGCGTCATATTATTTTCTGAGCTTGGTGATCTCAGACAAATCCTACAGCTGATCTGCGCCCCGAGCCCAGTCCAGGAGCCGACTGCATAATGACCTGCTGCTTTAGTAAATCAGCCGCTTAATACACACAGAATGTGGCCGCAAATGTGATAAAACGTGTATCTCACTTTTTCTGAGTAAATCTGGGCTCGTGCTGTAATCACATGCAACTTGTAGAACAGAACATTTAGTTGATAGGCAGACTGATTAAAGGATAGTAGATAATGGCTGCAGTTTGATAAATAGATTTATAAACAACCACTGAGACAGACAAAGACTGGATATAAAGCCTGACTGTATATGAAGACTCGTGGGCTGTATATATCTCTATATACAGTGTATGAGACAGAAATACTGCCATGAAGAGATACACTGCGTGATGATGGGAACATCTGGCCAGTCTAACACATTATCGCCACTGGCAGCTTCTGCTGGAGAACCATTTGATAATAAACACTCTTTGAACAGCAGTACAGTGTTACACAACCTCACTTGGCTCTCACAGCTGATATCTGTCCATAAAATAGGAGGATTTAGTCATCAGTTTTAATTTAATTTTAAATGTCAGTCTTCTTGGCTTTTGGCAGTAACATGACTAATTCTTGGCATTTTGTGGTGTGCATTTTACAATAACAAGCAAATTTATTTGTTTGGCCATTTCTCTGACACTGACCAGCATAGACAGAAAAATAGAAACATCAGTGAAGAAAACAAACTGCAGAGAATGAACCTCACTTTTAGTTTTCTGTCTCCCGATGAAAAATTCAGATATTATTTTTTACTAGACTGCAAAGTGGCTTAATCTACCTTATTCAACTATCAATGATTGTTATAATTCAAACTAGATTTTTGTTTAGCTTGTCCAAACATAAGTTTTTTTTACTGTTGCACACTCTTTTGTTTTAACGCCACTAATATCTTTAATGCATTAACGCAGTCAATAGCATCAGCAGCATATGAAACTAGAAAACCTAAGAAATCCCTTGTTACCAGTGTTACCATGTCATACCAGCTTTGCCATGTTATGATTTAAGCATATTTTTTATGCTAAATGCTGTACCTGTGAGGGTTTATGGACAATATTTGTCATTGTTTGTTTCGTTAATTGATAAATACATACATACATTTGCATAAAGGAGCATATTTGCCCACTCCCATGTTGATTAAAGTATTAAATACTTCACAAATCTCCCTTTAAGGTACATTTTGAACAGATAAAAAATAGGCTTTAGGCTCTCAGGATGAGCAATGTCCCACCTATTTTCATTAAAAATGTTTTAACTGATTCAAAATTTTGATCTATGGAGGTGAATTCTAGGTAATGTAGTGCTTTAACCTGATTTAAAACTGTTTTCCTACAGCGGGGCCACCAGAGGTTGAAGTGACCTCGTACAGGTTTAACTGTGGTCACAGGTCTGCATGTATAAATTATTTTACAGCAGGTTTAACAGGCTGTTTTCCAGACCTGACTGAGCCACCTTGTGCTGAAGGCCGCACTCTACTTTATCTTTATAATTAGCCGTTAGCTGTTAGCTTCCCCTGGCCAGTGCACTGTGGTCTCCAGCTGCATCTGTTGACTGGAGGTTATCAGGTTTCTAATTGAAGGATGCCCATGATAATTTTACCCGCCGTGCACCAAGCGGAGCTTTTAATTAACACACGGCCATGATGGTAACCTCCTACTGCGCAGAGGCCTGTTTGGCTATCTGGCCACACACTGATGATGTGGTGCAGCTGCCTCGTGGGGCGTATGGATGTAACCTGTAACAGTCAAACACACTCTTTAGCGGAGTGCATGTGCGTGAGTACACTCAAAAATGTCCAGCAGATTGACACGCAGTCTCGCATGCACATATACAGATCCATGAGAAAAGAAAGGAAAAACCAGCATAATGTGTCTCAGTAAGGTGTTGTTCCACCTCGAGCCTCCACAACAGCTCCACTGCTTCTTGGCAGAGATTCTCAGAGTCTCTGGTGTTTTGATGATGATGGAGGAAAGCGCTGCTGTCTAACACGTCGCTCTAAAATCTCCCACAGATGTTCAGGTGTGTTGAAATTGAGATGTGTTAATAATTTAAAATAATGAGCACACTTACAAAAGCACAGATGTGCAGAGACGCACCTGTTTAAAATGCCACCCCACCCCTCGCACTGTCTGTGTTTTGTTGTGGTTTTGATGTTTTCTTGGACAAAGTAGAGTCTCTCTGCCCCAGTTTACTTTTAAAGGATAAAGACAGGATATAATAATATAACATAAGAATAATATAACTTTTAAGGATGCCCTGATCCCATTTTTTTGCCCCACATACAGATTGCTGATTGTCGATGAGCTGAATTGGTCAATACAGATTGTTTTTTCTAATTAATATATCCTTTTACTTTGTTATAGTCATATACAATATAGTGGTTATTTATTAAATTTCTCGCCAAAATCGACATTTTGCAACATTGTATTTGAACACATCATGTTAACGTTTGAATTTACCTTTGTCCAACACTCATTTTAGTTACTGAATAGAGCCTGAACGCATCACAATGTAACTCAGTGGAGCTCCTCCTGCCAGTTTTAACACAGATTTGTTGCTCATAATGTAATATTATCAGGGATCGAGAACTAGGAAACATTACTTTATCATTATATCCTGACAGTAGTGCATGAGACAGGTAATCTGAAAAAAAAAATCCTCTGTGTCCTCTGGTGCTCCTAATGGCATTTGCAAGATTTCACAGACCAGAGAAAAACAACCAATCAGAGACGAGGTGGAGTCTACGAGTCACTTGAACTCCGACCAAACTAGGCAGCGCTAGACACTTCTCTCACTGCCACCACACACAAGGTCTGTCGGAAACTTGCTATTGTTACTCCGGGCAGACACGCAGCTGACAACCTGCTAAACTAGACTAAACTAAAAGTGTGGTGGAGAAAGTTGCTGCATGTCCACGACACTACACGCACCTTGGCTGCTACAGCAACTGTCCGTGTCTGTTGTGTTCATACGCTGCAGCTGGCGCACCGCGGCGTGCGAGGTGCTAATCATGTCGGTTAACGGTTAATAATCTGTTAACGAGGGTCAGTTATCGATTTTTTTATTTTTATTATTTCAAAATTAGCATCCTTAGTTGGTACACTTTGACACCATCACTCAGAACAGCTGAATAAAGGATCAATTTTAAATAATTTGTTCAAACCCACTCTGGCTGTCAAATCACTCTGTTTCTTGTCATGCTGCGGCAGTGAAAGTGTGTCTTTGTGTGTATAAAACCGTGCTACTCTGTGAGTTTGAGACTTGGAGTCAGTGCAGTCAGAATGTGTGCGATGGTGGCAAAAACTGTGGGTGTATGTGACTGTGAGCATGCATATGTGGCAAATACAAGGAAGTGTTAGCAGCTCGATATACAGGATATACTGTATGTGTATATGTGAATTGTGTGTGTGCGCGCGTGTGTAGAGAGAGAGAGAGAGAGAGAGATCTGTAATTTTGAAGACAAGCCTGACAGCAGTTCAGCCCTCGGCGCTGTTAGTTGGTCAGACGTCACAAGTAAAATTAGCACGGTGGCAGCACTGCTGTGGTGGTGAGGGAAATATGTTGAGTGGGAGGCAGCACACACACACACACACACACACACACACACACACGCATGCACCCATCCACACACACTTACAGTCATGGTCGCAATGTGCTATATTACACAGTATGGGCAAATTTGTGTTTTCCATTATGCCAGTGTGATGTAATTTAATTGCCAATGTGATGCAATTTTTAATGACAGCCTTCTTCGCGGTGCACAGACAAAAATTTGCTTTCAGCTGTATCTATTGCAGTTGTTTTATGATTTTAAAAGAGAAAAAAATAGAAAACAGCATACATTAAATTATACACACCCTTCTGCTCACATACATGGGCACATAGAAAAACACACACAGGGCAGCTGATTGAAGCGGTGGGTGGGATATTGGCTCCAGCGTCTGGTTAATTGCCATTAAGTTGTGTATTAATGAGGTTGTAAAGGACCACAGTGGACTAACTGCTTAACAAGATGCTATTTATACTGTCATTACTTATTAAACCTCTTAATAGATCATCATCAGTCTGCTTCAATTAAAGGCCTGACTCAGTGGTGGTTCTGCCACAGGCATCGGAAAAGTCACGGTGAAGGTTTCTTTTGGCTGCTTTCCTTTAGTGCTTCTCTGCAGTGTTTGAATCACCTCAACTGGAGTAAATTACAAATGCTCTGAACTCTATCACATGCTCATATAAGAACTTTTTTAACATTGATGAGCAGTTTTTTGCTCTTTAGTATGTAACAGATTCCCTGCTGGTTCACGATGGTTGATGTTAGTGTTTTTTATTGTCTTTGTATTATAAACCCTCTCTGCAAAACAAATTCCTCTCATGGGACAGTAAAGTTTCATTGGAGTGGATTTGAACGCATGCTGTGAACATGAAGTCAGAGCTACAGCCAGAAACCTGTTCTTCATTTTCCCACACTTGAAATCAACAGTCACATTCATGAATGCACATTCTTGACAAATCAAACACAGAGTTTGTCTGATGTTCTGCTCCAGATGAGTGAACACTTTGTCTTTACGGCTAAGTCACAAGCTGTGCTAATTTGTCTACAAGAACATTTTTAGAATGGCACTCGGAGAGCGCGGACCTCCGCCAAGGTGCTTGTTTATGTTGAGATCAGCTGTACGTAGCGGAGCATCGTAAAACTCATAATTCAAACTGGACAGAAACATAGCGGAGCATCATAAAACATGAAACACTTCATTCAGACAGACAGAAACAAAATAAAACTCACGTAAACTGTCGTTGTTATTGTTTCCAACAATCACCAAGTGTGTTTTGGTCAAAAAGCTCTAATTTTAATGAGCTTGATGTGATAAATGCAGACAGTTGATTCCCTGCTACAACCTAAAAACAGTAAGTTGTGTTATTATGTTAAAGAAATTAGTGCTGTTTAAACAAGTTTGCATTAAGAAGTTATTGTCGCGTCAGCCCTGACAGCCCTAGTGTTATTGAAAAAGTTTGTCTTAATTGCGCTGAGCATGGTTGTCTTTTTTTTTTTTTTCTGTAGGTCAGGTGACGTCGTGGTCCAGGTCATCCAAGAATACGTGCACCAGCAGCACATGGGTCCGCCACCAGCACAAGAAACCATCAGAGGTAAGTCAGTGTGGCAGCTTGGTTCGGTGACTCAGCCGTACACCGTACACAAAAATGTGTTTAATGAAACCCAGCCTCTGTTTGGCCATTACACGCTCCCAGTTTTGCTCCACCTCACTTACTGTCTGTTGTTTGTTGTGGCTTCGCTGGATTGTCAAAAATGGTCAGATTCCAGCGTTGTGTCTGCTTGTCGGGGTCGCTGAACACTGGCATGATCTACAGCTTTTATGACCCAGTAGCTCATGTAAACCCTTAAATCAGGGCTGTGTATGGTTTCTGGACAAGCTCAGGTGGCAGAGAGCTGAGCTGATTGCTGTAATGTTGTAGTACTATGGATGGGTACTGAAAGATAAGATAAGATAAGATCAGATATTCCTTTATTAGTCTCACAGTGGAGAAATTCACAAACGAAACCCAGGACTAAACAAATTTGTTCAAGACTGCAGTATCGATAAGCTCTGATGTTAACAGTTCTGCTATCGGTATTCGCGAAATAAATAATTTTCCTATTTATTCAGGCTACATAAATGTTACCTTGCACCTTTGATCCCACAGTCTCAAACGCTGTATTTTACAATCCTTAGGAGAGATCTCTCTTTCACACCGCCGACAGAGTGCTCGTCGCCAAAACTGCAACAAGTCTTTTGCTCATAAGGTCAGAAACAAGCAATCTATCAAAACATCTAGTTAAAGTGCATCAGGTGGAGAAATTTACCATTTTCGACGATCCCAGCTGGCACTGGCTGAAGGTGGGTACACCCTGGACAGGTCGCCAGTCCATCGCAGGGCACATAGAGACAGAGAAAAATTCACGCTCACATTGACACTTACAGGCAATTTAGAGTCGGAAATTAACCTGCATGTCTCTGGACTGTGGGAGGAAGATGGAGAACCCGGAGAAAACCCACGATAACGCTAACTCCACGCACCCCAAGGCGGATTCAAATCTGTGAGGTGACAGTGCTAACCACTGCACCACCGTGCAGCCCAACTGTCACCTCATTATAGTTTAGCAAAACATTTCTTATACTATAAATAATTGTTTATTTTACATTTTAATTATCACATTATAAGATTTGTTCAAAAGAATACTGTTGCAGTTGCTGCTCAAACATGAATTTATATGCAGTATATATGACAATAAAGCGATCTTATTAATTTGTTTATTTCTTTCTCTTTAAAAGCAACTATAAGAACTGTTAAGAGTACTGTTAAAGTAATAAGCAGTATTAGTAAAATCTAATGATACCATCCCCATGAACTACAAAACCCTGCACCCCACAACTTATGCAAAAGCAAGACCATTCCTGTCAAAACGTACACGATTATAAGAGACAAAATTAAGTTACTTAAGGAAAATTTGATGAATAGAGGCGATTTGTGGCATCAGTACCATGCCTTACATCAGCGTCCTACTTTGATTTAAGATTGTGATCCAGTCACTGCAGCTATATATCAGTTCTTAACTGGAACAAACACTTCTGTCCAATGTAAATACAGCCATCTCTGCCACCACAGCTAAATCAACCAGGCGCATGGATGGCACAGATTGGTTGGCTTAAATACCAGGTAGAGACATCCATACGGTCATGATGAACGATCCAGAGGGCTCTCAAATGACCACCCTGAGGAAGAAACTGGCATAATCCAGTCGGAAAATGGTGCACCGAACCAGTTGTGGCAATGCCTTGCCTGCCACAATCACACATTCCTCCCACTCTGTCAGTGAAGTGGGTTCAAATCTGTTTAAGGAGAACTTGTCTCTTGCTGTTTGAAGAGTTTCTTTCCAAAAATAACTGTCTGCCATTTGGAGCAAATTACATCTACTCTTAAAAATTAGCAGGGGAGATTTTTGAGTAAAGGAGAGGAGGTAACAATCTCTGATGGCACTTCTCAGATTTTTAAAGGTGTTCAGTGGAGCACTTAAAACAAAGTTCTTTTACAAAATGAATTAACACCATTTTAGAGGGTAATCTGCTCTCGCCTGTGCTATGATTTCTCCCCATCCTTTCTACTAAAAGATGTCAAAAACTGTCTAAAGTTTAATAGCGCAAATGTTTCCCTTTTGTAACTTTTGAAAGGGGAATGAATAGAGCGAAATGGCACACATGCCCCCGAACCACCCCGAAGTACAAGTCATCAGCAGAGCATCTGTCATGCCTGTGCATTTGAAGCTTCCTCCCCTTCAGCTCCATCCAGTTAACCACAGGCTGTTGGAAGGTCCTGTCAGCAATCAGTCTCTCAGTAATTACTACTGTAGCTCTCTGCTCTGACCCGGGCTTCGGCTGAAGAGCCAGGGGCCACGTTCCCTTTCATAACGCTGCCTCCTCGCCCTGCTCCGGGGCACATCGCTCTTATGTAAAAGGATGATGTTTTGCAGTCATTTTTCTGTCTTTACGGTGGCAGTGAATGACAAGGAGGGTTGAACAAAGAAAAAGGGGTGGGTGACATCTGACAAAGGTTCAGTGCAAAGTTTTGAAGTCAAGAATGTGCATCAGAACTGATGTCAGGGAAAGCTTAACTTAACGCATGTTGGCATTTGGCATTGTTGGCATTTTTTCTGGTAGTGGCATGGAGGAAGGCCGGCAGCGGTCTGAATGTGTGCGGAGCCGGTTGGCCACTTTGGGGGCATTACATCTACTTCCCCTTGTTTTTCATTGAGAGATGACTTTTCTTTTCCAGTCATGATATCAAGGTACACGCAGCATCAGTCTCAGGTATCCAGCTGGACAGCAGTTCATCATTGAGACAATCTATCAATGGAGTAAAGTAAAAAACAAATCAAAAATTCAACTTAACTAACTAAATGTTAGTTTAACGTAGTTTAAAATATTTTTTCATATGTTTTCATGTATGAAAAGACTTAAAATGAACTATATAAGCAGACAGCATCTGTATAGGAAGATTTTTGATCCATATAAGCGGTTTCCACTGTATATGGATGAATGATGAAAAACTTGAACTTGAGAGTTCTGTGGTTTAGCGTTACGTATATCAATAATTAACCGTTTAACCGTTAACCAACGTTACAAATTTTAACCGATTAGTGGTTAACATCTAACGTTAAAGGAGGTTGCATAGGTTGTTCATTATGACGTGTTCAAGTTCTATTTAGAAAAACTGAATATTAGCATTTAGCATTTCATCCAATTACCATTATCAGTTAAATGGTTAAAAGAAATATTTAAAATGAATTAACATGCTGACCGAAGTCAGAGGAGCGGCTTGCCACTTAAAGGAGAAAAGCTGGTCCACCTTAAGAGAGTCTGAGCCAACATTGTCGATAGGAGCATTTATTCACCGACAAATAAACTGTACACACACTGTCTGTTACAGCTACGTTCACAGCTTTAACGCCACCAACAACACCACACTCACCGCCGCCACAAACACACACGGTCTGCTGGAAACTCGCTAAAGTTACGCTGACCGACCCGTGTGTGTGTGACAGTGGCCTGCACGAAGCAACTGGCAATACTAGAGCTGCAAACATAGCACAAACACACACATGGGTTTATCGGACACTCGCTATCGCTAATCCAGGCAGACACACAGCTGACAGCCCGATAAACTAAACTAAGTCTGTTGTCTGTTGTGTTGCTGCATACGGGCACAAATCTTGTTGGTTAACGGTTAATAATCGGTTAACTAATGTTGGTTATCGGTGAAGAAAGTTTCAAAATTAGCATCCCTGTCAGGATCCTTTAGCTAAATTTTTCATAAGCAACTATTTACATGTCAGCACTTAAAGCAGGAGATGCAACAGCAACAACTTGTTGCCTGTTTTACAGGTCAAAGGTCATGACCAATGGAGCAATCATTTGAGGTTACAGCCGTCATTTTCACTTGTTATGCACTTTACTCTGCTTTGCAGAGAGGAGTGTTGTGTCCTCTGCTCACCTGCCAGTTAGAAGAAGAAGAAGAAGAAGATCTACCTTTATTAGTCGCACAATGGGGAAATTCAATTTACACTCTGTTAAACTCATACATGGTACATGCAGACCTGAAACACACATACATGCATTAATGGAGAGGTGTCAGAGTGAGGGGGCTGCTCCTGACAAGCGCCCCGAGCAGTTGGGGGTTTGGTGCCTTGCTCAGGGGCACCTCGGCAGTGCCCAAGAGGTAAACTGGCACCTCTCCAGCTACCAGTTCACACTCAGTTCTTGGTCCATGTCGGGACTTGAACCGGTGACCCTCCGGTTCCCAAGCCAACTCCCTACAGACTGAGCTACTGCCGCCCCAGCTATATCTTCCTCTAACCACTTCAACACTGTCACTGGTTTGGTTTGTCTAAACTGTCAGCTCTTATTACTCTACAGTCAAGTTGCAGCAGCCTTGACACAAACAGATTAAGAGTGGGTTGTCTCAGCCGCTTTTGAAGGAGTGAACATGATGCAAACTGTTTTCCTTTTTGACTTGACTAATTAAACGGATGAAGAGACTTTCTTTGTATCCAATCAGTAGATCAATCAGGCTATTAAAGATCAGTGAAACAACTACCAGGATTAAAAGGCACATTTACATTTTTTAACAGAAATGCCAGTGTGAATGGGAACTTGGAATGGAGTATATTGGAGTATATGTGGCGTTTCTGGCAAATGTTTGAAAATTGGACATAAATGTTTGTTGATGCTGGCAGCCGGACATCACTGAAACTGAGTGCTTTTTAAAATGATCAACAAAAAGTAAAAGCAACATCAAAAAAAGGGTAATGCTTTTAGGCAGTGAAAAATCCTCGTCAGTGCATCCCTCCTGGGAGGAAAAAGTCAACAGTGGCTCACAACGTGGACACGTTTATGGAATGATACTGCTGGTTAAGGGAGGTGTGGCGGATGATAAACACTACTGACTTGTAATGACAACGTTGCGCTTTTCTAAAACTGAGCTTTGCGAGTCTTTCACTCCAGCTTTGGCTTTTCTTAGAAGTGGTTTAGAGAGCTTTACTTGGTGGAAGGAGGACACAGTCAGATGCTTCCTTTTTTTTTATAGCTGTTTTATCTCAGTTTTAATGAGAGCAGAGATTGAGGCTTTTGAAAATTTGGTAGACAAACAGGAAGCAATTATGACATAAAGTACACATGCACAGATGCCACATATTTGGTCTTTTGATTAATGGTTAGGGACAGCATTTGAGCACAAGAAAAACGGCTGTCAATCAATTGCAAATTAATCTTGCATATTTTATGTGTTCAAAATGTACCTTAAAGGGAGACTTGTCCAGTATTTACTTCTCTTATCAACATTGGAGTGGGCAAATATGCTGCTTTATGCAAACAGATGTATATATTTATTACTAGAAATCAATTAACAACACAAAACAATGATAAATATTGTCCAGAAACCCTCACAGGTACTATGAAGTGGGTATATCTGTAAAGGGGAGACTCGTGGGTACCCATAGAACCCATTTTCATTCACATATCTGGAGGTCAGAGGTCAACAGAACCCCTGTGAAAATGGCCATGCCAGTTTTCTGTGCTAAAATTTAGCATAAGTTTGGAGCATTATTAAAAAGATCTGCGGCCCGTCATATTTTAAAGAGGTTAATTAAAAATTGCAAGTCGTGTTAATGCATCAGAGAAATTAGTGCCGCTAAAACAAATTTGCATTAGCGTGTTATTATCGTGTTAACTTTGACAGCCCTACTTAAAAGTATTTGTGCCTTAGTGCATCTGGTGTAGATAACAAAAACTTCCTTTTTTTTTTTTTTTTTTAATTATAAAAAGCACTGTCATGTAATGTAGCTGCAGTGATACTGAGTCACCAGTCGGAGTGAGGACTCTTTCTTACGCAGCTCTCGGCTTCATCCCTTCTGACAAAAGCAGAGCTCCCTGTCTCAGAGAAATCCCCCTGCTCTCCCCCAGGGGACTGCGTGACGCTTGTAAAAACACTGCAGCATGGGCAGAGGAAACACACACACACACACACACACACACACACACACACACACACACATTTGTTAGAGATTGCTTGACACACTATATTGAGGTGGAAACATGAATAAACTTTGCACCTTTGATTTTCTGAGTCTGGCATACGCACATAACAATATGTCTCTAAAGCTGATCCAAAGTATACTTAATGAGCTTTGAATCAAATACTAATGACAGAATTGTCATAGATGATGCATTATGGGGCATGGTGAACCAAATGATCGCTGCGATTTTACCAAATCTCAACATTTGAGGGGAAACCCTTTTAAAGGTGATTAACATTTCAAGAACAGAATCCGAACTGTTATTTATGGGGAGTTATTTTTGATGCCAAAATCTGTGTCTAATGATCTGCTATAATCTACTGAGATTATATCAACACATTTTTAAATCATTATTCAGTTTGCAATTCACAGCTTGGCAATTTAGCAAGAAGCCATGTCTTGCAGTTAGTGCAACAGTTAAGCAGTGTGTATGTACTAGGACTCATATTCACAACTGGGAAGTGGAGTGGGGTGTTAGGAGCTGAGCAAAGACACTAAATGTACTTATTATAGACTTGTTTTTGAGACTTTTGATATCGTGGGTCGTCTTTGTGGCCTTTACTTACTTCTTCCTTGCTGACATGACGGCATAGAGCAGGTCGACACCACATGTGTTACTAGTATATGACATGTTGTTTTCCTGGATGTTTCGGTGGTGTGCTGCGAGGATGATGACTTGATAAAGGTCAGATCAGATGTCACTGTTTCACAACTTTCAACCTAGCCTGCTCTAGAGGCTAATAGGCTAAACTCCATTTTAGCTGAGCAGACTTTACTGTTACCACAGCATAGACGAGGCTGTTGAACATGGTGCACCATGGGAGGAAGGAAGTGGTATTGACGGGAGTTGCCAAAAAGATGATGGCTGAGCAGGTGTGAAACTCTCTCTACATTGTCATTGTTATATGCGCATACATACATTAAGGGTGTGTTTATGTGTGAAGATGCAAGTGTAGTGTGCATGCAGTGTTTTTATGTGACTGTATTCAGTCTGAGAGTGACAATGTGAAGGCAACATGGTAGCTGCAGCATCATTTCAAGGCCTGTAAAAGTAAACCAGAACTCTTCAGGTTATGAACTATATACAAACAGGATATGCATGTTGTATTGGTATTCAGTGGGTTTTACATTTATCTGTAATGCATGACGTAGTGTTCATACAGCTTTGGCTCAGTACAGTGTGACTATTGAGAATTGTTTTTGTGTTAAGATGCAGTTTAATATATATTTTGTCTGAGCTGTTAACAGCATAGGGCTGTCAATCGAATGAAATATTTAATCGCATGATTGTTCATATTAATCACACAGATTTTGTGTACCCTCACAGGTACTGCATTTAGCATAAAAAAAATGCTTAAATCATAACTTGGTAAACATGACTTGCCCCAGACTGTGTGTGATTATCCTAAAGTGGGCATGTCTGTAAAGGGGAGACTGGTGGGTAAACAGAGAACCCATTTTCATTTGCATATGTTGAGGTCAGAGGTCAAGGGAGTATCATTAATGACAAGCCAGTGCGTGCCAATGCATGCTTTAGATTTTTTAGTTCCTAATGATATCAGTATCCTCACTCTAACTTTAAAACTGAGCCTGTAACAACCTCTGACAATCAATATCACAAGTTGCGGTAATGCAGTAAAGAAATCACTGGGGTTAAAACAAATTAGCATCATTATCGCAGCTTTTTTTAGGGCATATTAAAATCATGTTTAATGTTTCCATCTTCAGTAACAACATTTTTAATAGTTGTACCTAACTTGCCAAGATGGGAAGTTTCTCTGTGTTCATTTGTAATTGCTGTTTTTTCTCATTAATGTAAGAAATCGTTGCACATTGTGTGGTGAATAGATAAACAAGAAGAAGAAGACGAAAACACTGACAATAGCGAATTTGACAAACAGATTAAAACGTAGCAAATGGTGAAAATTCAATCAATAATTCTATGTAATCTGTTAAAAATGCAGTAGTTCCTACAGAAAGTAAGTCTTGGAAACACCATGGAGGAGTGATTTGAAAGCGCCAAATTCAGTGCTGAGTTTCAAAACAGCAGCCAAGTGCTGGAAAACACAGCGTACCTGCTGATCTTTTCATTCCTTATTGTTTGCACTTGTCAGAGTAATATTGCAATCAAATTAGGACATTGGAAAATTTCCTTGGGGCATTGACGAGCTCTTTAAACTGCTCTGAGTTCTTTTTAAACTTAGAGTCATTGTTGCAAAGCAGCTGCACTGTATATGCATCCAGATGTGCTCATGTTATATGTGGATCTCTGTCAGAGCTGTGTAAACTCACCAACGCGCCAAAAACCAAGACATAGGTTCAAATCCCCTGGAGGACTGTTGGACTTCTACATGTATTAATGGTTAAGTAATCACATGTACAGATACAAGCATGTGTATGTATAGATGTGTGCGTGAGTGTGTGTATCCAAACAGGCTAGCAGCTGTTGCAGCTCATTAGGGTCTGGTAGAAACAGCTGTGAAACGCCATGGCAACCAGATGCAAACAGCTACAGGAATGCACAGATTGGTGTTACAGTTTATCTCTCGCTCCATGTGCCAAGTCCAGTGAGTGGATGAGCAGCCTGGATGGATGGATGGTGGAGAGCTAAGCATGTCGACACATACCAGCGAATAACCATATGCACACACACACAAATACAGCCAACATAGCCTCCAGCTGTTGTATTAAGCTGTCAGTATTGCTCCTGTTGCTCAACTACCAGGTGTTGAAATCTAAAAAACAAAAACACATTGTTGAGAAAGTATGTTGAAAAGATTAGTTAGGTTGGCGGAGTGAGATGGAAATAATTGCAGGGAACGATGGATGTAAAGGTATGGAGGGAGAGGAGCAGTACAGCGAGGGCTGCATGCTGCACCGATAGGGGGTGAAATCTACTACGAGAGAAGTGAGGATGGCAAGTAAGTATGGCATGGGAGAAATGTATACAGACAGAAACTGGTATGGATGCATTAGAAGGAAGGTAAAGGATAAAGTGAAAGAAAACTACATTAACTTTTTGAAACCCACAATAGACCTGTTTTTGTCTTTTAAGCAGGGTACAGGGTTTTTTTAGGGGGAGATGGCAGGTCAGGAGCTCAATAGACACAATAGAGCAATTTTTAGGTTGATACCATTTGTTCCACAGATTTGGCGCAACATTTAACCATTTTCTTTACCACTCGACAATCCCTCCATAATACCACATTGAGGCACCAAGACCATAGAAAAAGCCATGCTGTGATTTGGTATCAAAAAGTTTTGACACTTGGGGATTTCTGCATGAACTGTGTTTTGTGGGAACTAGATGGCGAGCGCCTCTGTTTTGGAAACTGCTCAGAAACTCTTCTTATTGTCAGTCTAGCTCGGAAAGCCACCATCCATCCTCTGAATGCTCTAGGTCTTTAGTTTGTGTTTCTAGTTTTATCAAGCTGTGATTATCCGAGAGGTCAAGTTGAAAAAAAAATGGTCTCACTACAGTGAAATGGCGACTGTGGGGACTAACACCATCACACATGAATACAGTTGGCCTCATTGGATCCACAACAGTCTCAGCTTTACAGCGATACCCAATTTATGCAATTCAAGACTGTTTAGGGACCCCAGTATGCAGAAATATTCAAATACCTGATTTTAGAACAGGTGGAAATAACACATTTATACTGCATGAAAAACACTGCATGTGATTGAAGATATGAATATGATGTGAATTTCTCCACTGTGAGACTAATAAAGGAATACCTTATCATATCTTAAAGTGGGCATGACTCATGGGTGTCCACAACCTATCTATCCAATCCACATATCTTGAGGTCAGAGGTCAAGGGACCACTTTGAAAATGGCCAGTTTTTCCTCGCCAAAATTTAGCGCAAGTTTGGAGCATATTTAGCCTCCTTCCTGACAAGCTAACATGACACAGTTGTGTGTAGTTTCATATGATATCTGTACCTTCACTCTAGCTGTAAAACTGAACCTCTGAAATGTCGTATAGTTGATCAGGATGGCCTGCGATCCCGCAGGTCTCAGGGGTTAATGAAAGAGTGTGACAGAAAGCAAAAAATGTGACCATCAGATAAAGATGCTGTGAAAGCCTAAAATAAAGCTGGTATATTAACTGTTACTCAAAAACAACTTTTCCACATTTTTTTCTTGTTGTCTGTTTCTTTACTTCACTTGAAAGTGGCCGTTCTGAAGTTTTAGCCGTGCAGGCTTCAGTATCCATGTTGTTCAAGGTGTTTACTCATCATTATCGCTTTCCTGACGCTGGCACCGTGTTCCTAATTGATGCTCATGTGTTTCTTCTAAAACATTTGTGTAAATCTGGTTTCGGCAGCCGATTCTGATTTATATCTGCTGCCCTGCACAAACACAGACGCACACACACCACCACAGTTTCAAGGATAGTGGGGGAGTAAGAAGTGTTGAAACATTGTGCATCTCGTCGCTTTGATGAAAGTTTGCAGTGTTTTTTTTGGATATAATTAGTTTCACATTGAAATACAATAAAAAAAAGTGTTATAAAAGCTGCTGGTTCTCTCTGCGATTACAAGAGGTAGTAGTAATCATGTTTGAGCAAGTAGATTAGAGTAGAGATTATGACTCTAGTAGAGAAATGCAACTCCTGTTTAATGATCGTGTGTTATTTGTTGTTGGAATCGTCAAATGGTGTAGTGACAAAGCCAGTATCATTCAAATTAGGGCTGCTAAGGATTACTTTCATTGTCAGTTAATCTGTTGATTTTTTTCTCGATTAAGCGATTAGTTTGATTTATAAAATGTCAGAAAATGGTGAAAAATGTCGATCAGCGTTTCCCAAAGCCCAAGATGACATCCTCAAATGTCTCTAAGATATTCAGTTTACCGTCATAGAGGAGTAAAGAAACAAGAAAATATTCACATTTAGGAAGCTGGAATGAGAGAATTTATCCTGTTTTTTCTTAAAAATTTACTGAAATTGATTAATCTACTATCAAAGTAGTTGACGATTAATTTAAGAAACTCAAAAAAAAGTTTGGGAATTTGGTGGATTTTTTCTCTGTTGTTACAATGCTAATTGTCATTTTATTTTACGTCATTGGAAAGCCTGTTTATTTACCTTCATAGTGATGTCCAACTTGTGAGGATCATGCATTTGTGGGATGAGCAGCACGGCTGATTATGTGGGTAACACCCAAGTGAAATTTGCCAAAATTCTCTGCCAGTGATAAACAGTGTATTCTCCTGTTGGTACTGACTCTTGTTTTGAGCTCTAGGTGCTGCCAGTCAGGCACCACAAGGGGCGGCAGTAGCTCAGTCTGTAGGGAGTTGGCTTGGGAATCGGAGGGTCACCGGTTCAAGTCCCGACATGGACCAAAAACTGAGTGTGAATTGGTAGCTGGAGAGGTGCCAGTTTACCTCTTGGGCACTGCCAAGGTGCCCCTGAGCAAGGCACCAAACCCCAAACTGCTCGGGGCGCTTGTCAGGAGCAGCCCCCTCACTCTGACATCTCTCCATTTGATGCATGTATATGGGTCCTGTTTGTGCATGTGTGTGTTACTGTGTATAAGTAAAAAACAGAGTGTAAAAAAAATGAATTTCCCCATTGTGGGACTAATAAAGGACTATCTTCTTCTTCTAAAGACAAGACCATGTGATCTGGTTCATTCTGAAAAGTCAGCTTTTTCAAAACCAACATGGCTCAGTTCAAAATTTAGTTTCAATACAAAACCCCTCATCTCTTCTGACATCAGGTGCCTGATCGGCAGCACTGATTGGTAGCAAATCATCTGATGTCAAAATCGTGTCAGCTCATCCCACAAATGCATGATCATTAAAAGTTGAGCATCATTGTGAAGGTAAATAATTAGGCTTTCCAACGACATAAAATACAATGACAATTAGCATTGGAACAACAGAGAAATAATCCACCAAACACAAATTTACAAACGTTTTTTCCTGTGTTTAGTTGACAGCTAACCGATTAGTTATTGCAGCTTTAATTCAAACACAATATTATTAGTTTTACTACAGTATGTATAGTAGTAGTACATGAACAGAATTCCCATTTTAAAGCTTTACAATACTTCACCATGCAAATGACTCAAAATTACAGTTTGTGAACTACATCGAAGACATAAACGTATAACATATTTTTGCTTCAAGTCAATAAATTTCACTTATAAGACGTATGTATGTTTTTTTTTTTAATTCTGCTAAGGATTTTTCTTGCCAAAACATGACAAAAATATGCATCACTCACAAAGATTATTGACTTTTCAGTGAAAAATAGCAATCTGTGTTGTAATCTGTAGTCAGTCTCACAAATCAAAGAATTGTCTTTTACTGTTTTATTTTGTCTTAATTCTTTTATGCGTTTTAATTTTATTTTTAATGTGTACAGCACTTTGGTCAACAACATTGTTTTAAAGGGCTTTATAAATAAAGTTGTATTGTATTGTGAAGAGTAAAGACTTTTTTCTCGACTGCACTGACATTTAAAGCATCGATGGACCAGCACATTTGCTGGGAGTTATGCAAAGCACTTCTTGTGAATGTACTGAATCACTAACTGTAGTAGACGCAGATGAGACAGATTGAGGGACACAAAAAATCAAGTGGCGCAGTTGAAAATAAAATGACTCCTGGAACACGCTGTGCATCGCAGATTGATGATATATCACTGCAACCGTATCTGACAGCGTATTTTTCCTTTTCTGAAAATAAAAAAAAAAAAAACGATCTTTTGACGTGTGGTTGTTACTTAAAATGACTCAGAACCTCTTAGCGTTGGAGTGGGCGTTAATATGAGGCCAGCTGACAAGTTGCTGTGTTATTATAAGACTCTGCAGACCAGCTCCTATTCACAAGTCAAAGGGTTTATTTTGGACTGTGCACAGCACCAGATGGGTGGAGTTTTGTGCATCAGAGCAATTCAGAAAAACTGACAAAATATAGTTTGTGTGACAGATACCACCCATCTGGCACACCATGTAGGGTAAAACAAGCTACAGATCTGTCACATGCTATTTAAACTTTCGATCCTCTATCTTTGGTCTGTTCTTGATGCTCCGAAAGCTGCTCTTCAGGTAAATCCGCCGAGCTTCAGAGCAGACAGCAACTGGTTGGCTTCCATTTTAATCAACTTCGTTTTCCCCCATTAGTAAATTCTGCTGCTAAAAAGCATGTCAACAGACTCAAGTTGCAGTCAAGGCAGGCATGTGAAGCAGCATTAATCATGTAGTTGTTTTGGTTGTTTTTCAGCCACACATCTCTAAAACTAGGTCACATCTCCCCCCAGCCTTTGCCTGCCATTTTACCAGATCGTCTGCCTGAGCCCGCCATACGAAGAATGATATTTGCATCGGACTCCGTCGGGGGAGGAATTGGCTTCTCAAGTCTCCTATACTCTTTCTCATCAGTGACCCAGTTTTTTAACCTTTAGTTATTGAGTGAAGGTTCTCTGGGCGTGTTTGCTGCCTCTCACTCTTCCCCACACAGAGTCGTCTCGCTTCATATTCATGATTTCTATACACACATTCACACCTGGGAGCTGCAGAGTACAAGCACAGCCTCAGCTGAGCAGATCCGCTGCAGCGGTTTGGGGGCGGCATGCCTTGTTTAAGCCAGTTGTGTAAAAAGCTTGAATTTTTATATTGAGTTTGATTGTGTCTTTTTTTCTGTTGTGCCTTTCACAGCTTATAATTAAAGGTTCTCTGTGTGATATCCACAGCATTATTATAGCAGCAAGCAATATGTGCAATGTAAAGATATAGAGGCGTAATGTCTACCTGAGCGAAGAATTAAGTTACTCTCCCAGTGTGTGTTGTGAGCCAGCTGCTCTGTGCTTTATTGACATAGCCAGGCCGATCAAGTGTGTCATTTAAGAAGAAGAAGACGAAGAAGACACACTTTATTGATTTTTTACACAGTACACATAGGCCTGAAATACATACATACATGCACAAACAGGACCTATATACATGGATTAATGGTGAGATGTCAGAGCGAGGATGCTGCCTCTGCCTCTGTTGGAGGTTTTGTGCCTTGCTCATAGGGAACCTCAGCAGTGCCCAAGAGGCAAACTGGCACCTCTCCAGCTAGCAGTTCACAGTGCAGTTTTAGTGCATGTGAGCGTGCCCACATGCCCACTGGCTAGCTCATGGCTACCTTGTGCTCATACGGTCCTCGTACAGCGAACGGTTAGTATGCTCTGATACCGATACCGGATCGGATATCTGGCTGATACTAACTTAAATAGCTGGACTGGATATCAGTGACAATGGGGCCAATCTATTCACTTTCATTCTACATTTATATGCTGTATACATTATGTACTGGAATTTTAATTCCTGTTTAAGTTTTGACCAATTTGCTGCTGCTCCTTTTCGTTTTGAATTTTTTTTTTTACCAAATTGTTGGTGTATGATTTATTAAATTAATAGTAAATAACAATTCACTAAATGTATATCTGTGCATTTATTTATTACTTTGTTGTTTTACAAATTTAAGAACGCAACGTTTCAGTCAGGCGTGATGTTGCCTTACACATTAAAGAATTATCAGCAGTGTTTTACTTACCATTCATGCCGTTACATGATTTAGTATGAGCTGCCCAGTACATTTACTGTCTTTGACATGTGGCTATTTAGTACCTCCAGTGAAGCAATTTGGTGGTTCAATGCCTTGCCCAAGGACATTCAGGAAGAAGAGCTTTTCCCTAACCAGACTCCAGTCCTGGAATACTCTGGCTCAAAATCCAGCTTACTTAACCTCTAAGCTTCTGTAGTCCTGAATATTGATATTTAATCTGTAGACAAGCTGCACAGATGATCATTTCTGCCTTTCTGAAGAAGGCTTCTTCCTCTGTATGATTGGGAACACGAACGGAGGGCAGAGTTTCAGCTTGCTAGAGGCCAAAAATCACATCTGTTCAAACGGCGGAGCGCAGTCAGTCAATTCCTTATTGAAGCAGGAACAAAGCTTAATAGCATGACCTTTGAGTGAAGACTTGGCAATCAGCCTGCCCTTGGCGTGGAGGGGAGCACCGTCGCTCCACGCATCATTCAGGCCAGCGGCTTGCGATGAGGAGCCAGCGTTCAGAGAAATCTCAAAAGGACTTGTTCACTGTCTCGTCTCACGCTAATGAGGGGCATAAATTGTAGGCTGAGTGCCTTTTCAGAGCTCGCGGTATGAAGTTGGGCTAATAGCTACGGATGTGACATTTCAGATCTAAGACGGGAGAGGGGACTATAGAAAGATTCAGAGGAAATCCTTTTCACAGTCCTATCAAATCCTTTATGTGTCATATGAGAAGTGTGGAGTCGGTAAAGGCTGTTGATGCAAGTGATTCAGTTTAGCGAGCGATAATGTTTCTGCATAATAACGGTGACTCCCGTCACTGTTGCTTTTACGCCTCTTTCCCTCTCATCCGTCCTGAGCTGAAGCAGCCGCGTAGCGAGCGCTCTGAAAGGCTTCTTCAGGCCCGTTGTCTCTTTGCCCTGCATGGTGCACCCTCTGCAGCGCTCACACAAAGCTGCCATCTCGTCTACATCTGACTCCATAGATGGTTTTTAATTGCATCTCAGGCCTCTGCTGTATAAACCACAGGTGGGTTGTAAAAGAGTTTGCATAAATATAACCAATTGTGTCATGAACAGGTTGCGCAGCAAATGTAATGTGATATTTTTAATGTACTACATATGTAATCTTTACTTTGTCATAATTCTGCACATGCTTATCAAGTTTTGTAGAGAAATTTCTCATCATTCATTCAGTGTAGTATCCAAGAATCCAGCTCCCATACTTTATAAGGACTGTTTTGTTTGATGCTTTTGGAGATGTTATTGATTAATATTTGAATGGTAATCAGTTAATGGTCAACTACTAAATTAATCCCGAACTATTTTGATAATTGAGTAATGTGTTTGAGTTTTCAGTTTTTTTAATGTGAAAATTTTCTGGTTTCTTTACTCCTTTATGACAGTAAACTGAATATTTTTGAGTTGCGTACAAAGGGAGACACTTGACGATGTCACCTTGGGCTTTCAGAAACATTGTGACATTTTTCACCATTTTCTGACATACACCATATGACCTTGACTTCTCACCTCAAGATATGTGAATAAAAATAGGTTCTGTGGGTACCCACGAGTGTCCCGTTCATGCCCACTTTATGATGGTCACATGCAGTTTGGGGCGAGTTATACTCAAGTCAGCACATTGACACACTGACAGCTGTTGTTGCCTGTTGGGCTGCAGTTTGCCATGTTATGATTTGAGCATATTTTTATGCTAAATGCAGTACCTGTGAGGGTTTCTGGATCATATTTGTCATTGTTTTGTGTTGTTAATTGATTTACAATAATAAATATGCACATATCTTTGCGTAAAGCAGCATATTTGCCCACTTCAGTGTTGATAAGAGGAGTAAATACTTGACAGATCTCCCTTTAAGTTACATTCTGAACAGATAAATACAATGTATTGATCATAAAATACAAAAATAGCCTCTGGTGGATGGAAAAAAACTTACTTTTGAGTCATACTGTAGTTGTACTCTTTTGTTATGAATCTAATGGAGCAGGGTAATTGCTGTGGAGAGGAGTACATGTTGAAACCCAGTGCTATTTTCATTTGCTGTTTTAATGTTGTTTTGTTTTGGTCATCGTTTTGCAGGAGAATACAGGACCTTGTTGCCTTTAGCAAGATAATGTATCAGACCAGATAGGCTGTGTATGCTTTTCTAAACCACACTTGGTTAAATTCATGACATTGTGATGGTGTGGAGGTACCAGTCTTGGTGCATGTAAGATAGTGTGTTTCTAGCTGAAATCACTGAGTCACTGCTCTCCTCTCCTCTCCCTCATTCTGCCACTCTCTCATCAACCCCTTTCTCTCCTTCTCTGTCTTTTTCTCACTCTTAATCACCCACTCAACACTCATACAAATAACACACACATACACACACTTCCCCCTGAGTCCTGTGGACCTTCCAAGCAGCCAATCATTAGAGCCCATCCCTGTGCTGTGATGTGGCTGCTAAAATTAGCCTCCTCTCTCTGTGAGTCGACATCTGCCATGACGCACTGTGGAGAGCCAGGTAGCCATGATGCCCAGAGGAAGAAAAAATACTCTTCTCCTTATTCCTTTCTTTGCCTCTCACCTCCTCACCTTTTCTTCCCTGTCTCGTCTGCTTTCTTTCAGCTGTGCTTCTTTCGCTCTATGATTACTTTCATCTTAACCTGAGAGTTTCTTCCCTTATGTCTTCTGCAGGTCTGTTTTACGGTCCATTAAGTCAAACGTGAATCCATTTGAGGCTCCGGTATGAGGTCTGACTCACTGTACACTGCTGTTGGTTCTGCTTCTGCACTGCTGTTGGACAGTACAGAGTGACTACGCATTATAAATCTCGTTCACCAGAATCTGTCACAATGCCAGAGGGTGTATGTAGTCCTTCACTGTTCAGTCAGTAGAGTCATGGCTTCATCCTCTTGTCCTTTAAAGTTCAAGTCCTTTCTGTGTTTTTTGCATTGGAATCACCATTCAGCTCAGCTGTATGAAAAGGTTTATTTCCTGTCATTACTTTTCTAATACTGGTCACTGAAACATTGAATAGAAACTAAGCATTCTCACTTGAATCCTATTTCGACTTAGTTATCACTATGCAGCTTTGGGTTAACTCTCTTTTTGAATCACTGATGATCTTTTGATGATAAACGCAAAACTTTTGTGTACTAGGTTATACTTGATTTATGCTGCCTGACTTGCTGTGATTTGATCTAATTTTCTGCAAAATTGACTGTCAGAGTCATTTTGATCAGGAACATGACAAATGTCACTACGTCCTTGTACATTCAGTTCATGTTGGGCTGGACTCATGCTGCCCTTATGGGTCTTTTACACCTTATGGGGTGCTGATAACTGTCGCACCACTCTTGCACCCATAATCACAGCAGAGAAGGCACCGCTAGAGTTTAGCAGTCTAAGAATAACAGCGGGATGTAAAGTGAAGGACGGAGCATCCTCTCCTCTCCGTCTTTTTATCAGTGCCCTCATCCCTTTCAAAGTCACACATTAACAATGCTGATTGTTTTTCACGATTACCAGGGAGTCTAGCAGTAGTGTGTGATGTCAGCTGGCCTTTAAAAGCACTTAAAGTATTTTGTCGCTGTGCTCCAAGGAAACTTGCTCAGCAACACCATAATAACAAGGTCTATTGTGTGTGGGGGGAGGCTGGCTGTGCACCTGTGTTACTGTATCTCTGCACTGTTGGAGTGTGTGTTTTTGTGTTAAATGCATTTGTGTGTGCCCATAAGTACATCCCGTGTTGATGTGTGTTTCTGTCCCTCTATATGTTAGTTTAGTTTCGGCAAATTAATGTGTAATTGTGTTTATGTGAACATGTATACAGACAGTGTGTGTCTCTATCTGCCTGAGTGAGTGTGTGTGTTTCCTGGTTTGAAATGTCAGATTTCAACAGTCATCCTCTGGTTTCTGTGCTGTTCGGCTCAGGTCGAAGCCGACTGCTAATCTATCACCGCTCCGCAGATGGTCAGAGATTAGAGTCGGTACCAAATATAAGACAGGGAACTGGCTTCACGCAGCATACAGACAAGCTGCATCAGAGCTTGACAGAGTTTAGAGTTTACAGAAGAAGGTGAGGATTGTTTCTGGAAGAGTCCAGGTTCAAATACCCTGTCCAGTTTTTCCTCTTTATGGCTCACCAATGCTGTATGAAAATATAATTATTATATATCTTGTACTAGCGGTAGTAAATGGAGGTCGCTGAAAAGCCGGTAGCTGTTGCAGAACTGTACTTATTGGCAGCATCGGTACAAACAACAATAGTATTTGTGGTAGGATAAGTAGTGGTAGCAGTAGCAGAAGCTGCAGTAGTACTTCTAGTGTCAGTAGTAACACTATTTAATGGTAGCAGAAGTACCTTGACTCGAGGTCAAGTGGCAGAAATGGCATCAGTGGTTAGCAAGTGTTGGTAGCAGTAAAAATAATGTTAAACATTTTCCTGGCTTTGAATGAAGCATATTTCATTGTTTACTAATAAATCATTATTGTTAACGCATCACCGTGGCTGCTACAGGAGCTCTCCTGATGGTGAATTGAAGACAGTGAACGCAGCACTGTAGCTGCTAGAGTAGCTCTGCTGACAGTGAACTTGAGACAGTGAACGCAGCAGACAGTGTTACAGTAACAGGCATGGCCATTTTCAAAGGGGTCCCTTGACCTCTGACCTCAAGATATGTGAATGTAAATACGTTCTAAGGGTACCCACCAGTCTCCCCTTTACAGACATGCCCACTTCATGATAATCACATGCAGTTTTTCACATGTGGCGTGTGGTTTATTATACTATGACAGCATTATTTAAAAAAATCACAGTATATCATCTTGCTTGCAGTATCACAATATATCACAACAAAGTTACTCCTGTATCATAATACATATCGTATTGCCACGTTCTTGCTAATACACAAACCTATTGGTGCACCATCAGTAGCAACAATAAGTGTAGTAAACTGGAAGCAACTGTGGTATTAGTAGTAGCAGAAGTAGCCTTGGTAATAGTCATATTTGGAACCTGAGTAGTAGTGGTAGTCGTATCAACAATATGATTGTAAAAACAACACTATTAGCAGAAGTAGTAGCAGTAGTTGTCATAGTGTATTAGCTGTAGTCATACATCCTTTTAGAAGTAAATAAAACGTATAGTATTACCATAGTTTTAGCAATGAGAGTAGTAGTAGAGGATGGACAGGAACTCTTAAACAGCGTTTTCCCATGAATAGCTGTGTTTTTGACTGTGATTGGTAATGCCTGCCCCTTACCAGCGCGCACACACACACACACACACACACACACACACACACACACACACACACACACACACACACACACACACACACACACACACACACACCACTCCACAGCCCCTGCTCGTGTCATCAGTCCAGACCTAGATTGGACTTAATGAAAGCGCTGCATGCATTCAGCCCATAACTCAACATAGCATACTGACCTACTGACTGACTGGCTGGCCACAGGGAAGTGTGTGTGTGTGTGTGTGTGTGTGTGTGTGTGTGTGTGTGTGTGTGTGTGTGTGTGTGTGTGTGTGTGTGTGTGTGTGTGTGTGTGTGTGTGTGTGTGTGTGTGGACTACTTGTGTTTGTTTGATTATGTCCTGCTTGTACGCTGTACTATGTGTGCGTCTATGCAACAGTTTCTGTGTGTACTTTCCTGTACTAACAGTACAGTTGAAGTAGATTTTCTATGGAGTTTCATCTGAACAGCTAAATCTCATCTCTTCAGTTTCAGTGAGATGTCATCGATCCGCACCGCATGATTGGACGGCTCGTGAAGCAAGCCAAACAAAAAAAAGAAAAATGTTAACTTGTGTTATTGAAATGCAAATGAGTGCAACGTTTGCAGCATGACAGCCTGTCACATTTGGGGGAATGAGGCAGCACAGGCTCTCTACAGACAAACTAAATCATTTGATTGATGCTGCTGAATCGTGGTTTGGAGAGAAAGTTCATCGTTTGAGTTTTAGGATTCCCAATAAAAATAATCCAGCTGCACAGAAGACAGATGTAGACAATGTCTCTTGATAGTTGTAGACAGAGTAAATTAATTTAACCTAATCATTAGGTGTTTTCACCTTGCTGCAAAAATAAAAGAAAGCATGTAAACAAATTTGTTGAGCAATGCAGTGAAATGGCTGCAAGCTGCTGAATACACCGAATGATGGTGATGACATGTGAAATAACTGCACGCTAAAGGGATTTTCTGTCTTATCTGTAGGAAAATTTACCGTATCATTCCCCCTTCTGTCGGGCATCCACTCAGTATTTTCATTTGCAAATTATGATTTATCAAATTTGGAAAGCTGAGTGGAAATGGCAAAATTCAATCACATGTTCTTCAGAACAAAGTTATTAAAGTTGATCGATGCGGAAAATCTTCCCAGCGAGTGAATAACTCCTGTGATGAATGGAAAAAGAAATGTACTTTTTGAGTAATTGCTGACAGAGTTTCCATGGCTGCTCCAGGCGCATTGCACAACAGTATCTGTCCACCGAAAACCAGCCGGAACAGATATTTGTACTGTCACTCTGTCACATAAGTCTTCATTAGCTGCTCCGTTATAATGCGCCCAAATGCATTTCTTTGTTTTTGTCTTCGCATGAAATATAACTAGAGGACAAACTCTAATCTAATCAGCTCTTGAAGGACTTTTTCACTGGATATATTTTTTTGGACTCTATGAATAGCTGAGAGAAATGCACCTCATTTGTATTTGATATTTTGCGGAAAATTATCTGGACAGTTTGGAAACAGCAAGTGCTCTTCTACCCTCTACCCGACTGGCTCGGCCCGTCTACCTGGTCGCCTCATCTTTTTATAATGCTCCTTTTCCATCTGCCCGCCTGTCATCCATCACTGAGGCTGAGTGACTCCCAACTGTCTGTCACAAAAGGAGTAAAACGATGAAGAGGGCGGCGGTGGATGAGAGGAAGAGCAGGATGAGAGAGAGAGAGAGAAACTAGGCAGAACATAAAACTGCAGGAGCTTGTAATAGTGTTTCCTACACATTAATTAGCTGCAGTCATTCCTGTACAAACACACAGTAATAAAACTGATATACTGAGATCCTCTCCTCCCTTTCTCCTTCTGCCTCTGCTCACCTCCCTTCTTATCTCTACTACTATTTTCTTTTTTCCTCCCTTCTCCTCTCCTCTCCCCTTTTTCCTCTTTTCTTCTTTCCTCTCCTCTCCTTTTTCATGTTTTTCATTACCTCCTGCTCACCTCTCTACTCTTTTTATTTCTATTTTTACCCTTTCCCCTTTCCTCACTTCTTATCGTTTCTCCTCCCTTTGCCTCGTAAGCTTATTTTTTCTTCCCTTTTCTCTCTCCTTTTTCCTCCCTTATTCCATCCTCTCCTCCCTTTTCATCTCCTTCCTTCTACTAATCTCATTTCTTATATCCTCTCCTCTTGTCTCCTTCTTCTCCTTTTCTCTCTGTTCTCCTCATTTTTCCTCTCCTTTCCCTTTTCCGTCCTTCTCTACTCCTTTCCTCCTCCTTTTCCTCTTTTCTCCTTTTTTTCTCTCCCCTCTCTGCCCTTTTCATCTCTCTCTCCTTTCCTCTCTGTTCTCCTCATTTTTCATATCCCTTTCTCCCTTTTCCTCATTTCTCCTCTTTCTTCTCTCCCCTTCTCTACCCTTCTTGTCTGCTCTTGTCTCCTCTTTTCTCTTGTCCGTTTTCCTCATTTTCATCTCCTTTTCTCCCTTTTTCTCGTTTCTCTTTTTTTCTCACCTTCTCTGCCCTTCTTCTCCTCCCCTCTCCTCTCCTCTCCTCTCCTCTGCTCTCATCTCCTTTCCTCTTTTTTCTTCTCCTCCCCTCTCCTCTCCTCTCCTCTCCTCTCCTCTCCTCCCTGGTGAGGAGTATGAAGAAAAAAGTGAGTGAATGTCGGTAGAAGGAGGGAAGGAGGCAGAAAGAGGAAATGAAAGAGAGAGAGAGAGAGAAAGATTAAGGAGGAGTGGATCGCCCTCTGTCTTTGTCTGTCCTCCTCTTGTATCGCTGAAGGGGACGGCAAGATTCATTTCATCATGGCCTTGGCACACACACACACACACACACACACACACACACACACACACACACACACATACATACATACATACACACACACACACACACACACACACACACACATACACACACACACACACACTCACAGTTATGTACACCCACACACACACACTCACAGTTATGTACACACACATTCTCTTACTCCATTGCATTATGTATTTGTGCTGTTCTGGCAGACAGTGGAGGCAGCAGAAGCAAGGATGCTGCTTTTTACATATGGCCTTTTCATATAATATATAATATAATATAACCATCATCACTAAATGCCTGACTCCAACCCTTATCCTAACTCTAACCTAAACCTAATTCTAACATGGACCGGCCAAAATGTCCTCACTTTCCAAATTGTCCTCACTCTGAAGGTCTAAAACTCAAATTGGTGGGGCGCTGTGGTCGCTTACTTGTTAGAGCAGGCTTCTCCATGTACTAAGACTGAGTCTTGCTGCAGTGGCCCCGGGACTGAATCTAGCCTGGGACCCTTTGCTGCATGTCGTCCCCCTTTGTCTCCCCCTTTCAACAGTACCACTGTCAATGATAATTGAAAAAAAAATCTCCAAAAATAAGAAGAAGAAGAAGAAGAAGATATTCCTTTATTAGTCCCACAGTGGGGAAATTCAGTTTTTACACTCTGTTGTTCACACAGTACATATACATGCGTCAATGGAGAGATGTCAGAGTGAGGGGGCTGCTCCTGACAAGCGCCCAGAGCAGTTGGGGGTTTGGTGCCTTGCTCAGGGGCACCTCGGCAGTGCCCAAGAGGTAAACTGGCACCTCTCCAGCAACCAGTTGGTCTTGGTCCATGGGGGACTTGAACCGGCGTCCTCCGCATCCTAACCCAAGTCCTTACGGACTGAGCTACTGCCGCCCCCGGCATTATTATATTATTTAATAATTATTAAATAATATAAAAAACTCCACTTGGTCCTCACAAAGATAGCTGTACAAGAACACACTCACACACGCACCCGTTTCATCCTCATCCGTCCTTGTCTTTCCTCTTAAATTAATGTCACTCCTTTTTCTCTCTTTCTCTCATTCCTCTCATACGTGGTGATTTGTCTTCTCTTTCTACTGATCTTGTCCTCCCTCTTCACTTAGTTAAACAGCCCTCGGTTCTCCTACATCACTATCACTGTCTCTCCTTTCCTCTCCTCTCCTCAACAATCATTTTCCTTCTAGCAGTCCAGTCTGAAAGTTCAGCTCCTGTGAGAGTCAGGGCAAATATCCAGCTTATTACGGTTTCCCCTCTTGTGTTAACACGCTCCCTTTATATATCTCTGTGATTCTTTTGCGTTGACTAGTAGCAGTGTTTCCTTTCAACTCTAAAGTAAATGGCTCGCAAACTTTGCAAGGGTCACACGAATAGTGCTGGGTATCAAACCTTGAAACTTTTTGAATGCCATCCAAAGTCATCAAGTGTTGGATGCTGTCATTGAATGCTTGGTTAGATTCTCTGTCTTTTTAAGCCACTGTAGCATTAGGTTGGCCTATCCAACACTGAAATATCCCAGCATCCACTGGATGGATTGGCACAGAGTTTTGTACAGACATTCATGATTCCCAGTACTGACATTGGTGATCCCCTGACTTTTCCTTCAGTGCCACCGTGAAGCTGACATTTTTGCTTTTGAGTGAAATGTCTCAACCACTGGATGCATTGTCATGAAATTTGAAACGCGCATACATATTCCCCTCAGAATGAATTGTGTTAACTTTGCCATCGGGATGTTGTTGTAGTTGATAACCGACCCTCATGAACTGATTATTAACCAATAAGATTTGTGCGGTGCGCCAGCTGCAGTATATGAGCACAGCAGACAACAGAGTCAACAGTTCACCGTCAGGAGAGTCACTGTAGCAGCCACGGTGCTGCGTGTAGTGTCGCGGATGTGCAGCCACTTTCCCAGTAAAAGTTTCCACCGCATCATTTAGTTTAGTTTAGCAGGTCAGTCGGCTGCTTGTCTGTGTGGATTAAGGTTAGCGATTGCCCGTCAAACAGTTTGTAGTTTGTGCTACGTTAGCAGCTGCTAGCTGTTAGCATTGCTGGCGGCTTCGTGCCCGCTGTAGCGTAACTTTGGCGAGTTTCCGACAGACCGTGTGTGTGTGGTAGCAGTGAGTGTGGGTTTGTTGGTGGCGTTTTAGCTGTAGCAGACAGTGCGTACAATTTCTTTGTAAATGCTATGAGGCTACAAGCTACAACTTCTCAGCTGGAAGTCCCGAGCCAACTTCCTGTATCGGTGCCGGCTCTCTCTTAAGGTGGACCAGATTTTCTTAAAGTGATGAGCCACTCTGTGTTTCTCTCAGCTTTTTAATTAATTATTAATATTTCTTTCAACTGTTTAACTGATAATGTCATCAGGAGACTACACTACATTTAGACTGTATGCTATTTAAAAGTTCTTGCACTACTGCCTGTCTTTAGACATTAAAGTGCAATGGATGGAGAAGTTTGTTCTCAAACAAAAGTTATTAAAAAAAGTCTTTATTTTGTATTATTTAATAAAAAACACTTGTACCAGTATCTGTAAAAACTTCAAGTGAAACCTAGCCTTTGTCAAACAATAAAAAAGTCTTGATTTATATTGTGATATAGAAAATCTATCAAGAAACTTTCATTCTTGTTTGTATATTTTCCTCATATTTTAATTACTATTTTCCTCTTACCGCATCTTGTTATTTCACTCCCTCCGTCAGTGCTCCCTCTTTCATTCTCCTCTTATTTCCATGTTTTTTTTTTTCCTCTCAAATCTGACACGTTTTCTACTTTGTATCTCTTAGGTCGAAATAAAGCAGGTAAAAAATGCACATTAGGGGACTGTGGGAGGGAAGATGGAGAGGTTAATGGAGAGATGGAGGGGGGAGTGGGGATGGAGGAGAAGAGCTAATAAAGCAGGGATAAGGAGGCTTAGAAAGTAATGATAAAATGTAGGGTGAAGTCATACGGTTGATTTGGCACTGCCGTGTGTGTGTGTGTGTGTGTGTGTGTGTGTGTGTGTGTGTGTGTGTGTGTGTGTGTGTGTTTGTTTTCCTGTGTGGGTTTGTGCGTGTTCTTGGCTGATGTCCTTGACTATATGACTGATAATATCATTGCTTCAGGTCCCTTTTAGAGCAGACAGAGAGAGACTGTCTGTGTGTGTGTTCACATTATGTGTGAAAATGATTGCCTGCTTGAATACACACATTCCCTCAGGTCTTCAACTCACTGCATCACACTCAAGCACACCTTGTTTGTTTTTATACAGTCATCCTACGTACCACATAGTTGGCGTTAACCTGTTAAGATCTCAGGGTTAATATTATCGATTTATGGTTACCACAACGCTTTGCTTCTTCCTCCTTCCTCATCTCTCTACTTCCTTCGTCAGTAGGCAGTTCTCATTTGTCATAAATACCTCCTCACCTGCATCTTTCCCTCACATCATATCCCCTCCCATGTAAGACATGAAGGAAGAAATGTAATGAAAAGATGTACAGTATGTGAGGGAAATGAGGAGACCACCGACTGGGAGATGCAAGGAAAGAGTGAAGATAGAGGAAACGCATTTGTAATAAAAGGAGACATCCTTCCCTCTCATTATCATGTAAAGCACTGCGATGATGACAGTCAAAACCCACATACTATGCATCCAAAAGTAACACCGAATATTTACAAAAAGGTCCGAAAAACTGCAGCGGAAAACCACTCAAACATCCAGGAGTGCTTTAAATTTACAAAAAACAGAGGCAACAACTTATTTCTTACGTAAGCAAGCCGAAGATATGGATCTAGTCAACACTGCACATCGAAGGATTAAGGCTTTACTAGACAAATGCTGCTCAACGCCTTCCTGCATCTGTTCTTTATGTTCTTCACCTGCTCTAATGTTACACTGATGTTTCTCGTCGAGCAGCAGTTGAGGCAGAAATGCAAAAAAAGCAGCATTTTCAGGCCACAGCAGATTTTATGTTCAAGCTGAGCTATACAATCATGCATGACCTTTGTTTTTTTATCAGTAATGATTTTATCATGAGCAGTCGAACACCGCTTCCTGACTGGACGACGCAATGCGAAAGAGCGAACATCAGATTGTTTCATTTTTTTTTCCTAATCAAGATGTCCTAACCTGCTCCGTGCGTCAGCAGACAGGTGACGCAACTTTTAGCTTGTTTGAAAAACACTCAAGTCTCGCACACCTCCAGCCTAGTTTCATCGGTCAGAATTGATGCTGACAGTTAATCAACGTCACTCTCTCTATGTAATAGAGTGACATCGCTCGCAGTATATCTGGAGAAATTTTCACGTTCCCATTCGCCAGATTACACTGGATGTTATGAAGACCCCACCCCACTGCTTCTAAAAGCTTAGGATGGGTTAAATGGAGAGGTCAAATTTCATGTATGTATGTATTTAAGATAATTTAAATAAGTTAATCTGCTCAGAAGCAGAAATTTGCCCTTCGAACACCCCAAAAGACTACACAATGTGTATATCTTCACTGATTTCGACCATTTAAGTAAACTTTTCTGTCTTCCTCTCTCCTCCTCCTGCCCTACTTTGTGTGCAGGTATTTCGTACAGACTTCATCACGGCCATGAAGCTGCCGGACTCGGCCCAGCTCGGCCCGGACGACTTCTACGTGCTCTCGGACCCCTGGAGACAAGAGTGGGAGAAGGGAGTTCAGGTCCCTGCCAGCCTGGAGGCCATACCAGAGCCTGTGGTCAGGTATGACACACACAAACAGCCATCAACTCATACAAGAGTTTAATATCAAGCATATGAGTATATCGGGCGCTGCTGTAGCTCATTTGGTACAGCAGGTACTAACTAACTCTAAATAAAAAGTGGACAAATCATGTAAAGTGAAATAGTGGTTCAATGCTGGTTCAACTGAAGAGACATTATGTCACCATCTAAACACACCGGCAGAGTTCCCACGGTCACAAACATCTTGGGAAGGGTTGTGAGATTTGAACTTTTGTTTGCCATGACTAATAGTTGTTTTGGAAAATTGCCAAATTGTCACTGAACTTCTGGACACTTGTGAAATTACCCCCCCCCCCAAAAAAAAGATACAGCACTGTTGTACATTCATCAACATTTTGGAAATGTTCGGCAATAATTTGGCATTGCTATAAAATTGCTTTAAAAAAGTGTGGGAACCCTTTATATAATCCAGTTAACTGTGAATACACTTATTAACATTATATATTGGTTAATGAATGTAACATGATACAGTTGTTAATGGACTACATGCAAACACACACATGGATGCAGAAATCTACAAGGACACGAGATGAGTCCCTTTCTACTCTCTAACTCATTTGTATACACACACACACACACACACACACACACACACACACACACAGACATACACACACACACACACACGCGCTATGGGAAGCAGGTTTGGATGCACGTGCAGGCAATGAAACATGAACACACACACACACACACACACACACACACACACAGAAGCAAGCTGGTAGGCAGATGTGTGCAGGCATGCACTTCGACCCACTTATATTCTCTCATAGTGTAGATTAGTCTGGGCACGCTCTCTCTCTCTTTACCCAGTAGGTTGTTGTGGCTCTCTAGTACTACTGCAGCTGCTTCACATACCCATGTGGTTTTTTTGGCGCTCTAGGAACTAATGAAAATGCTCAGACTGCCCGGTAATGCCTGTTAGACAGACATGTCGCACTGGGAGGCCACACACACACACACACACACACACACACACACACACACACACACACACACACACACACACACACACACACACACACCTCAGACAAATTATCCAGTCATTTGAGATTTGGTCAAATATTTTGTACTCATAAACTTTTTTGCATCTGCTTCAAGAAAACCAGATGCAGAAGAAGCTCACTTTCAACAAAAAAGACGAGTAAACCAAAAGTAAAAGCTTCTTCAACTCAGATTACACAGCAAAGTGACATATTTGGTTGCATATGAAAGAGCCAAAAAGCAGCTGAACATGATATGTTGAAAATGAAAAGGCTGAGTAATGCTGTGGTAAATGTTTTCCACCTCTTTAAATTGTCAGTGTGTCTACTCTTGACTGGAGTTTAAGACCTTTGCTCCACTATTTCATGTTAATGGAGGATTTTTTTTTGCTGCTTATCGTCCTTTTTTCAAATGAATTCAGTGGAAAAGAGTCACTGTGTTGCAGCAAGTTAAAAAAAATCCATTAAATATGTTCATTCAGTCAGTCATTTTAAATAAGATTAAAATAAAATTGCTTATTCGATATCTGAGGGTCATAACAGCAGCAAAAAGGGGCTGGTTGGTGTTTGTGTCATAAAACAGTTTTGCTATGCATAATAGCAACTCTAACTGGGCGACTGGAAAAGAAAAGCCTGTCGGATCCAATAACGTAAAATAAACACTTCAAAATAAAACAAACAAAATGTAAATCAAATCTAGTGTTGCCAAATGAAATTGCATACGTAATGAGGAAACCAGGGAACCTGGATGAATCTTTGACTAGCAAGTGAAAAGGCTTGCATCGGCAGTGTCACTTGCCAAGCCAAGTTTTCATCACTGAAAAACAAAAAATGTGCAGAAGAATGAATGACTCCCCCAGTCTTAATGAGAACAGAAGGTAATAAATAATAGAGATGAAAATACAAATTAAAGCATGGATCATCTTTGTGATCCTAAGATTTGAAAGCATAAATGTGTCGCTTACTGTTTACATTGTCTAATAGGTTAATATCTCACAGACACACAAACAGTGTGGAGGTAACAGATTGAAGAGAGCCTGAAGGCAGAGAGATTGACGAGCAGATTGGGAGAGAAAGAGCAATGGCAGAGATAGATAAGGATAGATGGATGAATGGGGGCTAATATATTATCTTACATAGGATAGGATGAAGTGATTTACAGTGATGCTGAAATGGAGTGATGATGGATAGATGTGGAGATAGAGGAGAAGAGGGGTGAGTGTAAGTGTGACTGAGTCTCTGACAGCTATTTGTTCATCTCTTCCCTGTCGTCTGTCATCTTGAAGCCATCACTTTTCTCTCTTTCTTTTCCTTTCCTCGCTCTGCCCTTTTGATATGTTTAAAATCACCAGCGATGCTTGAGACTTCCTTGGTTTTACCCATATGTGGGAATTAGCAGTAGAAAACCTTACTCCCACACAGGAAGGGATGGCTTTTCAGTATAAAGTGCTGCAGGGATGACGTGTATTTGTAAGCCAACCAGGAAGTTAGCATCGCCCCGGGTTCCCTCGATAAAAAGTCGTTGGGATTTTTCCATTGGATTTTGGATTATTGCAGAAAATAAACGTTGTGGCCGACAATCGTTATTGTTATCGTATGATACACATTTTATTCAGCAAGATCTTCACAAATAAACACCACTTTATGATTTTTGAAGTGAGAATGCAATCGCCAGAAGAACATTAGTAGTGGTGAACTACACCATGAGGCTGTAAAGGCAGACTATGACTATGCTTCAAAATTCACAAGTGGGGATTTACTAACGTACGGTATTTTATATCACACAACAAAACATTTAAAATCTCTTAAGCTTGTGTTAACCACAGACCTTATTTCAGGCATCTAAAACCCAAAGACTTTGAGACGAGGGAACCGGAAGAGCTAAAATGCTAACTCGTTTCTGGGTTTTAGAGCTTATTGTTATGCTGTTATTCCTAAACAGAGAGGGAGGTAAACATGTGCAGCTGGTGATGACAATGAGGACATGTCTCGCAGAGTAACAAGTACAAAAGTGATGTTACAAGTCCACAGTAATCAGCTCAAAACAGCCATTCGGGTCCTGAATCTGCTCGTCCTTCAAGAAAAAAGCTTAAGGCCTCGATGGGCGTAAATATATTCCACAGTAGATTTGATCCATTGTGTTATAACAGGATGTTCACATATCCGCTGTAAACGTACACATCGTCTAGTGGAGAACAAAAGAATTGGGGCAAGACGTTCAGTGCAGTGTTGTGACATAAAATCAGTGGTTTGTGTTGCTCATAGTGGTGCTGCCACAAGGTTGGACTCACCCTCTCCAGAGAAAAACAAAGGCTCACATCCGTACAAAGCATTGATGAGAAAATCGATACCGCTCTCTAATGTGTTGAATATTAATGGTGAATGGACTTGCATTTATATAGTGGTTTTCATGTTTTCCAACCACTCAAAGCGCTTTATGCTACATGTCACACACATTCATACTCTGATGGCAGAGCCTTCGGGAGCAACCGTCAAAATCTGCGTAGCAGCACGTTTTAAACCCACTAATCAGTATATCTAGTTCATTATTCCTCTATGGTGCATCTTTGACTGCTAGGTGAACCCAAAAATAAGAGGAAATTGAGGAGTAAAATTATAAATTGAGGTAGTTTCCCCTTTCCTGCCCTCTCCCTCTTTCCATTTATATCATGTTTCTTTCCTTTTAGCTATTTTTGTCCTGATCCAACTCTCCTGTTTCTTTTTTCCCTCCTCTCCTGTCTGTGTCTTCATCTCTACATGTCTTCGTTTTTTGGCTTCCCTCCTTCCACTCCCACCTTCCCCTCTTACTTTTGCTCTAGTTGAGCCGGAGGCGCAGACACATTTTTCTTTTTCTGTTTTTTTTTTTTTTTTCTTTTATGAATAATGACATCATCTCCAAAAATTGTTGGAGAGGAAAAGGGCTGCGGGCCCTGTCTGGCTTTGACAACACTCCTCTTCTGCATTTTGCTCTCTCGCTCTCTCTTTGGACCAATTTGGCCGCTGCGGCATGATTTTCGGTAAAACTGTTGTGGCGGATGGTGAAGAGGTCATTATGGTTTGACGTTGTTTTTTTTGTGCCTGTCCTTACCAAAACACTGCGGGAGAGACGCAGGGAGAGGAGGAAGATGAGGAGTTAGCTCTCCTATTCTCTCCGTCTCCTGTCCTTTTCCTCCCACTTTCTTTCTGTCCCTTACTTTCTATCCCTTGTTCTCCTCTGTCTCTTCTTCCTCTCATGTTTCTGTATCTCTTTCTCCACCCACTACCCCTCATCTCCTTTATAATTTCTCTTTCTCCCCCTCTGACTTTCCTCTTGCTTGTCCCCCTCTCTGGCCATACCTCCTCCCCTCTGTCTTTTTTTATTTTATCACTCACTTCCCCCTCTTTTTCCCCCCTCTCTCTCTTCCTCTCCTTAGTTTTGCCGGGGCTGAGTGGAAGTAATTAGCCTTGCGTAACACTGGCTATGCGCAGACAGTGAATGGGGCTTTGGCAGCGACTCGACAGCCTCGGTCCCCAATGACAACGGCGAGCCTGAGAGGGAAATAATTACACATACACATGAGAAGATCTGTGCCTTTTCACAAAATGAAAGAAATGAGATAGTGGTTATTTTATTTATTGCTTCATTTTTCCCACTCGGACTGGTGGCCGAGCCAGTTGAATGTGAACCCGTTGTTTGTGGTTTGGCTGAACACGGCAGCTTTCTAACAGCGTGTAAAGCTACGACCGTGGGGAGCATCATATGCAGAGACTCCTTACCAAAGTGGTTTATGGACTGCTGGACATAAAGAATGATTGTACAGATTTTAAAGTGAAATTGTACTTTCGGCAGCTTAACTGCTTGTTTTACAGACTTGTAATATTCCAAAGTATTTGATTGATTGCTTGACAAGAATCCATGACATGTAAAGCTTAAGCTCAGTTGAGATTGCAGGACAATGGCATACATTATGTGGTGGAATAGCTGAAGGTCAGGTTTCCGGCAGCTGCGATCACATGCAAAATATGTGTCAGGCAGGCATGGATGCTATGCAAAATCTCTGGTCAACAAGCTTTAAACCCCACACAGAGGGGATGGAAGGTATGAACACAGAGAGAGGATGTAGTTACTGTTGCTTTATGAGTCAACAAGGCCTTATTAGTATGAGAAAAGGTGTTGTCTGTTTCAGTAAATTACTGCTCACGATCAGATAAACGAGTTTGGTTTGGCTTGGTTTCATTCTTCTATGTTACAACCTACGCATTTGCCCAAATAGTCACAAAATGAGCAAGAAGAAAACCAAAAGAAAAGCCAAAATCAGTCCAGCATAGGGTAGGGCTGCTCGATTATGGCAAAAATCCTAATCATTATTATTTGGTTGCTGTTGAGATCACGAGTATTTAACATGATTACTCGTTGACTTTGGAAACATCATTCAGTTAGAAAGCAAAAGTTGTATCCTAGTTAAGTCAAGTCACTTACTTTGTGCTCTAGCAAACTATTTAATCATAAAGACGTTTGTGTTTATATATTTTTCTTGTTAAAAAAGATGGGGTCTGTGTTTCAAGACGGGTCAGGTGGGTGCAGGAAGCTCCACCTTTCCCCACTAGGAGAGAGGGCACAGCACTGAGGCAGGGTCCAGGCGAGGGGTGCTGTAAAGCTGTAGACCTGGTCGCAGCACATCACCACAGAGGAAAAACACCCAGCGAGGGTCAGCCAGCTCTGGCGAGAGTTTCCAGGAGTGGATCCTCCATCTGGGGTGGATCCCTGCTGTAAAGGAAAGGGATGCACTGGATTAATAACACAAGACAAAATGAGAGAGTCATTGCGAAACGGAATACGGTACAATAATGTTTTATGTTGATTATCTTGTTTTAATAACCACTGGAAACCAAAATCGTAATTGACATTCCATTAATTCCACAGCCATAACGTGGGGTCTGGTCAATGAGCAATGACTCACTGATCAATGACTCTGCATGACCGTGATGCAGAGTTAAGCTAGAAAATTCACCACAGGATGAAAAGAGAATGTGCTGTTGATGGTTTACATCCCCACAATTTTATTTTTTTTTTGATATTTTTGGAGATGCCACCTGCTGACATATTGAGTTTTTGGTACAAGCACTAAAGGATGTGAGTAATTGATTAATCAAAGTTGTCAACTATTGAATAAACCGCCAACTGTTTTGATAATTGATTAATTGGTTTGCATAATTTTTTAAGAAAAAAAAAGGTTGATTCCAGCTCCTTAAATGTGAATATTTTCTTGTTTCTTTAGTCCTCTGACAGTAATCTGAATATCTTAGTTGTGGACATCATCTTGGGCTTTGGGAAACACTGATTGATCATTTTTCACCATTTTATGGACCAAACAACTAATTGATTCATTGGGAAAATAATCAGCAGATTAATCTTCAATGAAAATAGTTGTGAGCTGTAGCCCTGGATGAAGTACATGCATAGAAATATAGAAACTCCACCAAACACAAGTGAAAGACAGAAGCAGACGCAATCCAAAGTCAGTTTAGGCTATTAGCCAGTCTGACAGCTGCCTGCCAAATACTGAACACATTAAAACATTTTACAGTGATGTCAGCTGAAACTGCGTACTGCTGAAAAACATTCAGTAATTTGTCTAGATACTTTTTTTTTTTTTGTAATTTCTGGACTTTGTAAGAGCTGTGGACTTGGCAGGTTTCAGACTGAATAAAAATTATAATGGTCCTGGACCTTCCCCAGTAAAAGTGATTGAGCTGGAATGGTGCTTTAGAGAGGTGAAGCGCATATGTCAAGCTTTGCATTCAGGTGCAGGTTCTGGGAGGATGTGCCAGCAACATCATTTGAATAGATGCAATTCCTAATATGGAGCATTTCACAACAGAGCGTAGAAACCATGGGTTGTTAAGGCAGTTTCTGTTGATGTATACAAATACGTCTGTGTGAGCACAGACACACACTCACTCAGATAATGTGTTGAAGCAAGCCTGAGGGCAGTTAGATAGTGGATAGTGAAGATGGAGGACGGTCTAAATGTCACATATTGCAGAGCTTTAGCTGTATTTAAAGCTTAGAGTGTATAGCTTGACATTTTCATTGTCATTTTTCTCCACCAAGGCTCTTGTCATATTGTGAGTTTAATAACATTTTTATCTAAAATATATTTTTGTTAACAATGTCTTCATTATCTGTTTGGAGAAGACTTTCTGTGACTGTGATAGCAAAGTCAAAACACTGCCTTGACCTAAACATGCTGATTTTTAAGTCGTTTTCAGCTCAAAGAAGTCTACTTTACGCTCCAATGGAGAAAAATGGACCCAGCTCAAAGTCATAATCTGTGTGCAAGAACATTTAATTCCTTCACAGTCTCTCCAACATTCCTTTTCTTTCTCGTCGAAATGATCAAATTGTTTAGCGTTTCCTGTTTGGAAGAAAGAGAGTCAGGATCACCTGTAATAAATGTGGCATTTATTTTTCCTCTACCTTGAAGAGAGCCAGCTAAAGGTCATGGCAGAAGCAATGATGCAAATACATCAAGGACAAAGTAAAAACACAAGGAAAATAACAAGGGAAGGAGGAAAAGAGCGGTGGTTGGATGACTGAAAAGCCCCTCTGGGATTTTAACCGCCTGGCCTACAGCTGCAGCCTCGTCCACCAGTCTGTATGTGTCCACCGTATGTATGTGTGTGTGTGAATGTTGACTTTCGTGAGCATGTAGTGTATGTACACACATCTTCATCGAAGTGTGTCTGTTTGTATGTAGCAGTGGGTCCACAACAACATCTGGAAATTCCCCCAAGATTCATCTGCTCTTTCCAAAACAGCTCTTAGTCAGATGATAAGATGACTAAGAGCAGCATCATCAGCCTCATGGTGTGCAGGGTCAGTGGGTGCACATGAACTAATAGCTTCTACACATACAATACTGATGTTTGTCAGTAGTCTGCTATATTGTGGCTCTTGATAACTGCTGTAAGCAAGATGGATGATTGTAAGACTGACAGACTGATTTGCACATACATATACTATGTTTCATGGGACATGCAGATTGAATATTTGTGATGGGACAGATAGATTTGATGAATCAAAGACTTTTCTGAGGGTATAAATTACTGATTTACTGACTAAAGGAACCATAGCCACAACTTCACCTTCATCAAGCTATTCAAAACAAATGTGTCAAATGTGAATCTGGTTTGTATTTGTTCAGTTTGTCCCACTGTAGCTAGAAACTGGAATATTTTGTGAGCAGATCAACATCTCATCATGCTCATTTTTTAAGTTATTGGTTCAATACAACCAATTTAATATTTAACTTTGTGGTGGATTTTCTCCAGGCCTCCATCTCATCATGTTCGTGGAGGTTTCTGATTTCCATATGTGGGCTCTGAAAAAGTTAAATTTTTTGGCAGGTGTTTTGGTATATTTATACTAATGCTCTAATAGTCTCAACTAGAGCTGTCAAAGTGAATGTCATAATAATGTGTAAATGCAAATTGGGTTTAACAGCAACTAAATTCTTTAACGCCTTAATGCAACTTGCGATTCACAGGCTGTAGTGGGCTCACTTTTAAAGCTAGAGTGAAGATACTGGCATCATATGAAATGAGGAGACCTAAGGAATCTAGTGGTACCACCCATATCATACCAGCTTGTCACTAAAGTTTGGGGTCTGTTTACCTCTGACCTTAAGATATGAGAATGAAAATGGGTTCTCTGGGGACCCACGAGTCTCCCCTTTACAGACATGCCCACTTTATGATAATCACGTGCAGTTTGGGGCAAGTCATAGTCAAGTCAGCACACTGACACACTGACAGCTGTTGTTGCCTGTTGGGCTGCAGTTTGCCATGTTATGATTTCAGCATTTTTCTTATGCTAAATGCAGTACCTGTGAGGGTTTCTAGACAATATTTGTCAATGTCTTGTGGTGTTAATTGATTTCCAATAATAAATACAGCATATATTGTACATACATTTGCATAAAGCAGCATAGTTTCACACTCCCAGTATTAAATACTTGACAAACTTCCTTGTAAAGTACATTTTGTACAGATTAAAACATATGTGATTAATTCCGATTACATATTTTAATCGATCGACTGCCATAGTCTTTCCTATGCTTGACTATATTTTTAGTATGGTTTGTTTTGTATGATCTGCTGTACACTACTAATACTGGTTGAGCTTGAATCTTTGGGGATATTATATGTATATTCCATTGCTATTGGTTTCAATCAGGTATCCTGCTGCTAGTTAAAACCTGTACTGGCACAGTTCCACAACAGCTTTTGTCAGATCTGCATCCAGGCAAATATTATTAACAGGGATCTATTCTCCAGATGCCCTTAATGGAGCATTTTCTCTAAGTACTATTTTTATTACAGCTGTGTTGTGGGTGTTGATTGGTGAACAGATACATTTTTTTAACTTTTAGACTAGATTAGTGACTCTGATCTCATGAGAACTTTATGATGATTTCTCACCAGTGATTCTTCCAGACATGAATCACAACATATTGAACAGCTAGTCTAGTTTGTGAATCCAGTTTTCTTCTTACTGTACTAACTCATTTTTACAATACCTTTTGTACAACTCTTGTTTCATTTTCTGGTTTCTAATCAATAGCATTGCATTTTTTGTCCAGTACTGTTTGCACAGTTTTCACATCTGCTTCCAGTAAAAACCTCAAAGGTAAACTCCTACTGCCTTTACTGGAAGTGTGTTTTACCTCGTACCATAACTTCCACTCAGAGTTCACACTCTATAAGAAAATGTTGGAAAGCAAGTGCACTATATAGAAAATACAAAGTGATTATTTTTTTTAGGTCAAATTGGTCAAGGGAGGAATAAGATCTGGCTGAGTTACTGACAGCTTTCCTAGATGTCTTACTAAATAGCCTGACTGACTGATGGGATACATACTGACCTGTTGACTTTATAAGTACAAGCTTGATTCCTTGATGATGTGAGTGACAGTCAGATATGGACCGATGGCTTTCTAACCAGAGCTGGATGGATACAGGATGGATGACTTATTGACCAAATTCACCCACAATAACTCATCACCACATTGCTACGAGGGTTCAGCGGGTGTATTTGTGACCACAGGCTGATTTGGTTGCTTTTGGCTGCACGGGGCGAGTGAATATGAGAACTGTATTTCTTAAAGTATGGGCTAAGGAGCCAAATTGGACCCTTGCATCTGTATCTGGTAGGTCCCCACATGACAAAACTAATAACATGTTCTTGTGAGAAATAGCGTTTGATGTCCGTCCTGGGGGAAGGGGCTTGATGAACTTCCCACTGAAGCTGGAGGGGAACCATAATGGCAAATAAAGCAAAAATAATAATACATTCTCATTTCTGGATGAGTTCATCGAGTCATTGGGTACATTTTTCACCACAGTTAATGGAGACAACTTTTTTGATTGAACCGATGCCTGGTTGATTGAGTCACTGACTGGCAGAACAAATGACCATTTTGCTGGCTGACGGGCGTATTGGGGGATCGTGTGAATGGCTGAACGATTAGCTATCTGATTGATAGAACTGCTTGGCTGACTAGTGGTAAGATCACCATGTAGCCATTATCCAAGCACACGTTTTCTGCCTCTTCACCACTTGACTGGGTCAGTGGGGCTATCATTTAGCACATTTCAGGCTCGCTGCCTGACCACTTGCCTGGGTGGCTTGCTTGTCGACCGCATGGCAGAACAGCCATTCCTCTGAGTGACTGAACAGATTGGTAAAGGGTCATTGGGTATTTGAATGAAAAGAAGAAGAAAACTCTCTCTCATCTCTGCAGTATGTGGCTGGGTCACCGGGATCTTTATTAATCACATAAAAGACAAGCTGCCTTGTCTGCTGACTGATATTTGGCAGTCTGAGTTCTTCCTGTACTGACGGACATTATCCAAGCAAATAGTACAATGGCTGCTCGAGTGGTCCATCTTTTACCACATTTTCAGGCCAACCGCCTGACTGTATTGACTGACCGGCTGGTTTGCTGTCTGGCTGGCCGACCTCACTGAAATGTCAGAGAAGTCAGAACTGGCAGACTGACCGCGGTGACTGAGCATTGGCCAGGACTGAGCTGGTTTTCTGGTTCCAGCGGGTGACTCAGACTCCAGCTAAACCCATTCACCTCTGGAGGCTTGCGGGCAAAGCCTGGGGACTGGAACCTGGGAAATTTAAACATTTCACCCCCAAACAATAGTTTTTGACCTGCTGAGCTGTGTGTGTTGGAGCTGGCAAAGCAGCCGGCCAACACCTAAATGTGTTGGCATGTGCCCACTCCACATTCTCCACCCAGAGATTCAGTTGGCAGTTTTTGATTTATATAACCTTTATTTAACCAGGATACTCTTATTAAGTGCCACTAGAAAAAAAATAATTTGGAGGCTGGACCGAAAAGGCTTGTACAGGGAAAAAGAGGAGAACTGGTCTGAGTTGATAAATGAATGCAGCTTTTCTTAAATTACATTGGGAAAAAATCAGCTCGGTGTGTGTGTGTTTGTGTGGATTAATGCAATTCCCTGGATCACAACCCAGCATGTGTGGCTGGTGGTGTTTACTGCAGGCAACCCTCAGGCTCAGTGTGGGTTGGTTTTTGTAAGTATGTGTGTGTGTGTGTGCATGTGTCTTTGCTGTTCGCCACATGGATGTCATGTGAGTAAACCCAACGGGCCATGTGTGGGAGTCTGGACTGTGTGCGTTTAGGTGCCTGCATTCACGGATGCACAATTTATGTATGCGTGTTTTGTGTGTGATGCATGTGAGTTATCCCTCTGGTATTTTCTTGTAAACACTCATACATCTCACACGGGAATATCATCTACCTCTTCTCTCGCTCCGCCACACTAACGCACACTCTCTTATTTAGACTCACACAAACACACATATTTACTCCACTTCACTCTCTTTCTTCACTTTAAAGGAGCAGTTAGCCTCCTCCTCTCCTACAGTAGCTCCTCTACGGTAAGGCAGATCAAAGCCCTTTGCCTTCTGCACTGTGGGTTCAGCAACATCTGGACCATGCCGCCCGCCTTTTACCAATCTACCATCTGCCAGCCTCTCTCGACTGGTGTGTGTGAGTGTGAAATAGAGACAGAGAGAGAGAGTGAGACACGGTGGAGTTCCCCTTCTCTCTTTCACTGATCTCTTGTGTGAATGTCTGCATGCTCAATTTGACTAGCCCTGTCACACTTAATGTGCCAGCTAGGGCTGCCCCCTCTTAGTCGGGTAGTCACCTAATTGGTCGTTTTGGTTTGATTAGTCATTTCTCATGCTTTTTCATGCTGAATGACTTATTTACAAGAAACTTATGAGCACATCTCTGGTAAACACAAGGTTTAAAGTGGTGCTTTTGTGCTTTGTGGAGATACCCAGAGTTACAGATACTGATACTGTGTCCGTTAGTGGCGTTGATGTTTGGAACGGGCTGATTGCTCTTGTTAACCTCCTTGTATTGCTGCTTGCAGCGCTGTTGGGCACTGGTGTACATTCAGAGCATGTGGCCATTTGGATTGGGTACATAGTAGTGATGGGAACGGTTCGGATAATAAAAAATCACGTCATATCATCATTGCAATGTTGATCAATGTTATCACACTATGGCAGATTTTCTTCATATGGTGCAGGCCTAGTATATGGTATGGTCTAGTGTTGGCTGACATGATGCTGCATTTTTGGTGATGACCTGAGCCTATAATTTGTTTTTATTTGTTAATTGTTTTTAAATAACACAGTGGCACTTTTCTTTTTGATAAGCAGTCCAGCTTACTGTTGTGAAGACAAACAGCTGTTGACTTATTTTGCCAAATAAATGAAAAGCATCTTCAAATTGAAATTGAAAAATTGTTTTAAAAAAGGGTAGTTGGCCTCCTTGCTGTACCATAAATGTACCGAACCAAACTGAAAACCATGACCTCAAAACATAATATGAACTGAACTGTGAATTTTATGAACCGTCCCTCCCCTAGCAGATAGCTTGGCCCAAAGGCAGTGCTGCTTGCTCACTGCTCGCTGACTCCAGGGAAGTGAAGAAGAGTTTGATTGCAACTAGGGCTGTCAATCAATTAAGATAGATAATCGTGATTAATTCCAAACTAATGACATATTTTTTTTATCTGTTTAAAATGTACTTTAAAGAGAGGTTTGCCAAGTATTTAATTTTCTTATCAACATGGGAGTGGGCAAATACGCAGCTTTATGTAAATGTATGTATATATTTATAACTGGCAATTAATTAACATAAAAGAATGACAAATGTCCAGAAACCCTCACAGGTACTGCATTTAGTGTAAATATATGCTCAGATCATAACATGACAAATTCAAGCCCAACAGGCAACAACAGCTGTCAGTGTGTCAGTGTGTTGACTTGACTATGACTTGATCTAAACTGCATGTGATTATCATAAAGTGGGCATGTCTGTAAAGGGCAGACTCGTGGGTACCCATAGAACCCATTTTCACTAACATATCTTGAGGTCAGAGGTCAAGGAACCCCTTTGAAAATGGCCATGCCAGTTTTTCCTCGCCAAAATTTAGCATAAGTTTACTTGGACTCCTTCATGACTAGCTAGTATGACATCCTTGGTACCAATGGATTCCTTATGTTTTATAGTTTCATATGACACCAGTATCGTCACTTGAGGGTGAGCTCGCTACAATCTAGAAATAGCAAGTTGCGTTAATGCATTAAAGAAATTGGTGGTATTAAAACAAATTCATGTTAACGCCCTAGTTGTAACGTAGCATGTAGCGGCAAAGGTTAACTGTAGTGTCATTCAATGAGCTGCAGTCTGCCTGCTGCAGATGACTCTTCCCCTCTTTGGGTCTTAGTGTCTTGCTCAAAGACACTTCAGCAGAGCTGATAGGTGTTCATGCATGAGCCCCCATCTTATCTGTACCGGTTTTTCATATTACTGCCTGTCTCAGCCCGGTGGCTAAGACGAGGCCATTGACTTTAATAGTCACATAAGGGAGGTTTGGTGCACCTTGGCTGGCCACTTAAACCCAGCCGCCTCCAGGAGGGTAAACACTGTTTACTACTGCTTTGTGTCCCAGCGGAGCCCCGAGGCCACATAAAATCTCCTTCGATTTTGACGGCTGAATGAATAGATAAAAAAAGATGGATAGAGTGAGTTTGATGGACACATTTTGTCTTTTTGAGTAATGAGACAAAATGGCATCTGATAATATGACTTCCTTGCCATTTATCTAAGAGGCAGCAGCTTGAGGAGAGAAAGTGAAGAAGTTTCTCTAACCGCAAAGTGATTTTAATGTTGACAGTGCAGACACTGTACAGCATAAAGGAAGGTTTGTCAGCGTTTCTCTCTTACATTTTGTTCAAATGCAGTAACTCGCAGGTGTTTTTCCTGTTAGCTCCAAATTGAAAGACAAACCTAAACTTTCAGTCCGTTGATTAATAAGCAGCTAATCTTTTGATTTGGCACAATGCAGCAAAAAGAGGAGCAGCAGGCGCCAGTATCAGAACTTGGTTACTTGTTAAGCAGAAGAATCTGCAGCGTATGTCTTTTGAATCTTGGTTTTGGCAAAATGACTCCTCACTCCTGTTAAAGGCTAAAAAGGAACATATGTGATCATGAAAGTGGCAACTCTGTCACATGCTGCAGCTTGATACTTTTCTGACCGCAACTTATTCTCAAAAGATCAACCCACAATTAGAGCTACTTCTGGGGAGTGGTAGGAAAAAATGTTATGTAAAAATTGATTACTTAAATTAAAGATCTTAAAAGTTCCTAAAAGCCTGCCAAGATGTGTTAAGTTATTTAATTCGCACAACAGCAACCTCTACATGTACTCCCCTTGTAGTGAAGATGGTAACAGTACTACTGGTGGTGTATAGTTCTGGTTTCCAACCTGGAGGTCCCAGCCCTCGGGGTTGTGAGGTCTTCTTGATTTTAAAAACTTTTTTAAATATAGTAAAGCATCAGAGAGAAGAAAATGCTGAATTTTTCAAAAAAGAAGAAGCCTATTAAGTAAGTATGATTGTTAAAAACAGCAAGAGGGTCACAGCTTTGAATCAGGCTTGGGGCTCTTCTGTGTGGAGTTTGCATGTTCTCCCGTGTTAACATGGGTTTTGTCCAGGTTCTCCGGCTTCCTCCCACAGTCCAAAGACATGCAGGTTGACTCTAAATTGCCCATTGTTGTGAATGTGACCATGAATGGTTGTCTGTCTCTATGTACCGTGCGAGGGACTGGCGACCTGTCCAGGATGTACCCTACCTTCGCCCAATGCCAGCTGGGATCAGCTACCGCCCCCCCATGACCCCTAATGGGATAAGCGGTTACAGATAGATGCATGAAATAGAGACTAATCTGTATTAAAAGTTCCTAAAAATAATCTTCCTCCTTCAAACTTCCTGCAGTTATTGCATTCACAATTCAGTTTTGGGGAAATTGCAGAGTTTATCAGTTGTTATTTACTGTTATTTTTATGCAATTTATATAATATGGTGGATATACTGCATTTAGTGTAAGAATATGCTCAAATCATAACATGGCAAACTGCTGCTCAACAGGCAACAACAGCTGTCAGTGTGGTGACTTTACTGCGACTTGCCCCCAACTGCATGTGATTATGCAGGGGCGGCAGTAGCTCAGTCTGTAGGGAGTTGGTTTGGGAACCGGAGGGTCACCGGTTCAAGTCCCGACATGGACCAAAAACTGAGTGTGAACTGGTAGCTGGAGAGGTGCACTGCCGAGGTGCCCCTGAGCAAGGCACCAAACCCCCAACTGCTCGGGGCGCTTGTCAGGAGCAGCCCCCTCACTCTGACGTCTCTCCATTAATGCATGTATGTGTGTTTCAGGTCTGCATGTACCATGTATGAGTTAAACAGAGTGTAAATTGAATTTCCCCACTGTGGGACTAATAAAGGTAGATCTTCTTCTTCTTATCATAAAGTGGGCATGTCTGTAAAGGGGAGACTCATGGGTACCCATAGATCCCATTTTCATTCACATATCTTTAGGTCAGAGGTCAAGGGACCCCTTTGAATGTAGCCATGCAAGTATTTCTTCGCCAAAATATAGTGCAAGTTTGGAGTGTTATTTAGCCTCCTTCATGACAAGCTAGTATGACATGGTTGGTACCAATCGATTCCTTATGTTTTCTGTTTCATGTGATAGTGATAGTACTCCAGTATCTTCAGTCTGTTTTTTTAATACTGTTACACATAGGATTACATTTTTATTTTTAATTTTCATGGACTTTCACAATCACAAGTGTTGGTAGAAATAGTTTCACTGATGTCATCTGTCCCTCATGCCCGCAACTCCCCCAAATACTTCTTATCAAGCCGGGAAAGCCCTCATGCCCTCATCCCAACATGCACTGATAATAACTGTGTCCCTTTTCTCTCTTTTAACTAACAGTAACCAGTGTTAAAGATGACCTCACCCTCACTGCAGTAGAGATAAACAAGAAAGAGTGAAATTAAGGAGAGAAAGAAGACGGGATGGACAGATGCACAAGTGAGAGAAGAAGAGGCAAAATGGAGAGATAGAAGCAGTGGGGAGGAGGGATGTTGATGGGTGAAGAACTGAGGGAATAAGTAAACAAACAGGTAGATGAGGCGGTTGAGTGGAGCGCTACAACGACTGTAGATCTGCTGGGAATGACAAACAGAGGGAAAGACAGAGATGGACACACAACAGAGCTTTGCCATCGCTTTATCAAATAACCGTACTACCCTTCCTCATCTCTCCTCTCCCTTGTGTTGGCTATTGGCTGTTTCCTGTGAATGTGGGTTTAATCAAAGCTTTCAGGCATAGAATTAAAGCAAGTGGGAATGTATCTCTGAGGAGCGGACTTGAAGCGGTGTACCACACAAGAAATTGAAATAAAGCTCATCAAAATGGCCCAACGGTAGGCAAAGAGGATTTTTAAGGATCAAGTTTAATGCATTTCCAGATGCAATAAGATAATCCTTGATTTTCTTGGGAGAAAAAGAAAAAATAACTACGGCTGTCAAAGTTAATGCAATAATAACGCTATATAATGGAGGAGGCTAAATAACACTCCAAACTTGCACTATATTTTGGCGAAGAAATACTTGCATGTCCACATTCAAAGGGGTCCCTTGACCTCTGACCTCCAGATATGTGAATGTAAATGGGTTCTATGGGTACCCACGAGTCTCCCCTTTACAGACATGCCCACTTAATGACAATCACATGCAGTTTGGGGCGAGTCATATTCAAGTCAGCATAACTGTTGTCTGTTGGGCTTGAGTTTGCCATGTTATGATTTGAGTATATTTTTTATGCTTTCTGGTTTGCTTTTCTTTTGTCATTGTTTTGTGTTGTTCATTGATTTCCAATAATAAATATGTACATACTGCATAGAGTAGCATATTTACCCACTCCCATGTTCATAAGAATATGAAATTACTTGACAAATCCCCCTTTAAGGGGTTGAACGGTTAAAAATGTGTGATTAATCGTGTTTAACTGTGGACAATCATATGATTAATCACGATTAAATATTTTAATCAATTGACAGCCCTAATTATAAGTAGTGGCATCTTTTTCTGTTTTGTCTACCATCCATCATCCACCATCTTCAACCGGAATGATCATTGATTAGTTTCTTTACTTTTAACATCCATTGCACAATTTTTAGCAGGGCTGGATTAAATGTTTGGTCTTAAAAATATCAGAAAATAGTGAAAAATGTTTCCTGAAACCCAAGGTGATGTCTTCAAATAACTTGAAGCAAAGGTTTAAAACCTTAAAATATGCAGTTTCCAAGCACATAGCATATAGAAAAGCAGACAATGTGCACAGTTTAGCTGGAATTATAGTGGTTTTGGTGGAAAAACTACTTTGATCGATTAGCAGAATAGTTTCTTATTCGTGTTTTCACCTGGCACTTTAAATACCTTTACAAGAAAACAAGTGGTTGGTAGGTTTGAGGAACCCAGTGAAGGATCTAGCCTCACCTGTGGCCTGTTTTTCTCTTCGTTTCCAATAAGAAGGTGGTGTTTGTGTCTTTGTGCGCGACAGGGCTGTGCATATTTTTAGCAGGCGCTGTCGTCTGGAGGGCTGGTGGTGGTGGGCTGTTTTTGAAGTGCTGGTGGGCTTACTGGAAGTGTGTCAGACAGGAGAGGAATGCAGGAAGAGGGTGGAAGTCTGTGTGTGTGAGTGAGAGAAAGAGAGAGACGTATGGAGACAGGGCTTGGGTAGCCCCTCACTCTTCATGTGTACATATGTGTACTATGTGCATTTGGACATGCTTATAAGTGTGTGTGTGTGTGTGTGTGTGTGTGTGTGTGTGTGTGCATGTGCATGTGCATGGCCCAGGCCTCATTGCTTCAACCCGTTATTCCACCCCCTTGGCTCAGTTTCAAAGCCCACAGGGGTTTCCCACAGTGTCTCTGGTAATAAAGCTGACACTGGGCTGTGCCGCGATGGAACAATATTTTCAGCATATAAAGACAAACTTTATGTTGTAAACACAGCTATGAATTTTGTAGCCCTTGAATTAACAGAGACGAACTCTCTAGGAAAGTACCTTGCAGGTTTCCATGTTAAAAATTCAAGTAAAAACATGACTAAAAGGAGAGTTTTCCCAAGACAACAGCGATTCAATTCAGAAGAACACCCAAGGTCATCTTTACTGTCCCTCCAGAGGAAATTAGTTTTACAGTCACAGGAAGAAAAGGAAGACAGACAATAACAAACGCAGCACAACAACTGATATCATTCCCATTTAAAATTGGGTATGTAAACATCCTGAGCTCCCCTGGGCCAGTAAAAAAAACAAAAATAATGAGTGATGTGTTAATATTCATACTACTAAAAAGCATTCAGCTGTAGCCCCCTGTGGTTCAGATTTGGATCAGCTTCCTTGAAATTTTAAGCATCACAGCAGAAGAATCACAACAGTCGATGGCATCAAAAGACTCAAAGCTTCTACAGATTATTAGCAGATCGTTCCTCATCTTTCCTCAGTCTGTCGGGTTGCCGCTTTTTCTCTCTCTCTCTCTGGAGCCTTGAGTTTTTCTTAGAATCACAGCCAATTATTGGACTGTTCGGCAAAGCAGTCTATTAGAAATGACTTTCCTTTCAGCTGTTGCATACTCTCCCCAAACCCTCACAGCAGGTGGGAAGAGAGATGTGTGTTGTACCAAACTTAGCAACCTGCTAGTCTGTAATATTTTATAACATTTAAGATATTCAAAAACTGCTCAGTCATTAAAAGCAGCAGTTTAGTAGGTGCAAATGTTCAGGCTAATATAACTCAAATGAAAGTACTGTCATTTTGCAAAATCTTCACTGAAGTAGCAGTGAAATTAAATCTATGTTTAATCGTTAAATGATTACTGTATAACTAAATATGCTGATGCATACATTAAAAGCAACAACAAAACTCTTCTAACTAGCATCTTATATTTGGAAATAGACCAACTAACCAACTAATCTGTTATACAAGGACATTCAGCATGTCATGATGGCATTTTAAGCTTTTCACGTGTCATTTGTATGCCACACAACAAGACTATGGTAACGTCTGCAGTTAGGTTTAGGAAAAACGTCATATTTGGGCTTAAATTAATTACATAAATTAATGCCTATTTCACACTACACAACTTTTGCCCTGATTTTCTGCTGTTTTTGGAGCTCCCCATCAAAAGTCCCCAGCTCAAATCGCCATTGGCTTGTCGCTTCGCTTGCACACCGGTGCTCAAAGATTTGAGCCAAGAGGCTCGCCAACACCTTCAGATGCATAGTAGATATCTAGCTACAGCCAAAGAGAGCCTGAAACTTGAGCCGAGGAGAAACCTGGGGGACGGGGAGTTGCCCATGACAATAAGAGCTTACTGTACGTGTTGTAAATGGAGCAAAGTTATTGCAACTAGACGAATAAATGGTGAATGGTGGAAATAAGCTATTTTATGATGATATCACGTCATTTACTGTGTGTTTCTCGCATGTTTTTGTGCCAAAGTGTAGTTTGGTGAACTCATCTGGGATTAGTCCAGTGGAAGATCTTGTATTGTGTGAAAAACAGCAGCCTCCTGAAAATCCTGTGTTTGTTGGACCCATCCAGCTCTTTCTTCACCCGCCATAATCAGTCTTTCTCACTTTATATTCTACGTCACTAGCACTGAGCATAGCATATTTACGCGGATGTAGTTACGTTGCACATATTATGTGGCATACACATGACACGCCAAAAGCGAGAACGGCGTTCTGATCGCATGCTTTTTAGGGGTGTAAGAAAAAATCAAATATTGTGATATAATGTTTTGTTCCTCTCAACAATTCTCAACACTATCAATTTTGAATTAATAGTTTACATGCAAAGATGTGTCAAAGTAGTGCTATGATGTTGGATGTTACAGGGACAAATGCAAGTGCAGATCCCACTGTTCTGATTGCACACAAAAAGTAATGTTATTAACTTGGAGTTTATGTATAGACAGTTTTCCTAAAAAAAAAGCATTATATCTCCTTGCTTACAATATCACAATATATCACAATATACTGAATCGTAACCCCTGTATCGCGATGTGTATCGTATTGCCAGATTCTTAAAACAAACTCAGTGTTGTGAGTTTTAGTGAACCTCTGATATTTAAACCCAGATGCAGACATTTGGCTGTAATATATCAGCCAAAACATATGGAAATGTCTAAATATGTGCATCCTACTTATTTCTAAACCATCATTTCTGACATAACATGATCGCAGAATAAAGCAAAGGGAGTTTCTTGAACATTTAGTACGACAATAATGAGGTTTTAATGAGCACTAACTGGGATTAGATTGCTGAAATTGGAAGAGAAATCGCTTCCTTTGTACTGTTACAGGAAAATGTATTGTATAAAAACACATGAAGTAGATAACACCACCCAGGAGTTATTTATAGGAGAGTTTTCAACGTTCATGTCACCAACAAGTTGGCTCAGAGTAGAAACCTCGTCATATTTCACAGTGATGCGTCCTGGATTAATACATCAATAGTAACAACTGGCTGTGTTGATGTTCGGACACAAGTGAAACCTCCATGACGGCTGTAAGTCGCAGTGGCTTGAAGCTGAAGTTCCAGTCACAAATATGTGTTTTATAAAGGAAAGTATCATGCTGCAATTGGCAAAGTGTTTCTGTCTTTCGTTGAGTGATTTCTGCTTTAGTGCTCCCTCCAACCAACCTCCAAATTTCAGCCATACGCATCCCACATTTTACTGCCAGTTTCATCAACCCCCTCTTATCCTTTAACCGCAGGCCAGGTGTGTGTGTGTGTGTGTGTGTGTGTGTGTGTGTGTGTGTGTGTGTGTGTGTGTGTGTGTGTGTGTGTGTGTGTGTGTGTGTGTGTCACTGCCAGCTGCAGAGAAAGAGGTGAGGAGCAAAAAGAAAACTGCAACCAGTCAGCCTTTCACACATCTGGCTGCGACTACACTGTGGTGCCTTTTTGTAATGAACGTGGGAAGAAGGTTAATGAGGAAGTGACATTAAAATAAAAGACATTAAATTAAAGGACTGAGAAAAGCCACAATGTTTTTTTTTTTTTTTTTTTAACAGACTTATTTAATGACCTAAGAAAAATCATCAGTAGGATAGCGCAGCAGTATTATTAATGCAATCTAATCATAATATAATTAGACTGAATGACCATTTAGTTCCACTCAGCTGGAGATTGTGCTCATGTTTGCTGATTTCTGGTTGGAGAGGAAGGTTTATTTTTGTTTTACTTCAACCAATCAAGTAGTGAGTTACGCCAACATATTTTCATACAACGGTTCATATACCTCCTTGTTTTTCGTGCGTTTTCCTACGAATGTCAAGCCTCGGGTTTCACTGTAGTGTTTTCAAAATAAACTTCCATCCTCACAGGAAGCAGCTAGATTAGGTTTAGACAATAAAACTGCTTGGTTAAGAGACTGAGGTTAATTACATGCCATCAGAAGTGGCATAACTTAAGTACAGAAATTATGTGACAAATAAATCAACGCTGATTTTTGGTTTCACGCAGGTACGAACACCGGCCTTCTGGGCAAAAGTCTGTTTTTTTTTTTTTTAGACCCACCCATCCAACCTGATCTCCTCCCTATGTGGCGTTTGCTGCACAGTAACGTAGATTACATTCAAATTTTGTGGGATATATATGAATTACAGTGAATTTATTTTTCATACGTATAGCTATGAATGGTGCATGAGAGCAGTCTGGTTCTGCATCCATCCCACAGACGTCATTTTCAGTCGACATGGCGAGGTAACTAACTCACCGTGTAGGAAGACGACGTCCCGCCTACTAAGGTCTGATTGGACGACTGTTTCTCCAACCGACAGAAACAGCTGTAAATTGCCACGACACCAGGCCCATTTAAATTGCTCAACAGTCAGAGGTCAGGATTCAGGCAAATTCAAGATGCAGTAACTACCTGTAACTAACTAACTGCTATCACAACCAGTTAATTAAAAGAAAACAAGCACCACTTCCTGTTCCTAATTTGTTGTGACCTTTGCCTCGGGAGCACACAATATATTTCCCTTTTCCCACCAAAATTAGCGTATAAATAGACTCCTTTCCATTGCGAGTTTGCCATGCTGTTGCACTGCTTTTCTGTTTTTTTTGTTCCCTAGAGCATTGTTGGAATAAATCTGAGTTTTATTGAGTTTGAATGAAGTGTGTTTTATAATGATCAGTGAGATAAAATTTCTGTTGTGTGACTGGAGTCTGGTGGCTTTGAGGAGAGCATGTTAATCTTATATTTGTACGTGAATAAATTCTAATAATTGTCCATCTATATTATTATCTATTCTATATCAACATGCCTCACATATATGGCACCAGAAAAGGGGTGAAAATTAGCGGGTTCACCCAGGTGTCACGTCTCCATCGCTGGCGATCGGCGCTGGAGCCGATAAATACCCGTGACTACTGCAGAGTCATTTGTCTCAGGAATGAGTGCTGATTGTAACCTTAGTTACAGTGTTAGTGGGGCTTTTTGTCCAGTGGGAAGGGAGCTTAAGGGTCAGTAGAGGCTACTCTACATTTTGGCAAGGGCCTTGTTTGTTTATGGTAATTAGACTAATCTCTCAAAATGAATGTGCTAATGATTTACTGATGTTAAAAATGCTACACTTAGCACCTCACATTTCCCAGATTGCAGGTTTGTGCTGTATTTGCTTGAGAAATGTTGATTTAGCAAAAGGAAAAAAAAAAAAGTGGGGAGAAAAAAACCTTGCGTTGGCAAAAAGACAAATTGCCGGCAGGGTAGCTGGAGGCTCTGCAGTGAAGCAGCTCTCAGCGTCGGGCTGCTGGAGGAGCACAGGCAGAAAGTTGGCCTATTAACTCTTGTCTCTGGGAGACACAGAAGAGCAGATGTGGAGAGAGGTGGGAGTAAGTGCCCTCACTTTCTGTCTGTTTGAATTGAACCACCCTCTGTCGCTCTCTCTCTCCATCATTCTAGCAATGTCCTCACTTCTGTCTTCATCTGCTTTCACCGGCACTTTGGATTCTGTCTCTCGTAGGATTAGTTAGCATCGGCTAACAGATGGGACTGGCTCAGGTCAGGTTCAAGATGGGCTCATGTCACATTGTCAGAATTTGGCAGGATGTTGTTGCCATCCTGCGGTGGCAGTGGCGGGGCTACGCTCTACAACCATGTCTGAAGTGACACCTGTCCCTATCAAAAGTGCTTGATACTGCCAAGTGTGCCACTCGGGTCATAGAAGTTTCAAGTGTGTGTGTGTCGCCACTACTCTGCTTGAGAGTTTTGCCTGTTATATCTTTAATTATGAATGTCCTGACCAACCAAGTAAAGCCTTTATCTGTAGTTTCACCTGGGTAACAAAAGGACAAAAAGAGAGGGAAATCACACACTTTCTGATCAAGCAAATAGTGTGTGGACACCCAGACATTACATCCATACGCCGATCAGCCATAACATCAGGTGTTCTGACACCTTTCTCTCAGAACCAGCATTAACCAGCTTTTACAGCAGTTAGAGCCACAGTAGCTTTTCAATTGGATCAGACAACACGGGTCAGCCTTGGCTCTCTTTGTGCATCAATGAGCCTTGATGGCCCATGACCCTGCTGCCACTTCACAGATTTTCCTTCCTTGGACCACTTTTGGAAGGTCCTGACATCTAGCCATCACAATGTGGCCCTTGTCAAAGTCGCTCACATCCTTAAGCTTGCCCATTTTTCTGCCTCCAACACATCAACTTCAAGGACAAAATGTTCACTTGCTGCATAATATATCCCACCCACTGCCAGGTGCCATTGTAATGAGATAATCAATGTTATTCACTTCACCTGTCAGTGGTCATAACGTTGTTGATGCGGTGGCTGACTGGTGTATGTGATAGTATGATAGTTGGGAGTTCTTGTGTTATTGTAACAGCCTCCACTCTCCTGTGGAAGGCTTTTTACACAAGAGCATCAGTGAGGTTGCCCACTGATGATGCCGATAAGTGCCTGGCTCACAGTCGCGGTTTCAGTTCACCCCACAGGTTTTCTATGAGGTTAATGTTCAGGCTCTGTGCAGGCCAGTCAAGCTTTTCCACATCAAACTGGGTAAACCATTTCTCTGTGGACCTGGCTTTGTTCATAAGGGCAAGTTATATACAAGCACTGTGACATTTTCCTCACTATTAAGCAGTATTTTTTTTTTTTTTATTTATAAGGACTGTGCAATGATTTATTCTTCTGATGAATACAGTCCAATTAATCATATTCCAAGTCTGTCTGTAGCTCAGAACATCCATGGTCAGCTTTATCTGGGCCATTTGAATGCATTTAACATAAACAGCAGTATGGGTGCTCTGTAGTTGTAGCTGAATTGACCACAGAGATGCGAGCGGCGACTGGCTTGACTGTATGATACCACAATATGATACGCTTTCCTGTCCATAACAGAGTTAGCATGCGGCTTTAGCCGTAATGTCTAGCTCTTCTTTTCCTGGTAATGTGTGAAACCCAAAGTGTTTCCAACATAGACTGTGTCGTTCAGGGGTGGGCAATTGCTTTTCCTGGGGGCCCACATGAGAAACCCAGATTGTTGCCAGGGGCCAAACAAATACTGTCAGACGTAACCTCTATTTTATCACAATAGAAAACATAGTTATTCCTATTTTCAGCATTTATTATACTGAAAATCGCTCCAAGCATATTAAGAAAATTACATTATATGCGGGAGTCTTCGGACCATACAGGACTGACTGTTTTGGGTAGTAATGTTTCCATTAACAAAACTTAACATTTACTTTAACATTAACACTTACATTTAACATTTAACTTAACATTGACACTTACATTTCCTTCTTTCATTGCATGTCCTTTATGCTTTTGTATCTTAGCTAGCAGCCCCTCGGCTGCCCTCTCCTTCTCATCTCCAGGTTTCTGTACTTTTCTGCATTTGTCTCAAAGTGATGGCTCAAGTTGTTTTCTTTGAATACAGCCACATGTTTGTTGCAAACTAAGGAAACAGCATTACCACCAACCGCCACGAAAAAATACGTAGCGGTCCTTGGCTTATTATAGGTGACGCTACTTCAAACATCACTCACATCAGTTTACATCAATGTCAAGCGTGACAGGAAGAAGCATTTCAAAACAAAAGCTGTTTTCTTTACTTTTTTTTTTTTGTTTTTAGCTTCCTTCATAAAATTGTGTCGTTTGGCAGTACCAACATGAGGGTTTCGGCCGGCGGGTCGTATAATGCCCAGGTCTGGTAGTATCGCCATAGTTTATGGTTTCACTACTTTACTGTATGTGTAGTGTTTACCACTTTGGATTTAAACTATGACCCACTGCTGTTTTCTACTTTCTCCCTTTGTTTTGGTTTTTGAAATGGATATGACATCATGTTACTCAGACTACAACAATAATAGTGGTAATTTCCTTCTGCCTCCTCATTGACTCGAAGCAAATATATTGATTCTGGCTTTAAGAAAATGATTTCAAAATCGAAAACAAAATCCTGATACATGCAGAAGGTGAATAGTGTTTAAATAGAGACTGTGTGTGTCAGTATCGTTGTGTATTTCAATGCTTGTCTGTGAGTGGTGTGGAAAGTGGAGCCTGGAGGTTATTCATCTGCTGATTAGCACCGTGGCTGTTAAAATGCAGAGTTTATGACTCTCTCTGTCTGTCTTTCCCTCTCCAGTGTTATTTTTTCTTCCTCCAACCAGTTCAGGACAGTTTATTGCAGCTAATTGGTTGTATACGCTTTCCCAGAAACTATCTCACCCTCTCTCTCTCACACACTCTCTTGCTTGACAACATGACAGCAAAACCACCTCTCTCTCTCTCTCTCTCTCTCTCTCTCTCTCTCTCTCTCTCTCTCTCTCTCTCTCTCTCTCTCTTCCCTCAGCCACCAACTGATTTGTGTTAATATTCATGACCTGTATATGTTTCACAGAACTGAAAACACTTGACTGTCTGCTCCCATCATTTTCTCTCAGTGTGTGTGTGTGTGTGTGTGTATGTGTGTGTGTGTGTGCGTGTGTGTGTGTGGCGTGTGTGTGCGTGTGTGTGTGTGCGTGTGTGTGTGTGCGTGCGTGTGTGTGTGTGTGTGTGTGTGTGTGTGTGTGTGTGTGTGTGTGTGAGGCGTTTAAGGCGCCAGAGGAGAGACTATTCTTCATTCTGTACTTATACCCGTTTCTTTTTGTTTGTGTGTGTGTGTGTGTGTGTGTGTGTGTGTGTGTGTGTGTGTGTGTGTGTGTGTGTTCTTATCCGCTTGTCTGTATTCAGGGCAGCACTCTGGGCTTTGACAGGGAGAAGGAGGGAGTTAGGAGAGTCTTCTGGCTGTTCTTCTGAAATAGTAGATAGTGGTATTATAAATCACAGATTAGATTAGATTTGATTAGATTAAATTTGATTAAATCATCCCTGTGGGGAAATTGGGTCATTGCTGCAGAAAGCAGCCTGCAGTAGAAAATAAAACCAGAAATAAACTGGCGACATGGCATGCATCTAATCCACCAGACCACCGGGACGCTTCGGGCTTCTCATTTTCAGCCGGCAATGTCCGTCGTTTTTGTCGGTTAAATGATAATGAGAAATGCAGCCGCCAGCAGATTGTATCCGCTGTGGCTAATTAATGGTAATGTCCTAAGTAACTTGCCAAAAGGCCAAAATTAAACTTTTGGTCTGTTGTCTGGTTAATGTGCTCTTTACAAGCGAATGTCTCTTCTTAGCCAAAGATGGTTTGTTAGAGAAAGAAGCACCACTCTGCCGCAGTACTTAACGATCACAAGTGGACTGCTTTATTTATTTAATTTTTTTGTAGTTCAACAAGAAAAATTAATTGGTGAGTTTTGTGTGCTGGCTCAACTTGACTCGACTCGTCAGCCCAGCACGGCAGGGATTTGCAGCTCTGTTACAACAGGGCTACCTGCAAGGCTCGCTGTGGTAGTCAGTGTTCGCAGCTTTACACGGTGTTACACGCTGGTCGGGCATACATCGATTACTTCAGATAAGATAAGATATTCCTTTATTAGTCCCACAGTGGGGAAATTTGCGATGTACAGCAGCAAAAATAATATTTAACTAGAAGGGAATATAAAAAAAATGGGAACATAAAGGTGAAATATTACAAACAACAATATACACAGTACTGACAATAAACAGACTATTAACACAATTGCACAAGTGGAAAAATAGCTGTTGCACGGTTATTGTAATGAAGTTTCATCTGACAGTATGAGCTGAAGTTGTCAGTTTTGGTGCGTATGTACTCCCACCGCTCCCACCATCCTTTTGCTTATTTTTTTCCCAATGTCCGCTGGGATCGGCTCCGGCCCCCCTAATGGATGGATGGATAAGTTTGTCTAAAATGACAAAAATGTTTAAAATACCCTGATGACTAAACTGTACTAAGTTCAAATGAAAAAACAGCGGACAAAATCAAGAGAGACAACATTTTCACTAAAATCAAATGACTTTTCGGTGGCTAAAAGGTTTTGAGTTTTCGCCGGCTAAAACTATGAAGGATAAAAATGACTAAAATGTGATTAAAATAATGAGCATTTTCATTTTTAAGATTAAGACTAAATCTAAAATAACTGCCTCAGTTGACCTGATTCAGATTCGATAAAATGCTGTGGAACCGTGACCCTCTTACATACTGAGAAGGTCACAGGTGTGAAAATACATCACTGGTGGGTTTTGAGGCAAAGAGGTAATGAGAACAAAACTCTCGCCTCTGTGTGTGTGTGTGTGTGTGTGTGTGTGTGTGTGTGTCTGTGTGTGTGTCTATGTGTGTTTCTGTGTGTGTTTCTGTGTGTGTTTCTGTGTGTGTCAGTGTATTGAAGCCTCTTATAGAAATGTAATCCTTGCTATCAAGTCAGTGTAGGAAGGGCTTAGTGTTGCGTTTATAGACACATCTTTCATGTACACACTACTATAGTAGATTGCATTTGTTCCTGGAGAAAAGTGAGTCATCCTTATCCAACAGGTGAAAAGCAATTTACACACACACACACACACACACACACACACACACACACACACACACACACACACACACACACACACACACACACACACACACAGCAATACTGTAACATTCATGACATCATCCAAAACAAAACCTGCTCTCTGTGACCTCTCGCTTTGTTTCTATCCTTTTACTGTCTTTCTCCTGCTTTTTTCCCTCTCTATGTCATCTCACTGCCTTATACATTATTTTCTTTTTCTCTCTCTCAGTAGCCCCTTATCTCTTTTCCCTTTCTCTCTGGTCTCTTATCTTTCAAGGGAGCTTTTTAAAACAACTCCCACACGCTTACTCTGATCTGTCTTACAAAAGCATAGAAGCAAAACACACACACACATATATGGTTATTTGCCTCATGCATGTAATGAGGGCCAAAGCCCTCGAAAACAAAATAGAGCTTGCCTTTACACACACACGCACACACACATACACACACACACACACACACACACACACACACACACACACACACACACACACACACACACACACACACACACAGCACCTATATGCATAAAAACCCACACTGCAGATGCATTTCGCTTTCAGTGAAACTTGCATAAGCACTGACACATCTCATATTCATAAACGCTGTGATAATACACACACACACACACACACACACACACAGAACAGACGCCAGGCAGTGTTATCAGACTGAAAGCCTGTCAACATGTTTTTCCACAAGACCTTTTATTTGCTCCGCAGTCTATTTTTTTTTCTGCAGCGTTTTATTGGATCTGAATGAAGAGTCATATTTTAAAATCCCGGCCGTAATCTCAGAGTGAACCAAAGGGCAGCTAAAGCTGTCAAAACGTGGCACAGCAATCTTCTTGTTTTTCATCATCCTCGCATTGATCTTGGGACTTTAACGCAAACGCCAGATAGCATGCGACAGTGAAACATGTGTCCTTTTTTTGTATTAAATGTGGCGTCCAGCTGTAAAATCCTTATTAATATGTAACAGTCATGTAGTTTCAGTTGTGGGGAATGATGGCAGACTCTATAAAGGCATTTCTATTTTGAGCTCAAGTATAAAATGACATTGATTATAGGACAACCTCCACTTTGGTTTTTGCTAAAAGCAGTAAGTCAATAAAAAACACATATCTAAAATACTACATCTCGTGAAGTATCAGCAACAACCGGAAGATTCAACTGTTCGATTATGTCCATAACTGGTTTTCAGTCATATGCATAAGGGTCACTAAATGATTTTAACACTGTGACGTCATATTTCTTGGCTGCTTGATAGATATGGTGCCTTCAAATAGGGTCGTGTTTACCGTGTTCACAAGAATATTCCATATAAATGCCCCCCTCTTGTCTTATTCATGACCTTGTAAGTGGAAAGTTTCTGAAAGCTCAACCACTTAACCACCTGATCGATGCCACAAGCTCACAAGTTTCATTTGAAGGCACCAGTAACTCTGTCTGGTTCATTTGTTTGATAAAGACGTTATCAAAGAAATGAAGATAAAGAAGTTTCCTCTGAAGCAGCAAAACATTTAACATGGTTTCTACAGAAATCACCTGTAGGCTAAACCAAAAACATGACTTATTGGTCACTTTGAGGGCCGGGGGGAAAAAAAAAAATCACATCTAGGTGTCATCTGTCAATTCCCTTGAAATGGAATAGGTGTAGAGCGGGTGTTGAGCAGGTAATTTGTCTAGTACAAAAGAAAATGGCGATTGTTGTTAATCGTCATAGTGACCAGAGAGCACACGCCAGTGGGGCAGTAGTGTGGTCAAAGAACGTATTGCCAAGAAGTGAAAGTCAGTTGGTTGTTTCATTGCATGTTATCACCCAGCAGCAAAGCTACACTTCCGCCATTTTGGACTGAAACTGACAACCAGATGCCAGTAAAGCGTCCGCCTACAAAGTGCCTTACAAAAATAAAACAAACTTATGTCTATTTTATGCCACATCTACCAAAATGGCTTGTGTCGAACAATAAAATGTAATAAATATAATGAGCGTTTTCAGTCCAAAATGGCAGCAGTGGCTGTTGTAAAAAAAAAAAAAAAAAAACATCAGTTTCATCTCTTTGCTTCTTTACTCGTTGGTGTGGTTGCAGCTCACTTGGAAGAGAGCAGACGCAGCTCCAGAGCAGCAGGAAGTGAGACAGGTTGTTAAATTTACTCTGGCTCTTTGTGCTGTCTAACATTACCACTCCGCCACATGTTTTAGCCATTACTATAACCTCAACTCACTGAGTCCGCAACTTTCTGTAAGCTGATTTGGCTCATACAGAAATCAGCCCGCTACAACAGCAACAGCAACAACAGCAACATTGCCTACAATGGCAATGGTACACATAAAAATGGCCGCCGCTCTGACCATCCTGCTACTCTGATTTGAATGGGAATGTCTGTTCTACTCCTATATTTTTACTGTGAATGCCCTGTGTATCTGTATTAACAGCAATATTTGTAAATTAGTGTTTCAAATGAGCCAATGAGAGAAATCCTGTTGACAAGATGTGCACAATGAAGGCGTGTCCCATCAGTGTGTCTGTCCCTGTCATTGTGTCTGCCAGTGTGTATGTGTGTGTTGCTGTCAGTTTGTGTTTACCTGTGTTTGTACTTAGTGTTTCCATGTCTGTCTGTGTTTTTGTGTATTGGTTGTCTGTGTTTGTTTTCCTGCCTTTTCATGTGTTTTTCTGAGTGAATGAGTGTGTGTTTATATGCCTGTGTGTGTTTTGGCCAGCCCCACCCCACCCTAGCCCATTGTTGTGTAATCATTTATATAAAGAAGTATTAGTGTTTCCTCCTAAAAGGAACACTGGATCATTGTGGCTCAGTTGGGTGACATTCCTCTCCTGCCTCGAGGACTGGAGGACTGTGCACGGCTCGCTAAGCTGTTGCTTCCTAAAACTTGTTCACATCAAGGAGCCGCAAAATACACACTCTTAACACAATTAAGAGCCAATTCATTGACATTTTCTTTCCCTATGGTGCTTCTTTTTTCGAAAGCGTGGGGCTATTAAAGTAGGCACTCAGTGGATACTCATACTCTGATTGCACTAACTTGTACATAATGACATTAAAGTGAAGTAATATGTTCCTGATTTTCCTGGAAGTGCCTGCAACCCTCTTAAAGGGACAGTCCACCCCAGAATTTTATTTTATACACCCTAACCCCCCGGCAGTGGGAAGTCAATTGAAATTCATATGGGCACCATACGCGCCGAGTGTGCTAATGCATTTCAGTCTCTCACTGCTTTCTTTTCAACTATTGAAGTGAAAAGGGGTCTGGCTCCAAAAAAGGCATAAAGTGATAATCTAATTTCTCTTGAACAGCTTGTGCAGTAACCACTTGGCTGCTACTTTTTTCTGCCAGTGTGCAGGCTGAGAAACTTACTGTTTCTTCTTCCAGGATAATTTAATTTAGATTTTACTGCACTCTGTGAACAATGTAATGATTATTTTTGGTCCCTAATATCTGGGAGGGGGGTGGCAGTAGCTCAGTCCGTAAGGACTTGGGTTAGGACGCGGAGGTCACCGGTTCAAGTCCCCCATGGACCAAGACTAACTGGTTGCTGGAGAGGTGCCAGTTTACCTCTTGGGCACTGCCGAGGTGCCCCTGAGCAAGGCACCAAACCCCCAACTGCTCTGGGTGCTTGTCAGGAGCAGCTCCCTCACTCTGACATCTCTCCATTGACATGTATATGTACTGTGTGAACAACAGAGTGTAAAACTGAATTTCCCCACTGTGGGACTAATAAAGGAATATCTTTCTTTCTTTCTTTCTTTCTTTTCATTTCCAGGTTGAAGCGACAGGTTGTAAACAACCGATTTGATACTATCACAATGAGAGGTCGACCGATGTGTTTTTTTTGTTTTTTTTTTTTCATGGCCAATGCCGATTTTTCTTTTTACAGAATCAGGACAGCCGATAGCCGATATATGATGCAAATTTTTGGGGGGGCCGATAAGTTTGGGTGATTTTTTTTATTTTCCCCTCCATCTGATAAAATATAACAGCTTAATAATAACAAATGATACACAAAATTTCTCAACTTCAGTAAACATTTATTGAACAACACTTTTGGTCTGTCTCGCCAATCTGCATTATATGTCTGCACTGCAGTGCAGTTACATATATATAAATGAAAATAATGTATAATCTAAATATTGATTTTTGATTTTCTTTGTCAAATACATTTTTGGATGAAAAAAATAAAGTTTTAGTGCACTTAGCAGCATTTATGCACCTGCTTGTAATCGTCTTAATATGTCCAGACGATATGTCCAGTCCAATACTGTGGACTTAAACCCAATGCTAATAGGGAACCAAGACATTAATAAGGCAATCGCTGTGTGGAGGACGGAGCGGTCACAGCCGGTGTGCATTGGGTGCAAACCTGCAGCGCTGCAGCATAAACTTGAACAGAGAGGCCAGACACACAGCCATCCGACATTAAGTAAGCGCTCTACAGATATTGTAAAGTGTCTGGTGTAATCGGTAACACCGATGTTATCAGAAGTTTAATAACCGGTGGGAAAATTTCCTCACCATCACATCCCTAATACTTGGTGAGGAGGGTAAATAATTCACAGAAAGAGCTGAACTGGAATTATGCCACAAACCATGAAACAGATCTTTGGTGTCTCCTGTCTGCTCTCGCTTGTACTGTTTATCCTCTCTTCCTGAGTCTCTTTCCCTTCTCCCTGTGTCTGTCTCTCACTCCTCTGGCTCCCAACTAACTGGGTGGAAAATATGAATGAAAACACTCCCCCGCCTCATTTGCCCAAACCCTGCTGTAGGCACAAACACACTACCCCGTAACTCTCTCTCTGCACTGCCCCCTAAATGTATTTTCCCCTTGTTAATATTGGCCTCGTCTCTTTTGTTTAACATTGTTTGCACATTTCTGAGGACAGTACTGAAGGAAAGGAGGGGGGTTAGTGTTGGTGTTTTACTGTTTGTAGAGGAACTGGGGGAGTTTTAGAGGGTAGGGGGAAGGCAAACAGGGTGACACACCAAGACTCGTGAGTGTACTTAGATTTGTGTGTTTGTGTCCGCATCTACTTTGCAGTGTATGTGATCATGTGTGTTTGATTTTGCACTCTTGGGAACTTAAGATTTAATTGTGTGTGTGTGTGTGCCTTTCAGTATCTGTTTGTGCACTTGGCAGTGTAAATGTAGTGTGTTTGTGTGTAGTAGCCCACAGAGCTTTAGAGTAGTGGTGTTAATAAGTCTGAGTCATATCCATGACAACAGGCAGACTGTACGAGCATCTGAACCACAGAACAAAATGGCAGCTCACTGTAAAACACACACTGACACTGGCTTCATGTCTACAAAAAATCACTGATGAACAATCCCCTTGAGTGAATGGGATGAGACATCCCCCTCTGACCTAAACAGTCAACGTTATGGCCTCAAAAAGACTGTATGTAACTATGAAGTTCACAAATTGTGCTTAGACAGCTATAAATCCTCTAAACACATTCACATCATGTGCTGTTTTCATAGTTTCTCCAGTGATGATCCCAAACTACAGGCTTTGAAATTATCTGGGAACCCTCTTTTAACCCATAGTGTGCCCCAGGAGTCAGCAACTTTTATTATCAAAAGAGTCATTGTTGGCCAAAAAATCATTTAAAAAAATCCAGAGCCGCAAAACATATTTGAGCCTTCTAATGATTTTAACACTGCCTATTAAGTCTAATGCTGTGAGGATTTAAGTGCAAATGAGAGGCAGGACACATCTTGGGAGAAACATCTTGAGCTGGAAGATCCTGCTGGCTTTTCAGTAAATGCGGTGTGCTCGTTCTGGAAATGTCTTTCAATTGCTTTTTTGTTGTTAGCTGCTAATTTCTCGCCTCAGAAAGCAAACAAAGTTGTCCATGCAAAATTGAATTCTCTATTTTCCTACGAGACTTCCTCTTTTTTTTTGGATTAAGGTATCCATGGCTGGGGATACTCAAGTCTACCCCTCGCTATTAGAAGAAGAAGAAGAAGAAGATATTCCTTTATTTGTCCCACAATGGGGAAATTCAATTTTTACACTCTGTTGTTTTTACTTATACACGGTACATGCAGACCCGAGACACACACATGCACAAACAGGACCCATATACATGCATCAAATGGAGAGATGTCAGAGTGATGGGGCTGCTCCTGACAAGCGCCCCGAGCAATTGAGGGTTTGGTGCCTTGCTCAGGGGCACCTCGGCAGTGCCCAAGAGGTAAACTGGCACCTCTCCAGCTACCAGTTCACACTCAGTTCTTGGTCATGTCGGGACTTGAACCGGTGACCCTCCGGTTCCCAAGCCAACTCCCTACAGACTGAGGTTCTACAAAATTAGTGCATAAGGCGCACAGCCACAGATGTACGTAGGCTATGATGCATATTTACTAAATGTTAAAAAAAACACTAATAATGTGGTGTACAGGATACGCATTTGTAAGAATTACTTTAGTTTGATAACAATAATAAATGAAAGTTAAAATGTTAAAAAATAAATAGCTTATTTCTATATAATTCTTTGTCAAAGCCACAGGAGACAGGCTGGTTGTCGAATATTCCCCTAAACCATAAACATTTATTATCTATTTCAGATACTTCCAACGTGTTACAAGTAATGAGAACGCAAGCAAACATAGGATCCTACCTATTTTCATTAACTTAAAGGTGTGGGTAGGATCTGGTGGTTTCTAGCAGTGAGATGAAGATATTGCAACCAACTGAAGCCTCTATCGTGTGTCAAGCGTGTCGGAGAGTTATCTTGAGGCGGTTGGAGCAGAGCCAGTGTTTGGAGTGTGTGTCTACATGGGAAGTGAGTGGTGAAGCAAGAGAGAGAGAGAGCGTCGACGATGGGAGCGAGTTTGGTTTGTCCGTTCTGGGCTTCTGTAGAAACATGGTGGTGCAACATAGCGGATGCTAAGGAGAGGACCTGCTCCCTATGTAGATATAAACGGCTCAGTCTAAGGTAGCAAAAACACAGTTGTTATTATCTGGTGACTATACACTAAAGAAAACATACTTTCGGCCAATAGCGCCCCCTAATTGTTACACACTGGTCCTTTAAATAATGAACTTAGTGTTTACCATATATACACTAATAATATGTGCCAATCATCTTAACTTATAAAACAAAACAAAAATTAAATGAGTGTCACAGTCCCGAGAGAGACAAAGCTTCTTCCTCTTCCCTCTCTCAAAAATGTTTTTGTACCTTTTCTTAAATTGATTTATGATTGTAATTTGCTTAATTTCTTCAACTAAACCATTCCATAAATTCACCCCACAAATTGCTTGCGACTTCAGCTGTGTGGTAAAATGGTTAAGATTTTACTGTAACCCATAATTGACCAAACTTCTGTCTGCTGCAGGGTACAAGAGAGTAACTCTGCTTCCTAGAAGTAACCAAGCACAAGGAATAGATATAAATAAAAAGTTTTTAAATCAATAGTCCTGTACGAGTTGTTCTTGGCTGCAGGTATTCCAGGCTTTTGCTCAAAGGTTAAAATAAACATGATGGAGAATAGGGTCAAATGATTTTAAAAATCTTTTTATACTATATATTTTAAGATATTTTGCCATCCTAACACAGACATAGACTTGACAGTTATAGCTGGTGCGATTTTTCTGCTTGTGATGGACAGATATTTTAAATCATGTACAAAACATGAGTAGGAGGTGGAGAGAGGGAGTGAGCGAAAGAGAGAGCGAGAGAGAGGCATTGACATGAAGAGAGAGAGAGAAAGGTGGAAAGGAGAACCTATAACGAAGCCACATTTTTCATTCATGAGCTCCTACTTAAAATGGAAATTCTCTGGATTTTTAGAAACGTTCCCTCCATCTTCGGTGCTCAGCGCTCATTACTGCGGTGCCTCTACACTGCACCTCTCAGAGATCAACTGTCAGTCAAGCAGTGTGGGCAGCTCTCTAACATCCTGTCCTTGGTATTTCTGTTGAAAATAGTTGGAGTAGTTACTCATGCTAACTATTCTGTTTCCCCCCCCAAGCAAACTTCTTTTACTGCTGTAAGAAAACTTGGTTCCAGTATATTTTATGTATTCCAGTTATTAATATTACAGTCTTTATTCTGTCTTCTACAGCTACTTGTTGCTTGGATTTTTTTGTTCCGACCAGTGAGCTACCTCTGGATCTGAAAAGTGAATGCTGAAGAGCCTTAAACTTACATTCCAGCAGAGGGCGACTCTTCTGGTTGCAAAAATAAGTCTGATTGTATAGAAGTCTATGAGAAAATGATCCTACTTCTCACTTGATTAATTACCTCTGTAAACATTGTTGGTCTCAATCGCTAGTTTCAAGTCTTCTTCAATGCAGCATGATGTTCATTTAGTAAATTATGGTCCCATTTAGAGTCAAATAGACCATAAAGCAGGGGATGCTTTAGGGCGTGGTTACCTTATGATTGACAGGTCGCTACCACAGCGTTGTCCAGTCTGGGAATTCTCCGTTTTCTCATCTTGCAGCTTTAAGTCTTTTATAGTGTGTTTTCAGTTGATGAAAGTTAATTATAACCTTTTTGGTCACCTAAAAATGTCTTATTCAGCGTTCGGTTGTACTTAGCTCCACCCTCTTGTCTGATTTGAAGGTTTTTATTGAGCGTCTGCGGAAAAGAGGAAAAGCTTTTAAACCGATGTGATAGTTTTGCTGTAAAGATGCTGCTACTTAACATAATCTGTGTTTGTGTGTCTGTTTTTGTTTTTACTTGTGTGTGTGTGTGTGTACTCTATCCGATTGCTATAAAAGCAGCACAGGGGTGAGTCATCTCTGAAAGGTCACTGTGCAAATGATGTTTGTGTGTCTCGGGAGATGATTGATTTCACTGACATGAATATGACATGAAGATGACTCACTGCTTCCAAGGACAACATTTTCTTTGTGTGTGTGTGTGTGTGTGTGTGTGTGTGTGTGTTTTCGGATATAGATACATAATTTATTTCACATTAATATAACAAAGATGACTGTACGTTTTTTCCACCCATAAAATAGGTCATGAAGATGACTCACTTCTCCAAAGCAACACTGTAAAAATCCAGGGGAGTGTGTCTACAGTATGTTTGTACACATCAACAAATTATTGATATCTGTCTGGTTGTGTCTGTCCTCCTACTCTGCTGTACTCTGTATGTGTCAGTATTGAGGACACATACAAATCTGGGTTTATGGCAAAAGTAAACAAGCTGCCATTACTGTAGTGGCATTTAATTTTTTAATTAAATTCATAGACTGTATAAAATATGACCATAGTCTCCTGAAGAGCCATTTTGAAGCAGCTAATCCAAAAATAGGCAAAAAGGTAGATCATACGTGGAGCTGTGGCGGCCCGGGCTAGGCAGCAGAGCTGACAGCTAGCAGCTACCAACCTGGTACTGCACCCACCTGTCACTCAGGGCGGCAACGCCCTCAGTTATGCCTAAAGTTAAACCTTAATATCATTTAAACGGATGAGTTATAGAAAAATTCACTCTTGTGAATGGGAAAATTAGCTATAGAGACTAAAAGCACTTTTTGTACCAGGTTGTAAACATGTTTATTTCTGCTGAAAAGTTGGGCATTTTAACCAAGCTCCTAGAAGTGAAGGGCGCCTTAGTTGGGCTTTGAAGCAAAGTTTAGAAGTGGCTAACTTCCATGTCGCTTGCTTTTGGAGCCAGCTTTAAGTGGCCATTTGATGAACTACAGTTTTTGGCACTTCCATGTTGGCTTTATTTCTTAGCACTAGAGGTTGCCGCTTGATTAAATTATGTATTTCATCTGATTACAATGCCAGAAATAATAGGATTACAATGTTAATTTATAATCATAAGATAGCAAGTAGTGCTGGTGGGGTTACAGAGCTGTTTTATATCCAAACTGGAGGTTGGACCAAAAAAAACACCCCCAAAATCTATCAAAATAACCAATTTCACTCAGTGTTTTGAGTCTGAATAATTCCCACATTCAGCCAGTCACCCTGGCTATTGGTGGGAAAACATCCATGCTTTGGCTCTCAGATTTAAACCTGACCACCTGACTCTGTAGCACCTCTCAGCTCTATATGGAGCTTTATAGAGTTTTTCATCTTGTTTTGGTTTTCCTGCCGCAACTTTACTGTTTTGAAAGGCAGCTGTTTTTGCAGAAAAGGCTAAAATCAGCAACGACACACTACCTGCTGAGGACCAAACAGGCAGACAGACAAAGTAAGCGAATAACTAGTGAACACAGTGGAGCATTTAACAGCTTAAAGAGCCAGATATTCCCTTCTGGAGTTGGAGACCAAAAACAGAGCTAAAAGGAGAGGGATTGTTGAACTTAGATTCAAGTCAGCTGCTGGATTCATACATATCAAATTATTTCTTTGCGTAATAGACAGTCATACATCCGGTGTTGTTTATGCCCTATCACGCAGCCCTAAAAGATAAGATGCAAATATCGGCAAACAGCTAGGACGGTATGCAGACTGAAAGATTTAACACTCACAAACATGCATGTGCACACAGTTTTGTCAGTAGTTAACCCTGTTTTTGCAGACACACTCACACGCCAGAACCACACAGGTTTGCCCCTGGACCCTGGGGTGGGTAACCCTGTATGTTCCCTGTTGGATACTGGCCTGATTCTCCTGCTCCAGTCTGCATGCTGATATGGGATTGCATTTTAGAGGAGGGGGGGTTTGTACGAGTCGCCCAAGGATAAGGGGCTGTTGGCACAACACACTGTCACACACACAATACACACACACATGCCCACGCACACACATAGACACACACAGTCTGGTGTGAAAACCAGGGGAAGAAAGAGAGGGATTACAGGGAAGAAAAGGGAATAGCCGGTTTTCTCAGCCGTACTGTGACAGTGAGGTATTTCAAGAATGAGAGATTATTTCAAACACACAGACACAGTGTGTACACACAGGGCAGTGATTGTTTGCATCTGACAAGAATGGTATGTCTGAACAAGTGGTTTAATCTTGTACTGTATGCAGAGTAACGCCCTTATCATCAAGTTTTTTTTGTGTGCCTACTGACCTGTGATATTTGTCTTGCGCGAGTAAAAGAAACGTCATCTTCTGTGAAGTCATAGACGCGTCCGCTGGCTTTTGTGCCGTTATCGGGCCGAAAATGTGCACTGCAGCTTTGTTCGCAGCTCTTACATTCACTTAACATGTTTAAAAGGATATTCTATCACATTGGAGGGAATTCAAAAGAAGAGAGCAGCTCATTGAAAGAATTTAAAGTCTTGACTTCAAACAAACTGAACTTGACACCTACTTTTGGAGTTAAAGTCAAACTCCTGTGGAGGAAAAGTGGAGGAAATGCATCTTTCTGTCTCTTCCTCCTTTAATTTCTTTCTCATCTCATTACCTCTTTTACCAGCTGTATCCCTCCAACTTTTTCTTCCTTTCCACCTATTTTCTCCATCTTTCTGTAGCTTTCTTCTCCCTTTGCTATAGGTTTCTCTATTGGTTTTATCATATCATTCCTTTTTCCTCTTGTAGTTCTCCCCTCCTTTTTGTAGCTGATTGATTAATCATTTCTATGTTGAAATCGTCATTTCAGTAGGACTGTACTTGAATCCAAATTTTTTGATTAGACTCGGATTTGGCCGTTCAATATGAAGCTTTGCCTGTTCTTTTTTCCTTCATATCTGGCAACCAGAAAATCCATTGCCTTGAGTTACAGTGATGATTTCAACTGGCTCTCTGCTTTGAAAGGCCTGGACCTTGCTGCTTCCTGGGGTCGTGACACCCGCTCTGCCCTCTCCCTGCGGGGGGGGGATGGGGGTCCCGGTGCATCAGGGGTCGGCGGCGATGTCTACAAAACCATCTGACCCATGTTGGAAAAACCTAGTCTCATTTACCATGCTTGGGTGTGACTTTTGTGCTGTCATCACCATTCATATCTGTACAACCAATGTGTTTATGATTAATTTGTTCAAAAGAGCACAAAGTTGTTCATAGATCCAGCCTTGTAAAATAAAACGACGGCTTGACTTCAAGAATTTCAAGATGACCGATGGGTCACTGACGAGGATTTGACATTCAGGGGAAAACCCTTGATTTCAAATAGTGCAACTTTCAGCTTCCTATTAATCAGTCCAGCAAGTTAATACGAACTTTAAAATAACTTCAACTCATTGCAGAGCATTTGGTAAAACATGTCCAACTGTGATCTTCAGACTGGTGTCTGACCTGCAGTGCTAAGTGAGATTATTTCTCACATCCTCACCTGGTTGTAACTAATCAGGCCGTTTGTCTCCACTTTTTCCAACTCGCAAAAAAAGTTTCGTTTTTCCCTGATTGTGACGTGTCGCTCTGATTAGTCTTTGATGAATAAATCACCTGCTGAGATGAATCAGGTTAAACAGACACCTCTCTCATTAGATACATTGACTTTGTTGTGTGACTTAGCGCCGCCGCTCGTTCTCCCTGGAGCTTAATAAGCCTGATATCATGATAATATGTTGTGAGGAGGTGAAAGTTTTCGCAGGCATTTGTCGATATTTCCAGCTGAAATGACAGCCGTTGCTGGCAAATTTAATCAGCTGAGAGTATTTCTGTGAGTCTGTTAAAAAAAACTCTTAGGGGCAAATGTGACCAGCTTTCTTTCTTCAGATCATTTCTTAATTTCTTCCATCCTACATTTCTGTATTTTCTCCGCTCCCCTTTAATCCCTGATCCCCCCCCCAACTCATTTGTCTTGTTCTTCCTCTCTGTCGGCCATGCCCTCCTCCTGTCCCTTCTATTTCTCCGTTTAGCCTCATAGACATTTCCATCCTCGTTTAGAAAGGCTTCCCGCTCTTCATGAGCGATCTGTGAGGAGTTGATGTCTGTTTAAACTAGACGTGTCCTGTGTGGGCAGAGAGTCAGACTGAGAGCTGAGCTGAGCTGCTGTCGCTCTGCCCACACTGGAAATGTCTTATGTAAACACCATCCACTTCATCCCTCCTTGAGAGGAGATTATTATTGACGTTTTATGAAAAGGAGGAAAGTGGGATTTACACAGCGTTGAGAAACATATGGGAGTGAGGAAAGAGAAGAAGGCTGAGCTGACTTTTCCGTACCCTTTATTTCTTTTTCTTTTTTTTATCTATCAGTCTTTTTTTTAACATCAAGCTCTCTCTGCTTTTGTTGCAGGCTTTGTCTTTTCATTCGCAATTTCACTCAAAGGCTGGGAAATATACCCTCAGCTGCCAATTAAGGACGTTCACTAAAACTAATGCAGTCTTATAAGATGGTCTTGCAATAAATCCTACCTTTATGATGAAAGTTATAATGTTCAGTTTTTGTTTTAAAGGCGTTGATTCAACTTCATGGTCATTTTGGAGGCTGCGGTTTGGTGCTATTGGATTATATTGTACTAAACTGAAGCAAAACTTCTTAGGCTAAGAAATGAAGCCAGTTTTTTTGGTTGAAATTCTAGCATTAGTATGATTTTATTTATGTTAGCACTTGTATCGTCCAGCTACTGGAAGCAACGAGACCACAGGGTTAATGCTAGCCAGCTGCACAGAGTAGCATATATGTTCTCTTCCATGATATAACCTAGCGTCTTAGCCTAGCGTGTTAGCCTTAGCTAGCTTGGTAGGAGTGATGTGCAACCCAAGTGAAAATACTGTTTATTATCGTTGCATAATCCCAGATAATAAGGGGGTCTAGGCTAGTCATTTGCATAAAATAAGAATGTGTTTACATACTGTGGACATTGCAAGAATACAACTTTGCAATCAAACATTGAATTGTCTGCTCAGTTTGAAATACACCTGGCTAGGTCATCCGTCTAAGTCAGCCCAAGTCTTTCCACCGAAACCCAAATCTATTCCACCGAAGCAAATGCAGAAGAGTTATTTGCATCAGTTATGTGACCCAGGTCTCCCTCTCTCTAGCTCTTTTTCTTTCACGCACTCACAAACGTATAAATCAGCTGTCCTCCCTGCCCACGCTCATATAACATCCTATTCAGCAGTGTTACGCCACAGGATATACTTTACAGTTCCCAGTCCTCTGCTCCCCAGAGACACATCGCGTGTAGTAAACCAAGGACGCTTCTCCTCAGGGCCTCAGTGCTGGAAGAGGGATGGAAGGGGGACTTTGGTTTTGTTGTTTTTAAGAATCAGAGCCCCACAGTGTGTAGTTCCTCCTGATAAATATTTCATGGGACGCACCATCAAGATCAAAGAAAACTCAGCTGTCGTATTGTTATGTTTCCAAGGAGGGAACATCTAAATATTCCCTCTGTGCTGCTCTCCTCATTAGGACTCTACAAATGTAAACAGAAACGATGTCTGAAGTTCTTTATTATTATTATTAGCTAAAATATTCTGCCCATATCATATAATGGGTGTAAATAGGGAAAAACGCATTAAAATCTGTTCAACTTAGAAATCGTTGATTCAAAATTTAGAAATACTTTACTACTAATAGCATTGATCTGCTTTGGAGTGTCTATGGGAGCTTTCACAAGCCAACATTTAGCTCGCTTTAATCAAACCACGGTGTGGTTCATTTAAACAGCTGTGAACACGGTAATCAAACTCCGGTGCGGACCAAAACAACCGGATTGAGACCGCTTGCAAGGGATGGTCTCGGTCCATTTCCAAGCGAACCAAAACTCAGGCTTTCTGTGCAGGCATTTGTTGAGATGGACACAGGTATACGGCAGGTTAACATGAGTGAGAGAGGACTGACCAGGACTTCTGGACCTGGAGAAGTCCGATGTTTGCTTCACATCTGGACAGAAGAGGTCATACTGAATATGCGAAATAAAGCACGCAAAAATGTTTATAAGGTCATTAGAGATAAACTGGAGGAGAAGGGATTTGTGCGCACCGTTGATCTATGCTGAGTCTAAGTGAAAGAAATTCAACAGCATCAAAGTTTGTGACTATTTGGTCCACTTTGATTTGTGCGAACCAGACTAAATAGAAAACGAACCAAAAATATTAGCTCATAACTCTGATGAAACACCACATTAGGGCAACAATGGAAATAAGTCTTCATCCTTCTTTCCCCAACTAAGTAAAATAATGTTGTAATTCATAAACACTTTATAATATAGTCAATTAACCAAGCCAACAAACTGCTTTTGAAAATTTAAAATCTTAAAAAGCAGCATATTCGTAAAATAAAAGCACATTAATCTAAAATGAGAACATCTAAATTGAGACGCATGCCCCATCTTCTTTGTGAGAAGTGATTTACTTTGTCGAATTAAATTTATAATGGCCAGTGTTGCGAAACCTGTGTGTAAGACGTTTACAAAGATGGTACAAAACTTTGTACAAAATTGCAAAAGAGTGCAGCTTTAAAATGTTTTTGATAATGAAATGTGGATATCGAGTGTATGTGTGTCATATGTCATTTAGGGAAGGAGAATATCCTCAGCAGATACTCAAAATCTTAATGCCTGTAAACTAGTCAAACAGCTTTTTGGCTCATGTAAATTTCTTGGTCTTAACTCCATTAAATGAAAATCTATTTACAGTTTGACAGAGAGCCGTAATTGTCTTTGCCATTGACAGATGACTCTGCACTTTATCTCAGTCTTTGTAGTCATCATAAAGGCCGGACATACGGGAGACCTTTTGCACACGGTTTTGTTTACCTACGTTATGTAATTGGTGTGTGTGTGTGTGTGTGTGTGTGTGTGTGTGTGTGTGTGTGTGTGTGTGTGTGTGAGATACATGATACTTACCAGTGGAAGAACACATTGTACCCTGCCCCCATTGACTTGCATCCTGTTAGATGGGATGACTTGACATTATTGTGAGGCGATGCTTTTCTTTCATGTCTCACTTCATGTTTCGCCTCCTGGACCTGTGACATTACAAACCAGGAGCTCAACGTTAATGTCTCCACTCTAGGCTCAAATAGATGATGCTTAGAAATTTGACAGCCGGACTAGGAAGAAGCACTACATTTACACAGCGTGATCTTACATCTCTTTTAAAACTCTTTGAATGTTCTTTTGAAGTGCTATTAGTAAGCCAGAAAGTTGAAGTAGGTATAAGCTGGATGACTTCAGGTATGGTATCAACCTTCATTTTTGCTCTGCGTGTTTATAGGTGTCATTTACTCAGTATCCAGATGTGGGCTTGGTATCTCCCCTGTCTTCTTTTCATGATTTTCTCATCATTTTCATTTTTCATTTTTACTTTGTGTGTGTTTTTTTTATTTTATTTTATATTATCCAATGCTAAAGCAAATCAACGCTGCCAGTCACAGCTAGAAGCCAAACAAACAGCAATACCTACATCTAATTAAGCCTATATTATAAGATAAGATAAGATAAGATAAGATATTCCTTTATTGGTCCCACAGTGGGGAAATTCACACATTACAGCAGCAAAGTGGATAGTGCAATAAAGACAAGAAGCATAGATTTAAAAACAGTATTAATACAATAAAATAAATAGATTAGTATATACATAATAGAAAAAGTAAAGCCAGAAGTATGTCCTTTATATCAATAAATAAGTTTGTTGTGAATGTGACTGTGATTGTGGTTTACTGGGAGCAGTGCTGGTTGTGGAGTCTAACAGCTGCAGGCAGGAAGAACCTTCTGTCACGCTCCTTCGTACACTTAGGGTGTAGCAGCCTGTCACTGAAGGAGCTCTCCAGAGCTCTGATGGTGTCTCTCATGGGGTGGGAGTCCTTCTCCATCATGGATGACAGCTTAGCCATCGTCCTCCTCTCTCCCACCACCTGCACTGAGTCCAGAGAGCATCCCAGGACAGAGCTGGCCCTTTTGATAATCTTAACCAGCCTCTTCCTGTCTGCAGCTGTGATGCTGCTGCCCCAGCAAACCACTCCATAAAATATGGCTGATGCCACAACAGTGTCATAAAAAGTTTTCAGGAGTGTCCCCTGCACTCCAAAAGACCTCAGTCTCCTGAGCAGATACAGTCTGCTCTGGCCTTTTTTATGGAGTTCAGAGGAATTTGTGGTCCACTCCAGTTTATTGTTCAGGTGAACACCCAGGTATATAATAAACAAAGCTAAGAACATCATCAACTTGAAAGGCACTCTTCATCTCCGTATGTTACACTACTGACTGGTCATCACATTATGGACTTAGAAATCAGTTTTTGCCTGGTTTATATTGTGTACTTTATTTGCAATCAACAAATCCTTTAAAAAGACCAAGATCCGTCTATCAAGTGTTTTGTTTGTAGCCAAATGCTGGTATATTTTATCCCTCTGTGCCATAGACCTCCATTGTCATGTAAAGTCTATGAAAAATGCATCACTGTTGTACTGTTTCACAAACACAGCTACTGTAGCACATTTTATTTATTTTTTAAATTTTATTTTAGTTTATGGTCTCAATCACTAGTTTCAAGTCTTCTTCAATACAGCATGATGTTAATTTATGGTCCCACTTTGAGTCAAATAGACCTTAAAGCAGGGTATGCTTTAGGGCGGGGCCACCTTGTGATTGACAGGTCACTATCACGGCGTTGTCGGCCTGGGAGTTGCCCATGCTTTTGTCTTACTACTAAAATGGTGCATTTTAATGGAAGTTAATTGTAACATTTTGCTCACCTAAAAAAAGGCATATTTAGCTCCACCTTCTCGTGTCACTTCTGGTTCCAAAAAAATGGCAACGGTAAAAAACCAAGTTGGCAACGGCCAAAACTGCCAAACAGGAGGCTTCAAAACCATACTCCACAAACCAGTGGTTGATGTCATGGTGACTACGTCCACTTCGTATACTCTACAGTCTATGGTTAATATTCAAACCATGTATTAACCTGCAGGTTTAATAATGCACAACAAGTGCTCCATTTACTCTTGCTTGAGTAACATTTCATGAAAACCACAGTGCCCAGTTTTTAAGACATTATTTACAAAAAGGAAAAACAAAGTTTCTGTCTGTTTTTAAAGATCACATCTTCAGTAAGAATGAGCTTCAGGCTGTTGGTTTTTCATGGGATTTGTTGATAATAACAGAAACTATAGAATAACACCAGCCTTATCCTTTGATAATGCAATAACACCACCCACCAATGTAAGAAGACACTGAAGTTGCTTTTAACGTTACATAACAGAAACAACCAGCCCAGTGTTTCCAGTATGAAACCTATTCTCCCTGTATATGTGTGTGTGTCTTTGTCGCTCCCTTTTCTCTCCTTTCTCCCCTGCCAGTTGGCTGGCCAGGCCTGTTTGTGCAGTATCAGATATCAGCCTGATACCGGGCCAAAACACTCACAGGGTTCAATTTTCTGCCTTTTTATCCTCACAGAACGATAGTAGAATTTTGGAGTTATTAATGATTACACATTTGCCTCCATCAGTCCTGCAATGGTGGTCTAAATTGGCCATTTGCAGACAGAAATAGATTGGATCTGTGCTTTTTATTAGATTAATTGATTCTGTATCAGCAGGGAAAATGCTGGTGATCACTGATGCACATATTACTGGGATAGTGACATTGATTGATCTGGAAATGCAAGGATCGCAGGGTAGTTGCAGCATCTGCACAGGAGCAGTTTATATACTGTATGTAGGTGCATATGCAGGGAAGTGTTCTGTTGGGCTGCCCCTTTTAGTCAATTGACTTAGTGTTAGTCATTTTTTATGCTTTTTTTCTTGCTCAATGACTTATTTGCAAGAAACTTGTGACCACATCTCTGGTAAACACAAAATGTATCTAGGTGTGAGTGTAAAGGCAGACCCACATACTAACAGAACCCATTCATGAACAAGACAAAAAATTATAATCTCGCAAAATCTCTTGCGATCAAAGGCGCCTTTAATGTAAACAAACATGGCGGATAGTGCAGGAAGAATTACTGATGCTAGTTTCTGCACTACTTTGTACTGAAAATTCACAAAAGATGGATGGATGAAGTCAGGGAGATCTCATGGAGATGGAAGTTGGTTCTCCATTTCTGTGCTTCATCTAACGACTACTTTATGCTTTGCGGTTTGCGTTAGCTCATACGTTTAGCCTCAGCTGCCATGACAACGGTGGTTGTCCTTCCGCTTCAGTCAGCTTTGCTTTCAATAGACTGTCGTTCTTTCCCATGTGGCTACGTCATCGGCTGTTCTCAGGGTTCCCACCCACGACTTGATATCCAATTGTAAATTTTGAACATGTTTAATAGTTACGGGTAGAATTCGGTGCAGCCAGGATGGACTTCCGAGCCCATCGGGGATGTAAAAAAACACTCTTCATATACCGCACACCACAGGAATATCTGCCAAGATATTCTTTAGGATCATCAGAAAAATCTGGGCTTTGCTGACGATTGTCGGGAGGGGAGGATCAGGCCCAAAATCAGCTTTGTTCTCATGTCGCGTGGGCAGCCTTAGTGTTTTGTCCACGGAGAGCTTTGCCTGTTTTGTAAGAAAGAAGAATTAAAAGTGGAATAGATGTAAGGCAGGAACAGACAAGGAAGTTGAAGCTACGAGATAAAGAAAGGAGAAAATGACAAAAGTGAAAAGAATGAGTGCATGAATAGAAACAAGGGAAGATAAGAAATGGATGCAAAAATGGGGAAAGACGAGTATTCTTGGAATTAACAGTTACTTTCAGTGTTTACGGTGTAGACAATTAGATATTTTATTGTGTACTATTGTATAATTACTCTAATTTACATATTTTATAGCATAATAGAATAACTCCCACACTGATTTAGCTTTTATTTCAATGACAGTTAAAATTATTTATTTGATTGTTTTTGTTATTTTCATTTCATATTGTAACCATGCTGGCAACGCATGAAATGCCATTCTAGTGAAGATTACTGAATTAAATTGTGGCAGCTGTTGTGATGATAGAGGCAGTGGTGGTGATGATAATGGGGAGGATAATGATAATGATGAGGAGGAGGATGATGATGATGATGATGACGATGATGATCACAGAGCTGCTTGATGCGAGGGCGACAGCAGTGACGGAGGATGATGATAATAATGGAGCAGTATGATAATGAGGCGTTGGAGCTAAACAGAGAGCTAAAGGTTGTTTTGTTTTGTTGTTTTGATCGCTGACACACTTCACCGTTTCACACGAAAGGTCACGACTTTGCCAAGCGAGCGTGTGAATCATCGGTGTGTGTGTGTGTGTGTGTGTGTTACTATGCAAAACACAGAGCTGTTGTGGAGAAATGGTGTGTGTGTCTGTACAGTGTGTCGTTTTAGAGGGTGTGGTGCCTCCCTGCATGATGGCATCTATGTGTAAAGTGCGTATCTGCCTTATTTTGTGCATCTCTGTATCTATTAGATCTTAGAGTATCCAGAGCTTTTACACGGGCCTGTTTGTGTGTGTGCAATGTGTGTATGAGCGTGTTTGAGTCTTTATTGGTTCCCAGTGGGTCGAGCAGAGTTCCTGACCCCATTTCCTGCTGTTGTTGATAGAGAGACATTCAGGCCCGAGGCTCCAGAGACCAGACTGCCCGGAGGAGCTTCCTGTCACTGCTGCCTACTACAACCACTTGATTTGTCATTGTCACGATTGCTTTTTTCCCCCCTTTACTGTTTTTTGGCATCTGTCAAACTCTGATTCAGTCTTTCTGGACCGCGAGGTCAGGACCTGACTGTAAGTGAGACTGTAAGTGAGGATTTTGTTGTTTGTCACAGGATTTAAAATGAGCGCTCAGTTGTGTATGCGCCGTTTTGGAGGACAAATTTTCAGAAAAAGTCTTTATGATAAAGGACTTCAAAATGATGCTGTATGAAACTATCCATCCACCCCCTGTATTGTTTAAAACATACCGTATGTGCATCACATCCCTGTTGTTTAGTTTCACCTTCTGACTGTTTCCCTTTGTCGATGCTTTGTGTTTGGTTTATGATTTTCCAGGCAGTTCCCTCTGGAAACATTCAATAACCTGACTATAATATACTCTCATATATGGAGGAGGAAACCTGCCGAAATCAAATTAATGAATAAATACATACATTTAAAAAAGATATAAAATGAACTGAAAAGAAATGCAAAAATATATTTTAAAAAATAAGAAAAATAAATACATACATAATTAAAAGGGAAAATTAAACAGAAGAGTGAATAAGTAAGGCAATTAATACAAAGATAAATATATAAAAACAGAAATATCCATCTATGTCACATTTTATCAATTAATTAATGGCTATGTTTATTTTTAATATAATTTTTGCTATATTAACAACATAGTTATTTATTTATTGAGTCATTTATTTATTTTTGATTTTGGCAGGTTCCATACTCCGTCCTCCATACTCATAGCAAATTATTATTCCCTCACATCAAATATGCGCTAATTTTTGTGGTAAAAGGGTATAACTCAACTTTGTAGCAGCATTTGTATTTGTGATTTAGTTACTTCAGAGTTTATATTATTTTGTCCAGTTTGTAAGATGGAAAATAGTCCAGGTATTCATGCTTTTTAATATAGAAGAAGAAATGTAAACATTTATCTTTTATTTTTTTAAATTGAATTAGATCAGAATTATTAGGATTCCCATATCTTAATTAACACTGGTAATGCTTTTAGAGCTTGTGGAGCCTTTAGTTTAAGTTTTGCAAAAATAACATCCCTTATTTTGGTCCAATGGCCAGACACGAGCTGTGGTTATTAAGTGACTCATTATCTCATGTTGATGTGATGGAACTGTATGAATGTAACGCAGACCTACAGTGAGAAAGACCAGGGTGCAGAGTCAAACTTCCCTTAATAAAATACAGTTTTAATATAAACAATTTTGTCCATTATGTATTAAAAAAAATAAGTAAACCTTTGGGTCCAGAACAGAAGGACAAAATAACACTGATAAAATAAAACTATTAAAATTCAAAGCTTCTGTCTTCACTTCTATGTCTGATGCAGCTGCAAATGTAAATGTGGCACTAAATTGATAACATACTTGAGATTGTAATGGGACAAGTGTTAACAGTGTGCTGGTTCATGACCACAGCTCACAGGTGCCAGCAACCACAGTACGCCATGTTGTATGGTAGTGCTTAATTCATTTGTCAATCAACAGCTGGAATAATTAGTTTTTACATTCTGCTGACAGTCATTTTGTGAAGTCTACGGTGTGTTTGCTGTTTTTTAAGGTGTTAAAACAGGTTTAGTTGTTGCGTCTCCAGACCATGTGATAAAACTCCCTTTGTGTTTGTTCCAGGTTGATGTTGACAGGCGGTCTTTCCAACGACGGGCAGGAGCAGGAGAGCAACAGCCAGCCTCCTCCCACCCAGCGCTACAGCTGCTATGACCTGGATGACCTGGACGTTGCCTGGCTGGAGCTGGTCAACCACGAATTCAGACAGATGGGTGAGTGCAAACTGACTCGCTGCCTAGTTTAATAATGATAGTCGGAAAACATTTGGACATTGAACAGAAAAAACTCCTCACTAAATGTCAGTTTCCAAAGACATCGAACATGGTTATAAGTGCTGAAATATAATAATAGTGGTACTCAAATGATTTTTTTTTTTTTTACTTTATTGCCTTCTGTGAAATAACTTAAATGTGTCACGAGTGATGCAGTTTTACTTTAGTCACATGGACTCTATGTTCTAGAGCTTCATGATCTTAAAAGACACATCCATACCTCACACATTGTGTTGCATGTATGAAATTTATATTCCTGCGTAGGGCTAAATAATTACATTTTTATGCCTCCACGCTCGCGACAACTGTTGGACGGAGGCATTATGTTTTCAGGACGTCCGTCCCATACTCATGAACGCATTTCTTCAAATTTGGCAAAACATCTACTTGGACTCAAGGATGAACTGATTGAATTTTGTGGTCAACGGTCAAGATCACTGTGACCTCTCAAAAGGCATTTTTGGTCATAAACACCTTTTACACATGAATGAACAAAACAAAAATGCAAAATACTACTGCGAATGTTATATATCTAGGGAAAGGTAGACCGGCCGACCTCTAGTCACATAACCTTTATTAGATTATTATTCCATAGAAAATATACTTTTACAGTTGTTAATCTGAAATTTGAAATTTTCACCCCCAAGTTTTAAAAAGTCTAAAATGATCTAGATTTGCTTTCTGAAACCTTCAGATGCAGATGAATTTTCTGATTATACTGGTTATCCCCTCTCCTCTGTTATCATCACCTGCTTCCTCTGTCTTCTCTGCTCATCTTCTTCTTCTACAGTTACTGTGACTTCCTCTCTCCTCTGCTCCGTTTCGCCATGGTGACAACTGCTGACCCCGAGCATCTCTCCCATCTCCACCATTTTATTCGATATCTGATCTTCTCCTTTCAGATAAAGCCTCGTAATTGTGTTTATAAATCCCCGCTGGGGTTTCAGGCCTTTATTTCTGGGACACATTCTCCTCAAATCAAACACACACACACACACACACACACACACACACACACACACACACACACACACACACAGGCTCTTGCTGGAGCAGAAAGCATTTCTTCCCTCATAACCTTCAATGTTAGACCAAGCAAACAGACATTTGATTGGTTCTGCTGGGCGAGGCTGTGTGGCTCCGGACTCATGATGTGATGATTCAGCGCTTTCTGTCTCGGTCCTCCACGTGCTGTATGCATGTATACGAGTGTGTATATGTGGAGACTGAGCATTGAGAGTGGACATGCTGTAATTCTGGTTATTTAAACCCTTTTTTCAGTTTAGAGATTAGAGGGTTAATTTGATTTTCAGATTATTCAGTTTAGATGAAACTTGATTCTTGCAGAAAACTAGTTCATAACCGCAGCACAAAATGCTGGAAAGACAGTCTGTCAGAAGTAATAGAGAAAACACTTGCTATTGAATAGCAGGCTTAGTGGCATGATAATGCATTCAATAAAGGAAGTTAGATAGGATTAGAAATGTACATGAAGGCAAAATGTATAGACATTGTGCAGAATAAAAGCAGCAGCACTTACTGCAAAGCAAAGAAAGATTCAGGCATGTGTTTGTCTTTTGTGTGTGTGTGTGTGTGTGTGTGTGTGTGTGTGTGTGTATGTTGGATGCTGTGCTGCTTTCAGAGAGATAAGTGCAGTCATGACCTCATGCACACAGTGATAAATTTGCATCTGCGTGGTCCGCACAGCTGTTACATGTACAAACACAAACAGAAGAAAAGAAACGCACACGTAAAAGATAAATATAAAGCAAATACACTGAACTGTACAAACACGCACACACTCAAATGTGTGTGAACGTGGTGTTGCTTCCCTCCATCCTGTGTGTGTGTGTGTGTGTTCAGTTCATGATGTAAATGTCACAGCAGGTTAATATCTAACTCTACTTCCTTTTTCTTTGTGGCTTCAAAAGCAGCCTCTGAATCCACAACATTTACAAACACACAGTTTCTTCCTCATGCCAGCGTTTGCCAGATTCATGACTAATATATGATTCAAAAGACCCGTTTTCAACATTAGCAGCAAGTGTTCACTTTCATATTAATGTCTATGTCCAAAAACATTGTCAAAACGGTGGTTTTGCTTGTATTTGTGTGAGTCTAAGGGTGCTTTCACGCCTAACCTGTTTGGTTCGGTTAAAAAAAAAAACTCAGGTCTGTTTTCCCAGTTAGTATGGTTTGTTTGGGCTAGTGTCAAAGCTGTCAATCGAACTCCGGTGCGGACCAAACAACCGAACCGAGACCGCCTGAAAAAGATGGTGCGGTTCATTTTTTGGTGTTAAACGGACCAACCACAGGACTTTATGACAGCAGATATGTGATTTTAGCATCATTTCAAAAGCTAAACTACTAATAAATCCATCCGGTGATCGTGAAATCTGTTCAGGAAGCAATCTGTATTTAAAGCCATATTTTATATATAAGCTCTTAAGCATGTGTATTTTCCCTAATTAATAGGTCAAAACTGCTGTGCTGGTATCTGACACCATGTTCTGACTGTGCAGTAGTGTACAGTCTATTATCTCCATTAAAAAGTGCCAGTGATCCCACAGTAATGTGCCTCGTGTGCATGTCCCTGCGCTCTATGAGCGTTAAAGTGCTGCATAAACTGCTGTCACTCACCAGAATTTGACTTCGCCACATTGGTCCTGATGATGCAGGATAACAATTGCCAAAACTGTCCAATCAGTGAGTTACCTGTCAGTCTATAACTTCCTGTTTACTCCTCTTGGTTTGTAAACAGTCAGTCTGAACAAGAGCTGGAGCAGAACTAAAATGGAAGAATGCATCATTTCTTTTCTCCTTTGGTTCGGAGCAAATGAATCCAACTACAGGTGTGAAAGCACCTTAAGCTCTACTTCTTAATGTGAAACTGCAGCTCAGGTTGCAAATGAACTCTGTTGGCAGAAAGATGCCCAAGAACCAGTAAATAAAGTTGTTTTTTTATTTTTGGCTGGGAAGGGATTGAGACATAAATAATAGATACACAAAGACACAGGATGCTCAGCTTCACTTTTAAATGATCCAGCCAAAAAAAAAAAAAAAACAGAGCCCAGTGCTGCCAACTCTTTTCTAATGAAATTAGCTGCTAACAAGCTAACTCCATCCATCCATCCATCCATCCATCCATCCATTATCCATCATCCATTATCCATCATCCATAACCGCTTATCCTATTCAGTTTTAGAGTCAACAATTAATCTGCATGTCTTTGGAGGGAGGAAGCTGGAGAACCCGGAGAAAACCCACACTACTTACCTGTAGTAGTGGTAGGGGAGATACCATGATCAAGAAGGTGGTTCACCCAGGGCGAGGCTCAGCCATTGCACTCCGGTTGAGCTGACCTCTGCGAATTCCCCAAATGTGGGAATCTCGACTGCATAATTTCTGGTAGTGGGGGACTGCGTTCGCGCTCTCCCCTGATATTTGGGGGCGGCAGTAGCTCAGTCTGTAGGGAGTTGGCTTGGGAACCGGAGGGTCACCGGTTCAAGTCCCGCCATGGACCAAGAACTGAGTGTGAACTGGTAGCTGGAGAGGTGCCAGTTTACCTCTTGGGCACTGCCGAGGTGCCCCTGAGCAAGGCACCAAACCCCCAACTGCTCGGGGCGCTTGTCAGGAGCAGCCCCCTCACTCTGACATCTCTCCATTAATGCATGTTTGTGCATGTGTGTGTTCAGGTCTGCATGTACCGTGTATAAGTTAACAACAGAGTGAAAAAATTGAATTTCCCCTTGTGGGACTAATAAAGGACTATCTTCTTCTTCTTCTTCTAACATGTGGAGAACATGCTAACTCCACAGAGAAGGACCCCAAGCTGGGTGCAACCCTTGCTGTGAGGGTCAGGCAACGCTGAGTCGGCAACGCTGAGAGTTTGTTGCTTCAGGCCTCCCACCAAAGCCACTCCCCCAAGATTATCATAATGAACGTAAACAACAAACATGCTGTTGTTAGTGTTTACAGCTAGCAGCTTGTGATAAACTCAAGTGATGTGCAATAAGTTCAGGGGCAGAGTGCATGCAGGTAGGCAGACAGGTAGCTCATCCAGTCATTATAATCGGGTCAAATTAAATGATTGTTTATCTCAGTCCTGCAACAGCCACGGATAGTGGATTTTTTTTTTAAACTTTTTTTGTCAGAGCATTGATTTATTGATTACTGTTGGGATGCAATGACAATTTCACAATTTCAAAACACTTTTATTATTTTAATGTCCTCTTGGTTTTAAGTTGGTCTTATTGTTTTATTGTGTTGTTTTTATGTTTTTAATGTGTAACTGTACAGCACTTTGGTCAACTTTGGTTGTTTTTAAATGTGCTTTATAAATAAATTTGGATTGGATTGGATTGGAAATATTTCTAAATCTTTACCAACCCTGCCTGTAATGTTTTCAACAGAGGTTGTGGCTTAGTTAAAAATGTACTCATCTCCGCAGATTTGATTTGTGTTTGTCTTCATTTACAGCCTGTAATCACTATTTGTGGCATATTACAGTCTCCAAGTAACACCATCTAAAATGCTTTTTTATGTTTTTTAACAGTTATCCAAATAATCCCCTTTATTTCAGAAAAAAACCCTATTTTTTTCCACACTAGATTTAATGCCTTGCTGTTACCCATTTTGTGTAATTATTGTAATCTCGTTGCATGTAATGAGATAATAGTATTCCACATCTGTTTGCCACCGTCCTGGAAACCAGACTGTTTACTTTCCTGTTACCTCAAATACCTAATTTTTTTATGAGGAAGAAAGTTTGCATTTGCCAGTTAAATCAGTTTTCATCAACTATTAAGCAGCCTTACAGCAAGGCATTACTTTGAGATGCAAATGGAGCAAGAATATTAATGCTAATGCCGACACATATTGGCACAGTGAGCTGAGCTGTCGGCAAGAAGGGCTTAATGACAAATTTTGTCGTTTTTGGCTCTGATGGCAAACGGGCTTGTAGTGACGGAGCACATGTAGCGTTTCTCTGCTTTTCTCTGGTTAGCAAAGAGTCAACTTCATCTCCGCATACTCCCACATCCTGCAGCTAATTCTCACATTTTATCCAAGGAAAACAGAAAGTGACCTGTGTGAGGTGCACATGTGAAGGAAAGCTGTGAGCATTTCCAATTAAAGTGTGAAACAACGTGTTTTGGCCAAAAATAACTGGAATTTGGTAAATTGGCTCACTCAGTTTGAGTTTCCTCTGAGCAGCTTCCTGTTACAGTTGTGCTTGTCGATAACAAGAACTAGAAGAAAGTGCTGACCCCGTTGCTGCACTCTTACTTTTAATTGCTCTGCCAGGGATCAGTATTTTCTCAAATATTCCTCCCTCCTATCAGCGGCCATGTCTCAACCTCTGCTTTCAACACGTTCTAACGTTTCCCTTTCTGTCTTCTCGCTGCCAGCATTACCAGAGCTGGACGAGCTGACGATGGAGTGTGTTCTGGTCGAGCTGGAGAGCGTGTGCGAGGAGAAGATGCGGCAGGCCATCGAGACGGAGGAAGGCCTGGGCATCGAGTACGACGAGGACGTGGTGTGTGACGTCTGCCGCTCGCCAGAGGGAGAGGACGGCAACGAGATGGTCTTCTGTGACAAGTGCAACGTCTGCGTTCATCAGGTCAGGAAGGAAGGGATTAAGTGGCTCATCTCTTCATTCAAGCATATGTGTGTCTGGGTTTTTAAGCATCAGTTATCCTTTTGGCTTTTTTTAAAAAACCTTTTTTTTAACAGAATAAGAAAGTCACTCTAGGGAAAAAAAGCTGCTGGATGCTGAAAGCGTAAATGTAAAATACAAAATCAAGGTTGTTCAAAGACAAGGTTTCGCTGTTTTCCTCAGAGTTGCCTTTCATAAGTTAGAATAGAATAGAAAATACTCAAGTGTCTATTTTTTGTGTACAAATGGCTGAAATTTTTCTTTGGTTTGCAAAGCCTGCTATTAAAAAGGGTACATTAAAACACAATATATCACATCCAGACAGGATACATTAAAACACATTAGAAGCTGCATTAATAAGAGCACCAGGTACTCGATGGTGAGGACTGAATGAAGGTTAAACAGATATAAAACGCTGTGTGCTGAGGTAGCAAACTAGCTTCAAAAAGTAGCTGTCCATCCTCACTGGTTAAGATACTTTATGGCAATATGCGTTTTTCTTTGAACAGGGCACTTTATCATTGCTCTGATGGCAGTAGCTAAAAATGGTGATTTAAGGGATGACTGTGGTCATCTATGATTTTGCCACTTAAGCGTCGGATGTTTTGCCTTCGTGATAGGACAGTGGGGTTCGTTTGCAGCCTGTAATTGTACTACCTGGATTGAATACTTGGAAAACTTTGTCTTGCTTTTGACTCCAGGATGCAACATTAAAGGGATAGTTCGGGTGTTTTGAAGTGGAGTTGTATGAGGTACTTATCCTTTGCAGGTGTATTACCGACAGTAGATTCCCCAGTTTGGAGAAAACAAACAGAAGTACTGACACCAGAGCAAAGCAATACAGCACTGTCGATGGGGACGGCAGAAAAATGTATTTTAGCCACCTAAAAGATTTATAAAAGACATCTGTGTAGTGTACGCTATAGTTAAAATATTTTCCGACAGCAAACTGAACTGAACTGAAAGTGAAGCATATCGGTTTTGGAGAGAGCATAGATGGCAAGGTAAAGTGGTGAAAATATTCAAAATAAAGCGTACACTTAAACGGAGAGTGATTTTTTGATTTTTTTATTTTCAGGTGGCTAAAATATCTAAAATAAAAAATAATTTCTGCCGTCCCCGTCCACAGTGCTATATTGCTTTGCTCCGGTGTCGGTGCTTCTGTTTCTCCAAGCTGGAGGCGTGCCGACTGTCATCTACTGACTATGGATGAGTACCTCATATAACCCCACGTCAAAACACCCAAACTATCCCTTTAAAAGTGACTATACTTTCAATTAGGGATTGGTATACTATTTTACTCAAATTGTTCCCCCCTGATCATTGGCATGAAAGTGTGTGTACAGTAGCATTTTCACAAATGGTTCTTTGAGGCTTGAGGGTGCTGCACACAGTGCACACAGTGTTAATTGTTCTGTCGGCGCTGGCATGAACACCTTCAGGGTCATCTGTTTGCTGTTGTGACACTGGATGGAAATAGTTACCCTCAGCTGCAGACCAGAATCTCAAAAACAGGATCATTCCAGTCCCAAAATGTGACTTTCTTGCATGTATTCAGATGAAAATGCAGCTCTTTAGTCTACCAATTGCTGACTTTATTGAGCAAAAAAAAAAAAAGCTAAACGTAATGCATCTGGACACATTAAAAAAAATTGAATTTTTCATCGTAAACACATTCTTGCGCACCCAAGATACAAACAAATTTTGGGACCAGTTAATCAAAACGCTGTTCTGTAGCACCACTCCACAGGGCACCTACAGTGTTTTCCCAGTTTTTGTTAGTTAGAAGAAGAAGTAACTGCCAAGCATCGAGGTGTCATGGAAACAAACTGTAACAAGCACCGAACGAAATAGTTGCTCCCAGGGAGTATTCAGCAATATTATTGCTTTTATAGAGTGAACACATTCAACACTGACTGTCTTCAGTGAGGCTGTCGTTCTAACCTTCAGCAGGTAAAAAAAAAAACAAAAACTGAAGTCGTGTTTTATTTGATCAATAAAACCTTCGATCAGTAAAGTGCTTTAATTGCTTTTAATGAAGATGAAGTCTTTGATGTCTCATTTTCTTTCCTCTTGTCAGTATTAAGAAGTTTGTTTTTGTACTTTTACATCATTTTTATCTTCTTTAACACTATCATGATGGATTCTAGCTTTTCAGCCACATAACATGTAATGCATCCTTCTACTGTGGAGTAGGTGACTGATTGCTTATGAGACCTAGCTTGAATGTAGCAGCAATTATGTTTGAGAATGCCCAGGGGGGAGTTTCACCTTGTTGTTTCATTTACACCCCAAATAAAGGATTGATAGTTTGATTTTACTCGTTAGAAATGAGATTTGATAGATCTGACGCAGAAGTTATGGAGTAAGGAAGGCGTTAAGAATGATTCACTCCCTGCAGCACAGACAGTAAATCATATCTGACAATGAAAATATACAAGTCAGTGTGTTATTATGTTGGCATGAAGAACGTTCAGGGCACCCCAGTGTGCTAGCGGAAGAGGAAGTAGGTGGCGCATTGATGACACAATAACCTGCTGTGTTTTTAAAACAACACCAAGCGGCATTTTGAAAATGTCTTGCTTCCGTAAGTCGATTGAAAGAAAGGTTTAGGGTGGGGACGATAACATGTGGAGGACCTGTTTAAGAGTGCTTGTTTTTTTGTGTTATTGGAGCAACGGTGAGCGTAACCGTTTAAGGAGCTGTAAGATGAGGCACAAAGGGAGAAACGAGGAGTGTTGTGCCATGTGTTAATTTGCTAATTTTATATGATAAACAGCAGACTCTAATTGCTTTTTAGGTTTTCGGTTTACATGCAGCAACCACAGAAAGTATGCAAATATGAAAAGTATTGAGGCAATAAGGTGGCCTTGTGGTGCAGCTGGTTAAAATCCTGTCTGGGTTGAAATCTGGCCTGTTTTAAATCATCGTTCCTTCTTTCCAGTCTGGCTCCCCTCTTACTTCTTTATTGAAGTAGTTTCAAAAAGTGAGAAACATATTTATTTAAAACGATTTGGTAAAAAGTTATACAGAAGCCAGCAGCTTTTCCTATTATCCATTTCACAATGTCCATGTGCATTCACTGTGTGTTCTGGGTTTAATTTCCTGATGGCACGGCCTGTGAGTACATGGCACAGAAGCTGACTATCAAACCTCAGATGCTGGAGCTCCTTTGCAGTTGGTGACAACATCCCTTTAATAAAGAAAAATGAAATCATAGAATAAATAGTACGGCTGCCCCCTTGTAGTCGATTCGGAGTTTTAGCCTTCGTTGACCAAGATTTCGGTAGATGATTAGTTTTTTTTTTTTTTTTTTTTCATTTCATTCTTTTTTCATGCTGAATGACTTATTTTTGAGAAACGTATGAGCACATCTCTGACAAACATAAGATTTAAAGTGGTGCTTTTGTGTGATTTTTGTGGAGAAACTCAGTTTCACAGATCTGTTAATTAAATCAAATAATCAATTAGTTTGCGAAGTATATGAGCGTTAGTCGATTAAGAATTTCTTTGGTCAAAGACAGCATTAGTGAATAGTGACTGTAACAGATGTTTCTAAAGCAAATTTCTAGTTGCTGCAACTTTATTTTCTGAAATGAGCTGAAAGCATTGAATTGTTATCTTGTATGGTCTTTTAATATGTCACTTTATTTCCCATAACAGCTTCTCACCTTCTTATTGGGCAATCCATGTCAAACGAATAGGTTGAGATTTTTGGGAAATACACTTACATTTATAATATGTATTGTAATTTTGTAATGTAATATTTATAATACATTTATCTTCTTGTCAAGAGTTCGATTGATAAAAAGAAAAAGATTAATACCACTCCCTTATCTGTCCACTAAATGTGAAGCTAGCAGCTGGTTAGCTTAGCATAAAGCCTTGAAAGGGGGAAACAACTAGGGTGGTTCTGTCCAAATGCAATAAAATTGGCCTACCGGCTCCTTTTAAAGTACAGTAATTAACACATTATTACCTCCTTCCAAGGCCAAGGTTATGTTTTCACCAGCGTTTGTTTGTTTGTCTGTCTTACTCCACAAGTTTGCGATGGATTTGAATGAAATTTATTGGCAGGGTGGGGTGTGGCACCATGAGCAATCTATTAAATTTTGGTGGAGATCTGGATCATGATCCGGATTCAGGAATTTTTGAAGGATGCCGATTAGCCGTAACATTAAGACCACTGGGTATAACACATGCAGTGTAACTAATGACGCGTGACCCAGGGGCAACTGTAGAGTCGCCATATTTTCACATCAAATCTCTGAAATTAGAGTCGAGTTCCACCAAAGCACACTTGGTGATTGTTGGAAAAAGTAATGATGATGGTTTAGATGAGTTTTATTCTGTTTCTGTCCAGTTTGAATGAAGTGTTTCATGATGCTCTGCTATGTACAGCTGATCTTAAGAGAAACAAAAATACACATAGATGATGACGCAAGCTGAACAGAGATGGGGGCAATCGTACTTGGGCACCTTGGCAGAGGTCTGTGGTCTCCGAGTGCCATTGTAATATCTTGTTTTTTAATCTGTACAGTGCCCGAATATCTGGATTTTGTCACCTTCAGACAGAGCTAGTCATTAAGTGTCTATACTCTGTGATGTGAAGACTATTTCTTCTGTTAATAATTGATAAGTTGCCCACTTCACGGATATTGTATACCATGATACCATGAAAAAAGGAAGCCTGCTTATCTGGATGCCATGTGTGATGAGGATCCAGCCCTTCAAAATAACAATATTTGAAATATAAAGTGTATTTCTTTGTCTTCTCCACATCATCACCCATCCTAACTTTCCTTTCTCTCCTCTTCGTGTGGTAGGCGTGTTACGGCATCCTGAAGGTGCCCCAGGGGAACTGGCTGTGTCGGACCTGCGCTCTGGGCGTCCAGCCCAAATGTCTGCTCTGCCCCAAGAGAGGGGGGCCCTCAAGCCCACCCGCAGTGGAACCAAGTGGGTCCACGTCAGCTGTGCCTTATGGATCCCTGAGGTGAGACTCAAGGAGAGGCACAGGAGCTGGTATCCAAATATAGTATGGTGTAGATAACTGTTCCAGTTTCCTTTTGTCAGGCTTTCCCCTCAGTGCTTAAGGTAGTCATTTTTATGCATGTCGTGTATCTGGCGCAGGACTTTATTCTTCCAATCAAAGATAGGCCTAGCGGTGCGATCTCGATCAAGTGTTGAATATTGGTGCTCAGTGACTCAAAAGAGTGTTTGTTGGTTGTAGCAGGATCAGTTATAAAGCCATGTCATGCCATCCGTGTCATACTAGCTTGTCGTAAAGGATAACAATCCAAACTTGCACTAAATTTTGGCGAGGAAAAACTTGAATGGTCAATTTCAAAGGGGTCCATTGACCTCTGACCTCAAGATATGTGAATCAAAATGGGTTCTGTGGGTACCCACGAGTCTCCCCTTTACAGATGTGCCCACTTTATGATAATCACGTCATAGATAAGTCAGCACACTGACAACTGTTGGGACTGCCTTGTTATTATTTGAGTATATTTTTATGCTAAATGCAGTGTGAGGGTTTCTGGATGAGATTTGTCCAATAATAGATACAGTATATACATACATTTGCATAAAGAAAGCATATTCATCCATTCCCATGTTGATAAGAGTATTAAATACTTGACAAATCTCGCTTTAAGGTACATTTTGAAGAGATAAGAAATGCGTGATTCATTTGCAATTAATCCTGATTACCTTCGGACAATCATGCAGTTAATCACATTCAGTATTTTAATCGATTGCAGCCCTAGTAAATACCCATCTATCCAACATTAACTCTGTGGAGTCAGCAGCTGAAGAGACAAACTCTTGTTAATATGTGATGTTGAAAGTGTGTTAAAACAAGGACGGTGCTCTTGGACGAGGCGTCTCCTCCATAAAAGACAACCACCTGAAAGACTGTGTGGTGGTGACAACCCACACAGTGCTCCTTTTTGACTCCTGCACCTGTGTTTTTACTGAACTTCACTTTGGCTTTTCTCATCGTCACCTCAAAAGACACGGCATCCATCTCTGAAAAACGCTTAGCCTTACTGCACACTCTTTCAGGTTCAGGGCTTTTCTTTTCCACCAATTGCATTGACAGAAACATGCTGTTACCTACCATTCATGTTTCTCAAAAGACTGCAGACTAAACCTTTTCTTCAACCTAAGAAGGAAAGAAAATCTCTCCCATGGAGCATAAATATGGTAGATCACTGTAATGGAAGATAAGTGTAGATGGTGCTTGTCAAACATTCTGTATGCATATAAACTGCAAAATAAACTGGATTCATGTGCTGTTCCTTTAGGTCTTAATGGGGAACATTTGTACAGGTTGAGAGTTAAATAGACTCAACAAAGTTATTCATATGAACAATCAGTTATATTGGTCCAAACATGTTCTCATAAGACAATTAAATTTCCAAGTATCCAGTAGAGAAGAAGGAAAATAAAATGTTTTTTCCACATTGTAGCAAAAAGAAATTCCTCTGATGGGGTTGTGTGGCCATTAAACTGAAGTGCATTGAAACAAGCGATGATGCTGTACTTTAAATTTAACATATGCAGTATAAAAAAGGTACCAAGGTACAAAAAGAAAAACACTTCCTACGTGACTCTATGCTGCAGTTTCTTTGACTTGAGGTTCAGTTTAGCATACAAATAGTCATTTTTCTGTAGATCTATTCGCAAAGTTGCAGGTATTGTTGGACTGGAGAAGTTTTGATACTATTTGGTAATGGGTAATTTCAGTTGATACTTTAAAGGTATTGAGTTTTGATAAGGGGTTAAGGGGTATTGACTCCTCTCAATACTATAAAAAAAACAAAGTATTGCTCCACTGCTGTTTAGAAAGGACACACCATAGAAACACAGATCATAATGTTACTTGTTTCTATGCCCATTTGAAGTTGTTAACTCGGACTGTTAAAACGTCATTATTTCAGAGGAGAGATGATCACAGTGACCTATCTTTTGATGTACATACTGTATGGACTTGTTAGTTTACTTTTAAAGGTCCAAAACAACTTAATTTGCAGGACATGTGGTCTAGATTTTGAGAAACACTCACACCTGTCAGGTTTTTTTTTTTTTTTTTTTTTCACTTGGGTGTCTTTGTTTACAGTAAATGCTTAAAATACTTGATTTAGCTTCCACAGTCAAAACCTCACTCTCATCAGTCTGCAGGTAATGTAAATAGATTCACGAGGAACCTGTTAGTCAAGCACGTAGCCAAGCCGCCGCTCATTTCCACTTGACGTGTCTTGATGATACCTTTAGGAAACATCTCATCTGAAAGCTCCAAATGGACATAAAGCAGCCGCTTAGTATTTCAGAGTTTCAGGGATGGATGTTGCTTCATGCTTTACACACACCTTTAAACTGTTACGGCAGTCAGTCATGTGTCTTCAGCCTATTCAGGAGCACACTCCACCAGCAGATTCCTCAGTAATAGAGTGACTTTTGGCAGCTCAAACCTTTTACTTCTAATTGCCTTCTGTCACCCTTGATTGGGCTAATTGTTTTCGTTACTCCGTTCGCTTTTGTTTTCTCTTCCTACCGTGGAGGAAAAAAAAAGATAATTTGCATGCTGTATGTGCATTTGTGTGTTTGTGCGCGTGTTCCCATATGTGCTGCTCGCCTGAGCTAAAGAGGCTCCAACAGCAGACGTCTACACAAATAAACGTGACACACACATCACAACACTGGCTAGTGGATTTCTACGGAATATGATAGTAGTGGAAATTTCCAGAAAAGAGGCTCAGTGTGTGAGAGTGCCATTCATAGAGAGCTGGATTGGATGCATGCTTGTGTGTGTGTTTGTGTGCAGGAACACACCACCCAGCCTTCAAACGATACAGCCCCCCTGCAGTGCTGTGTGTATGGCTGCCGTCTGCCCTCTGCCTTCAACCCCTAGAGAGAGGTCCCTCTTTAAACGGCTTTTCACAACACACACACACACACACACACACACACACACACACACACACACACGTACACACATTCACAAAGACACGGATCCCCTCTTTTTAAAATGCCTTTTCATTTAACACTGTGATTTCCACCCATTTCCACTGAAGTGATTTCAAATTTTGTCAGTTTTCCATCAACCAGCTTTGAAATGTGAACCAGTTTGGGCTGGAATATGCTAATCAGGGAATGGGCGTGTTAAAGGCCTGCATGTGCTTACACATGCATGGTAATTATTAAGGCGGTCAAATTTAATGTGATAATAATGCGTTAACGCAAACTTCCAACAGCAAAATTTCTTTAATGCATTAACTCAACTTGTTTTGAGATTTTAGTGGGCTCAGTTTTAAAGCTAGAGTCAAGATACTGGTATCATATAAAAATAAGGAACAACAATATAGGTTTATATTTGTTTAGTTTGCCCTGCTTTTGCTAGAAAGTTGGATAATGTATAGGCAGATCAGCATCTCGTCATGCTCTTCTTTAGCTTTAGTTAGTTATTGGTTCAATACAACCAATCTTTTTTTTTTTTGTTTTTACTTTTATGGTAGATTTTCTCCATTTCTCTCCATATTCATGGAGGTTTATGATTTCCTTATGTGGGCTTTAAAAAGTTAGTTTTTGTTAATAGATAATTGAATGGCAGGTGTTTTGGTATATTTTTCCTAATGCATTAATAGTCTTGACTACTGTCAAAATTAATGTGTTAGCCTAAATTCGTTTCACCGCCACTAATTTCTGTAATGCATTAAGACTTTTTGCATTTTGTAGGTTGTCACAGACTCATTTTTAAAGCTAGAGTGAAGATAATGGCACCATATGAAACAAGAAAAACCTAATGAGTCCACTGGTAGCAAATGTCATAGTAGCTTGTCTGGAAGGAGGCTAAATTATGCTTCACACTTGCGCTAAATTTTGGCAAGGAAAAACTGATATGGTCAATTCAAAGGAGTCCACTGACCTCTTAAGATATGTGAATGTAAATAGGTTCTCTGGGTACCCACCAGTCTCCCCTTGACAGACACTTTATGATAATCACATGCAGTTTGGGGGCAAGTCATAGTCAAGTCAGTACACTGACAGCTGTTGTTGCCTGTTGGTCTGCAGTTTGTCATGTTAAGATTTGAGTATATTTTTTATGCTAAATGCAGTACCTTTGTGGCTTCTGGACAATATTTGTCATTATTTTATATTGTTAATTGATTTCCAATAATAAATATATTCATACATTTGTATAAAGCAGCATATATGCCCACTCCCATGGTGATAAGAGTATTAAATACTACATTTTGAACTATAAAAATGTGCGATTATTTGTGGACAATTGTGATTAATCACAATAAAATATTTTAATTGATTGACAGCCTTAGTATATGTATACACACGCGCGCACACACACAGAGAAACCTACAGCCCTGACTTTTTGAGTATTGATAAACCAGTAGAAGAGGATAAGGTGGAGGAATTGTGCGTGTGTGTGAATAGTGCAACCTCTCTGATTCAAAAAGTGGAAATCCTTTTGCCATCGATCACTTTGCACATCGGCTGTATAAAAGAAGCGAACATTGACGGTGACAGCTGTGGCATCATTGTCTGAATGGCACTTTCTATTGACATCCTCAATGGAGTGAAAATTGACCTCTACTCCGATCGAGTGTGCTGTACAAAAGACATCAATAATAACAGAAAGAGCTGAGGCCGTGCGCTTGCTCTGTGAACGAGCAGACGAGAGGAGGGAAAGAAAATCCGATATAAGTACAAGTGGATGGAGAGAGGGAAGGGCACAACCCGCGGAAATCAGTCGTCAGCCGGTTAATGCAAGCGTGAAGGACAAGGAGAGAGGGAAATGCCAGGGTTGTGAGAACAAGTGAATGTGGAAGAGGTGGAATGGTGTTTGGAAAGAAACAGGCACCGGAGGAAGGAAGGAAGAAATGGCACTTTGGAGATGAGTGCTCTCCACACTGTTCTGCATGGCTGGTTGGCACAGGTCAATGACTTTTTGGTTGTATTTGGTGGAGAAGGGTTTGGGGCCAAAGCTGTTCTGAATAGACCGCTCAGAGAGAGTGAGTCACACTGGGCTTTACAATCCTGTTTTTCCAAGAAGCACAGGTGTCTCTGCTCCGGGTCCAAGGACAGAATTCCTCATTCCAGATCTTGGCCTTTCAAATTGAAGACACTGAATAAATTATCATTCAAGCTACAATAAGTTGATTATTATAATTGAGTGGATGGTTTGCTTGAAATGGTTCAGATGAAATCATTTTATAAAGTGAGGGCTGAAGTTAATCCAGATACTTTGTGCTAAATAAAAAGATGGGTGATGCGTGATCTCCAGCTAGTAGTTATTGATTCATCTGTATTAATGAAATAACCTAAGAAGTACCAATTTTAATTTTGATTTATTATTTTGTCCATCCATCCGTCCAGTCCATTCTTGTGAAATAATATCTCTGAAACTCGTGGAGGGAATTTCTTCATGTTCGGCCCCTCCATGTACGTCCACTTGGACTCAAGGACGAACTGATTAGATTTTAGTGGTCAAAGGTTGCTGTGACCTCACATCCATCTCACTCTTATGAAAGTGATATCTTAGGAATGCCTAATTTTAGTTATCTATTAACGGTTTGGTCTATAAAGTGGTAAAAAAAATACCCAATACAGGTTTGTCAGAAGAATATGTCTTCATATTGCTTGTTTTTTGACTCACTATCCAAAAATCCAAATATATTCAGTTTACATTTTTATTTTTCAGACAAAAAAGCAAATCCTCACTTTTGAGAAGCTGGGACTACAATATGTTTCATTCAGTATGTTTCACTTAGCTTTAATAAATGAGGCAACTGATTAATTTTATGTCAACACTTTCTTTTGATGGACTGATTATTTAATTGAATAGTCATTTCAGCACTAAAATATATTCAGATGAAACCTGTTGTGATAACTGCCATGAGTGTTATTATGACGATGATGAACAAAAACAATTAATCTCCACACAGTGTTGATTGTTCATTACAATCCGTGCTTTGTATCAGATGTGTGTGTTTCTACCTGTTCCCTGCAGGTGAGTATAGGCTGCCCAGAGAAGATGGAGCCCATTACCAAGGTGTCCCACATCCCCGCCAGCCGCTGGGCCCTGTCCTGCAGTCTGTGTCGAGAACACACAGGAACCTGCATACAGGTACATCACATAAACACTCATCACTGCGTCCGCCGTGCCTTATGTTGTTATGAAGTGACCTCACTGGCTTAGAGTTAAACAAACATCCAGTCAAGTTCATGTTTTCAGACTTTTTTCTTTAATCATGTCCAAAACCTGACGTGAACACTGATAAAACGCATTTAGTCGCCACTTGCAGTAACTTTAAGCTCGGTTAAGACCTGAGGTTGAGCCTCCACTTGTGCTTGTTGGGCTGTCACTGTAACGGCAGTTTCCTTCTGTGGAGAAGGAACATAATTAGCACTGTATTTGTTTTTGTACGCTGCTTTTCATGCATGTTGGTCATGCTGTTATGAGTAGGCGATTTAGAAATCTGGCTGCTACATCAGCACCACGGACAGCGCCATGGATTTATCAATACACATTGCATTAAAATGAATACACATTTATCAATACACAGCCAACATGTTTGAATTTTGTTCTGATGGCTGCCGTCCACTGTAAAGAGCCGTACAGATGAGCTTTTCACTTCATTCCTCCTCTTCATCCTTTTTCTTCTTCTTCTTCGTCTTCTTCTTCACATTATTCCAATCTTTATGCCAAGTGCATGCATGCTGTACGTCATCTGCAGGTGGCGTTGGAATGAAAACAAGCTTCAAGAAAATTGTTGAAAGTTTTAATTGGGTAGAAATTCAATATTAAGGTTTAACTTTTGGAGTTCATCCTTACAAACAGATGGATGCACATTTTGACATAAAGCCTTACAGGCACACCTACACATAATAGTACACATAAGCGCAGCGGAGCAAATTGTTTTAAAGTATAAACTCAACACACTCACTCACATAAAATGTCTCTCAACAACACGGATCATCGTAGTTCTTAGCCTCCCGCTGGGCTCGTGGATCTGTTTGAACCCGGCACCTCTTAAACATGCTGCTGAGTACGCAAACAAAACCCCCGCTGACACACTAACACTAACACATTTTACAGCTATTAGCTGGCGGACCATCCAGCTTTAAAAGTGCCCTCAAGGTGAGCTGGATTCCTGAAGCCCTACGCTCGCTTTATACACACACAGTATGTGCTGGATGTATATGACCGTGTCTACTGACAAGTGTGTCCAGATGCTTGTTTGTGCAGTGGTGAGGGCGTTTGCTGTTACAGTATTGATGCTTTAGATTAACACCGAGTCCTTGAGGCAGAATCGCCCATAGGGAGGGAGTTTCTCTCTCCTGTTTCCATGGCTGGAGGCAGGCGGCTGAACAAACACACTCACTGATGAGATGCCACCTCACACAGGAGGTGGAGATGCAGCGCTACACGGCACCGTGAGCAGCAGGAGTCCTGTGTAGGCTTTTAATGCAGCGCAAATAAAATGGCAAATCAGTTTTCTGTCTTGAAGGATTTAAGCACAGGAGAGTCTGAAAGAGAATAAAAAATATGTTGTCAGTCTTGATTTTACAAGATTTTCTTGTGTGTTTAATGCACAGTAGGTCAAACAGCTCAGGCCAGAGCCTTCCCTTCTAGACTATTTTTTATAGTGTAATCCACGTTGCTCTAATGTACTTTTGGTCATTTTGTCTTTTAGCAATTTGATGATAACAAACTTTTGTTTGTCTAATGACACCTTCCTGTGTCTCTTTTCATGTGCTGACTCATAATGATAGTCGGGTGTCTCAGAGTGTTCAGATTTTGTATTTACGACTTGCTGTATTAATTGGCAAGGTCTCCATGTGCAATGAGACCTCCTAGTTATTGCTTTATTAAACAAAAGGTAGACTGGAAAGGTCAACCAGTCAAGCCTGTGCTGTATTTGTTACATTATAGTGACACGGTAAAACACCACTCTAGTAGTTAAGAAAGTACATGTTTGAAGGTTTTCTTGGTTTGGTTAGTTTTAGTTGTCTTCACAGATTTCAGAGGAATATGGCAGCCTGTGAAATTTAAAGACTTATAGCCATGTTATAGATACAACGGGTGAATATGTAGCTAAAACTAAAGTTATTAGCTGCAACAAGATGACAACACATACAGTATGTAATACTCTCCTACAAAGTGAAATAAGAGGATTTTAACAATCGTAAAGATCTTTACATCACAGACATTTGGTTTTTCCAGAGAGCTTAACTTATCGCACTGTTGCCTGGGGATATATAGGATTTTATCGTGGATTGCAATAAAAAAAAACAGCTTGAAAAAGTGTCTAGCTCACCATCAGGGTAGTGAAGTGAAAAAAACAGCCTTGATTTAAAATACAGGAATAATCAATTAAGAAAGAACAGACTCAGTGTTTATCCTTCATGTTTGCAGGGGGACCATATGATTGATGATTACTTTATTCAAGATTGTTTTTCACTAAACAGGATGTTCACTAAAAAAAGATGTGTCCTATCTGTGATGCAATAAATGCATGTTTCTTCACAAAAATCTAAGGTATAATGATACCATATATGACATATTTTAATTGTTATCGTAATAATATCATGAATCACAGTTAGTTTGGCTAGGAGACTTGATTTTCATGCCTACTGTTGCCACTCTGTTGTTAGGTCTGTACCATGTGAGACACCACATGAAAGGCTTAAATTCAGACAAATCAATGTCTGAGGGGGGGAAAAAACCATTCAAATGAATATTGAGATAGTCCACGTAACCCTAGATTCCCACTGGGCATGAAATGTTTGTTGATTTGAGGAAAATCAAAGGTTTTGAAACTGAATAGATACAATATAGCCGAGTTCTCCATCCAAGGATTAAAACTGCGTGATATTGGCTGAGCTGTCATGTCTTAAAATCAATAATTTCATCAGGATTTCTTCACTTGACAGGGTTAGAATTGGAAAGGTAGGGTTCGATTTGTATGACCAATGTCTCACTCCAAGGCATGTCAGTTTGAGTTTTTAAATTCTGCCAAAAAAGATATCTGGGGTATCCATCCATCCATCTTTCACCGCTTACCCCATTTGGGGGGTTGTGGGGGGCTGGAGCTGATCCCAGCTGCCATTGGGCGAAGGCAGAGGGGGTACACCCTGGACAGGTTGCAATCCATCGCAGGGCACTTAGAGACAGATATCATTCATACTCACATTCACACCAATCATCATCAATTAACCTGCATGTCTTTGGACTGTGGGAGGAAGCCGGAGAACCCGGAGAAAACCCACACTAACACGGGGAGAACAAGTAAACTCCACACAGAAGAGGCCCAATGGATTCAAACCTGCGATCCTCTTGTTGTGAGGCGTCAGTGCGCAACACCCAGCTGCAGCCCAGATGTAAATTAAAAATTAAAAAAATCTTTGAAATTGCTGCTGTCCTCATGAGCCTGTGTCCAGTGGCCAGCTCTGAATTATCTAGAACTGCTCAACAGATGTGTGTGGGAAGTAATGGTCTTAGGTGTTATGTTTGTTATCAGACAAATTAAAACAGTCTGAGTTGCTTCTGTGCCTAACATCAAAAATGATTAAACTGATGAATGAATAATGTAGGTTCGTAGAGTAGGTGTGTTGGAAATCTAATTGAAATGAAAAATATGAATGTTGAGCCAGCAGGGGTTTCTGTCTTTGTCAAAAACATGCCTCTGCATTTTTATGCTTCTGTGTTGGCCAAAGCCGACGAAAGCTGTGGCCCAGGGATGCTTTATGTTTCAGGTTGTCCATCTGTCCGTCCCACTGGCATGAACACAATATTAGAGGAGCGACCGAAGACAATTTCTTCACATTTGACGTCGAACTTGGACTCAGGGATGAACTGATTCGATTTTGGTGGTCAAAGGTCAAGGTCACTGTGACTTATCTCCGTCTCACTCTTGTGAACACGATATCTCAGGAACGCCTGGAGGGGATTTCTTCAAATTTGGCACAAACATCCACTTGAGCTAATTGGATTTTGGTGGTCAAAGGTCAGCGTGACCTCATAAAACACATTTAATATGCTTATTATGACAATTTCATACGAATGTCTAATTGGATAAAATGATGAAGTGATGACATTTTGGACAGACATGGATGTAAACTGCAAGTTTACGGGTTGGTGGAGGCATACATAAGGCGGCAATTCTGGTTTATCAGACTTCTAACACTTACAATTATGAATGATCTAAAGACCAACACTGTGTGTTGTGGAGTGAAAAGGTTCATTGTTCAGTGTGAAGAATAAGACACGTATCAAGCGACTTACTCCTGCTTACAGCAAAGTTTAGCCGTACAGTAACTTAATTTTTTGTGAGTGAAACATCATTAACACAATTTATTGTATTAAATATATAAACAAAGGGATAAACCAATTGTACAATGGCTGAACTCGGACCAAATGAAAAAGAAAGCCAAACTGGAGCAGGGAGGAGCGTCTGCTGTTGATAGAACAGGTATATTAGAGGAAATATTAAATTTTGCTTTCAACAGTTTGATAAAAATGTGCCCAGATCTCTCTCATAGGGAAAAATAGAATATGATTAAATGAAAAATATGATTAATATCCTTTTTCTTCTTGTTACCTCATGCAAAGGTTTAAAGATAACAAGCATGTTGTTATCCACAAACACCTAAAAGTACTCTCAGCATGGGCAGTGATAAAAAACATTATTAATGAACCCCTGCCAGAACTGAGCAGGTGCAGTAGGAAAGGCCAGATGAGTAGTTTTTGCGACGACTCTTATCGAAATGTACCAAACAACACATCTAATCAGCTCCACGCTGTGTTCAACCTTTTGCCTTTTGACACCAAATAAGTGAGAGCAGCTGCAGCATTTGGCAAAGTTGGTAATAAAATGGCTCCACAGTGTAGACTGTAACTCCACTGTAACAAGATGATGTACCAATCCTGGTGATATGTCAGTATTGGATCTCGACTTTTGTTCCTCCCTCCTGATTTTTCATACCATCATCAACCTTTTTTGCACAGCTGACCATTTTTATACGTTTTTGTGGTTTGTCATGGATTCATATACATGTTCAGAAGATATATATATGTATATATATATATATATATATATATATATATATATATATATATATATATATATATATATATATATATATATATATATATATATATTTAGTAGGATGTAGTTCCTATTAAAGGTTTTTGCAGATTTAGCATGAATAAGGATAAGCTTAGCTTCCTAATTTTCTGATTTTTATGTGTTAAATCTGGGGTTGTCAATCCATAGTTAATGGCAAATTATATTTTTACATGTTCAAAATGTATCTTAAAGGGAAATTTATCAAGTATTTAATGCTCATATCTACATAGGAGTGGGCAATTATGCTGCTTTATGCAAATGTATGTACAGTGTATATTTATTACTGGAAATCAATTTACAACACAAAACAAAGACAAATATTGTCCAGAAACCCTCACAGGTACTGCATTTAGCATAGAAAATATGCTCAAATCACAATATGACACACTGCAGCCCAACAGGTAACAACAGCTGGCAGTGTGCTGGCTGGACTATGACTTGCTCCAAACTGCATATTATTATCATGGAGTGGGCACATCTATAAATGGGGGGCTCATGGGTACCCATAGAACCCATTTTTATTCACATATCTTGAGGTCAGAGGTCAATGGACCCCTTCGAAAATGGCCATGCCAAAATTTGGAGCATTATTCAACCTCCTTCATGACAAGCTGGCATGACATGGTTGGTACCAGTGGATTCTTTAGGTTTTTTAGCTTCATATGATGCCATCTTCACTCTAGCCATAAAACTTAGTTCGCTTCAACCTAAATTACTTGCAAGAGTTCAGTAGGCTTTACTGTTACCAACGAGCTGCTGTGTATGTGTTGTTGAAGAAAGCAGCTGAGCCAGAGAACGGGAGAGGAAAGGTAGTTTGTGGAAACACAAGTTGTTTTCCAGACGGAATAGTTGGAAGGATCAGTCAGCTTTTTGTCACCACGCTCATAAACAACACAGCGAAGAGAGTCACCATCCTGCTGAATGCTGGACTCCTCTGAAAAGTACACACACCGACCTGCACACACTCCCCCACACACACACGTTGACAAGTATGCACGTACATGCACACGGTGACAACAACACACAGCCGCACACAAAATCACACCATGCCTGGAGGGACTCAGTGGGAGGCCGCCTCTTAGTATGACCTGTAATGGATAGCACTGAGAAACACACACACACGCACACACACACACACACACATCCCAAGTTACCGAAATGTCAGCAGAAATGGGGGAACCGTGTTTGTTGTGACTTGGCTTGTCTTTCTGCTTTGCTGCACTCATATTGGAACCTTGATAACACAACAAATGGGCCGAAAATGACACTTTAAAACAAATAGCTGTGACAAAGTGTCTGAGAAATTGGAGAAAAATTGTGTCTGTGCTGTGTTTGTGTGTGTGTGTGTGTGTGTGTGTGTGTGTGTGTGTGTTTACATCTATGTGTGCTTCCGAGAAAGAGAGTAAGAGTAGTAACAAAAAACGGTTTGTTTTCTACTAAGCATTTCAATCTGCTTTTCTTTTTAATGAACCCTCCTGCCTTATGATCTCCACTGCAAGAACCTTCCCATGGAACTAGGAACCTTTTGAGGAACTCCCTGCATTTCCACCACAGGGACCAGGGTCTAAATTAAGGATTTACATTTTACAGGGCCTTTTTACCCCCAAAAAAGGCCCTGGTTGGGGGGTAGTAGTTTCTGAAAGTACCAGAACTTTTGGGGTTGATTTTTGCAGCACCGCTGATTAATCAAACACACACACTCCATGTAAGACCATTTTAAGGCGAGGGGAGAGCATTTCTCTTTGTTTGATAACACTGAAAGTGCTGCTGTTTTTGCCTCATTTAAAGAAAAAGACAAGAGATGGTGAGGGTTAGCGCTTCAAGAGGGAGACAGCACGGTGGTGCTGTGAATGAGATAAATCAAAGTTATTTTCTGAGTGTTTCACGAGGGTTTTGTTCTAAAGCACAAATAAATAACCATCAAACACTCAACAGATGATTTACTGTGGAGACAGATGCTCTTAGTTTAATTTTCCTCTGTTGTGTTTCATTCATTACGTCCAGCGTTCATCAGTAAATACGATGCAGCAGTAAATGTTGTTGGAGCGAGACAAAACCTTTTCTTTCTTCAGCATGTTTTTTAGATGCTGCGACAACCAGCAGCCGTTTTCTCATGTCATGTTGCTTTTTCATACATCAGCGGACTAATTCGCCTAATCTTCGCAGGTCTTGAGACCATGATGAAAACCACAGTGGGCTGAAGGAACCTTTTAGTTCCTTGAAAAGTAGTTCCTGGGACTAAAAGTCCCAGATGGAAACTTGGCTCTATAATACATTTGTTTTTTGCACTGTTATTCTGTCTTTGCCCTTAACTGGATTTGCTCTCTTTCTTCCCCTCTCAGTGCTCCATGCCCTCCTGTATCGTGGCCTTCCATGTGACTTGCGCCTTCGACCACGGCCTGGAGATGAGGACCATCCTGGCAGAGAACGACGAAGTGCGTTTCAAGTCCTTCTGCCTGGAACACAGCTGCACCGCTGGCAACAGCAGTACAGCAACCAACAACTTCTCCAGTTTGACCGGTGTGAGCAACGGCAACCACGCCACCGCTTCCACCACCAATGGGGCACACACCGCTGCCAAACCCGACTGGGCCACCACGGGTGTCAGTTCTGAGCTCCGGCCGGACCATCAGCACCAACCAAACATCAGCAGTGACCCGGAGCAGAGGCCGGTACTGTACCCGATTTCAGTGTCGGCATCAGAGAGAGCTGAGCGGGACCAGCTGGAGAGAGAGAAGGTGAGCCAGAGGAAACAGAAGCTCCAGGAGCTGGAGGATGAGTTTTACCAACTGGTGGACCCCAGGGAGGTGGCCGAAAACCTGGCGCTGCCCGTCTCCCAGGTACGTTAAACCATGAAACAATATGATTTGTCATATGAAATGATAAAAAATTACACCAAGCACTGGTCATCCACTGTGATAGATACACCTCCATGTGCACCAAAATACCTTATTCCACCAGACAGTAAGTCAGGGATCAATATGCAAATACTGTGATAATGACATTAGATGGAAAGTTTCATTTCTGTCCACGAAGCTGAAGCCTCTTGTGATTGGCTGGAGATGGCTGGAGAATATTGCCTGGTCTGACTAAAGGCAATAAAGCGGTAGAGCAATTCACAATCTTATGAAATATATGAAGTAATAAGAAATTATAACTTGATAAGGTCTCACCATTTGCCCACACATTATTCAAACAGCTAATCATATATTAGTTCCACAAATATTAATTAAATGTAATCAGATGTGATATTGATGAGTCGCATTTGGAGTGCCGGATCGAGTGCGTCAAATAAAGTGCTCCCTGTTCACAGGTAAACTGTCTGATAAATCACAGGCTTTTGTTTAGAACAAGCTGTGATTAACTGGCCTTTGCTTTCCAAGCGTAGTTATGGATGCAGGCAAGAGCTTTTTTCACTTTAAAGGAACACTACATCTCTAAACCAACAGGTTTTTATATGTGGGGATGAAAACTGTTTCTTGTTTATGGAGTAGTTGTTATTATTGAGATTTGTATATTCAAAGCAGTTTTTTAAGTACAATTTCTGTCAGTTGTTTTGGGTGTAATAGAACTATAATGCATTTTAACATAGTTCCATAAATCAGTTTTCTTTGCTGTTTAATTAGTTCATTCATTTTTGTCTTGTCTTGCTTTTTCATGCTGAATGACTTATTTTCAATATTTTCAAGAAAGTTAAGAGCACATGTCTGGTAAACACAAGATTTAAAGTGGTGCTTCAGTGTGATTCTTTGTGGAGAAACTCAGTTTTACAGATCTGTCAATGAAATCATCAGTCGATGAGTGTTAGCCCTGGGCCAGACCAGACGCGTCAGGAGCGCATGACGGCCGCGTTAACTTGTTTTTCATTTCGGCGTCCATGTTAACACCTTAGAGCTGCCAAACATGCAACTCGTGCGGCTCGGCTGCGTGTCTCCTAGAGATTCAAGGTATCGCCTATTTTTGATGCGAGCCACGTGCTGTTCACAGCAGCAACATACAGTGAAAGTGATTATTTGACTGTATATTGACATCATATCAGCAACATCACTACAGTTTCTACTATTTCTGTAGAAAATGTCATGGACATGAAAAAAGTAAGGATTTAATTTTAAATCAACACTTCCTGCTTACATTTCAAAATAAACCCCCCCAAGCATTTACTTTTTACAGAACTCCTTCATTTGTTAACACAAGGCTTTTATTCTGAAATATGTGCAGGACAGTGTTGTAGAACAGACTAGACTATTATTTACAAATGATCACATGTCACATTATAAATTACATGATAATGAAATGAAATGGCCATAATGAAAGTCAGAGTCATGCGCGCCCCACGTGGCTCGTATGGCCCAGAGGCTGAGAATTTCTTTTTCATTGACAGCATCACTACAATCCTCTGATTTTCAAGAGAAAATTGTAATTTAATAAAACATGGGAATATTTTGTCTCTTCTTCAAGGTGGACTTCTTATATCAGTTCTGGAAGATGAAGAGGAAGGCCAACTTTAATCGACCTCTGGTGACCTTAAAGAGGGATGAGGTGGACAACCTGGCCCAACAGGAGCAGGACGTTCTCTACAGACGCCTCAAACTCTTCACACACCTCCGACAAGACCTGGAGAGGGTGAGTAGGAGATGTGTTTGTGTGTGTTCGGTATGAAGCCTGTCGAAGTTGTTTCTTGTGTGGTGCATTATTCTGATAGGAGATCATTTTCCATATTGTGGGTATATCAGTGTGTTTGCACATGCAGATATATACATGCTCAGTGCTCAATCCAGCTGCGCTGCTCATGTTTAAGGGGTAATTTACATTTTTCAGAGCGTTAATTAAAATGATCATTGACAGTATCATATAAAGTTGATTTTTGCTTTCATGAATATTAATGTTAAATGAATGAATAGCCTGAAGGATGAAGGCATAATGAAATAGCTGAGTGATATAATGAGTGAATGAATGATAGCCCAGTATTGAAAATTTAAGTGAAAATCCATCTGCCGTACAGGATTCATTTGGTTTTCTCTCTGATTCCTGTCACAGTTTATTCACTGTATGTAAAAGTCAGTCGGCCCAGAGGACTTTTTTCAGACATATTTTCTTGATGAAATCATTAAGTGTGCTTTGGTTTGTGTGCTCCTGACTTTGGAACAGACCTGTATGTATGTCTCTTGGGATGTGGAAAGCTACTGAATAGGGTCGAGGTAGGTGGCACCAGCTAGATATATATTTTCTGAAAGACTTAAGGTACATTCTCATGAGCCCCTTGCTGAGTTCCCCAGAGAAACTGCATGTCATGGAGAGGAAGGCTATTATTTGTGGTCTGTGGTCGGGTCCTAGTGAGGATGCTGTCAAGGGACTCCATAGTTCTGCGGAGGGACTTCAACAAGGAACAACCTACTTGATGTAAAGCCAAGTGGTGCTTTAGTGTTGAGCTTCTGTGGTAGTCACGGACTGTCCATCATGTTCAAGCATGGTGCATTTTTCAGCACTATCTGTTACAGGTCGTACTAAGATGCAGCCTCTCAGTCCCTCCAGGCATGGTGTGATTTTATGTGTGTGAACAAGGTAACAGAACACTTTGGGCCAGTAGTGGGTTATGTAGTTGTATCCTCAGGCCTTTGGATATACAGTACATGTCTCGGACACTAGCTGTTAACTGGTCACCAGCTGTTGTTGAATTCAGGTGGATCAAGTGGTGAGGTGGTGCTGCCAGACAGTACTAGTGAACCCAGATGTGCAGTTACAGTGAGATTGGGACATCTGGCTGAGGTCCCAGTCTGCAAGGTCTTCAACTCAAACCTCCAGAGGAATTATGTTTGCATCAGTGTGAAGGAAGGAGACAGGTAGTCTAAGAACGCTTTCACAAGCCGTAGTCAGTTAGTCTCGTCCGAATCACAGTGAAATTTATACTTTTGGTTTGTTTTCTATGTAGTCTGGTTCAGTTACAAGTTACAGTGAAAAATAAATAAAAAATATTTGCTGAGGGGTGTTGAGTGAATAAGTGAATTTATTTTTCGTCTCAAGAGATGCCATTTCTACGCAGGGAATCACAGACTTTTAAATATTGCTGTCAAATTTTTTTTTCATTTTGATTCAACACTGCTCTACTTAGCGCACAAATCATTTCTCCTCCAGTTTATCTCGAATGACTTTATAAAGTTGACTATTTTTGTGGACTTTATTAACATATTCTGTACGATCTCTTTGGCTCAGTTGTCAAGCAAATGTTGGACTTCTGCAGAAGTCTGCACCAGAATACAATTACTGTGTTCACAACTACCCAAATGAACCGCACCAGAGTTCGCTTAAAACGGACTAAATGTTGGCTTGTGAAAGCGCCCTTCGTGGGTTATGCTCAAAGCCTCCCTAGTGGAGCAGCTGCAGGGACTTGTGGCCAGACTTGTGGTGGTAACCGAAGAACCTGTAGAAATTAGGTTTGCAACCACGATAAGCCAAGCGGTCCACAAACACATCAATTAGAAAAACAAAACTTACGACTGATCACATTCTCTTAGGCTTTTCTGTTTAGCAGTTCCTTACTTTTCACATCGTCCATTTGTGGTTACTCAAGATCGCCGATTGGCGATCCGATCGCCACAATATCATAGCAGCATGTTACGTTTGACGTTATTATCTTATCTTTAATATCACAATCCAAATCATATCCAAAATTCATCTTGCGGGGTGCAGAGCAAAGTTTTGGTGAGCAGACATATGGCGAACGGAGATGCAGGGTGTCAGATCCATGAAAAGAGGCCACAAAATGGTTTGTAATTAAGGATTTAATAAATAAAATCTTAGTTTTGATAGTAAGTTAGTTAACAGTGTAGGAAAAATAAATCATCCATCATCCCTTCATTCCTCGATGTATGATCCAATCACCAGTTGGCACAAGTCTAGTTCCCCACCTTACTTAGTCAGTTACTTCAGGGAGAAATTGTCATCATAATCACCAGTATCAGGTATTTAATAAACTCTTACTGCAGTTCAGTCTAAACCTGAACTGTGGTAGTGCAGTTTTGAGGTCTGTCAGAATGGTGAAGTATTCCCCCACTGCCTTCAGTATCATAGCTCACACTTGGCAGCTGAATGCTAACCACTATGTAAATTTCCTTGCTCGGTTTCTCGGATTGGTGGCGTCCATTCCCATAACCTCACTCTAGGCTCATGTTCGCAGTGCTCTGATTGGCATTCACTGCAGCGGTGCTCTCAAAACCTCTTTCTGACCCTGCAATCTACCCTACAGAATCTGAATGACAGCGGGCTGCCCACAGCCAAACATCTACTGCAACCTGAATTTTAGGGGGATAAAGTTGACTCTGGCGGCTACACCGCTATGTTGCTCCTTATGTTTGGACATGATATTTGTTTACTTTCTGATACAAAATCTACCAATAATAATCCATCTTGTAAAAATGTTCCCCCGCAAACCCTCTAAAACAACCAGTTTAAACATATTTTTATTTCAGCAAACTGTAAGATAAACCATTTTCCTTCATATCTTTAACATGTGATTTGATGCGGTGCAGTTGGCTGGCCTTGGTTTGGTTTCAACTTGATTTAATCTGGCTCACAGTAGGACAACCTTTTTGCAACCAAGTGGCTGCATATCAACCAAATGACCCACTATTCTGCAATGATAGAATAATATACAAACACAGGAAATAAATGGCTGACATATTTTATTACTCGTTGGTTGTTCCCATTTCGCCTCAGCTGGTAATGCCAGTTGAGTGGACTAAAAGAGCGTGCTTCGCCCAGCGTTGACAGATAACATTTTCTCACCTCTTAAAACATTTCCCACAAAGCCAAATGCAAGTGGGTTTTAACAGTTTACAATTCATGATCTACAGCAGATTGAAAGTTCACTGTGCCATCAGCCTGTTTTCTTATGCATGCCCATATAAGAAAGACCTAACTGTACTGTAGGTGCACATTAGTTTGTAGACTTAACTTTTGATATATAGTCATTTCTGTGATGGAAACATTACTCCATGGAGGCGTTTGTTTCCTATAGACTTGTGTATCTGAAGCCATACCACAGTGGTCTCCAGTGACTCAGGGTTTATTGATTGTTGCAGGCCTTGCTAACTTCCTGACCAGTCAGTGTATCTGTAGACTCCATAACATTTCTCCCTCCAGACTACTTTTGTATTGATGTGTGTGTTGTAGAAGTGGACCACTTCAAGTCTCTAAAGTTAACTCATCCCATCAATAAAAACTAAAACAATTGAAGAGACAGTAGAAAATAACAGCTCATTTCACATTGATGTAAAGCTCCATAAAAACAGCTGTTGATCTGATTGTTCATTTACTTGTTCGTCCATCTGTAAAACCTGTAGGAATTATACATATTTAATTAAGTAGTCAGTCATATATATACACAGTAGATTTACGAAATAACAGATGTTTACAGGGGACAACCAAAACTGATAAACACTCTTGTAAATAGTAAAAGGCTAACACTAAAAAAGCATCTTGTCCCAATACCCGCATTTACCATCTCAAGCATTTAACTCTAACGCACCTGGTAGTAAGCAAGTGTGTCCTACATCTGAAAAATCCCAATACACGGCATACTTAACCCACACTTGATGCACACTTAACCCAACACCATTACAGAGAGGCATTCAGAGCTAAGTGTATCTCACAATTCATCTGCTGCACCAGACCTTTCCAATTCCTGGCAGTATGATTTTGGGATGCCACATTTGAATAAATTGCAATGCTCTTTTGCAAAGGGAAATAAGCTTAAACCAAATGAAAACCTAATGCGTATGTCATACATGGCATTCCTGGAATTTTAGCCTATGTTGGTCTAAAGATGTTTCCACATATTGCTGGCGTTTCCATCCTTACTTTGAATGGTCATTTCATAATTTTGTTGTCATCTTTCTTTGTGAGATGAAGCCTACCTGCAAATTGCAAAATCTGATCTTAAATCTGATCTGAAATCTGTAATACTCTTGTGAGACTTGCTGCATGGTGACCTATACTAACCTTAACCTTCTGAGATCCACAACAGACCCGTTTTTTTTGTCTTTTTTAGGGGGGGTTTTAGACGGAGATAAGCGGGTCAGCAGTAGATGTAACATAGAAGTGGTGTACGTCATCTGAAAGCCGGGAACCTGAAGATTAATTTGAGATGTAGTGCAGCACTGTATGTCAAGTTGATCTGGTCATAAATCAGAAATAAACATGAAATAATTAATTAAAAAGAAATCGATTGTAAAAGTATATAAGGGCTTAGAACATTATAATAGAAGTATACTATATGATGACCATTCTCATGCCCTACTATGTCTCAATTTTGGGGTTGAAACCATTTGTTAAACAGATTTGCTGCTAAATTTAACCACTTTTTACCACTCGCGAATGGATAAAAATGATCACAGATCCCTCCAAATCACCGCATTAAGACACCAAGACCTTGAGGAACACCATAGAAAAAGCCATGCTGTGATTTGCTTTCAAAAACTGTTGTGCAGTTAGATGGCGAGCACTGTTCTGGAAACTGCTCAGAAACCCCCTTATTGCCAATCTAGCTATGAAAGCCATCCATCCTCTGAGTGCTCAAGGTTTCTAGTTTGTGGCTGTAAAGTTTCACAAGGGTGTGATTATCCTAGAGATCAAGTTGGTCAAAAAAATGGTCTCAATACAATGAAATGGTTATTATGGAGACGAACATCGTCAGACATGAATACAGTTGGGCTCATTGGATCCACAAGAGTCCCAGCTTTACAGTGATACCCAATTTATGTAATTCCAAGACTGTTTAGGGACCCCAGTATGCAGAAATATTCAAACACATCATTTTAGAATAGGAGAAAATATCACATTTACATGGCATTCAACATGCTGCAAGGTATTATCCTAAAATGGGCATGTCTGTAAAGGGGAGACCCGTGGCTACCCATAGAGCCCATTTTCATTCACATATCTTGACATTAGAGGTCAAGGGACCCATATGAAAATGGCCATGCCGAAATTTGGAGCATTATTCGACCTCCTTCACCACAGGCTAGCATAACATTGTTGGTACCAATGGATTCTTTAGGTTTTCTGGTTTCATATGAGGTCAGTGCCTAACCTTATTTATTCACGATCAGTTCCTTACCTTAACCCTCTCATGAGAGTTTCCCCAACTCGCAGGTTCCCTTCTAGATACGACCGCACATTGACTCCTTCTTGTTCTCAGCAGTGTAGATGCAGAGTTGGTCAAAAACCTGCTGGCATCGATAAAAACAACTGATAACTTCAGCTGCCTACAATCCCGATGGATTTGACAATCTGGAACCTGCTCTCAGCCATCACATGCAGGGTATCTCAAACGCTACCAGCAGGATTTTGTCTGAACTTCAAGGACTTGCATCTCATAACTGTGTTGAGGCATTGTGGAAGTAGCGTCTATTAGCCCATAAACGACACTACAATCGCAGCTCAAAACACGAGGACGTATTGTTTCTGATGACACCACAGGGGGCCGGTGTGTCATCAGTGAGTGACAATGTGCTTAGTATGTTCAGATGTGTTAGTTTGAACGTCAACAAGTTGTTGATTCTCGGGCTGCTTCAAATCGAGCAGCGTTCCTCTTCAACATCGCTCAAAGGTCTGGCAGAGAGAGGATTGATTGTGTTTGCTGCTGGCAGGTCTCCCATGAGGAGGATTGATCATCAGTTGGTTCTGTATGGCCGCTACTGATGCTAGTGCCTGTCGATATACAAGTTGTTTCTCCTCTTCTGCCTCCGTCACTTTCCTTCCCCCTGCGCTCCCCCTCTTTCATCTCCTCTTTCTTTCCTCCTGGTATCTGCTTCTGTCTTTCACACATAGATTTAAGAAACAGAGGGCCTTCTTGCTGGCCCATATTTTTCAAACCCATTTTACTACGTTTTGGCTCTATCGGTGTTGTGAGCAAATGTTCTGCTTGTTTTTTTCCTCTCTGGATTCAAGCGTGAGGTGTCGTCCCTGGAGATGGACTTGTATGTATGGCGTTGTGTTTGTGTGTGTCAAGATGAGTGTGTGTAACTGTGCACAAGAGAGTATTCCAATCATCCCTGATTTGCTGGCAAATTGAAAAATCCCTCCATCCTTCCATCCCGTCATCCCTAGACCCCAACCCAATCAGACCCCACGACCAAACCCTCCAGCCTGCTGCTTTTGTGAATACAAACGTGTGTATGTGTGTGTGTGTGAGTGTGTGTGTGCATGTTGGTGGTGGTGGTGGTGGTGGTGGAAGAATCCGGCGGCTAATGTTGGGGTGGATTATCCCCCTCCTCTTCTTCTTTGAAGTGCTGCCAATGGAACGAATTGCACCGTGCTGTCCCTAATGCACTGGTGAGCTTTCTCCATTTCTGTACTCCTCTCCTGAGTGCCGCTCCAAACCCCTCCGTCCCTCCTCCCATTTCACCCGCATCACTCATCCAATCGGCGTGCAACATGTCAAAGCAATGTGTGGCACGGTGATTGGGTAGTGTCAGTTAACAGCTAAATGTTGCTTCTTCTTTTTGCTGTGGTGTTTTCAGATCCGGCTAAAGGTGCGGTGGTGGTGTTTGTGTGCGAAGGTGCAGGACTTCATCAGAAGCTGCTTGTATTGAGAATGTTGTCAGTGCAAATTCCTGCAACAGCTGGAAAAGTCTACCGCACCTACCGCACCTACCGCACCTACCGCACCGCACCTTAAAACAAACCACTGCAACCCTACGTCATGAGCCATAGTTCACACTAGGGCGGACTTACATCATGCTGGTCGAAATATTAAATCAGCCATTTAAATAAGTAATGTGTAAAACCAGAAGACATATTATAAAAACTGAAAATGGGCATGTTAGTCATGTTAGAGTTAAGTAGAAGTAACTCATTTTGTGTTGTATACATGTATTAGACTAGTTTCTAAATTTAGCTGGCTCAAAAAAAAACCTAGTTAGCTAATGGCTTCAAGCAAGTTATAAAACCACAAAACAAGATGTGTTAATTTGGACAGAGCCAGGGTAGCTGTTTCCCCCTGTGGACCGTCTTTATGCTAAACTAAACTAATTGCCTCCTGCTCTGGCTTCATACTTAAAGGGTAACTTCCGTATTTTTCAACCTGCTTCCAATTTTTCCATGTTTTTCTGACTAATAGGGACATCAATTTCTGAAATTGGTCCGGTATTGAGGAAGAGTGCTGTAGACGACGACCACTCACAGGCTGCAGTGTAATTCTGTTGGGGCAAGCTGTCACTCTTATTTATGTCCACTAAAAGTGCTTGTTTTTGCCATGACAGGCATTGTTCATTGTGATTTTAAGTGTCTTATAAGAGTCTTATATGTCTTATAAGAGAAATCTCATTCTGAAATCTGCTGGAGTGATTTGTTGCAGGTGTGGACTATATCCATGATAGAAATGTGGGTTCCAGCCAGCTTTTTTGTTGTGCTGGAGTACAGAACGTGTAGCTTCATGAAAACCTGATGAATCCCCAAAATTTTTTCTCTCATAGACATTTACTCATTTCTGGATCCCTTTCAGAGGACTAAAGCCTAAGATACTTGCTTTGCTGTTGCACGTCCTCAGAAATTACAGTTACATATCCGCAAGACGCAATATGCACGTGAACGATAGGTGCAGTATAGTGATATTACAGGGTCAGGCGTCAGTAGGCACGTCAGCAGCAGCAAGAATGGCGGAAAGTTTTGAAGAAAGTCTGCAATTACCCGCATCTACAGTATATGATGTGCTCAAAGATGTGCTCACAAGTCTCTTGGAAATAAGTCATTAAGCACAAAAAATGTCTAATTGACTAAAGGAATCTTAGTCGACTAAGACAAAAATGACAAATAAGTCAATAATTGGACTAAGAGGGGCAATCCAACAAATGTGCAGATCAATATTTGTAATTCAGTAGCCGATGTAGAGACCTGCAAAAATAAATGGAATAAGTCTAGAACCATTATGTCCGTGCATGGTGGAAAATGTCAGAAAATCAGGAGTGGGGATGATGCAGATGCCGATGGCTGGTTTTGCCTCTCTAGTCTTCTGACCACTCAAAGCGCTTTTGACTACATGTCAGCATTCGCCCATTCAAACACACATTCACACACTGATGGCAGAGGCTGCCATGCAAGGTGCCACCCACTCATCAGACTCTACTCATTCACACACCAATGGCACAGCCCTCAGAAGTAATTTGGGATTCGGTATCTTCCCCAAGGACACTTTGACATGCAGACCGGAGGAGCTGGGGATTGAGCTGCTGATCTTCCGATTAGTTGACAACCTGCTGTGTGAAAGGGTGGTTTCAAAGCAAGTATATCTCTGACTTAACACTGCCATTAAAGGTGTTTTTACATTCACTTGCTGGGTTTTGGAAAGTAGTTGAGATGAGGTTAAGTCCTGAAGCAAAGGGCCTGGATTTTAGCTGGAGAAGTCTACAGAAGTTGAGACGAGCGGGGAGAGAGCTGGGTGAAAATAGGTTACTGCCGGAGAGGAGGAGGAGTGCAGGGTAGGGGCTGAGGCTCTGGAAGCACAGAGGGAAAGGAGCAGACTGGACTTTACAGTTAAAGGAAAGGGCTAAAGACTGTAGGAGAGGTGCTGAAGCCTGGTTGGCGGTGGATGAATCAGGGGGAAATGCCAGGGCTCGGCCTGGGCCAGGAGACGGCAGAGCTGTGGCTGATGGAGGGAAAGCAGGTGTGAAAGAATCCCTTTTCCTTACTCATTTCCTCTCGTGTGTTTTCACATCTATAACTTCTTGAGGCGAACAATTGCAGTTAGTCTTTTCCCTCCCGTCAGTACATCGGTACTCCAGCCAAGGCTGGCAAAGTTTGTGATGGCACAGTGCCGTTGTGTGCCCTGCCCTCTGCTCCCCTTCACTCTCTCACGGTAAATACTTGGCAGCACAGTCGGCCCAGCAGGTCAGCAGTCCCACACCCAAGAGGCCCTCAGAGCAGAGAAGAACAGTACACTTATGAAACAGTCCACTTAATTCCTTCAGGGAGTGCAAGGGAAAGTTCTGATTATGAGTAGCTAACATATGTTTTATATATCTTTCACTACTCAGCATAGAAGGAGGGGTATTCATGGAAAAGAGAATTGAAAAGAAAAGAACTGAGAGGGAGAAAGTAGGGATTTTGGCAGGAAGGGCAGTCATGTTCTAGAGAGCCAAAGCCAGACAGAGGGCAGCACCTGGAGCCTTTAGCTGCAAGTTTGGAAGCGGCAGGGCGATTGTGGACTGATACCTGTCAGTTAAACTCTGTTGGTACGCTCTGTGCCGAGGCGAGTCGGGAGGAAACCCCACCAGCTAGTTTTCCTTGGCTACAGGTTCCAGTTTCATAGTTTGTTTTCTTTCCACAAACCCCCCTCGGCGCTCTGTTCTGTCTGAAACGAGTGGAGAGGAAGTTTCAAAGCAAAATGAAGAATGAGGGGAAAATATATGTACACAGGCTTGCTGGTGCGCATTCACAGTGCAGAAGATGGAGGCAGGGAAAGATTAAAGAGAAGTTCCACATCTGATGAAGCTAAAGGCAAAAAAATAACATTGGACAGATGAGACTCGCTTGTATCTCTATTAACTCAGACTGCCAATATCTATGGATTTCCTACATGGTGGCCTGTGTTGACTCAAATCCACAATTTCTAAATGCCAAGATCCACATAACTCGCCAAAGAAATCTCCCAGCTTCTCCAATTTTTGTATTTCATTTTATTTATTTTTTTTAACAGAAGGAACCCCAAAAAAAAATGTTGACTCTTCTCCTGACATTCAATTCTTCTTCTTCTTCTTCTTCTTCTTCTTCTTCTTCTTCTTCTTCTTCTTCTTCTTCTTATTATTATTATTATTATTATTATTATTATTATTATTATTGTTATTATTATTATTACTATTATTATTATTAATCAGTCAGTCATTTTCTGTTTTTATGACTTTACGACCCTTTTCACTTTACTACTATTATGTGACTATCGTGTTTCTGCATTAAATCTTGTCATACAAAGAAATAGGTTCTTGAAACATTTTGATATCATTTTTGTTTGACATATAAGTACGTTTCAGTATATTTATCACCTTTAACCAAAATGATAAAGCAAACCAGTTTATGCTGGTATCATGAAATGCATCAAAAATCAAAAAGATTTTTTAAGTTGCAAAGAAATGTCAATTACTAATAGACATTGCATAATATGTCATAAAAACTTAACAGTGGCTTCTTAATATCACATTCTTAATCCTTTAATATAATTTTAAAGTTTCTTCTTTGAATTTTAGACCTCAGATTTTTACGAACAATATTTATAAATTTGTCTGGTCTTTAAAACATTACATTCAGACAGAGAAATCCCGATTTAAAGCTTAATATGCATCAACCTTACAAAAAAAATGCTGGATCCTACACTTCCCATAATGCACCTGCAAATGCCATCATTTCACTAGACTGTCCCTGCCTGCCAAAGTTCTGCACCCGTCAATCTCCACACCCCCAGTTTGTTATTCATGCTTACTGTTATAGATTTATATTGTGGTGTCCGGGGTATTCAACACGTTGTCATCTCAGCTGCTCACATACTGACACTTTGTCAGACCCCTCGACATCACTTTTCAGTCACAGTAAACATGCGCTAAATGTTGTCAATTCAACAAAACACTGACATGAACAGCGGTCTTCTGGATGAAAGCCTTATGTTGTTTATCCATTCCACCTCCCTCTTGTGAGCATTTACCGATGCCGTGGATGAGTTTACATTGGAAGAGTTAACGGAAAACCTGTTGCAGCTTATATCGCCGCTAAAGGGTGCCTTGTGTGGCTGTACTGAACGCTGACTGCCGTGACAAAGCCTCGCTATTTGACGCCCTGGGAATGAGAATGGCCTGGAATGTTTAATCTGACTTCCATCCAAAACCACAGAAGACATTATTTCCACTGGCTGAATAGATGATGTTGTATAAAATTTGGTGAAATGTCGTGCGCCTCAGATGAGATTGTTTGCATGTTTGTGTGTACAGTATATGTGCAATGTACGACTTTTCCTTCAACCTGCAGCACATTCAGACAACAAAGAGAGATGGATGAGGGAGAAACTGGCAAGGTGGTCATGGAGTTGTCATTTTCCTCTCCTTTTTCAGTTCATTTCTTATCATTACATCCATCTGATTGTTTTAGACATAACTTCCCACACCCTCCTGACACCCTTCCAGCACCCTTCCCCAGCCCCTCACCCCTGTGCATCGTACACCCGCCAAGCCGCTCGTCTGGCATGGAACTATCTCTAGTGTTGCGCAATGTCAGGTAGGGTCAGGCAGAGGACAGAGACATGGAAAGAGCAACTCTAGCCTGTTCGGTTATCCGTCTTTCTCTCACACTTACATTTTTTCAGCTGATTTATATACAGACAGTGATATCAACTTGTAACATGCTTCAGTACCACTGACATGTACCCACATACAAAATCATTCATCACCCACATGCGTACAGATAGAGGCATTGTTTGCATACACACATACACAGAACTGCAGAGGGGGGTATGTGGTTCTAGCTGCGGGTCAGACGGGCCGAGTCATGCAGCAGACAGACCCACCCTGTTGGATCAACGTCAACCTGGCTCCCCACACACAGCTCTGCTCCAAACCTAATACTGGCTCACTACACACAATCCTTTCTTCTTCTTCTTCGTCTTATTCGCTCTGTTTCCAAGATGCTTCAGGGTACTAAGAAAGATCCAAGAGAAGGGCCTTTTCTGTCCACCAGCAACGATTACTGTTATATCTCAACATTCGACAGGCACTTTAAGTGTTTTACCAGCCAACCAGGTTTCATTCTTAGGTTTAGGAAGGACCTGGAAATCGCGGTTGGCTTGCTCCCAAAGTGACCGGTAGACTAACGTAGACACCTGAGGGGAAGCAGTCTGGCTCTCACCGTAGTTTACGAGCTCTCTGCAGCAGGATTCTGGCCTATGTTCATGCTTGCTGATGGATTCTCCAGAGAGACTTCCCAGACATCAAAAAACATTATGATTGATGGGATTTGGACGTTATATATATCATAAAGTTTTGTTGAGGAATGATCAAACACAACACATTACTTGTTGCGTCTGAGCTCACACAGATGAGACCGGCTGCGACTTACAGCAACTGAACTAATCCGGGATGATTTATGAGCACATTTGATATTGTGAGGTTTATTTCACATTTCAAATCAGCCAAATTAGGGTTAAAAAACATCAGGACTGCTTTGTGTTTCTGAAAGATGTCACAACAGGTGGGAGGTGTTTTTGCTTTCTCACTAACATCTCATTAGCTGAATACCTCCCCACCCACCAAGGTCAGGAGATACCTATTATCTTGCTCAGTTTTTAATCACATCTTCATGCGTTATAATGAAATTTAAACAACTTTAAATGTATTTTTTGGTATTGGCTACATAGCTTTTGGGGACATATTGTTGCATAAAGACTAGGGCTGTCAAAGGTAATGCAATAATAATACAGTAATGCTAGTTTGTTATAATAACACCAATTTCTTTAGCACATTTGTGATTAAGGCTGTAGCAGGCTCAGTTTTTAGAAGGAAGGAATCTATTGGCACCAATCATGTCATAACAAGGAGGCAAAATAACGCTACAAGGTGCGCTAAATTTTGGCAAGGAAAAACTGCCATGGCCATTTTCAGAGTGGTCACTTGACCTCTGACCTCAAGATGTGTGAATGTAAATGGCTTCACTGGGGACCCACAAGTCTCCCCTTGACAGACATGCCCACTTTATGATGATCACATGCAGTTTGGAGCAAGTCATAGTCAAGTTAGCACACTGACTGCTGTTTGCCAGAGTTCAGCGTGTTATAATTTGAGCATATCTTTTATGCTAAATGCTGTACCTGTGAGGGTTTCTGGACAATATTTGTCATTGTTTTGAGTTGTCAATTTATTTACAATTAAAGCAAGCATATTTGCCTACTCCCATGTTGATAAGATATAAATAATAAATACTTGAATAAATAAATACTTGATAAATCTCTCTTTAAGATGCATTTCAAACAGATAAAAATTGTGGTTAATTTGCAATTAATCCTGATTAATTAGTTTAATCCATTGACAACCCTAATAAAGTCATTAAAAACGTACAAACAAAGATAGAAGACATTTTGGATAATGAATGGGACTAATCAGTCCTCTGGTCATGAACACACACATTATGCAACCACATGTATATCCTTTAAAAAAAACAAAAAACAGATTGAACCCATCTCAGTCTTTTTGTCTACATCAGGAATGTCAAACTCACTTTAGTTTAGGGGCCACATACAGTCCAGTTTTCTGTCCAGTGGGCCAGTAAAAACACTGCATAGTAACCTATAAATAACACCTTCAAATGTTCCCTTCCTGTTAGTGTGAAGAAGTACAAGTACGTTCTGAAAATTAATGAAAAATCCAGCTCAAAATACAAATAGAAGTGCAAGAAGTGCAAAATTGAAATTCATTATTTATTTTGAAAAATCAGAAATTCAACTTTCTATGTCAAATCTGGACATTATTTACTTAAAATGTGGACTTAAATCCCATTAAAAGTCATAAATGTGACAAAACATCTCAAAATCGAGCTATGAAAAATTCAAATCTCATTTTTCATATTAAATATACATAGTTTTGAGCCGTATCTTTTAAGTTTGCCTCACCAAGTCTAAGTCAAAAGTTTAACTTAATTATCTTAATTATAACTTTCTATGAAAACTAATACTAATAACTTAAAAAATTAAAATCTTATACCTGTCTGCATTTTTACACTTTGCGAAGTCATCCAGTGGGCAGGATTGGAGGTTTGACACCCTTGGTCTACATTTTGGGCAGCATTTCTGAACACTTACACATCTGGCGAAGCCATATTTGCATTTTAAAGCGACAGAAGACCACTACACTTACAGACCTGTGTGCATATGTAATAGGCCAGATACTGCAGCTACAATGAAAAAGGCATCTTTTATTGCTGTCAATTCACAAGAAATAATGTTTTGGCACTTACACTCAATAACTGTGACATTAAGTTGTTGCAAAGCAGTTCATGGTCAAAAGAACATAAAAAAAAACTGAACACATGCCAGCAAGAGTAAAACAGAAACACAGTTATGGTATAATTTAAAAACAATGGATTTTTAACCACAAGGATAAACCAAATTAATCTAGAAGAGACACTTTAAAACAACAAGGCGTAAGAGGCAATGTTTAAAAAGATACTGAAAAAAAAGCAAACACAATCTCCTTTGTCTTCAGTTTGGCAAACTGGATAGCAATGGGTGTAAAACCTTACAAATACAAGCGGTTAAAAATAATAAGTAAGATCTTCAGATCAGTTCTAAAATCCACTGCAAATGTGAAAATGCTCCTTTGCTCCCGTCTTTGATCTGCTCGGGGATCTGGCTGCATCATCCTGTGTGAGCTGAAGGCGAGAACAGGCTTTACACCTTCAGGTAGCCTCCAGCTCCATTCACTCTGCTAGAAACCGCCTGTTGAGATCCACTGCTGTTTAAAATGCTGCACGCTAAGCTTGACTGTGTAACACAGTGCTAAGGCTTCAAAGAGAGCTGCTCCTTTGGCTCGAGCTGAAACATGACATGCTGTACAGTAAAATTATGGCAAAATGCTAATTATATTTGTTTTCCTGGTAATGATTGCTTATTGCAAGTACTCATCTCCGATTCCAACACGTTCTCATTCCAACATTTCCGTTTTGGACGTGTCAGGGACAGTGTGTCCGCCTGTTACATGCATAGTGTCTTTTCAAAATAAACTTCAGCGTTCACAGGGAATGTACAGTTTCTGCTCATCAATTGGATATAGTGTATTTTCAAATTAAACTTGGTTTCTCATAGGATTCGAACTCGAAGCTACTAAACTCTACATTTCTTTCTAAAGTTTATTTTAATTATGGTCCTTATTCACAATATGCAAAAACTAAATAATTAATAGTCTATTGCAAAGCTACAACTATACACCGAATATGCAATAATAATAAGAAGAATTGAAGTTGCGGTCGAGTTGCATTGTGTTTAAGTTTGACAAGAAAGATGAATGTGTGGCATGAAAAAAAAAAGATGCTGCATTGATTTTGAGAGCTGAAAGGTGGTTAGAGTGAAACACTGAAGGCACAGGTCTGTGTGAGTGGGTGTCCTGTACACTGGTTTTTAAGCTCTACTTTATGCTCATTCACACTAGATGTGTAATTTGCTGAAGATGACGTACAGTATATGTGGCTTTCTCTGCCTGCTTTTCTCTCCTCATATTTGGTTTGGACACAACATGCATGAAACCAAACCTTGTGCTTGGCAGCTCAGTAAGTGGAGGTGCTTGATAAACCACAGTATGCAACACGAGTTTCTTCTGCAGTCGATAGGTCACATAGCCTGGTCCACTGTTTGGTTTCAAGGGTAAGTTTTAGCATCATATGAAATGTATTGTATCCCATTGTGCTTGGAGACATTTACGTATTGCTGGAATATGCATTATGTAACAGTACAGGACTCTCAAGGAGCAACATGAAACTTTTTCTTCAGCTCTTTGGGAAACAAAGTATCTGCTGACTAACTCCGTCTCCTTTTCTTCTTTTATTTGGAAACATTGATTTCTTTCCATGTCATTTCCTGACTGCTGCTGCAGCCCAGCGGCTGGCCTTTTCCAGACAGGCCAGGCCACGTAGCCTTTTATCCCAGCTAAGTGTCGTGGTAGTCCAGCTCCAGTTGTGCACCGCAGTGCCTGCCATTTATACTGCTGGATAGTAGCAACAATGACACACCTGAGTAACTTCAACTATCCACTCACCCCCTATCACTCTGCCTCCGCCCTCTTTTTATGATCTCTTAACTTTTTCTTTAGTTAGCATCTTTGTCTTAACTTTTCCCTCCGTCTACCTGCTTCACTTTTTTGTAACACATCCACCGTTACAGAACTTTTAGTTCTTTCATTTTGTCCTTTGCACCCTTTTCCTTTTATATCGTCTCATTTTCTATTATTTCATCACCCTCTCTCCTCTCTCTCTCACTTTCTCTCCTTTTCTTCCTCTTTCACCTCTGTCTATTTCCATCACCTCCTCCGCTCTCCCTCTTTCTCTCCCTGGATATCCTCAACCTGCCGCTGCCCCTCTGATATGAGCTCCGTTGGATGAAATAAATATGAGGCAGAAGAAGGATAAATATTTATAGCTGCTTCGGCGGTATAATTTTGCGCGTAAGTGTGTTGTTGCACTCTGTGTGTGTGTGTGTGTGTGTGTGTGTGTGTGTGTGTGGCATACATACATGTAAGGTGTGTGTGGTATACGTTTTCAAACCCTTGGCCAGTGCAGGTGCCAAGGCCGCTGCAGCGATAAATAATTCACTGGAAGTTAAACCTTAAATTCACATCACTTTGATGAGACAATAGGAGCAGCATGGCAACACACACACACACACCACCTGGCACTGAGCGTATGCGCCCTCACGAAAATAACTGCATCAAAGTGTACATCCATGCACACACATGTTGTGTCATACAGTAATCATGCATGAAAACACACTTGTGCAAAACATGTATACGCATGAAATTGAATGCACACATTGGCGCACACTGATAAGCTTATATGTAACCGTAAAACACAAATTCAGTTATAAACACACACAGGCCTAGTAATAATACTCACACCATAGTGACTGAAAAGCTACAGTGTATAATGTATATTACTGTATGTGACTGCTGTACTGTGTGTACACACACGTGTGTGTCCACATTTATGGTTTCCATTGGAGTCTATTTCTGGCCGTGTGAATGCGTGAATGTCTGTGTGTGTGTAGTTTTGAGAGCATGAGTGTTTGCCCATGTCAACCATCTCCGCTCCGTCTCTCACAACACACTCACACACTCCTACAGGCTCACTAGCAGCGCTGCACACAGATACGGGTGCGTCAATAAGTAATAAGAGCGATATGAGGGCCCCCCAGTTGACCGGGGCCTTTAATATTTTACAGTAGGGTCTCTCAGACGGTACCAGTCGACACAAGTCAACCGTAAAATCTCACTTCACAGGACTTGACGCAAGCGCCGCCCTCTAAGGTCCAATTTAATAGCATCCTCTGAGAGCCTGTCAATGCAGCCAAATCAAATAGCACTTCACATAGCGTGCTATATGTAAGATAAGAAGCTACTCCTGTGCAAGGTCTAAGCATGAAACCACTGGAGAGATACTGAGTTTCAGGAGCTAAATTGACTTGAGTATTAAAGTGTGAGCGATATTTATGCTTTTTGTACGGTATTAGCATTTTGGTGGAACCTAGGTATCTGTCTGCTGGTACACTGATTCATCTGTCAGTTACTTTATTTAATCAAAAGTTGGTGTGCTGTGTTACGCATAACCCAACATGGAGTAGGGATGTCACAGTGGAAAAATGTTCCCACTGGGCAATAAACTTATGGCAGCACCGGTGTTAGTGATTACACCGGACATTTCACAAGAAAAGATGATGCTCAGTATCTGTACAGCACTTACTCTGTGTGTCTGGCCTCTTCGGGCTTTCATTGCTTGTTGCATGTTTCCACCTGGCGCCATTGTGCCGCACACATGACCGCTCTGCCCTCCGCATGGCGACTGCCTCATTAATGTTATGGTTCCCTCATAGCATTGGTTTTAAAACCGAAATATTGTCAAATAGGAGCTTTTGCTTTTCGTTTTGACACCAAATCCTCCGCCATCGTCTCGTTTGTCAAGTCTCTCTCATCCCATTTGTGTGAAATCTGGCTCCTGCTGCTCTGTGCTGAGACTCCTTACGGAGAAGACACTTTCATTTTGACCTTGTGGCGTCCGTCGTCTGACTATGTATTGATTACACAGCGCTGATGCACGAAAATGAACTAAATAGGTTTTATTTCTATAAAAAATGACGTAGGGGGTCATGAGCAAGAAGAAGAAGATGGATCCCCTGAGGGGAAATTTAATTTTTTCACTCTGTTGTAATTTTTTACACAGTACGCAGAGCAGTTGGGGGTTTGGTAGCCTAACATGGAGGCTGATCAGTATAACCACACTGTTGGTCGGTAAGTAGCTTCACCTGAGCAGTTCTGGGTGTTGCTTAAGGACACCTCAGTAGTAGCATTAGGAAGTAGTGTTTCACGATACTGAAATTTCTAACTTCGATACAATACCTTGAAAATGATCTGTATTTGATACCCTGAGGGCATGGAATTATTATTATTATTATTATTATTATTATTATTATTATTATTATTATTATTAATAAAAGATACTGTAAATAGCAGTGGGCTGCATGGTAGTGCGGTGGTTTGCGGGTTTGCGGGTGTCAGCTTCATGCAAAGCAGCGGAACAAAAACACAAAGTCAACTCCGACAGTATGACAATAATGCACTTTGCGTGCCGAGTCTGATGGTCTGTAGCTTTGTAGCCTATTAACAAGATATATTTTAATAAAATACAGTTGCACCAACAGAATACAGTAGAGCACAGAAGTTGTTTCCATGCTGACAAATGCTCGTGTCTGCCTGTTTATTCACCTGAGGAGAGCAGAGACCCGTGGATCCCAGCGGGATGTCAGTTGAGTAGGCGGCCTCTAATGTAGCCAAGGACACTCTGCTTAAAGAGTGTGGTCATACTGTACATGGCCCAGTCCTCCTCTGAATGTGGTCTGAAAGATCAGATCCTTCCATCCTCATTGCATCTTGAGTGCAGTCACACCTCTACTTAAACTGTCCAGTTGGATCCGATCACTGAGGACATGTTAATAGCAGTGAATAGCTGGATTGCAGTGAAATGTGCAGAATGCCATAATAATTTGCCATCAAAGAGCGGCTACAGTGCCGTTTTTGGGTCTCCTGTGACTCGTTCAACAAGACATGTAATGGCTCAAGTACAACTTCAGAACAAAAGATGCAAAGATAGACCTTTTTTTGGCGACCAACAATCCAATAAGTTCACACACATTGTGTCTCCAGTTTTTTTTTTTATCCTTTTTGAATATTTATAGTAGCTGGAAACAACTGGAAGGATGAATATCTATTGATTGAGTGCACACAGTCAGTCTCAAACTATCAGACATTCTCAGGCTCTTACTTATACAATGGCAGTTCATAATGCAAAAGTGCAGCTTAATTCATTATTACAAGAGAGAGTTTTGAAGCATACAATCTTTTGTCTTCAAATGTGCTGTTAACCACACACAGAGCAGAGAAACAGACAGGAAAATTTACAGTTTAAGTTTTGGTATAGATCAACTCAGCAGGCAGCCAATCAGGTTTGGTTTTATTGTATTGGCTAACAGTGAGAGAAAGGAAGATTTCCACAGATTTTTGTCTCAAAAATCTACCTGCCAGACATATTGATTTATAACTTTTATTGCTATTTTATACTTGGTGTGTGTTTAGATTGTTTTTTTTTTTGTCTGCCTACACAAAGCTGGTAGTGAAAGTAAAATTTCAGACAGTTAGAAAGACAAGGACCAGAATATATTAGATTTGAAATCTGTTTCCATTTGACTATTTCTATTGTATTTTTAAGTAAAGCTTCTAATGAAAATTCAGCCGTGGAAGCAACCACAGATAACAACGATAGATTTCATAACCAAACGCAGGCTGCTGCACCTCAAAACCAAGATGCTCTGAACAAACCTCTCAATAACAGGCACACATTCATTGTTTACCATTATCGCTAACTGTGCCCAGTTTAAATATGAAAGACCTAAATCACGTTGCCGACATACTTCAGTGATGTTATCATGGCTGCTTCAGGCGCATTTTAGTGGTTTTGTGAGCAGTTTTATGACGTGCAGTGTAAACAGTCTCTTGACCAGGCATTTATTGGAGACGGGTGTTTATTTGCTGGAATATGAGGTTCTTCAAGGCTGTGAAAGCAGGCATTTATAAGATGGTTTATGGTATTTATATTAAGGGCATTTTTCCCAGGGTGTCTTTGCAGTTAGCTGAGGACGACAGTTAAGAATCATGCACTGTTTTTGTTTCACTAGTCTTTGTTCAGTCAGTTTAGAAGCATGAAGTCAGACGTTTGTGGTTTCCAGTGGCTAGTTTTCCTTGTTCACATTTTCCCAGTGCAACTGTGTCCTTGTGTATTTTTTTTAATGTTGCTGAAATGGTGCAATATGACCTTTCCATCTCTGATAGTTGCCTCTAGTGACTCAGCAATAACTGAAGTTCAACCAAGTACTGAAAAAAGCAAACTGACATGTGGTGGCTGCTATCTTGCCGTATGCATCAGAAATGTACCTCTTTGGTTAACACCTGCAGTGCAAAATGGTTGCTGCCTTGAACGCAGTCAGCTCTTACCAAACGTGCTGTAAACTACCAGCCTCCTTTGAAGACTTTTAGTTTTGTTCAGTCCTCGTCAGTCTCAGTCGTCTTTTGTTCTGTGATTGACAGTTTGTGTCTCATTTTGTTTGCTCTACCCTCACATTGTTGGGAGATGTAGCATTTATTAAGTGACAGCCTAAACTGTCCACGCTGCTACGTTCACAGCTATAGTATTAACTTCATACTGACTGACTGTCACTCACATTTCATGGCAGGCTGCCAGACTTGTAATACACTGATGGAAACCCTGGTGAGATCTAAAAAAATGTATTTAACAGGGCAGTGGTTAGCACTGTCGCCTCACAGCAAGAGAGTCAGATTCAAATCAGGCTTGGGCTCTTTTGTTTGGAGTTTGCATGTTCTGCCTATGTTTGTGTGGGTTTTCTCTGGGTTCTCCAGCTTCCTCCCACAGGTTAACTGATGACTCTAAATTGCCCATAGGTGTGAATGTGAGCGTGAACGGTTCTCTGTCTCTATATGTCAGCCCTGCGATGGGACTTCGCCTTTGCCCAGTGCCAGCTGGAATCGACTCCCACCCCCACCCGCGACCCCTAACAGGATAAGCAGTTGCGGATGGATGGATGGATTGACATCACTCATACGTTACAACATAAGTGTGTGACATGCTTCTTTATTCACAATTTTGTTTCACAACATTAACACAAACGATGGGTATTAGGTTAGTTTAGGTTATGATTTTATCAATATGACTGTAAGAAATACTTCTTATCAGTTCAGTCTTTATTGATAACTTATTGGTTCTTATTCATTACTAAACAATTACTTTTTAATATGTTGTTTTAAACAATAATTCAGAACATGATTAGAATTTATTTATATTTTGAGTATGACTAAATTTTGTTTCTAGCAGCAAGAGTAATGTTAACAACAGCAAAATCACATTATAAACTCAGTAATATCTCAGTGGAAACAAATCTAAAATGTCATACTACAGGCTTGAGTAATTTAGCCCCAGTACCTGTGTAATACTGTGCTTCGGTACCCATCCCTTATTAACACTGAGATGGGGTTCAAAGCCAAACTCAGGCATAATGGGGTCTTGTTAGACTACATTTTGTCATTGGAGTGAAATGAAAACGGCACATTTAAACAGTTCAAACACTGTCCAGGTTCTGCTACTGAGAAATATTAAGGTTTGTCAGAAGGTGTGTGTCAATACCACATAACCTCATCACTTCAGTAGATAAGATACTTTAGTGTTGTTACAATTTTAAGATTAGGAAAGATTTATTAACAGCTGTTCGCAAATTTGTCACAGAGTCTGTCTGTTAAAAACAAATCAAAAAGTTCTCGGATCATCAACCAAGCACGTAAAATTACAGGCGTCACCCACAGATCTCTTTACACAAGCTGTTAGACATAAAACGACCTTCATCACAGAGAACACTTCACAACTCCTCAATAATTCATTGACATTTTCACCGCATACCAGTAATAAAGGTTACAACATCGTTTGAACATGCTCTGATTCACAGACGGCAGCTTCAGGTTTGTTAATGGTGTGAAGAGGATTTTAATCTGGTTGCGTGGAGGGCAGAGATGATCTGTTGCTGAAAGAGCTTGTAAATATCAATACTGATCATGTTTTATTATAATCGCCTGCTTAACTTGCTTTTATGCTCAGAGGAAACCAAAGTAGCTGCCATCATACAGTATCCACCCTGGTCTCTTTCAGCAGGGAAGCTTGTCCTGAGTCTGTAAATCCAGAGTACAATAAATTGAAACTAATTGGGTGGTTTCAGAGATTACAGTCAGCTCGGCCCACCCTGTTAGCACCAGAAATCCATCACTTCCTTAACTCAGTTTCACTGTAAAGCTCTGAGCATGATTTTGTCAACTTTCCCACATGCTATCATTTTGTCCCAGCCTGCCTCTCACACCATTATGGACTAAAGCTTCCCCGCTGAGTACCCCATAGCATCTGCAAACACATTCCTCAGACCTCCACTTACCCCTGGCCGGCCGGGCAATAAAACATAGCCAATTAGGCTTTACTCCTTGCTGTGTGAAGCCCTTCTGCTGCTGAATGTGATTTGAGTCTGAGCTACTTCCTCCCTGACTTCCCCTCCCGAGAAGAGGTGAATGGAGAGGAACCTCCCCACCTCACAAATAGTGTGAAACTTCTCCGGTGGTAGCTCCACCACATCTGTTCATTAGTGCTGCATCCAGTGTTACCCATTGTTGAGGGCTCACATCCTCTATTCTGTATTTTTGTACAGTGCAACAGACTGTACAGACTCTTTGCCTTGCACCTGTCCCACTGTTAGTTGAATATGTAGGGCTCAAACATGGCTCAAAATGTATTTTTTTCTAAAATGTTTTTGCCTTTAGCAAAAAAATTTTAATGGTGTATTTCTCTGCGCTTTTGCCTTGACCATGTATTTCATTGCGACTGGTTGCATGATTGTCCATAGTCAGTCGCAAATTAATCCGATTTTGTCTGCTCAAAATGTACCTTAAAGGGAGCTTTGTCAAGTATTTTATACTGTTATCAACATGGGAGTGGGCAAATATGCTGCTTTATGCAAATGTGTGTATATGTTTATTATTGGAAATCAGTTTACAAGACAAAACAATGACAAATATTGTCCAGAAACCAGGTACTGCATCAACATGTTAACTGTTAACTTTAACAGCCCTAGTTTATGGCAGTTCAGTTTAACAGTATTTAGTGCTGCTGGCCACCAGTAGAAGACTGTATTTCTATTGTACAATACCAGAGACTCCTTAAGCAACTGTGGTAAGCGGGACTAGAAATATCCAGAAGCACAGACCAGTCTCTTCTTTAATCCTGTCAGGGCTTATGCATGCTGCATGCAAGACAGGCGATCCATGCTGTCTGGATACATTGTCAAGTGAGATTTTGGAGACAATTTAATCCCTCCCCAAATCCTGTTTTGTTTGCTGACATGAAACAGTTTGTCCAATAAAACCTCAATCCAATGGAGACGAGGGCTTTGGGGTAATAAGGTTTTCATAACCGGGATTTGATCTTTACATATTTGCTCTTAGACATAGTGTAGTGTGTTCACACTTTCCTCTCATTTTAATTAAACTATGTGTGTGTGTGTGTGTGTGTGTGTGTGTGTGAGGGAGATAAAAGGCAGGTAGAGGAGAAAGGAGGGAGAAGAAGAGAAGATGAAGCAGGTAGGGTAGGTAGCTGGATGAAAGAGGGAGAAGGGAGGAGTAGAGGGTAGTGCACATGGAAAAAAAAAAAGAGGAGCATGTGAATGTAGGGGAATGAAAGGAGAAAGAGGAGCAGAGTGTTGGTGTCACAAGGTTTATTTAGAGTTTATTGCTTTGGCAGAAGTCCAGACTCCCTCCCCGTCCTCCTCCAGCAGGCATGTCAGTGTATACTGTATATATGATGTGTGAACTCCTGGATACACACATGTAATCTCATCCTCACTGTGAGCGTTTACACATACATAGATAAAGAAAGTGATACGAAAAACATACAGAGTAAGACCCCTAATTCTGTTTATGTGAGGGAAAAGCACACACAGCCGAAAGCTCAACATGTGAGCTCTGATTGCAGAATAATGTTGCCATGGATCCCAGGTGGGCGTGGCTACGCTGTCAGTGACTGGCTAGCGCTGGAGCTAATAAATCATGTAGTTTGCGTGTGTCTGGAAGTGTTTGGAAGTGATGGACGCAGACAGACGGCTGTGTGTGTTGCACATCAGGGCGGGTTTCACAAAGCTTCAGTCTGCCGTATCCAGCTGCAGCAGCCGCCACTGACTGTCTGCCTGTCTGACCCACTTTCTCCTCTTTCCTTCCTTCTCTCCTTCCTTTGTTAGCTCCTTCCTTCCCTCCTGTCTTCCCTCACTCCTTTGTATGTCATTTTATGGAGCATGTTTATTCATTTCCTCTGTCTGTGTCTTGTACCTCTTCTTCAACTTGATTTATAGTTGTTAGGGACATCTCGGTGAGGAAATTTTCCCACCGATTAATAAACTTGTGACACCACCAGTGTTACTGATTACACCGCACATTTTACAAAAAATGATCTGTAGAGCGCTTACTTTGTGTTTTAACGTTGAATGGCTGTGTGTGCTTTCGCTGCAGCGGTGCACACCGGCTGTGAACGCTCCGTCATCGGCACGGCGAATGCCTCATTAGCTTTATGGTATCCTATTAGCATTGGTTTTAAATCCAAAGTATTACGAAATAGGGGCTTTTGTTATTTGCTTTGACGCTAAATCCTTCGCCGTTGTCTTGTCTGTCATCTTTCTCTCGTCTCGTGGGTTAAATGTGTCTTCTGCTACTCTGAGCTTAGACTACGTACAGAGATGACACTTTCATTTTGATAACACTGCGCTGATACAAAAAAAAAAATGCACTAAATGGCTTTATTTCTATAAAACAAAATATAGCAAAATGACAGTGGATCGGTGGGCAAGTAATGTAATCGATGTGTGCCTGAACACTCACTCTCTCTTTCTGAATGTCCATAGCCAGTCTGTCTTTGCCTACATTGACTGTCTTATATGCTATTCATGAGATAACTAGCTTCTGTTTTTAAACTTTTATCGACTCAAGATCCAAATTAATTCTCACCTTTGGCTTTGGGTCCAATTAAAGGTAGTGGGTAGACCCCACAACCTATTTTAGGTCTCAACTGGCAGTTTAAGTCAAAGAATCCTGATAAATGCTTAGAGTAAAGGTCTTTGCACACCAAGTCTGTATTTTTCATGTTTTTTTAGGGATTCTAATATTGAAAAATTCTCTTAACTGATAGCCGACCCTCGTTGATCGATTATTAACCGTTAATTGACAAGATTTGTGCTTCACATGCAGAGGTGCGCCAGCTGCAGTCTATGAGCACAACAGACAACTGAGTCAACAGTTCACTGTCAGGAGAGTTACTGTAGCAGCTATGGTGCTGCGTTCCCTGTCCTCAGTTCACAGTCCGGGACCGTTAGCAGCCACGGTGCTGCGTTCACTGTCCTCAGTTCACAGTCCGGGACCGTTAGCAGCCACGGTGCTGCGTTCACTGTCCTCAGTTCACAGTCCGGGACCGTTAGCAGCCACGGTGCTGCGTGTAGTGTCACGGACATGCAGCCACTTTCCCAGTAAAAGTCTCCACCGCACATTTATTTTCTATAGCTTTTTAGTTAATTTTTAATATTTCTTTTAACCATTTAACTGATAGCATTAATTGGTTAAAATGTCGGTTTGATGCGTTTTATTATTGTATTTGTTGCCAATATTTGCAATACAAGACAAAACAAAATTAATTACATGGGTGTAATGATAGCGCTAGTCCCAAAGGTGCTAATGAATGAATTACCAAGAAGCTATCTTTCCTACACCCTTTGTGTTACAGCCATCCCCGATTCCAAGCTGTTCTGCAATCACCTGCCACAGTCTGTCTTTTATTTCTTTATTGTAAAGTCCTTTTTGCTGGGAGACAAAGCGAATATTTATCAGATGTCATTTTGGATGATGACGAGCACGGACGGTGGCTCTGAGTGGTTCCTCCATTCCTCTTTTGCCTTTGAAGGATGTGAAAATGTAGAAAATCAAACCTGAAAACTGACGAACGAAAGTTACAGTTTGTGATTAAACGTGGTTGACACAAGATTGTGTTTATTTTTACGTGTTACAATTTCAGACAAAAAATACAGACTTGGTGTGCAAAATGCTGCAAAGAAAGTGAACACAGTTATTGTGGTTTAAATCTGTTGTTTTCAGGGACATTTTACAGGTGCACAACGCCTTTAAGGGCAGCTAATGCTTGAAATTTGTATTTAAACTTCCATATTTTTGTCTGTGACGGGGATTAGACGAGGCTGTCCAAATCCTGTTCCAAAACTGACATGGTCCTCCTGGAAAACACAAGATATACCATGAAAAACCCTCTACTTGGAAACAGACACTGCAGATATCGTGACAGAAAAAAAAATATCAGTAGCATAGCTGGAAAGTTGGAAAAAATAAACAAAAGACACTCCTGACCGGCACCAACCGATTTGTGTCTATCAAGAAATTTTGTTCCCTTTTCAAGCTATGGTGTTATGGTAAACTGCATTTCACAATATATGCTATTTATGTGGATTTTTTTCAGTTCAACTATGGAGGCACGTAAGGAACGATGTTTTCTATATTTCCTGCAGCTGAGGTAGGATTGAAATAAACACAAAAGTAACTGGGAAATAACTGCATTTTTTTTTTCCTCTAGACCATAACGTGCACACAAATAGAGTACACAGGACTGGAGGTAGAAATTTAATATCACCCTTACATTCAGGCTTATTGAATCCAGATATTGCTACTGTTATCTTGTGGGCGCCCACTCACCTTACATGCTTATGATCTATTTTGGGTCGTGACCAGTAGTTAAAGAAGCAAGATAAAGCACACTGGCCAACACCCCCCGCTGTGAGCAGCATTATTGCTCTGTGCTCCGACAGCGTCTGTGGGTGAGATCGAGTCACCAACTGTGTTAGGGTCCTCTGAAGGGCACTACAGAGGGAAGGTAACAAATTCACACCAAGCTACTTCATCCTCCAGGTAGCTGATATTATCTGAAGGTCTTTACGATTCACAACACACACATTTGTGTTCCGGCTGCCAAGAACTGCTTTTATGGACGCTATTATTTCAGCCCACAGTATTTTATACAGTCTGTTTATGTTGCAGGGACTTGTAGAGGATTTGGCAAGTCAAGGCAAGTTTATTTGTATAGCACCTTGTATAGCACCTAACGTTTCAAAGAGCTTTACATATGGCTGGAGACAACATTGAAAAGAGTATGAGGAGGAAATAATGAATTAGTGCCGCAACTTTGATTAAAAAAAAAAAAAAAAAAAAGCTGCATGGAGAGAAAAGTCTGCAGCCTTGATTTGACAGAGTTTGAAGTTTGATCCAGATATGTGTTGCAAAATGCTAAGGGCTGCTTCACCATGTTTTGTTTCAACCCTCGAAACAGTAACCAGTTTCAGTGGATCTGAGAGGTCTGGAGGGTCTGTAACACAGTAGCAGATCAGAGACGTATTTTAGCCTTAAACTGTTTTGTGCTTCATGAACAAATAATAGTGTTTTACAATCAGTCCTTTGACGCAGAGATAGCCAAACAGCAATTTGAGACCTGGAGTAATGCATTCTGCTCCTGAGCTGCAGCTGTCCAATACACTTAAATAAAACCTACCAAAATAAAAGCATTGTTAGGTTTTTGTTAGACATTAATGCCATTAATTGCTCCCTTTAATTTATACTTCTGTGGAAGGGTTTGTGGTGTTTGCAGAGAGCCGCGCCGCACAACTTCTGAGAAATGTGACTTTGCATCAGACACCGCGAACATCGCAGAAGTTCCAACAATAACAGTAACAGCAACAACAACAACAACAACAACAACAACAACAACAACAATGTGATAAATTCCTTGCACGGGTGCTCCTCCACATCATGCAACTCACTTGTGTTGGGCCAAACTAATATGCAACTATTGAATCATGCCTCAAATATATAAATATATCAAAGACCGCCAGACAAAGCATTAGAAAACCATGGATCCAAAACAAAAAGAAATTACATTTTAAATATATCCACTGCAGTACTGTGTATGTCTGGCATATGCAAGATGTGCCGGCACAAAACGCATAGGTGCACAGATGAAATATAAATAGAATATAAATAAATATAAATCAGGCATTAGTGCTCACTGTATTTTAAAAGAATAGTTCAAAATTTTGGGAAATAAGCTTAGACAACCAGCAGACTGGATCAAGTCAACACTCCCAACCAAGAAATAGTCCGGGACGTAATCCCACATAAATCTGGAAGTTGTCGTTGTCGTAAATGAACAAGATATAATGTGTGAGCTTCAGAGGTGTGGGTAGGTGGATTTCCTCCTGTTTCCAGACTTAATGCTAAGCTAAGCTAACTGACTACTGTCTGTAACATCTCATGTACTGCACAGACATGAGAGGGGTATAAATGTTGCATAGAAGCGTATTTCCCAAAATGTGGAACTATCCCTTTAAAGCGGACTTGTTGTGGATGTTATTAGGTCTGAGGCATTTGAAAGGTTATCAAGAATAAACGGCTGAAGCAGATCAATACGCCTAGTAGTAATTAGTTGCTCCTTCACCACAGATCTGTGGCACATGGCATCAATACCGGATCAGCAGCTTTACATGTTTGTGATTGTTTGTGTTGTGATTAAAACATAATTTGTGTTTCTAAACATGCTTCATGGTCGAGATATTAGTCAGCCATGCATTAAACTTTCTTCTCTGGCTCCGTGTGCACCAAATGGTTGTCTTTCAAACAGTTTATTTGAATTCATATGGTATGATGTTCTGACAGATGAAGATGCTATAGGTAGTGGAGTTATCTAACTGTCCCTGAAGGATCATGAAAAGGATTTATGATGTGTTGCACAGGCTATTTGATTTGACTGTTCAGGTTACTGGGGTGTTATATTTCAGTGTGGACTGTGAAGGAGACTCTATAAAGGCATCTTTTACAAGACAATCCAGACATTTTTTTAGAAATGTTCTCCATTGTTAATTACCAGTATTATGGTTTTATGTAACATATCATCAGGCAAAGTCTGCTATACAACAGTCAAAATCATACAGTATATACAGTATATATTTATATCATATATTTCTAAATGCCAAGGATTGTTTGAGTGTAATTAAAACGTAGGTTGATGTTTTATTTTGTTTAGTCAGGTTTAAACATTTACATCTAGATGTCTTTTGACCTGCAAGTCAACAAATTGTTGTTGGGCTGGATTTAAAAAAAAATAGATTTAAAATCTTGAGCCTGGTCTTTGCATTTACACCTTGTCATAATATCAAAAGTGAGCGTAGTCACTGTGACGTCACCCATTGGTTTGTGGACTGCTGTTTTGTAGTCTTGAGTTTGGCGTCTTGGTTTTTGCAACGAAATGACATGAGAGGGTGGAGTTAAGTATGACCAAAGGCGTCTTCAGGTGACCAAAGAGGTTATAATTAACTTTCATGAACTGAAAACACACTGTGAAAGGGTCAAAATTGAAAGATAAAAATGTGGACAACTCCCAGACCAGACGAGCAACCTGTAAATCACACGGTAGCCACGCCCTAAAGCATACCCTGCTTTATGGTCTATTTGACTCTGAATGGGACCATAATTTACTACATGAACATCATGCTGTATTGAAGAAGACTTGAAACTAGAGATTGAGACCATAAACTCATGTTACTGAGGTAATAAATCGAGTGAGAAGTAGGCTCGTATTCTCATAGACTTCTATACAATCACACTTCTTTTAGAAACCAGAGGAGTCGCCCCCTGCTGGCTGTTAGAAAGAATGCAAGTTTAAGGTATTTCAACATTGACTTCACTTTTCAGACCCTGAAGTTGCTGCCTGATCTTCATTAAATGTTCTGTGTACACAGAGGTTACTTGTAAGTGGTTCAGTTAGTGCTGCATGATTTGTAAAATGTCCACTTTGTAGAAATCAAGTCCTAACAGCATGCAGAAAAAAATGTTATTTTAAGTTTAAAAGTAGCACAGATGATAGCTGGCTATATTAGCCACCTTGAGCCACAACAGTCCCGTAAACTAGGACATGAATAGTTGCAGTATGTGCAGACCTGTCGCGACCCAGAATGATCAGCTGACTCTTTACGACTACTTAGTCTACATAGTCTAGCATAATGATCATGTCCATGAGAGGGATGGACTGTAAAAGGACTCTGCACACTGATTTGAGCTCTTGATTTGTGTTTGTTGACTTGTTGGATTAACTTGCGGGCTGCTCGGTGGTGCAGTGGTTAGCACTGTCGCCTCATAGCAAGAGCAAGCCTCGCAGGTTCAAACTCGGCTTGGCGACCTGCTGTGGAGAGCAGACCTGGGCATTATAAGGCCTGCAGGCCGCTACCGGCCCTCGTGATGGTTCTACTCAGCCCAGGAGGTCTCAGACAAACCGCACAATTTTACCTACAGAGAACAATAAAGAAAATAGCTTTTCTTTTGAAATGCTTTTTTATTGTTTGTGTGCTTCTTCCTGTCACACTTGACATTGATGTAAATTGATGTGAGTGATGTTTGAAGTAGTGTCACCTGCTGAGGCGGCACGTCTATAATAAGTCATGAACTGCTAAGTATTGTTTTGCGGAGGTTGGCAGTAAAGCTGTGCGCTTAGTTTGTATTCAAAGAATACAACTTGAGCCATCACTTTTAGACAAAACATGCAGAAAAATACAGAAACCTGTCTGGAGATGAGAAGGAGAGGACAGCCGAGGGGCTGCTAACTAAGCTACAACAGCAGCAAGGACTTTTTACAAAGCTGGACGCAACGAAAGACGGAAATGTAAGTATTAATGTTAAGTTGAATGTTAAATTTTGTTAATGGAAACATTACTACCCAAAACAGTCAGTCCTGTACAATTCAAGGACTTGTGCATATAATGTAATTTCCTTCATAATATGCTGTTTAGAGTGATTTTCAGTATAATAGATGCTGAAAATAAGAATACGAATATGTTTTCTATAGTAACAAAATAGAGGTTACTTCTGACAGGTTTTTTTGGCCCCTGGCAACAATCTGGGTTTCTCATGTGGCCCCCCAGGAACAATAATTGCCCACCGTTGGTGTAGAGTTTGCTTCTCCCAGTTTTAGTGTTGGTTTTCTCCACATTACCCGGTTTCCACAAATATGATAAGCGATTACTGATAATGAATGAATGGATGGATGGATAAACTCTGAGAAATGGAGCATTGGTAATTATCTCATGTATCTGAATAAAAATCAAAGAGATCAGTGCCGATATCCAGCCCTTGTGTTTATTGTGATTTTTTTTTATCATTATGGTATGAACATCAACAACCTGCATTTGCATTGATTGAATGATTTAAACCTTTTAGCTGTCTGTGATTACTGATATAGATGTGAATAGCAACACACTCATTTAAATCATCCCAATAATCCCAGCAGTGTTACTAATAGATGAAACATCCTAGAGCAACATGTGACAAATTGATTTAACTGTTTGGTCTCGTGATCACAGCAGAGCTCCTTCTAAAACAAGCTGTCTGCATTTAAGTGTGACTCCAGTTTAATTATTGCAGCTGGGATTGTCTTGTTAGTAATTAACCCAGGCTCTCCACGCTGGGTTTGGGGTAATATTGGGCCAATTAAAGATCGATAATCCTGATCTTTAGCTGGCTGCATCCTCCCAGTAGTGTCTGTGCATTTCAAGGCCAATGAGCAGTCGATGGTTCTCATTAGTAAGCAGCACAGGTTTATAGTCAATATGCTGGGAGCTGAGAGGGTCAGGTCAATATAGATCTGAACTGGAAGTTAGTTGGAGAAGTGAAGAAAGAAAGAGGCTGTTATCTCCTTTGTTTCTCAGCTTATATCTACAATTTTACTCTCTGACTGAGACGTATAACAGGGCAGTCAATCGCTATCAATCAAAATATTTGATCACGAGTAGTCACATGACTGTTCATTGTTAATCGTGATTAATCGCAAATTAATTGCATATTTTTATCTGTTCAAAATGTACCTTAAAGTAGTAGGCAAATATGCTGCTTTATTCAATGCTATGTATATAGATTTATTATTGGAAAACATTTAACACAAAGTGATGACAAATATTGTCCAGAAACCCTCACAAAAATATACTCAAATCATAACATGGCAAACCGAAGCCCAACAGGCAACAACAGCTGTCAGTGTGTCAGTGTGCTGACTTGACTATGACTTGATCCAAACTGCATGTGATTATCATAAAGTGGGCATGTCTGTAAAGGGGAGACTCATCGGTACCCATAGAACCCATTTACATTCACATATCTGGAGCTCAGAGCTCAAGGGACCCCTTTGAAAATGGCCATGCCAGTTTTTCCTCAACAAAACATAGCGTAAGTTGGTCAAGCTACCGTGACATGGTTGGTATTATAACGTTCATTTTGACAGCACTGAAATAGCTGTTTCATCCTTGTATCAGATTTTTTTGTCCCACCATATTTATTTTTTCTGTTCCTTTCTCTGTGTTAGTGTGTCACAGACACAGACTGGATTTATATCTATCTCAGAGATCAGCATGGGAAGTAGTTGTGACGTAGCTACTGCCTTTTTTGCACATACAGATATTCACCTACACACCACCTCCAAATGGAAACACACACAGAGACTGTTGTTATTTTCTTTTTCTTTAAATTTTGCATTAAATTGTCTAAAATAGGACGAAAAATCTCAAAGGTTTAATCGCTGGCTGGCTGGCTCTGGGGGAAAGAGCTGCAGAGAAGCATATTAAAACAGAGAACATGCAATAAATGCTGATGGAAATTTTTTCTAATAAATGATTCGGGCTCCCTGTCACACTGTCCTGGCTCGCTGGGACACTTGAACAAAACAGAGCCATCGTTAATGTTATGAGTAACACCTGTGCTCTTCCTGCTATGACATGTCAGATGTCTCCTGTGTAAAAGGCCCTTTACAATTTTCACTGACTTTTATTGTTCGAAATTGACTGTTGCAGTTACTTTTGCTTTTAATAATTTTTAAAAAATTTTTGGTAGCTTTTTTTTTTATGGAGAGAGAGGGGATGACATGCAGCAGGATTTGAACCTAGAGCCACTAGGACAAGGACTCAGCCTTGGTAATGGAGCACCTGCTCTACCAGGTGAGCAACAGTGGCACCCCGTTACTGTAATTTTCAGCAGTAAAGTTTATTTCAAGTGTAAAACTGTCAAGCCTCAGCACAAAACCTAATCACATTACTCATGTCATGTTTGCTTGTTGCAAAGGAGGCTAAATAACACTTCAAACTTATGCTAAATTTTGGCCATTTTCAAAGGGGTCCCCTGACCTCTGACCCGCGACTCTCCCCTTTGCAAACATGCCCACTTTATGATAATCACATGGGTCAAGTCATAGTCACGTCAGCACACTAACACACTGTTGTTGCCTATTAGGCTGCACTTTGCCATGTATAATTTGAGCATATTTTGTATGCTAAATGCAGTACCTGTGAGGGTTTCTGGACAATATTTGTCATTGTTTTATGTTGTTAATTGATGAATTCATTTGCATAAAGCAGCATATTTTTCCACTCCCATATTGATAACATTATTGAATACTTAACAAATCTCTCTTTAACAAGCCTTTTGAACAGATAAAAGAAGTAATTAATTTGCAATTAATCATGGAATATTATGCGATTTATTGCGATTAAATATTTTAATGCGTTGACAGCCTTGTTAAATACATATCTCAATCAGACAAAATATGTTCATGTGTAAAACCAAATATCAGCCAATTTATTGTTGTTTGTGTAGGCCCAAAAATGTCCAGTATCACCTGGACTTCAGTAGATAATTTCCACTGCGGACCTCTTGAAAATGTGCTTAATTTGTGCAGCATTTTGACGAAAAAGTACCCGGTTCCTCCCTCTTTCTCCACACACGCACGCACACACGCACACACACACACACACACACACACACACACACACACACACACACACACACACACACAAGACGCACACACAAAGGGCATGGTGCCCTCCTGCCTGACATCTGTTGAAGTAATTAGTGGTCGATGACAGCCAGTGCTCTGCTGACTGCTCTGTGTGTGTGTTTGGGTGTGTATGTGTGTGCATGCACATGTGTTTGTGTGACAAAACAAGGGAAAGTGGGTGAGTCACAGTGTGTGTGTGTGTGTGTGTGTGTGTGTGTGTGTGTGCGTGTACGTGTGTGAGAAAAACAGTCAGGAAGTGGATGGTGAACATGTGCATATAGTTTGTCTATGACTGTTTTTTAAGTGTGTGTGTGCATTAATTGTCAGGACACAAGAGACATGATGAGTGAGGTGATAAAACAGAGAGAGAGAGAGAGAGAGAGAGAGAGAGAGGTGAGAGAGCCTTACAGTGTGAAGGTTAGAGAGAGAGAGAGGGATATGGACGGCGTGGTATGAGAGGCGTCGGCTTTGCTCAGCACAGTTAATACACTTGTAATGCTGATTATCTCCAGCCTGTCGTGTCATGGATGGATGAGATAGAAAGGAGGTGGGCTCAGTCGTCGAGGGCTTAAGGGAGGAGGGAGGATAGATGAACCAGGATGAGGAGTAGTAGATGGAGGCTTAGAGGGAGAAAAGGAGAAATGATGTTCTCTGGTCTCAAGCATTTTACAAAAAAATAGGATTGTATTTTAAATGTTGCTTATTGTATTGATGTATTAATTTTATTTCATTACGTTTTATATCATGTCTTTTTCTCACCTGCCAAAACCGCAAATTACCTGTCAAGTGTAATTTACACCAGCTAAATTCATGAATGTCCACAAATATGTCATATTGACTTGACGTTGCAACAAAATGTCATCTCATCTGACTGGTCAAGAAAAAAAGACATTTGAAATGGATAAAAGGTGACATATTTCAATTTTATGCATTTCATTTGAGTATGTGATTGTACCTTATTGGCTGATAATCCCATCGTTGTCAGGGAAATTGTCCACATGGTCATTTCCTGACGTATATGGAGCAGTCATGTCTAGAAGGTAACCCAGAAGTTGGGGAAACTCCCGTGAGATCGATAAGGCCGGGCATTGACCTTGCATAGTTAGGGTTAGGAATTGACCTTCAATAGGTTAGGCATTGACGTTATATAGTTAAGGCTAGGATTGGTTGTCGGGCAAGTCTTATGAAAGTTTTTGCAGCTTTTAGGTGAGATTTGCGCGTTACCTTCAAGACATGACCGTTCGGTGCATCAGCATACTCACAACCTTTCTCCGCTGCTTTCAGATGAAACCCTGTCAGCACAAAAAAGTGCATGTTGTTATTTCACGACAGTCCTTCCTGATTACCATACTTGTAAAAATATTGCTAGTTTTATGAACTACAACTACAATAACATGTCTCTTTATCAGAAGGAATATAGTGAAATTTCATCCTCTCCTCCGTCCTGACGCAGAAGTGTTGTTTTACTTTGGCTTCGTTGGCTGATGTGTGAAGCTGAGGCTCTCAAAGGTTTTTGCTGAAGATTTGTGAGACTTTGTGATCTTTACTGTTTTATCCACCAGAAGATTCATTTTACCACCTTCGGTACTCATGTCTTCTCTTACTTGTGTCTCCCCAGTGTAGACAGGTGTTTAATGTTTTATTAAAACAAATTTAACACCCAACACATGCTGTCAGATTGGTGCCTGTGGTTGAATTTATGTAAGTAGGACAGAGAAAATGGAAGAAGTGCTGTGTTTGCAGATTCAGAGATGGATAGCTGCTCAGGATGAATGAAGAGACTCAGACGGAGACGGGATGAAGACAGATGGAGTTAAGAAAAAAAAGGGGAACAGATGAGTTGTTTGGATAGCGTGTTTCAGCACAGGTAGGAGGACGGAGGGATGAATTGTGGGGGAAATAATGAAAAAGGAGAGATTTGGTGAAGGGCAGGAGCCTCTAACAGACTAACACACAGAGGAGAGAAAAGGTTAGAGGCTGTTTGTGCAAGAAATTCAATTCAGGACACTTCATCTCAAAACTCTGCTGCCCTGCAACAAAGACTCGCAGCAGTGTCCTGTACAATACATATTTTTCTGCAACATTAGTTGAAGATATTTACCTGATATTGATCTAATTTCAAAAATGTACAGTAGCTTTGAAAAAAAAAAGCGACATAAATGAAAAATGAAAATATTAAATTATGGAAAGTTGTGAAAACGTCAAATAGAAAATTCTTATTGAACATAATTGTTCAATTTATGTATTCATTTATACATTTGGTGAAATATTCAGCAAATAGCCAGAAAATGCACTTAATGACATTTAATATAAAATGTTCTCCCATGTTCATCCATCCCATTCTCATGAATGTGATATATCAGGACAACGTCTTGTCATACAACAGGTCATACGATATCTTATGAAAAAGTTATTCCTCCTTTTTGTTCGCTTTCCTACAAATTTCCAGCAACACGTCATTTTCTGCTTGTTACATACAGTGTTTTCAAAATAAGCTTCCATCTTTACAGGAAACAAAGTCATTAGGTTTAGGCAAGGCAAGGCTAAACTGCATACTTAGGTTTAGGAAAAGATTGTGGTTTGCCTTAAAATATTCCTGATTCACGATTGCATTAATTACACACATGTTGATTTTGCAGGATATACACAAATAACAGTGAATTACTTTTCGTAGTTATAACTACGAAGTGAGTATGAGACCAGCCTGCTCATCAACGCCTGAAGGGAATTTCAAAGGTCAAAGGTCAAGGTGACTGTGACCTCACTGTAACTCTAGAAATCATATGCTAATTCTGTCAATTTTACACAAATGTCCAACAGCATGAAATGATGAAGTGATGATATTGTGGACTGATATTGATGTGAACTGCAACTTGAGTGGTTTGCAGAGGTTTTCTACCATGAGGCGGTAACTCTACTTTCGATTAGATTGGTTTAGTTCATTTTCAGCATTTGCTGCAGTAAATGTTTAAGCCTTGATATCCAGAGTTTGGGGGAGGAAACAAAACAGAGGTTCAGCAGAGTTGTTGTTTTACTCCTCACTACCAACTCCTCTCCCCTCTTATTGCTCTTCCTCATCTTTACCTCCCATCCTGCTCTCCACTCCGTTGTCAAGTGTCCAAGCAGAGTTTGAAAACAGCACACACACACACACACACACACACACACACAGAGTGTCCTAATCAAAGCCAGGCTCTGCACATTGTGTCCCAGTTGAGCAGCTATTTTTATCTGCAGCGCTCTAACAGGGATGGAATGGGTCAGATAGGCCACGCTGACGAATCCATCAAGACCAACAGATAAACAGTCAGCTTGCTGGACCGCCAGTACACACACACACACACGCACGCACACACACACACACACACACACACACAATGCATGCACGCACACACTTTTAAGTAAACAAAAACTTATTCTATTTCTTTATCTTGCTCTCATCCTTCCTCTCCTGCACACTTGGGTCTACAGGTAGCTTCAGCCTATGATGATGGTTTGTGATCCCACCAGTGTAACATTTTTCTGATATACTGCATGTTTGTTTTTAACTGTATTCCCTTGTTTGTTCTGCCTCTTTAATACCTGAATCTGTGTCCTCCTACTCTCCACTCACACAGTCTGTCCTGTCCCATTAGCACCATGGCAAATCTTCAAGCTCACACACATGATGTTGCCACACACACACGCACACACAGATGTGGTTAGAGACACATGATTACAGATTTACCGTTGTGAGAGTTGGCAGAGATCCCGTTTCTGGCTTGTTAGTTTGGGATTCAAGTGCTCTGGCTTGGACCCAATTAGTTTCTCTCCTTACCTCCTTCAGTCTGCAGCTCTTTGTTGTCATGGCTATGTGTTGGATAGTGTGCACAGTATATAACCCTAAAAAACAACAGCATGTTCTACGCATAAACTGAGTTGATCAGTTATTTGTCTTGTTCATAAATATCAGTGTTCATAATAGCTTGTATGCTTTGAACCCAGCATACTACAGCGCCTATGAGGATATTAAACAGCTTTACTGTGGTGTACATGGTGTTGTAAAAACTTTTACGGAACAGCACAGCTGCAAGATGTACATTAAATAATGTGTGTGTCTGTCTTTCTGTTACTCCTAGTTCACATTAGCCCCATTACTCTGAGCTACTATAGTAGATGTCAGCTCAGGTTATACTCCCACTCCCTAATGTACACTATATATGACAAATGATGAATAAAAACAGTAACTATCAGTCACTAACAGTAACCTGATTATGCATTCACATGTAGGTTCTGTAGGCAACGGGGCAAGACTTTGTCATCAGAAGTGCTCTGGTTTCCATTTGTAGTCCATGTATTATTGACCAATCACATTCGAGCAGGCTTTGGTTGAATGCAGCTAGACAGTCCGTGTGGAGAGCAAAAGAGGCGGAGCACATTTACCAAAACGCAGTCATGGAACCCATCGGCTATCATCTGATGATGATATCGCTTTTTATTGGCTTCAAATTAGCTTGGATCGTTTCTCAGCTCCAACTCCAGTTTTGCAACTCAAGTTGATAATCGGGCTGTAAACAACGAGCAGCTTTAGCAAAAAGCAGATCGTCTGGCACCCAGGCATGACAGTTTCTGACAATTTTTGTAACTTTCCAAAACCAACAATCCAGTAATCATGGCCACTTCGTACAGCGTCTGGCCAGATGTGTGGAGGTGAGAAAGTATGCAGGATTTGCTCGCTGTGCCCTCTCTCCTTGCGTCGAAGGATGTGGTTCCGGGTGTACCTGTCAATGAGGGCGGCCTGTCCTCAGTGCGTGGTCTGTGGCGATGTAGCCAACCCACCCGATCCATCTTGAAACCTGTCTCATTTACCATGCTTTGTGGGGGTGACTTTTTTTGTTGTGTCATCACCATTCACATCCATTCAACCAGAGTGTTTATGATTAAATTGTTTACTAGAGCACAAAGTTCTTCCTAGAGCTAGCCTCTTACAGGACCAGTGTGTAACATTTTGAGGGATCTATTAACACAAATGGAATATAGCATTCATAACTTTGTTTTCATTAGTGTATAATCACCTGAAACGTTGTGTTTTTGTTAGCTCAGAATGAGCCCTTCACATCTGCCATGTTTCTGCAGTAGCCCAGAACAAATACACACCAAACCCTGGCTTTAAAGAGAGTCTTTCACTTTTTTACATTACCGTAGTTCACCGACATGCTTGTGAATCTGTGGTTACATGAGTCACAGAGTTCAAAACCGTGGTACCGCCAGCCATCGCCTGACTTCTTTTGCTCTTAAAGTAGTGTTATTATGGTAAGGATGGCCTCTGAGAAAGGGGAACTGCGTAACCACAGTTTTGCACTCAATTGCTCACATTACAGCAGTCTTGGAAAGGGAGAAGTGAGCGGAGGGGTACTCAGGTGGTTGCAATCTGCAACCACACCACTACGTGCCACCAAATCCTACACACTGTCCCTTTAATGTTGTGCAGCAGATTTCTAAATGCATGATGTTTTCAAAGTCAATGAGTAATCATGTTAAATAATTGTGATTTTGATTGAACCTAGCAGCCCTGGGAGTCTCATAATGTTGTAATTCAAAGTTAATTCAGATTAAACTGTGCGCAAAGTTTGCATCCATATTTTTGGCTAACATTGGTATCTGCTCTCAGTAATCGCTGTGTTATCTGTAGATAAAATGATTTTGTTAGCATTTAACTACAGCTACCAGGGCACCGCATCTTGTTTAGTCAGCCCTCTATCTCTCTCCCTACTTGCGTCTCTCTATCTATTTCTGTCTTTTTATTGCTCTCAGTCTCTATACTTGTTTTTTCTCTCTGTGCCTCCTCCTATCTTATATGTTGCCAATTTAAAATAGTCACACACATTTACAACCACAGGTTTTCTTTGAACATCCATATGCACTTACCATAAACATGCACACATTCATCTCTCAGCTCTGTGCTCTCTATCCACTCATACACATGCTGCTTATGGGGCCATATGATAGTAATTTGGCAATATGGAGGAGCACGAGGGCTCAGCTGGAGTTTGGAAGAAGAATCTGTGATACTGTTTACTGGCAGGAAACAGGAAGTCACCTCTTGACTGTAAAAAGTGTCTCATTGTCTCATTACGGGATGCACATAAACCTGTGAAGTTATTTATTGTGTTGCATTGCATCTTTGTCTTTATTAAAGTTGGGTCTTTTCAGCTGCTAGAAAGTAGCAGAACAAGCTGAAATACGCCTATAACATTTTAAATAGCGTTATTAATTGTTTTTACTGTAACACATTCTGACACAGAGCAACATTATCATTTATTTCACCAGTGCATGCTCTCTATCTTATTTTAGCTTTCTTTTGGTCACCAACTTTTGACAAAAATGTGCTAGATGTTCCACTTTCTTCACCAGATAGTTGCTAACTTTGTGTGTCTGCCATTTCATGATGAATAAAAACAGTAACTATCAGTCACTAACAATAACCTGATTGTGCATTCACATGTTGATTCACATTCACATGTAGATTCTGAGCGTAAATCTCAAAGATGATGATATATCACGCTGCCCGTGTTTGTAAGAGTGATGTCTTAATAATAATGATAATAATAATAAACATTATTTGTATAGCACCTTTCATACAAGGGAATGCAGCTCAAAGTGCTTACCAATAAACACGTTATATGCAATGAGTGCTTCACATGAAAATGAACATAACCTTTTAACAACCTTAAGATGGAAAATAAAACCAGAAAAAAACCCTAAAGACTGAGTCTTGTGTTGTGTTTCAGGTGCGTAACTTGTGCTACATGGTGACACGGAGGGAGAAAATGAAACACACCCTGTGCGACCTCCAGGAGAAGATCTTCCACCTGCAGATACAACTACTGGAAGAAGACATAGCCGGAGGTAAGAGAGAGAAAAAAAAACATGAGTGCGTCTGTGGTGATTTTTCTGATTCCATCCAAATACGCCAATATAAAAACCTGTTACCTTTCACCCACTCTCGCACTGTAGCCAAGGCCGCCAACACACACTCTGTCCACCCCAAAAAAAAAAAAAGTACAATTTGGAAAGCTCAAGTGCATAGCGGTTACATCCAAACCCTTGTTGACTGAGTGTGGTGGGTGGACAGTTTTTGGAAATGGCCTGTCATCATTTTTTGCACAGGAGACCACACTTGACACCTGCACAGCACAGAACGCTGAAATAATAGATCAGCCAGATATTGTGACACGCACCATCCACATAAATGGAGCTCGATTTCCTATCCACTCTGCACAGATGACTGACCTTGATGTATTTCGTGCAGGAAGGACAAAGCTGGGTGGTTGAGTCGATGCTGCTGTGTTGGCTAGATATCTGCTCAAAACAAGATTACCACCAGATTAAACGTAATACATTTTTATCTCAAATTCGAAAATCTCAAATTTTAGCTTAAATTGTGGTTATAGTAAACAAATTTTTATAATGCTAATAATAACAATAATAAACACACTTTATTTATATACAGTTCATAGCATCTTTTTAACAGGTGTTACAAAAGGGTTTACACATAAAATGTATAGATTTATTTGAACAACTGTACACAGCAGAGATTAAACGTGGACAAATAGACAGTCAATTAAAGGTAAATCCATAGACTGTACAGTAGATAATAAGTGGACATAGTCACCGTGATATCACCCAGTGGTCCATGGACTACCATTTTAAATACTTGGGCATTTTGGCCAACGCATCTTGTTTTTTTGCAACCAGATGTGACACTTGTGAGCTAAATGATCTAAATATTCATATTGATCTAAATATTCATATTGAAAATTTGTTAGCACTAAGGTTCCCTTGTAAACTCTGTACTCCAATACAACAAACTCTACCCGGCATGCCTTTCTCCAACTCTCACTCACGTCTCCACCGTTGTCTTCTGGCAACAAGTCACATAACTCAAGATTTACAGAATGAGACTCCCCACAGCGAGACACGATAAAACAAACAGACCAGATCCAGTGAAAGGTAGGAAAAACGTTTTATTTCTCTGTAGGGTCCTTTCCATAATGTTGTCAGCCACTTATAATAACAATCTTAGCCATGCAATAGCAAAAACAAGCACTTTTATTGGACGTACATTGATGGTGAGGAACTGGCCCAAGAATTTGTCTGTTTAGCGTCCTCACTTGATATCAGACCAATTTTAAAAAATTGTCCCCATTAGTGGCTTAGACACAAAAAGGTGAAAATTGCACTAAAGTTACCCTTTAAGCGCAGTGATAGTGACCTGTATCTGCCTCGGATGATGTTGAGGAACCTTATTAGTTCTAGTAGTCGTGACCTGCAGCTGTCATGGCGATGATAGTGGAAGCTTGTTGTCATGGTAATACCAGTTACATCTCGCTGGCATGGTAATGATAGTGAACTGTTTTCAGCCTGCCCCTGTGGCTGTGTGTGTGCGTGCGTGCGTACGTACGTACGTGCGTGGTTTGAGTGCCCAATTTGCAGTGCTCATCATTCCTGAGGGAGGTTACACACACACACACACACACACACACACACACACACACTATACACTACTAAATCTTACAAACACTTTCACTCTCTCTAACTCAGCCTGTGTCACTCATCAACACACACAGACACAAATGTGCATACATACAAACACACACACACACACACACACACACACACACACACACAGAGAGAGAGAGAGACAGAGAGAGAGAGAGAGAGAGAGCAGAGCTGCTGACTCAGCAGATTGCTGCCATCAGGTACCGGGAGCTGTGCTGCTGGCACTAAACAGCCATATCTATTCTCACTGCTACAGGAGTTAGATTAGAGAGGATGGCTTGTGTGTGTGTGTGTGTGTGTGTGTGTGTGTGTGTGTGTGTGTGTGTGTGTGTGTGTGTGTGTGTGTGTGTGTGTGTGTGTGTGTGTGTGTGTGTGTGTGTGTGTGTGTGTGTGTGTGTGTGGGGTAGCGAGCACCAGAGAGTGAAGGATGAGGTTGTCTGCTATAATGATTTGTCGTGTCCCTCACCTTGTATCTACCTCTTTCCTCTAACTCTTTTATCTTTCTGTCTCATTTTCCACTCTCCATTTCTCTGTATCATCTTCTTTAATCTACTTTTTCCTCAGTCTGTTTTCTTGCTTTGCTTTTCTCTCATTTGCAGTGTCCTCTTTCTCCCTCCTCTATCTTATCCTTGGTTGTCACGTGTGACACTCTGTTTTAGTCAGTTGTCTTCAGTACGTTGCTCTATTGTCCTTCTGGCTGCGCAAACTGATTTTGTGACATTTAAACTGAAAAGTTTTACAAAATTTATACTTTGTCAGACAATATTCCAGACAAATTGTGTTCAGATGGTTTTATTGGTGAAAGCAGGATGGGAAAGTTAGGAAAACAAAAAAAAATGTAATGCTACATAAATTAAAACTAGGGCTGTCAGTCGATTTATTAATTAATTTGCACATTTTTTATCTGTTCAAAAATGTACCTTGCAGGGCAATTTGTCAAGTATGTAATACTCATATCAACATGGGAGTGGACAAATATGCTGCTTTATGCAAATTTATATATATATTTACGATTAGAAACCAGTTAACAACTCAAAACAATGACAAATATTGTCCAGAAACCCTCACAGGTACTGCATTTAGCACAAAAAGTATGCTCAAATCATCAGACCAAGAGGCAACAACAGCTGTCAGTGTGCTGACTTGACTATGACTTGCCTCACACTGCATGTGATTATCATAAAGTTGGCATGTCTGTAAAGAGGAGACTCGTGGGTACCCAGAGAACACATTTACATTCACTTTGAGGTCAGAGGTCAGGAGACCCTTTGAAATTGCCATGACAGTTTGCACCGTTATTTAACATCCTTCGCGAACAGCTAATATGACATGGTTAGGTTTTCTACTGTCAAATGGTAGCAGTATCTTAGCTTTAGCTTTAAAACTGCTCCTACTAACATCGCCGAAATGTCAAATCTGTTAATGCGTTAAAGAAATTAGGGGCGTTGAGAGGAATTTGCGTTATTATCATGTTGATTTGAACAGCCCTAGTTAAAACAGAGCGTCACTAGTGTGTGTCGGTATATTTACGTTGATCCAAATGCATATTTGCTCTTATATAGATGTATGATAAGCATATGTTGGATATCATGTCTCAAGACATTGAACATACTCAGTCTACATTAAAAAAAAAAAAGGTTGTTTTGCCAGTGTTAAATGTTTTTGGCATTTAAAATTGGTCTGACATCCAATTCTCAGTGGCACAGAAAGGGTTTACAACTGTAAAATCAGATTTTCAGAAACCCTGAGCTTGCCATGCACCAGCACCACTATCCTTCCTCGCCTCATCTCCCTCCGGGCCTGTTTTATTTATTTATTTATTTTCAATGTGGAAGGCGCACACATCTCTCCTCTAACCCACCTGAAACAGAACCACCAACCTCCACCTGTCTGTCTCTCATCGTACTTAATCTGTCATGTTCCACGTCCTGTCTGCCAGTCCGCCTGTCTGTCTGTCATGTTTATCAGCCTGTCTGTCATGTCGGGGGGCTGCTCTCGTCATGCTTTGTGAATGCTAGCATGTTACGGGGCAGGCGGGGCGATAGCCTTGTAATCCCATGTGCAGACGGAGAGGCATGCTGCTGAAAGTAGAAGGAAGTCAGCATAACAATACGGCATCTAGTGTCATCTGTAGCAATAATTAAAAAAAAAAAAAACTCAACATTGATTTAAAACATCAGTGTGTATTTTTTTTGTCTTTGGAGGAACCATATTGATGCAAATAAAGAAAATACAGCTTCAGTTATATCTGCACACACACACACACACAAACGCACAAAAAAAAATATTGTTGTTATGCAGGAAGTGCACTACATTTACATTCTGGCTCAAACCGAGCTGTGACAAGCTGACAGTGGTTAGTATTGGCCTCTCTGATCTGTGTGTGTGTGTGTGTGTGTGTGTGTGGGGGGGGGGGGGTGTGTGTGGGGGGGGGGTGATATGGCATGAGGAAGACAGAGAAAATAAGGACGGAGGAAGAGGAGAATGGGAAGGGACAGGAAGGTAATAGGATGAAAGAAAGAGTGGAGGAAGAAGAGAGACATACAGGGGTAGCGACCGTGAGAGGGAAAGGAGTGTGAAAGGGTGGAGAGAGGGAGTAAAAGACAGTAGGGGAGAGAGAAAAAAACATTCTCATATTGCACTAATGAGCTCAGGTAAGAAATGGGACACAGTGGCTACACACACACAGACTCACACGCTGCAGTTCAGTGCACCTAGAAAGAGGGGAAATTAATCACAGACTTCAAAAAGACGAATCCCCCGGTGCTGATGCACCTTCTAAACAAGAGAGGGAAGGCGGTTTGGAGGGGAGGATAGTATTGCAGAGATGGAGAGAAAGGCAACAGCAGAATGTAAAAGACAAAAGAGGGCAAAAAAAGCACAGATCTGACAAAAAAAATTGTTTAAAAAGGGTTCCACTGCTGATAGTTGGATTTGCGCTGAGATTACAACCTACAGGGGGAAAGCAGAGCCTGCAGGCGTCCTTGAAAACCCAAAGACTAGTTTTCCGAGCTGTAGAACATATAAAAGAACAAGATCAGATTAGATTTAAAAAAAATGGGAAAAATGTGGAAAAATGGTCTCTGGCAGATCAGAGGATAAGATGGTCCTCCTGTCAAAACAAAAAAAATTGAAAGAAATTGCAATGTAGGAGCTGTGTGAAGAAGAGTTCCCCCTGGGAGCTCCCTCAAAGATCCCCCGGCGTTAATGGCCTCCGCAATTTCAGCAACAGCCCTGAAATAAATTGGAAAAAAGGGGGAGAAGTGTCTGGTAGATGTACCTGCACTCTTTTACAAATCCTCTGTTTAAAACAAAAAGAAAACTTTCATACAGTCATACTGTACTCCTGCTAACACTCACACTAATTTATATGTCAGATTTTAGTTTTAACGTGACAATACAGTGTAGGGCTGCAACTAACGGATTATTTTCATTGATGATTAATCTGTTGATTATTTTGTTATAGTTGTTTGCTCTATAAAATGTCAGAAAATGGTGAAAAACATCAACCAGTGTTTCCCAAAGCCCAAAAATGACATCCTCAAATATCTTGTTTTTTCCAAAACTCAATATTCAGTTTACTGTCATAGAGGAGTAAAGAAACCAGAAAATATTCACATTTAAGAAGCTGAGATCAGATTTTTTTTTTCTTAAAAAATACTTGAACCAATTAATTGATTATCAAAATAATTGCTAATTAATTTATTAATTGACAAATAATAAATTCATTTAGTAATTGCAGCTCTTGTACAGTCACCTTACGCTCACATCCTATAAACATTCACTCCGAAGCTCGCACAATAAACAAATTAAAACATTCGCTCTCTATTTCGGTGAGATCTCCAGTAGACTCGCAGTGAAGATTTCAACTTTCATCATGCAAATGTGCACAGTCAGCCATAGTAGCTTTGTTATTTCAAATAGCCCTTTTGCTTTTTCTCCTTTATCTTTCTGATACAGTGCTTGCAAAAGCAAAAGATGGAGACAGGAAGGATGTCAGCTTTGTTTTCTGGTGCACAGCCACAGCTGAAGTAGAGAATCGCACATTGAGAAGCTGCTGTGCATGAGAGGCGCTGCAAGTGGCAGGTGCTATAGTAATTAGGGCAAACAGCCTTCTTTACTTCCTCCATATTTTTACATCTGTGTAGGTTTATTGAAAGAAATCTAGTCGCTGTACGGGTGCCAACCTGTGACCTCTGTGTGAAAGGGGATATTTTTATTTTAGGGAATGATAAAACAAGTGAACATTTGAGTAATTTAAGTCTGTTTGCATGCATATTTGCACAAAGAAATATAAAAAATAATGACTATTAATGACATTCATGACTGAGTTAAACAGCATGAACAGAAAAAAAAAAAACCACTTTCATCTAAAGAACTTGATTCTTGCTTGAGACTAAATCGCGCCCCACCTCGCCGTCCTTCCTGTGTTCTGTGATCAGTGCATGTGTGTCACACTTTAACAAACATCTGCAGCTTTCACTCAACACCACTTTTCACGAGAAGATATTTCCGAGCATCCTCCTAACAACCCGGGTGATGATCCGGCATGGACCTGAAAATAAAAACCCCTCCAAACTTTTAGCACCTCATTTCATCCCGTTTGATCTCCCTGGTCAAAGTTCATGCTGACAGTTTCCAGAACATCTCCATATTGTGTATTATTTCAGTTCAGCTCATTTTATTTCTCTTTATTTCTTATAGAGGCACAACACAAAACTAGTCAAGCTCTTTGAAAACATGAGTATCTGCACAGCAAAAAAAGTACTTTTTTAGATTTATTGTCCCAGAGGGATATTTGTTTTCATAGCCAGTACACAGTAGGGTGTACTGGCTATCTGGCGAAATGCTACGTATAATGATACAGAGGTTATGATTCAATATATTGTGATATTGTAATCAAGGAGCTATTCAAATTTAATTTAAAGAAAGCTGTCGTAGTATAAAGAACACACCACCATATGCATGAAATCTATTTTTTTATTTTTTTTATTTTACATTTATGCAATCAGAACAGTGGGATCACCCAAGATCATAGCACTATGAGAGGGCACATACTGTCCACTGAGATCCATACAGTGGACATACAGGTATACACATAGTAACATACAGATATACTGTAGATTAAAATTCATGGTTCAGTTCATATCACGGTTTGGGGTCATGTTTTTGTCATTCGGTAATTTATGATACTGCAAGGAGGCCAATTTCCAGTTTCAATTTGAACATGCGTTTCACTGGCAAAATAAGTCAGCAACTGTTTGCAGATGTTTACTATTCACTTCTAGCCGCTGAGCTTACGTGCTATAAACATAGTGGTTGAGAGACATGCACAATAAAATCTGGTTTGCCCTCATCAAAATTGAGCCAATCATGATGCATGGCCACAGCTTCAGTTCAAACTCACAACAGTGCAGTGAGGCAGATTGTTCAAGGCTGCTATTTAGCTCTGCACAATTAATTAAGTTTTTATTGAAATTTCAGTATGGCCTACCGCAATGTTAAAATCGCTGGAAGAGGAGGAAAAATATTATTCAAAATTAAATATTATCATACTGCAGAGATGTCCTGGCTTACACATCACACTCTACAGACTTAAGAAAACTACTTTGTTTTGTAGAGTTCTCTGCAAAGAAATCCCACCAATCATTTTAATATGTTTTTCAATGAAAATGAGAATAATGACATAAAAATTATAATTTTGTTTATTATCACAAACCATTCAAAATAATCCATAGACCCATCTGCAACCACTTATCCCAACTGACATTGGGCGAAGGCGGGGTACACCCTGGACAGGTCGCCAGTCCATCGCAGGGCACATAAAGACAGACAAGCATTCACACTCACATTCACACCTATGGGCAATTTAGTCATCAAATAACCTGCATGTCTTTGGACTGTGGGAGGAAGCTGGAGAACCCGGAGAAAACCCACACTAACACAGGGAGAACATGCAAACTCTGCATAGAAGCTGGAATCAAACCAGCAACCCTCTTGTTGTGAGGCGACAGTGCTAACCACTGCACCACCGAGCAGCCCCAGAAACAACATAAGGGTGAAAAAAACATCACAAACATCACAAACTTCACTAACGCAACGTACAAAACAAAACACTGATCCCGTGGTTGAAAGCCCTGTGCATGTTGGACATAATCGCCATAATCTCACTTTTATTCTGTGTCACTAGCTCTCAGCGTAGCACATTTACGCTGATATACATTTACATTGCAGTCGGTACAGACTACATGCCGTACAAATGACACGGTAAAATCAAGAACCGCGTTCTTATTGCACACTTCTGCCTTGTGCATTATTATGTCATTCATACGCTTTTATGTGCGACCGGGCTGGCGAGGCAGATTGTTCAGGGCTGTTATTGCAGAGGAAAAAAACATGCATCTGAAGAGAGCTCCTCTCTAAGTGTTTTGTCTCTCTGACCAGATGGAAGTAATGTGAAGTGTTGGTTTAGGGAGTGATCAGTTGTCATTTGTATTGTGAGTGCTAGGCGTGTGATGGCTCTGAGGTTCATATCGGATATCAAGAAGACAGATGAGTTATAGGCAATATAAACATATGGTACACACAAATGTTCTCTTCTTCTTTCTGTCACTTTTCTTTCTTTCTTTTCAAACATTAAGGACTCGTAGTGAACTGTACTGTCACACTCTGTTCTCCTTTGCTCTCTCTCTCTCTCTCTCTCTCTCTCTCTCTCTCTCTCTCTCTCTCTCTCTCTCTCTCTCTCTCTCTCTCTCTCTCTCTCTGACACACAGTGGTCATCTCAGTGTGAAATCTCTCTCTGGTCTCTCTCAGCTCCATTCATGCATGTCCTGCTCCTCCATGCTAAAGCAAGCATGAGGACAGCCTACTGCTGGCTATGACAGCCACACACAGTGTCGAAATGTACTCTACTGACCAACACACAGACGAGGATGAATGGGGTGTAATTCACAAACTTAATCATAATATGAAATTATATCCATTATTAGGGGAAAAAATGATGTTTTCTGATATCTCAAAGTCTGCCGCGATGTGAATCAATATGAAACAATATCATATGCATCAACTCATGAAAAGCAACTAAAATACGATTTCACAATTTTATTACTGAGCTCTTCTAGACATTTAAATAAAAAATATTCTATTCTTTTTAATAAGAAGAATAAAAAAGACCTGTTGTTCTCTGTGCTGTTTGAACGGTTAGGAAGGAAATGCGCTTGTACGGAAATAGTGATACAGACATGCAATGGGAATTTCAAAATAAAGGCGTGTCTTTACACCCCTGGAATGCATAGTGTATGCTACAGAACTACTACAATTTAATATTAAAGCTTTTAATTACAGCTAAATTCCCTTTATTTTAGCCATTCTAGGAGCACAGCATGCTGCATCACTGCATGACCCTGAAAAATGGCAAACATCTCATTTGTAGGTCCTGTGGAAAAAGGCACAAGCGAAAAAAAATAGCCCATAAAGATTATCTTAAATAAAGCAATGTGTAAATCATATTTCATGTAAATCATATTTATGAAAAAAGGAAAAAAATAGATAATTGCCCAGATACTGTGTATGTATTTTCACATTCAACATCAGTGATGAAAAATACAAATCACGCTGGACCAAGTTGGGTAATAGACCGAAAAACATCAGGACCAACTCAGCAGCTAGCAATTAATAATCTAAAGCAGAATGGCAATGGTCTGTCAGTTGGTCCTCTACTTTGGTCCAGACTGAAATATTTCAACAACTATTGGATGGATTAAAGGTGCTAAATGTGATATCCGGAGCATTAATATAGTATCAAACAACTATTTGCTCTGTAAAGATATAGAGGAGTAATGTCTATCTTAGTAGAGAATGAAGTCGTGCTCCCTCTGTGTGTGTTGTAATCTGAGTTTGTCCATGCTTTGTTGACATTGCCGGGCCGGCTGCGCATGCATTTTAGTGCTAGTGTATGTGAGCGCGCCCTACTGGCTATGCTGACGGTCGCCACTCTGCGCTGCTCTCATACAGCTGATAACACCGTCCTGACCGACGGGCGCTGTCGCAAAAGTGTAACACCAACCCTGCGCTTCCCTCATTCACCCTACTCAGCTAAACCCTGTCGCAGTTGTTGGCACTTCTTAGCTTTGTTAGCATTTTTAGCTGCGACTTGCTGTTGTCATGTTGAGAGCAGTTGAGAGGCAATAGAAATGCTCCTAATCTGTATTAGCACCTTTAAGATGGCATTTTATACATTCATGGCCCCCAGAGGATGAATGCAGATAACTTTGGCGATCCCCTGACTTATCATCTTGCATCATCAATAGGTTGACATTTGTGGTTTTGAGTGAAATGTCTCGACAACTATTAGACGGACTGCCATGTCCCCCTCATAACCGTGACATCTTTTAAAGCGCCATCATCAGGTCAACATTTTGCTTTGTGCAATACTGTGATTTATAAATATCTGTAAAACTAATGACAGCTCTTCAGCCTTAGTTTGTGTTAAGTGCTAAATAGTGAATGTTAGCATGTCTTAAAGCACCGCAGTGTCGCAGACCCGCTAGCATTGCTGTAGTCTGCTTTACAGATTTTCAATCTGTGAATAATATCCAGATTTGTAAAAAGAGGAGGCTGGGAATTAAAGTTTGCTCCATTTCCCGGTGTAACAGGATGCTGTTCACCAGAGTTTACATTAAGTGGGGTCATCTAGTGATGCAGGAAGCTGCTTCCACTACTAGAAAGTAAAGAGAACAAAAGAGAGCGACATTCAAAAGAGCTGCTTATTATATAGCATGTCAGGGTAATTAAAAACACTAAGTAGTACCTTTGTGATGCAATTTTCCCGGAAGTCTTTTGCATTATGGATGTTTACAATATAAAGTTCCTCTTATTTTGAAAAGCCAAATAAATTACAGATATACTGTATATTTAAATGTGAAAATAATGTGCCCCATGTCGTCTTTTTTACTGTTTTTACAGACACTTACTTACTTACTAAACCAGATCAGCTCTTTCACCCTACAGTGACTGCTGTTGAGCGACACACATACACATAAACTAGTAAAATGTGCTTTTCTGAACCCCGGTGTCGCTGTAATGAAGCCTGCAGGTGCCACCTGCTGTAGCACTGCACACACATAGAGACACTCACACACATACAGTATATAAACATGATGCACAGCAGCAGGAGAGTTAGTGAGCCGTGCAGTCAGGACTCTGTGTTTGTCTAAACAGCAGGAGTCTGTTACAACAAGACATCCCGACAATAAGGGCCTCCCATATCATAGGCTGCGAGACAGAGAGAGATCATCACTGTGCTGCTGTGTATGTGAGAGTCAGTGGAGTGTGACTGCATGTGTCTGCATCGTTTCCTTAACAGCTGTGTGTGTCTCTGTGGGTGTACGGGTATGTGTGTGTATCAAGCGTGCATGTGTTTGTGTGTGTGTGTTAAATGCAGAGCTCATCAATAATTATCCTTTTTTCAGTAGAATTGTGTCATGGCTTCTGGGAAGTTGTGACAGTCGTTTTAAAGATTAATCAGTTAATCAGAAAAACATTTGACAGATTAATCAATAGTGAAAATAATATTTTCAGCCCAAATCGAGTTATTGTAAAGGAGCATTATAAAACCAGGGACTTTGATTATTTCTGATTATGATTTTTCATGTTGGTAGATCATTAATTTTGATTTTAATGATGAAATAATTCAAATATGATCATCATTTTGATCAACTTTTTTTTTTTTTTTTTTTTTTTTTACTTTTTTACCTTCTTTGGCTCTTGTCATGCCCCTAACTCAGTACAATCTTTTCTTATGGAAAACTAAATGTAAAATTTTTAATTACTGTATTTTTTGCGCTATAAGGCGCACCGAATTATAAGGTGCACTATCAACGTATGTGTCTATTTTCATATATGAGGCGCACTGGATTATAAGGCACACTATCAATGAATGTGTCTATTTCCTCTCGTCTCGTGATAGTGGAGTAACTCTCCCGGCGTTGCCTCCCTGTCTTGGTGAATTTGTGTTCACCTTCTGTCATCCAACGCTCCCACGCAGCTCGCAATTTAACTTTGAACGACCTGTTGACACCAATATCTAGCGGTCGGAGTTCTGTAGTTAATCCACCCGGAATGATGGTAAGCTCCGAATTAGTTTTCTTCACTTTCGTTTTGACAGTGTCGGTGAGTGCCGTAATGCTCCGACAATCCATCCAGCGGTGCTGCTACGTAGCTTACCAAAGTCGTAATAAAACATTTAGACAGATTTTTGAGTACCCTGTACCACATAAAATTGGTTCGAGTTCAGTAAGCGTGACCAGAATTGATACATAAGGCGCGCCAGATTATAAGGCACACTGTTGAGTTTTGAGAAACTAAAAAAAGGATTTTAAATGTGCCTTATAGTTCGAAAAAAAAAAAAACCTTTCTCCAGGTTCTTCAGATTCCTCCCAAAGACATGCAGGCTGATTGATGACTCTAAATTGCCCATAGGTGTGAATGTGAGCATGAATTGCATTGTTTGTCTCTATGTGCCCTGCGATGGACTGGCAACCTGTCCAGGGTGCACCCTGCCTTCGCCCAATGCCAGCTGGTCCACGCCAAAGGGAGTTACTCTCCCAGACATAACACCTCCTGAACTGCCTGAAACACCTTGATTTAAGTCCCTTTTTTCCGTAACATGGTGATGTCACCAAGTAACACATATGCATAATACCTGCCTAGAGGCTAGTTTTGACACGCCCTTAAACAAAGCTAGTTAGAGCGGCGCTGGAGTGGAGTCTGAAGAGTTTGGTTCGGTAGACCAATCACAACAGTGGGCCAGGTGACCAATCAGAGCAGACTTGGCTTTTCAGAGGGAGGGGGGAGCTCAAACCGTTTCAGATAGATGGTGAAAAGAGGTGCTGTAGCACAGTCAGTATGAGAAAAGTATTTTTTGAACATTAAACCATGTAAACATGTTCTAGTAGAAACCCAAATTACAAGAATGCACCTGAAAATAAGCATAAACAAACAACATACAGAATAACAGAATTCTTAAAAATTAGCACCTTTAATTAAACCGAAAGACACATGTTGCAGTGCTATGCCGTTCATCTCTATAAAAAATGGAGAAACATTTGGCTGAGTTATGCCAAGGAGACAAGCCGAGCCAGGTCCGTCCCGTGTGTCAGAGTGTTTTCCAGTACAACCCATGAGGGCCTCCGGAGGCTCCATTACGCTCAGGCTTGCAAACGGGCACTGCTGCGTAATACGCGGGGACAAAACGCCACCGTTTAGGGGGAGAGGGCTCTTTGAGGTATGCGTACACTTGCACACAAAGAGGGATGAGGAGAGGAGACACTGAGCAAGGACACAGGCGTGCGTGCACCATCCACAAAAGGCGTAAAAACAGCTCTCATGGACCAGTATGTAGATCTCTTGCACAGCTTCAACCTATAGTAACGCTGTGCTAAGTTAGTATTTATTGCAGTAGTCGTGTGTTAGAATGTATTATACTGTCAGGTGGTATTCCCATTTGGTCTTTGATCATGTGTTCATATCAGTGTTTGTTGTGTTACCTGCCACACAGCTGGAGGGAGAGAGCGAAGTCTCCTGGAGTGAGAGGACAGCTCGCAGTAGGGAGGCGCTCTGCAGGGCTTCGTTATGTGTCATACAATGTGTGTTTCAGCATGCTCACAGGGCTAAACACACAGCTGATATACTCTGTGTATATTTATGCAGTATGCGTGGTCTCTTTCCATGAGGCAGTATCTGACAGTGTATCTGACAGTGTTGCGGTCGTGTTGTTTTTCTTTTCAGAAAGTCTGAAATGTCGACAAGACCGTTGCTTTCTCGTTGTAACTCTGAGGTTAACTGAGGTATCGTTTATCAAGGACACATGGGTGTTGAATCTGTCGACCCTCAAACTTTAACTAGAATACTAAAACAGCCTTTCCAACAAGCATTGACATGCATCCCGGGCCTTTAGGTTTTATCTGGGTAGAGCAGGAGGGTGAATGTGCCACGGAAGATGAACTATGGCTCTCTCCTCACACCTCATCAAGAGGTGAGTCCCATTTAGCCAATGACACCTTCCCTTTTCTGCAACCACAAATTGGCCTTCAGCATTTGCCAGCTTTGGAGAATTACTATGTGCTCAGCTAGGATGATGTCCTGTAAAAACATTTCTCAATCAGACTTAAAGTCGTCAGTCACCACCTTTTTGTGCATTTGTGTTTCAAAACATGAAGAGTGAGTTCTGGGCAGCTATAACACAGTCAAGCAGTGTATCTCAAAAGCCCCGGTAAAGCAAAATCAGAGATTTGTTTCTAAGCACATTGAATGTGGAGGTCGGAACCTGCCAAAATAATAAGTATATGAATAAATACATATGTAATTTAAGTAGCAAAATAATATTTAAAAAATCTAATAATTAATTGATAAAATGTGACATAAATTGATATTTCCATCTTAATTTGCTTCTTTATTTATTTATATTTGTTCTATTTAATTTTCCATTTTATGTATTTATGTATTTAATTTTATTAATATTTTAATGTGTTTGTTTATATTTGCATTTATTTATTTATATTATATTTATATATTTGTATGTATATTTATACGTTACTTATTTTATGTTTATTTTTAAATGTATTTATTTATTTATTTATATCTGCATGGTTTACCCTTTGCATTTCACCACTTATTTATTTCCCCAAGCTTATTTATTTATAGATTATTTTCAGTGCATTTCTCCATAATAAAACATGTTAGAAAATATGTGCTGAAAACATATGAAAAGACTGTGAACTATATAGTACTGAACTGTGGAATTGGACTGTTAAACTATGAGAATACTGCTTTTTTTGATTTTGAAACCTAATTGTATATACTTGCAGATTTTCTTTGGTGTGACAAACTCAGAACACGTATTTATTTTTGCTTTACCTCAACTTTAAAGTGTGGAAACAAATTTCTTTGGCTTTAAATTCAAGCTCACCAGAGATTTTTCTCCTGTTTTTTTTGTAATTCTTGATTTCTCCCTCCCTGTCTGTGAAAATTAGCTAAGTGGACACCCAAATGTCAAACACATTTTACTCTCCTAAAATTAGATTTAGGTGTCTTTCCATCAGTTGTGTTGTAGTAAATAAAATGATTTCCTAAAATGTCAACAAAGAATCTCGAAAAAGTTTCAATAATGTGGATTCAACATTTCTTTGTATGCTAACTTTTCACTCAAATCCCACCTGAAGGAAAGAAGTTGCTCAGGCTCAGAGACACTTTCCAGCTTAAATCAAGCTTAAATTCAATAAATCAATTAAACCCCTAACCTGAGCTCGTCTTCTGTGTCTCCCTGCAGAGAAAACCCAGAAGGGAGAAAAGAGGAAGCAGAATGGAGTGAAGGAGAAAGGGAAGGAGAGGAGGAAGAGTAGTCCTGAGAAGAAAAAGGAGAGATTGAAGCCAGAGAACGGCTCCCTGCTAAAAGAGCTAGGTACATTGTGTGTTTATGTGTGTGTGTGTGTGTGTGTGTGTGTGTGTGTGTGTGTGTGTGTGTGTGTGTGTGTGTGTGTGTGTGTGTGTGTGTGTGTGTGTGTGTGTGTGTGTGTGTGTGTGTGTGTGTGTGGGGTGTATGCCTTGCAGTATTTGCAGTGTTTCCAAACTGATCAAATGCAGCTCATTGGCAGAACATATGCAGCATTTGTTTGTGTGTCCATGGGAAAGATCCTGCTGACATTCGTAGCCTTGATGCATTCAATACTGTATTTGAGGCAGCATTTTGTTGCACATTATAAAAGTTGGAACTCTCAGCATAATACTTTATTTCGACCTGATGAAGACTTTATATGTGGAAACTTTGTCTTAAATGAGTTATTGATGCATCAAGAGAGCTGCAACCTTGAACAAAATCCTGTTTTATTCTGTCGTAGTCAGCACCTTTTCACGCTGGTGTATTACCTTTCCTTTTTTGCAGACTTCATGTCTCCATCATCAGTGTTGTCATACATTTTCCTGCGTGTCGCTCAGTGTAGATCAAGTGTCAGGTGCAATGGTGAAATCTTTAATAGGAGTTGACTGCGACTCTGCCCAGCAGGTCTGATCTGACGCATCAGTCTGTTGGCAGTTGGCAGAGTAACGTCGCTCACAGAGAAAAGTGGACGAGAGAGATGCGGCAAGTCTGGATATTATAAAAATGTCATCCCAGAAGATCATGCAGACCTTATCTCAGCTTTCCTGTAATAAATAATTACATAATAATAGTTTTAGCCTGTAGTACCACTAGACCTATAGAACGGCTCCTAACAGGTACATCAAGAGTCACAATCATACTGAGAAATATGGGAGCTGAGCCTAAGTCCTCTGGTTGAGAGACCACCTCACCAAGTACTCGTGCAAACAGTACAACTGAAAACTTGGTACTCTACATACAGAACACTAAGCGAGTCTCATGTTGATGTCATATAAAAATTATGGGACAATTTGTATTTGTACTCGGTTTGCAGTATAGTCATTTACTACATCCCACATGTCCTTCTGTGTACATATATAACTTCTTCATGCATATACAAACTACACCCTCTTTACATTCAATTTTCTCACCTGAAATAGACTAAATTATGACTAAATTACGACAAAACTATGAATTTACATTACTATTTTATATTTACCTGTGTTTATATTTGCACTGACAATGACTGCTTTGCTGGAACTGACAAATGACAAATAAAGAATCGGGAACCTTGAAGGTGGAACAAGCCGCAATACATCAAGTGTATTCGATTTATCACCCACCCCTAATTCAACTCATCAGGCCTAATCGGTGTCATTGTAAACATCTTCTCCCTGTGTTTTGTCAAATACAAACAAAGAAAAACTATTTGTCACCCGTAATCCAGACCTTTATATGGGTAAAAGATGTAAAAGTTGGTAATGAGAGGTTGAAAAATCAGGTATTGAAATGATGATAAAACTGAGAGAGAAGCTCCGTCAGTGCTAATCTTTGTCATTAAAGAATGACTGGGAGAGAGACACCGTTCGAATAAAGCAGAGAGGCCTGTCACTGCCAATCCTCATCATGAGTGAGACGAGGATGGATGATAATGGTTGTCTGTCCTGCTAGAAGGTGATCCATTCCCCTCCACCAATCATTACAGCTACATATGAGGCTCAGAAGACAGATATTAAATGGAGATTCAGCACACAGATTATATGTGTGTAGATATTTGTTCGTACCATTGACGATTTGTAGGCATTTAGCTGACACTCGTATCCACGGCGACTTGGGAGATAAAGGCTCAGTGTCTCGCTTGAGGACACAAGATAGACTGTTGATGGACACACACTGGCGGCTGTGGTGATTGAATCTGTAGCTTTTAAGTTGTCAGCATGAGTCAAGCCACCTGCCTGACTATTGGGGTGCAAATTAACATTTCAATGCACAGACATCCTCATAAAAGTCAAAAGGATACTCTAAAACAGTTTGTCTATCGCTAAGCAGTGACAGAGGGTTTTTTTTTTTTTTTATTTTCCACTCAGCAGAAGTAATCCAGGTTCATGTTAGCTTGAGTAGAAATGTTTTGGCTGATGTGTTAAATCAGGGGTGCAGATAGCAAACACTCACTATTCAGAAACATGGGTTTCTGATTTTAAATTGAATATGTTCCCCTCTGTTCACGTCCGTCTATTTACCTCTCTATTTGCATTCATTGAGGCAGACAGGTTCGCTTTTAAAGTTGGCACTCTCGGATGTGTCGGCAGCTCCCATAAAGGCGTATTTCCTGGCATCCTGAAAACATCCTCAGTTTATTTTTTCAGATGCAGCTGCTTCATGGGACAGCGGTGCTGTGACAGTTTGATGAGAGCCGGTGCTGTCGGTCGTGGCACAACCAGAGTGCGCTGTCAGGATCAAATGCAGTGTTTCCTCTCTTTCAGCTTATATCTTTCAGGCTATCATTTTTATTTTGGAAATGTGTCCCTCCAAAATTACATAACCATTCAAAGGCATTTGAAAAAGGTGAAAGACACTCATGATTTATAGCAGAGGTTTTCAAAGTGTGAATCGAGTCTCATCAGGGGGCTTCAAACCTTTTCAGGGGAGACTCAGGGAATGATGACCAAAATATTCCATTAGTTATAACAAGGGCTGTCAGTTGATTAAAATACTTAATAATCAAGTGATTGTCCATTTATCTGTTCAGAATGTACCTTAAAGGGAGATTTATTAAAACTCTTGTCAACATTGGAATGGGCATATATGCTTCCTCTATGCAAATGTATGTATATATTTATTATTTGAAATCAATTAACAACACAAAACAATGATGAATATTGTTCAGAAAGATACTGCATTCACCATAATAAATATGCTGAAATCATAACATGGCAAACTGCAGCCCAACAGGCAACAACAGCTGTCAGCGTGTTATTGTGCTGACTTGACTATGACTTTCCCCAAACTGCATGTGATCATTATAAAATGGGCATGTCTCTAAAGAGGAGACTCGTGGGTACCCAGAGAACCCATTTTCATTCACATATCTTGAGGTCAGAGGTCAAGGGACCCCTTTGAAAAACGCCATGCCAGTTTTCCTCACCAAAATTGAGCACAAGTTTGGAGCTCCTTTGCGACAAGCTAATATGATATTCATTAGGTTTTCTTCTTTCATATGATACCGATCTTCACTCTAGCCTTAAAACTGATCCCGCTACAACTTCTGAAAGCTCGATTGCGTTAATGGGTTAAATAAATCAGTGTTAAGTAAATCAAATTTGCATTAACCTGTTATTATCGTGTTAACTTTGACAGCCCTACTAAATACATATATCTGCTTACAACCGCATTATAGTGTGTTACAAACCATTTATTAGATGCCCTTAAAGTGCTTATGAATGCTAAAGTGACGTGTTGCAGATGAAACTATCAAGTTTAAGATAAAAAAAAAAATATCAAAATGTAATTTATGTTTGTGTTATTGCGTAAGAAAATAAATAATTAACGAGCAAACAAGAAAGGAAAGAAACTCAACTTGTGATATACAGCGTGTTTGTGTGGGCGAATAAAGTGGAAAACAAAGTCCTCCATTTCTTCAGGCTTCCTCTAAAAACAAGCTCCTCAGCTGTGAATAGCTCCTATATGTAGGACATCAGGTGGGTGGATTAGTGGTCTTGCATAATCCTTGTTTATATGTATCCAGATCTAATAAGTTATGAATATCCTGCAGTGACATTTTGCAAAAAAGCTGTGGGCTGCACAGACAATTACTGTGCATGATTAATATCTGAGAGCCTAAATGAGAATGCGTCCTAATGACTAACTGTCTTCTTTATTGTCATTTATCATCCTTTTCATGTGCATGAGTAAAAGCAGTACATGTAGATGATATTAGTATTTCAAAAGTAAATTCTCTTGTCCACTTCTCCAAAGAGAGGTCAGAGGTCAAGTCATCAGAGTCTCGCTGCTAAAGGACAGACAGAATACAACTTTGTCTATTGATGATGAGGATTTGTGACATGCAGAGCAGACACGTCAACGTGCAACAAATAAGACACATGAAAAGCATTAAAAATCCATAAATGGACCATTTTGGCACACCGACCGCAGCACTGAAGCAACATGTGAGGAGCTCGGTTCCTTCCTGTGATCTCAGAAAGCGAACATGACAGAACGTTGCTCAAAGCTACAAAAAACACCCAACAAAGACTTCATGCTGTCATCAAAGGATGAAACCCAGAGCTGCTCTGTTGATAACAAAAATGGGCTCTGACTTTGTGGGATTATAGCATTTTGGTTGGAATTATATACAGCCAAGCTTAACCTCACGCTATTGTTAACATTTCTGTAACATGAAATCCATCCATACATCCACGAAGATTCACTTTGGAGTTTTGGCTTTGTGTGTCAGCTGCAGGCTTTTCAGAAATATGCTGGCAAGTGGAAGGTTTTGTCAGTCTGAATCTCCTGCATGAAGTGAAGTAATAGAGTTAGACCTGTGTATTGGCAGATTTTACTCTGCAGCTGCAGAAAACTTAAAATAGGTTCTTCATCTTAACCTTGCCTTAAAAAGCAATTCCACTTTTGAGTAACATAGTTTATTTTTATAATCTTCAAACTCAAAGTAGATTTTTTTATTCAGAAAAGGAGGCACTATTTTCAGGGTGTCCAGTGTATTCACTTTTCTATGTAGTCCACGTATGCAATATGAAATATGTCTAGCAATTAAGATGGCACTGCCAATGGAATTTGGTTTGTGGTGCTCAAAGCAGCAAAAAACTTTGATTTTAACATTTGAAAAACCCAACAGCACTGTCTTTTCAGAAATAATGATCAGGGCACTATTATGGGCAGTTTCATGTCGGAGTTGTTTTCTTTGTACTGAGCTACACCGGCCGAACGTAGAAGGAAGCATGTATGGACTCATGGACGAGAGGCTGTAAACATTAAAGGCGTCCTGTAGCTAACGTTAGTTTTAACGTTGGCTAGCTCAGTGGTTGTAGGTGAGCTCGCATTATTTAGTATAGATGCGGGTAGAAAGAAAATAGTTCCTACATGAAACTGCTCACAACAAGGTCTGTGGAGTATCTTGAAACTGCATCATGATTTCTAGTAATCAAATGTATTTTGGGGCGTTTAAAGCACCACTAGCCGAGTGCCATCTACATCCATTATATATAACTCTTACATAAGGCGGTTATGTGCATTTTGTACTATTGTATTGAACATTTCTGGTGCATTGACTTTCACTTCCAAGAGTTAAACAGTTGATTTGATGGTCAAAAGACATCTAGATGTTTGGTTTAAACTACATTTGAATCAAAAGTCAAACTTTCAAGCACACGTAATTTACACAGAGAATGTCAGTGGATTAAAATATTTAATCACGATTAATTGCACATTTTTTGTCACTTCAGAATGTACCTGAAAAGGAGATTTGTCAAGCATTTAATACTCTTATCATCATGGGAGTGGGCAAATATAACAATGCAGAACAATGACAGATATTGTCCAGAAACCCTCACAGGTTCTGCATTTAGCATGAAAAAATATACTCAAATCGTAACATGGTAAACTACAGCCCAACAGACAATAACAAGCCCCGAACTGCATGTGAATATCATAAAGAAGGCATGTCTGTAAAGGGGAGACTCGTTGGTACCTATAGAACCCATTTACATTCACATATCTTGAGGTCAGAGGTCAGGGACACCAGTTTTTCCTTCCCCTTTGTGACAAGTTAGTATGGTTGGTACCAATAGATTCCCTGTTTTCTAGTTTCTACAACCTTGAAAAGATCAGTTGCTTTAATATGTTAAACAAACTAGTGCATTTTAGCGACAGCCCTAGTAGGGAATATTTTAACAGCATTTTTAATAATATTTCATGCAGTTAGGACCTACTTCACACTGAAATATGGTAATTTAAATTATGTTAAAACCATGGGTGTGTGTAACCCACACAACTTTCACTATTAAACATAATTTTGCCCAGTTTTCACCTTGATGTCTTGTGACCTGCTAATCATGAAATCCCCGTTTACTGTGTTGGGTCTTGTTTTGTCTTGTCTGCCCACTCATGTTTCTTCCCAGAACGTTTCTGGTCAGTGTTGTCAGTAAAGTAGTACATTACCAACAGGAATGATGTTTTTAGTAATGTGATTATAATGGGTTTAAATGGAGAGTTCATGTGCACTGTGATGTCTGAATGAGGTTTAGAGGATATTTCACCTTGGCAGGAGTAATGATCTTAAGGAAATACTGAATTATTAAAATTTTTGGGGGAGATTAAAAGCAGTTACCTTGAATAATTTGAGTATTTATGATATTATATCAGCCTTTAAACATCTGATCTGGTCAAACACTAGTTGGCTATAGAATAATATTGTGGAATCCTACATGCCCATCATCATATGTGCATTTGTATCTTACAGTACGATCAAGAGCCAATCTGGCAGAGATGATTTGAGCTTATCTCACACACACACACACACAAAATAACTATCAGCGATGACGCAGGACTGTCTCTCATTTCCTTATTTAACCAGAGCTGAGCGTCGCAGAGCCAACAGTATTTTCCTGTCGAATTGAATATGATCAATAAACGGAGAGACGATAACACAGGACAGGGGAGTAGTTTAGCTCTGCCTCACTTGCTTCCTGTTCTGATATTATCTTGCTCTCCTTTTCTGTTTATCTCTTTCAGTATTACGCTTTCTCTCTCTCCGGCTCTGTGTTATAACACTCCCTCTCTCTGTTTATCTTTCCATCTCTCTTTCTCCGTCTCGGTCTTTCTGTCTGACTGATGAGGGATAAAGACTGCAACTTCATGTTGAATAGATGCTGTGAGATCATCTCTCACAATGTGTTACCATGACAAACAAGCCCCGTCTGTGTCTGTGGTGTGCTATTGTTGTATCATTTGTCTGCATGTGTGTGCCTTTGTCATATATATATATATATATATATATATATATATATATTCCTGTCTCAGTGTGTCATCGTTGTGTTTGTTTTTGCATGCCGTATGTGTTCATATCTCATAGTCTCAGTGTGTGTGTTTCTGTGTCGGGCCATCTGTTCTCTGTCGGGTCTGGTCCTGACTCCCAGGGCTTTGTCTTCCTCTTACTGTTCTGGGATCAAGAAGACAGACATGTACCAGAACTCCTCAGATGTACCGTCCCTTATCCCCACCGTTTATTACTGGAGCCCATATGCCAGCGGTTATTTGGAAAAAGGGAGCTTTTTTCCTGTTTCACCCTTAAAACTGAGATCCATTACAGATTTTAGTTTCAGTCTGATCGAATCTGCATGCTGAGTGTTACTGCAAGTTGCAACTTACGTTTAGCAGAAAACTTCCACAAAGAATTAACTGTCTGTACTGAAACTAACTGTAGATCTTTATATTGCCATTGCCAAACCTGTTGTCCAAGTGTAACGTTGAATTTCAGTGTAGGATAGCATCCCTCGAAGACGCCGGGGCTCTTTCATTCTTAATGAAAACACCACAGCCTCAAAAAATCAAGGTTGCATTGTAATAGTTTTTGAAGTTTGAACTCTTTTTAAGGTGTATTAGTTTGGATTTTTTTTTTCCTTTAGCATTAAGTACAGCAAAGAAAAACAGGAAATTTAACATTTAATTCAAAAAGATAATGAGGCCAAATCACAGATTAACAGTGAGATCATTTTGACACAATATGTGAGAGACAGGTTGTCAAGTAAATCTCTGACAGGTTAATTTCTGTTGAATCATGCTGAGCTTTTTATTCTGGTTCCCATTATTGTGTCCGACTGTGATTTCACCCCTTTATTCAGCTATTTAGTTCACTCTCATTCTGCCTGCTGCACTTCTTGTCTCCCCTTCATCGCTCTGGTGGGTCTTTAGATCGCACAGTAACTCCCCCTGCACCTTAACTCTGTTTCAGTTTCTATCTCTGTCTTTCCGGTTGAGTTTCCAGGCAGACCGTTGGCACCCGAGAACAATCGGCAGACTGTAGTGAGGGCTTTAGACCTAGCAACACAATCTCTCTCTCATTCACAGGCCTGGTCTTGGCCCGGTCTTGCTGCTAGTGCTTTCCTTACACTGCACTGCCTTAATAGCGCTGGCTAGCGAATCATTGCTCACTGCTACAACATCAGCTGTTCTATAAAGCCATTCGGGGGGATTTTTGTAGCTGTAAGACTGCTGTGCATTTGCAGCGAGACCGGCTGTTTCTACAAACTGCTGTTGTCATGCAAAAAAGCCTTGAACAGGGGCTTTAGATGCATCAGTACCAGGACCTTTTGATGCATAGCATTAGCGTACAGTAGCCCATTAGTTCAGCATGTTAGCTGTAGCTGAAGGAGGAGGCGGAGTCTGTGTTGTCATGTGGTTTAAAAGAGACAGCTCCACTATCAGTAAGCTTCTTCTGGACATTTGTTTGGGTATGTCCTGTGCTACATAAAAAAGGAAAGAAGCAAAGATTAATAACATCAATGACACAATGACATCTCAGAATCTCTTAAAAGTATGAGCTACAGGTCAGAGAAAATCCACAGACAGGCTGTGAAAATATAACTAAACTAAACAGTCTTATACTAAAAAAACAGTGCTATACAACTGGGGGTGCACAATTTTGAGAAAATATCTGATTAGGATTATTTTGACTGATATTGCAGTTGCAATATGATTTGCAGTATTAGAGGAAAGATATTTGTGATTTACACAATTATTAAATTATGGAGGGATTTTTGTAGGGATCTGTACCATCTGTTTTTTTAAAGCTGAAGAAATGGAGCAAGTTATGTTTATACAATAGTCACTATAATCTTAGAGTAGTGCGTGAGACAGGTGATCTGAAAAAAAAGTCATGTTCCTGTGTGCTCTGGTCCTAATGGCATCTGCAAGATTTCACAGACAGGAGGAAAACAACCAATCAGAGCCAAGCTGGAGCGTTGCCATCTCCGAGCAGCTGTCTATCACTCACAAACTCCAATCAGTCAAAACTACTGTTTAGCTGTAAAATGAGAAATTTTGTGACCCGGCAGCCATGTTGAGATCAGTTGAAGAAATAAATACCAAGCACCGCCCACCAGCTGGAATAAACTATCTCATTTCACATCTAAACAGGAACTACAAGATGTTTCTGAGAACATTTGAGGAGAGAAAATACATTACAGTAGCAGAATATTGATTAATATTTGGTCAGCGCTGCCTAGTTTGACCATTTGAATGGAGTTTGCGAGTGACTGACAGCTGCCTCTGCCAATAGGAATGCTCCCTTTCTGAAATGACCTATGATTGGGCAAAGTCTCCCATCACAGGTTAGATTTATTAAAGCCTGAGCACAGAGCCAGGAGGAGGTGCAGAAGTCTAGTTTTCTTTCAGAACACCTGGATTACAATGTGCTGAAAGGTTATTAGGGATTTTTTGCCCAATTGAAATATTCTGCCTACTGCAGGTTTAAATATGTCACTGGGATCATGTTAGCATGCTGATGTTAGCATCTAGCTCAAATCACTGTGTCTCAGCACAGCCTCACGGAGCTGCTACAGTAGCTTAGCTTTAGACTTAGTCTGGTGTCTATATTTTCACAGATGTAAAGCATAGTAAAAAACATGATGTCAGGATATACAGTATGTGAGAATTTGAGCATATCAACCTATCAAAGACTGCAGAGTGCCATGTTTTAGGTTTCCCTCCCACCTCCATCTCTCTGAACTCCTCTCCTCCATCATCCCCTCCTGTCATCCTCACACACCTCTCCACTGGCTCTTTTTTTCCCTTCGTCACCTATTCCCTCCATCAGAGCTCTCTCGACTCCTGCAGAGACATGCTGCGTCATGGAAACGACCAACTCGGTGTGTGTGTGTGTGTGTGTGTGTGTGTGTGTGTGTGTGTGTGTGTGTGTGTGTGTGTGTGTGTGTGTGTGTGTGTGTGTGTGTGTGTTAAAGCCATCCTAACAGCACCTCCTGCCGTCCTGCTTGGCAGATCATTACAGGCTCTGGAGAGTTACAGGGAGGCTGGAAAGATAGTGGAGAAAAATTAAAAGAAAGTCCAGAAAAATCGTAATGGTTCTTCCTTGTTTCATTATTACATTCACTAGATAAGACACCCTCTGGAGATCATTTGGATCTTTCTGCACAGAAATTTTAACCTGCTGCTATACAAACAGATAGCATTTTCCTTTCCACGCAGGTCTGTTTCTGACTGGTCTTCAACACAAGTACAGATATTTCATCAGAGGAAAGATAGTTCGTTGTCTACTCCCTTGATGTACTGAGTTTCGACAGGATATTACAGGTTATAAAAACAGAAGAGTAGGCTGTTTTTGAAGTCCAAAATTGGTATTGTGTGAAGGTCTTGCTGTTATCATCCCACTTTCTGTGAACATCCTCTTTGTAAGAAACTACAAGCACATATTCTTATCAAATCAGGGTTCATGTCTAAAGCCTGATTCAGACGACACAATGTTTTTGTCGGTAACGACGGTCATTGTGTCAGATCAGTTTGAGTCATAAATTCTTGTCCTGACTCGGCAGAGAGACATGACAGACTACGCGTCGGCCGCCAACCAATTACCGCTGACCGTCTTTCACAATATGCTTAATGCTCGGCAGTAGCCGACTTACCAGGTTGCTGAAGTGCCTGTTATTTTAATTTATTTCTTTCACTCTTTTGTGTTAGTTTCTCAAGGAAACATCAAAAAGGGTGGGCCGTTGTAGTTCTACAACTCTTTCCTCCATTTCACAGTTCCCCCACAACATCGTTCCTCTTTCGCTTCGCCATTGTTTACAGTTGTGCACGCCTGCGAGGGAGATCGCTCTGCGCTCGGCCGGTCAAAGTCACAGCCGTGAACGCAAAAAAAAAAAACAATCCAACAGGCTAGACTGACTCTGTCAGTGCCCCAGTTTGCTTGCTAGCTTACAGCTGCAGTTGCTACATTGCACTTTAGATTCTGATCCAAATTTGTAAAATGTTCGTGAAACCTCTGTTTTTTATCAGCAGTGAACACATGGGGTTGAAATGGTTTCCCGGTATCAAGGTGTACTGTGGAAGGAAAGTGTGTGAGTTAAAGTTACAGACAGGTAATTATAATAATAATAAGAAGAAGAAGAAGAAGAAGAAGAATTAATTTATGGGCGCCTTTCTGAACACTCAAGGTCACCTTACAGAATGAGTCCATCAATCAAACAGTCATAAAAGCAGGCAATAAAACTACATAATAATACTAATAAAACTACATAATTATGCCAGTAATAATAATAAAAACACAGCACAGTCTGCGTGCGCTGTTGCACACCTAAAGAATATGTAAATTGTTAATATTCACAGAGCTTTATTTTAAAAGCTCATAGCTGATGTTTTTTTCATTTAGTAGTTAATCTAACAGGCTATAACATGTAAACTATCATGTTTCAGTTCTGAAACATATAGTTAGTTAGTTAGCTATTTTATCAAGTTTATAATTCTGTTTATTATAATTCTGTTATGGGTCATTGTAGCTGACAATACTCCAACTACTACTACTACTTCTACTACTAGGCTGCTAGTACTAATAATAGCAGTGTAATACAATGATTTTCTGAGACGTTATCATGCCATTAAAAAAATCTCATACCGTTACGATTCTGTGCAAAACTTTCAGGTGGCAATTTAGCTAAACATCAAATGTGTATCTCTATCTGGCAAAACTTCAAAATTCTGTGACTTTAAATTTGAATTTGACAGGGTTTCAGGAACAACTTGTGTTCAAAAAGTGGATTCAATGCTGGATTTATATTCAAATAAAGGGCACCAAACCACCCCAGACCCCAGCTCTGTTAGAGGATGTAGAGATATGAGGAGTGAACGCCCAAATGTGGGCACCCATCTCTGTGGGAACAGCAGACAATGAGCTATAATGGATCCCACCCCCTATTCTCTGTTCTCCTTAAGCCTCCCGGTCTTCACTGCATTATATGCATGTATGAGTTTGTGTGGAGACAAAAATGCCACAGACAGACACGCAGTGCTTTGGCAGCACTTTCACAGCCCACAATGATAGAAAAGGAGCCATGAAAATCTCCTAATTATACATACACACACCCGACAGTGTTAGGAAGGAGACAGGAAACAGGATTTCTGCTGTAAAATGGGTTTATATCTTCATTATTGATGAAGCGACAGAAGCAGCATGTTTGGATTTGGTGCTTATCGCTGCATACTGTAAATGTCACTGTGTCAAGTTGTTTATTTCTCCTTCTGACAGACCTACACGAGGCTCTGTATTTCCATTTAGCCAAAAAGAGAGTCTGTGAGAGTAACTTCAATTTCGAAATGTTGCATTACATTTTATATTCATTTTTGAGATGTTGATATAATTATCAAGAATATTATATATAACAAACACGCCAAAATCAACATCAAAAGAACTAGCGATGACGAAGAATGACTGTTGAATCGTCTCACATTACCTGTGTTTAGGCCAGAAAGGTGTACTCGAACACACCGTAAAAGACTACAGCCAGTTACCGAGTGCTTTCTGCTCCTGTGTGAGAGGAAATAACTCTCAGGTGTAGAGAGTTAAGGGAAACCAGAAGACCAAGGACTGAGGATTTGCTGTGATATGGAGATTAGACAAAGCAGCGTTTGCTGACCATTTTCTGGGCCGTAAGGAGACAGCCGCTCATCAACAGCCTGAAGAAAGTCAGCTGTCAGTTTGCCTGGTGTGTCAAGTCCTTCAAATCTTGTGTTACACCATCTTCAATTGTTATTTTGCTTTGCGGCACGCAACTGGGAGATGCAGTGATTTCAAACTGCTCTGTACTGTATAGACAGCAGCTGTTTGGATGCATTAGGCTATCCTTACTTTCTGTGGTTTCAGATATGTCATCTTTTTTGGCAAGTTCACTTAGTAGGTTTTGTCAGCCAGTAAACTTTGCATTATTTTGTGATAGATTCTTGCTTGTACAAATGGAGTCTTTAACATTCAAAATGCACTAAGGTGTTTTTGTGGAACAACAACTCGTTTCATTGCCAGCTAAGTAAAATTTAAGGCTTTATGGATTTTTACTATTTGAACTCCAGTGTTGCTATTGATTTCACTCAAGAGACAATTCTCCTCAACCCCATCAATGTTTTACATAATGCCTCCATGCTGGTGACCGCCGTGGCCAGAAGGATTGTGTTTTTGAGTTGTGAGAGCTCAGAATCATCCAGAGTGAATTTCTTCAACTTTGGCACAAATGTCCAATTCACACTCAGAGATGAACTGATTAGATTTTGGTGGTCAAAGGTCAAGGTCAATTTGACTCTATGTCCGTCACATTCTCAAGAAAGTGATATCTCAGGAATGCCTGGAGGGAACTGTAGTAAATGTGGCACAAACAGCCACTTGAATACAAAGATAAACTAATTAGGACTCGGTGGTCAGACGTCACTGTGACCTCACAAAAGACGTTTCTCGCCATAACTCAAGAATTCATGTGCTAATTATGACATTTTCGGAGAAATGTCTGTGATAAAATGATGAAGAGAAGACATTTTGGACAGACATGGATGTAAACTTGACTGGTTGGCAGCATACAACCACAAAGCAGGGATTCTAGTTTGTATTTTTTTATGAAAGATGTGCAGAATCCCTCACCTGTCTTTCTTTATCTTTCTCCCCCTTCTTCCATCTTTCTTCTCTTCATCCCTTCTTTGCCACCCCTGGTCTCTTTCTCCCTCGGTCTCTGTCTTGTTATCATCCATCTCTTCCTCCATGCATCCTTTTCTCTCCCTGCTTATGTCCCTTCCCTTAGGTTTGTCAAAGTCCTTCCCGTTGGACAACTCTTTGTTCGACAGCTGGCTCGCCCAGCCGGTTCAGATCACCGCTGATGACATGCTGAGCCAGTGGGCTCTGGGCTCCCAGCATCGGGACAAGAGCGGCAGCCTGCTGTCCGTCCAGGTAGGCCTTCAGCAGCAGGAGGCCTGCAGAGTGACGCCTCGGCTGTTTCTGAGTTGACTGAAATGTTATGTTAACTGAAAATGAAAATGCTATTTTTAATAATGCAGCAATGGATGGAATTCATTTGTGGATTTTCACTTTGTCAGTACTACCAAAATAAAAAGTGATCTGCCAGCTGAACATAATTTCAGCGCCACTATACAGAAAGAAAGAAAGAAAGAAAGATATGCCTTTATTAGTCCCACAGTGGGGAAATTCAGTTTTACACTCTGTTGTTCACACAGTACATATACATGTCAATGGAGAGATGTCAGAGTGATGGGGCTGCTCCTGACAAGCGCCCAGAGCAGTTGGGGGTTTGGTGCCTTGCTCAGGGGCACCTCGGCAGTGCCCAAGAGGTAAACTGGCACCTCTCCAGCAACCAGTTGGTCTTGGTCCATGGGGGATTTGAACCCGGGTCCTCCACATCCTAACCCAAGTCCTTACGGACTGAGCTACTGCCGCCCCAGATCAGATCAGACCAGTTAAAGAAGGAGGAGGATTACATTAGACAGATCTGCTGTCGGGCTCTTGGCAGTGAACAGCAGCACACATGGCAAAATTCAAACAGCTGAAATCAGCAGCAGTGTCAAACAGTCCATCACCTCTTGAACTGAGTCCCAGTCCACTTCTCTGGTGGATAAAACTAGCACCAGTAGCCAAATAAGGAGCTATCCTTCCTCCAGACACGATGGAGACGGACATCCAAAGTTATGTAAAGTTAAAATTAGTTGAAAAGTTTGTCTTAGTCGAGGAAGGGGACTTGACCGGGGGCAAAAACTGCCAATAACCAGACTAAAGTGATGTTCACAAAAGCAGAAAATTGGCATGTAGGCGGATCATCTTTATGAGAAGTTTCAAACTTAATAACTCATAATGTATTGTAATAGCTCGTACTGTCTGTTGTGTACAAGGAAATAATACACAGGCAAGTCATTTTTTTAGCATGTGGGTGGGCTGAAATTTTGCACAAAGTTCCATAATAACCAACAAGAACATTACTTTTCCAGTTTTTCCTCAATCTTAGTAATTTCCCTCCAGGTTATGATTTGATTTTGTTTTTATTTGGTAGGGATGATGCAATTTAACATAGTTCCATCACAAACTGATGTGCTGCACAGAGAGTTTATAGCTGGTTTTACCTTTTGTCCCTAGTTGGGCTTTAACATGTACAGTGTAATTAAAATATACAGCTTTCTATATGATAAAAACATACAAATATGGAAATATAACAAAATACACCTCACACAGCAGTTTGCTAAAAATGGATATCGCTCTGTTTTGCTTCTATTCAGCACTTAACCTTTGTTGTCAAGGATTTGTATCTGGAATTGATCTGATTTCAGATGGTAATGTGTTCCCGAGTTGACAGCCCTTTACGGAGAAAGCCGATTGTCCATATGTAGTTCTACGATGTGGTGCTTTGCAGCTGCCATTCACTATGCTCCTAGTAAGATAAGATAAGATAAGATGAACCTTTATTAATCACCGGAGGGAAATTCGGGGTCACTCTAGTCACTGTACTACTGTCTTATCTTTGGAAATATGTTGAAAGAGGCTCTGGGACTAAATTGTTAACACATTTAAAAACTAATTAGACAAAACAAAAAGGAGTAAAGCTCTCAAAGCTATGTAGATTGTGGCTTTTTTGTATGTGACACCAGATGATACAATGCCACTTGACAGGCTTTTTGTGCATTATTTTCAGTGCCTGAATGTATAAGGATGTAAGATGTTAGATTGTAGATGGTAAATTTGAAAAATGAGAAAAAATCTTACTGTGCATAAATAACTGGGCTGTCTGAGTGGGTCTGATAAATTTAAAACAATTAAGGCTGGTCTTAACAGATTTTGAAATTATCTTGGCGATATTGTATGATGTTGTCAGTGTTTACAGTCGTGTGAAACTGAGCACTGCAGCAACCACTAATGACAGGTTTGGGCAAAATGACAAAATAACTTTTAACAATAAATACTTAATGACACACATTTTACTGTATGATTTATGCTCGCCACAATACACCCTACTGATTTTCAGTTTGCTGAGCTCATCATAGGATGTGAAGGTCCTGTCTACACGTATACAGATGTTTTTAAAAACAGATATTTTCCTCTATGTTTTGGTTCATTTACACTCAAACAGAGTTTTGGGTCACAAAAGCAGATATTTTTGAAAACACCTTCTAAACTGCAGATTTTTAATAATTCTATTTTAAATAGAGCCTTTTGAAAATGATGACATCCTATGTGTAATGAGCACGACTATGGGCTTTTTTACGTTTTGTTAGCACGGCTCTGACTAATTACTACTGGTGCCTTCAAATGGGCTGGTGTTTATGTCGTATTGCCGACCTCATGTGTGCAAAGTGCAAAGTTTCTGAAAACTCAGAGTTCACAACTTGTGATGTGATTTACTGGTGTATAATAAGTTAATATTGTATAGTATTTTAGTCATATATTGTTTTTCCTGGTAATCTTATGTCTGAGGAAAATTCAAAAATGTTGATATTCTCAACGATCTCATCTTTCTCCTCTGTCATTATGCCTTTTATTTCCTTCAGTATGTTACCCACTTGCTAGTTTGCTAAATTGTTAGCCTCTGTGGGTTCTAGACTCGGACAGCAATGTTAATATTGCCGTTGCTTAGCAGCGGTGTTCTTCACAGCTGAATCACCTGAACGCAGCGCATGTCGTGTTCACGACCTCCCATGTCATAAATATGAGGTCGCGAGTTCCATTTGAGGGCACCATACTTTACATTGGAAAAATGTTCCAGTCACAGGAGGTTGAAGCAGGAACACATTAAACAGGTCGAGGCCGAACGGTGATTAATGTGCTTTTGGGCGATTGAAGGCGACGTTTGGAGCACTCAGAAGGACTGTGGACATAAACCTGAATGACCTCCACGTAAAGAGGCAGTTGATGACAGCAGAGCACCCCCCACACCAACAGTAACTGTAATCCAACTGACTGTAAGGAAGCCGAAGGAAAGGGAGTGAGAAGGGTGGTAAAGTCCCTTGACCCTTAACTTATGATTTCACTTGTGGTGAGGGGGAAATTTTTAAAAATATCTGTATACATATAGACAGGGCCTAAGTCTGATGTAGTATATTTTAGTATTGTCAAAAAAATCCAATGAGAACGCAGAGCTCCCTTCTCATTTGGCAGCGTGAATAATGCGTCATTATGCGAAGTACGTCATGTAGCATCATCCAGCGGATTTTTGTCGACAGGTGAACGGGGAGCTCCGGGCTAAGTTTCCCTTCAAGCCTCCAGACTTGAAACCACATTCATACACGTTTTAGTTTGAATTATCATTCTGATCCCTTTAGGGTCGAGGTTTGAGTTCTCAGTGCTGATGGTCAGAGCGGAGCTGCCCTGTGGCTGACCCGCTGTTTTCTTCAGGAATGTGCTCTGTTTGTGTATTGATCAACGGGGCGCTCCAACCAGAATGCATGATAGAACTCCATTGTTTGCGGTTGTGTTCGGAGCCAAAAAACCAAAACAGGATCACTTAACAGGACTGTCACAGGACATTTTTTAATAAAGCAGAATGAGATGTAAATAAGAAAACCTGATATCTTTAAGAAGAAGAAAGATCTGCAAAAATAAACAGAAGGTAACTATTAAAACAGAACATATTGATAATGATACAGTAGTAAAGTTGAAGAACGAGGTGATAAAATGCATACACAAACAGATGTATACATGCATATACTGTACTGTATATACCCATACACATATGCTCATTTCACAATACACACATTTCACAAATACAGACATATGACACTGGGACCTGAAAATGTACTTATTAAACATCTGAATATAAAATGTTAGAATAAGTCATTTGATTTGTTGCTTGACAACAAAATGTCTTGTGACATCGGTTGCTCACATCATCCACTGTTGAGCTGCTGGAAATGTGGGTAGGTGGTGGTGGTGGGTGGGGAGTTTTTGTTCCAAAACATCACAAGCAACAATGTGAGGTTTCCAAACCAGCAACCCAAGCAACAGGCAAATTAACTGCTGTACTGATCAACAAGCCAGTTTCCAGATACATTTTGTGTTAAACATGCATTTTAAAGGGCGGGTCCATTATTTTTGAGGTTTTAGATCATTCTGTAGCTTCACAAATCCTAACATTCATGGACCCACCTGTCAAATATGAACTGATTCAGCTCTTTTTTCTTCCCTTCTGATTCACTCTCATCGGCTCCTTTTAATTCCCATCATAATTCCCATCTCCTTTTTCATTTCCAATTCCTTCTCTCACCTCCTCTCTTCGTCTCCTGTCATCCAGCTCCTTCAAGGCGAGGAGAACCTGCTAAACCTTATGATGGAGAACAACATGCAGTCCACGTGGAAAACACCTCAGCTGGGCCGCAAACCGCGAGGGAGCAACAAGCCCCGTGCTCGTGGACACCCGCAATCCGCCACCCCCACCCTGCCCCAGACGCTCCTGTCTGCGACAGCCGCCGCCTCCACCGCCAGCAGCCCCTCCACTGCAAAGAGCCTCTGGGAAAGTGTGGTGGAGGAAAAGCCCAGCCATGTGGGCCGGAAAGGGGATAGGTCCAAGGGCTCCTCCAAGGCCTTGCACCACCACTACCTTCATCACCACCAGACAAGGAGCTGTGACCTGCACAGGGACCCGCCACCGCAGCCGCCCATCTCCAAAATGGATTCCTGTCACATCTCGGAGGACCGTGGCCCGTGGGACAGCGTCTACGCAGGGAATGGCGTCACATCTGGTTTCACTGCAAGCTCATCTCCACGTCCAGCCTCCAGCCCCGGGGGCACATTGCCCGACACGGGGGCGATCATTCGCGGCAGGGGTCCGCGGCTCCGCCTGTCCCGCCAGGGTAAATCCAGGGGTAGGGGCGTCAGTGGAGGTGGAGGACTGGAGTCTGTGGGAAAGGACACGTCCCTGCTGGACACTGCCGAGACTGACGGGTACTTCTCTGATGGCGAGCAGAGTGATTCGGACACACGCTCTGGCGGACGCAAACTCCGCTTGCCTCAGTTGCATTCTGGGAATGAGGACCTGCTGAGAAGGAGCGTGCTGGCGTCCTAAGGAAACTGAGACACAAACCAACACACACCAGAGTCCCGCTGGCTAATTGTCTCTCCATCTGTGCCCAACATACAGCCCACAAAATATGGCTGGATGGCGTTGTTCAACCAAATCTCGTCACATTTACCTGCGGAAAATCTCTTCAGCTCTCACCTGCTTTGTTTTGGGGGGAAATTTGAATGTAGCGGTTTTGCCTGTCGTACAGTAAAGCTTCTCCACCGGACCGTTGTTGCCACAAGACGCGATACATTCAACAAAATAGGAAACAAACATTACCTTTAGTCTTTTTTTGTTTTGTTATGTATTTCAGATTTCTTTTGTTTCTGGGCGTTGAAGAACCCATCTCCGGCCTCATGTCTGTGGTATCTGCCAGACTTGGGAACAAACATTTCGGGGCATTATTATTATTATTATTATTATTCAAGCTGGTTTCAGGGTCTGCTTTGCTTTTGGTCTTCATGGCCTGATGTGCATCCAATGAATCCTTGTTTTCTTGAAGATGTTCAGTGGAAAGACAATTTCACACAAGCTGATCTGAATATGTACAGAGGGTTACATGGGATAACATGTATTCAGCCTTGAAAAGCACAACTAGCTAGTCATTAGAGCTGTAATGTAAGCACTCGTGTGTATAACAGATGCTCATTCAGGGTTGGGTTCAGTTCTTATCATGTTGTTGCAAAATGGACACTGAATCTCTCAAATTTATCTCCACAGTCTAAAACAACAGATTTCCAGCTTTTCCCAGTTTTTGATTAGCATATAATTGATCCCAACCCTGGTGCACATTCAGATTGTCACACAGAGACACAAACACACACACACACACACACACACACACACACACTGAAACATACATAGGCAAGTCCCTTTGCTCACATTACAAAAATTGTTGAAATATTTGATCTGACATTTGTCAGCTGCTTTCAAATTCTTCCTAATTCTTTTTTTTTTTTTTTTTTTTTTTTGCCTGAATCATTGGAGGAAAAATCATCGTAGAAACTCTGTGCCTTCTGTCGCTTGCCCTGTGCCCCTGCCTCCCCTCAGCAAACCCCCCCCAACCCCTCCCAACCTTATCAAACAACCAAACAATCAATAAGTAGATCAATCAGTCGTTTCTCAATCGGATTTGTAACAATCAAACCAAAAGGAACTCCCGTTGGATTGGTTACCGAGCGTAGCCAGTATTGGGCTCCTTGTCACCTTAACAATTGTCTAGTGCCTGAAACAAGGATGTAAATGCAGCGTTTGCCATTAATCAACAAAGCATCTGCAACAGTTAGCAAAAGCAGAGCCACGCCGTACTATCAGTGCAAAGAGCTGCCTACTGTTCTGTGCCCCCACCCCCAACTAGATCTCTGCAGTCCAGAGTCTTCGATAAACAGGGTTTGGCCAGGTTACACTGTGAGCACCATGATGCTGCCTCTTCTTGAGAGAGCAGACTGCAACAGTAGATACACAAGGAGGAAGAACAAACACAGGAAACACAACTTAAGCCTGCTAGTGACTCCCATTGAAAACAAGTCTTTTAGACTGGTGGCGAAACAATGAAGTGTCTTTTTTTGTATTTTGTGTAGCCTGTTTCCCCTCTCAGCGGTCAGTTCAGTGGTATGAATCAACAATGCTTCATTGTTCAAGGTTAGCGTGTAAAAATATACCTAAATTTTGATCCTCCCTGTTACTGCAGACTATCCTCATTTGGCATTTGGTAATACAACTTCACATTTATTAGTCATGTGCATACTCCGAAAATTTAGTTTGTCATTAAAGTTTTCAGAACAGGTTTGATTTTCTGTGTTTTTTCACATCTATCAAAAGCCAAATGAGGGTTATTTGACCACTAACAGCTACCGTCTGTGCAATCATTGAAAATGGCATCTAATAAACAGATTCACATCTCCTGGTACAAAGCATTTTATGATAAAGAAATAAAAGAATACAGAGATACTTCGTTTAAAGTTAGATAGTGGAAGGTGATGATTTCAGAACAGCTGGGAATCGGTTAAGGTTGCAAAGAAATGTAGGAAAGATTAAACTCTTTAAGCAGCTAAACGATAACTTCTCGCTAATGTCATTCACTCATCCCCGATTGGGATGAGCACTATCCATTGCATCCACGTAGTTAATACAGTTTTGTCTAGTACTGCGAATTTTCACAAGAATAATGAAACGCATCAAACTTGGTGTGCAAAGTTTCTGATTTTTAAAAGGATGACGGATTGAAAAAACATATACAAGTGTTCAAAGAGCTTTAAAAATTACAATTACGTAGCTTGAAGTTTCGTCAAAACCTTTTTTCCACCTAAACTTGCATCTCTTGTCTCCAGCATCCAGTATGCAGTTTATTCACGTCACTGGATGATTTAAAAGTAGTGAAGTTATTTTCTTTACTATATGAGGCCACCAGGGTTCACAGCATCAAGAGAAGCAAGTTAATCATACTGTCTATCATCCATGTGTGTCTCTGCAATTCATGGTATGGTTGTAGTGAGATGTCCCACACTTTTTTATTCAGCTCAGCACTGAGCGGCTTTATGGCGCCAACATGGCTGCCGCATCAGTTTGACGTGGCCAAGCTCTGGTAACCGACGGCTCTGCTGCACCTGTTCTCCTGTTAGATGAATGATGACGATGTAATAATCAGCTTCAGAGGCCTGCGCTCTTAAGTTCCTGAATTGAGTTGTTTGTAAATTTTGTTTCAAAAAAAAAAAAAAAAACTTTTTGTTGTTCTCTCAGAGAGTTGTATTTTATACTTAAAGCAGTCCATGGTATTCTCAGGGGTTAAAAAAACACTTAAAAAAAAAAAAGAATAAAAGGTATAAAAATGTATCGAAAAAGCGACGTTAGACAGAGATACATATATATATACATATTTTATATCATATACAGTATATGTATATATATATATGAAGTGATGTGTGTACGTCTAGAAACTTCCTTATTTGGCAAGCTTCACTGTTTTAACTCCTACATGACTACTACTGAGCATGTTCCTTCTCTCAGTACGACCATCAGCCCTGGGTTCAATAGTCACAACCAATAATTCATCATGTTTATTTACCTTGAGTTACCAGATGAGTGGGACAGGTCAGATAATAATAATAACAATAATAATAATAATAATATCTCTGTGGTCAACTACAAGAAGGGACTTTGTTTTTATTCTCCCCGCTCTCTGCAGCTCAGACCTCACCCATCTGGTTCCAATGGGTGAAATAAAGCATCACAAGTGGTTTTAAGGGCTGCTTGACCCAGGCCTGATGAAACACTTAAATAGAGGTGCAAGTCCAATCTACTTCCTCTGTTTTTCTTTCTCTATATGGACAGCTTCGAACCTGTCTTCTGAAGTGACCACGCCAAAGAACCGATCTATGTACATCAAGGCAGCAACTTATCTACACAAACACACATACACATGCTTCGTGTCTGGTTTTCAAGATGAAGAATGTTAGATAGGGACGTCAAACAACTCCAGCACTGTCCAGGTCAATAGGGTTCAGTCAGAAACGCCGTGAGCTTAGGCACGGTGTCGTGGTGTTGTGTGACCTCCTTTAAAGCAGGGGGCGCTGTTGATTCTACTACCCCGCCTCCAGTAAACTCAGCTTGGACTCTCCCATATCTGCATTCACGGGGGTTCACATAGGAAAAGCCTGTCGCCGCAGTAAAGGGCTGGCGATGATTGTACCCCCTTCAGACAGAGCCAAATGCTGCTGAACTGAACACATAACACACACACACACACCAGAGCTGGTATAACAGGGTTATAACGTACAAGATGACTAGTTTTTTATGTATATGTGGTCCTGACTGCATCAGGAAGTATGAGCTTACTCAGAGTGAAACGCCCCCTATCAGCAGGAGAGTATTATTACTGGTGACAGCATCTCTGTCTCCTTTTGTCCTTCAGGTGTAGCCATCGTAGAAAATTGTTCATCCTCCCTGCTCGTCTCTTCTAGAGAGCCCAAATCTGGATAAAACAAAAAAAACCCTCTTGAAAAGGTTTAAAGCTGAATTTGGACTTCTACGTTGGCTACCGTTATTACAACCCCCATGAAAACTGACCACAACAACACACAAAACAACAATAACTGCAACAAAGTTTGTTTTGAAGGGAGGATGTGGCGACGTATCATCATTGTGGCCCGCCAGAATCCTCCACCGGGTGGTTGTTACAAATCATGGGTTGCTAAGACAGAAACATGTAATCTTGGTTTCAGTATTCAATGTTCAGAGTAGCCTGACTTTGTAGACCGTGGTATTAGACAAGGCCTCACATGTACGGCCTCAACATATAGTAGCAAATGCTAAGGCTGCACAGCGCTGGCAGGAAAAAAAAACACTTTTTTGGGCTGAATTTCCTCTGCAGAAGTTGAGGAGGTGGTTAGGTGTTTGTAAGTCAGATTTACACCCAAGAGCAGCACCATAGTACCTTGTCAGGCAAATTGAAGCTTTGATTTTTTTTTTTCCTAAGATACTGTGCAGCCTTGGCAAACACAAACTGGTTATTATTCTATATTTACAGTGTGGCTTCAATGCCATCTCCTTCCGCTTCATAGATACTGTAGACTGGAGTCTTTTGCAGGTTATTTTTTTTAATCAATATTCACTAGCATACAACTTCAAAGCATCACTGTCCTCTGTGTGGTACGCTGGTGTGGGTGTTGGCTCACAGCCCGAAATGTGCTCTGATGATCTTTGAATTTTGCAACTCTGTCAGGTCGGATATCCAGATTAGATGTTTCTTTTCTTTTCTGGGTTTTAATCTGTCATATCAGTCATGGCGTTGAAATCCTCAGAGTGAAGCATCAGTGTCGGTATCAGTGGAAGATGTGCAGGAGGTTAGGTTCATCTGTGCCAGCTCACCGTTTAGAGTGCATGGTTAAGACATTATGCATAATGGATAAATATACAGAATACTGTTTTCTAAATGGTGAGCTGGTGCATGTGAGAGGGCAAACCCCTCTCCCCTGCAGGAGTTGGCATGAATGTTACACCACAGAAATAAGCTGGTGGGCATCATGCACATAATGGCAGGTCAGAAACACACCTACACACAGCGATGCACTCCACCTTCTGCTGAAAAGCTGGTTAAAGGCCAACACTGATGGCTGCAGGCGATTGGAACCTCGCCTACAATTCACACAGTTGCTGTGTGCTGTACCGACACTGTTGTAAAGCTCTTTGGAAAGACATCACTGCGCTGGCAGGGCTGGGTCCCTCACAACTTCCTCTGATGAGCAAAGATGATGTTTAAAGCTTTTTCATAAGTAGAAAGGCAAGTTATGACTGTTCAGCAACAAAATGCTGGGAAATGGGGTTGCACAAACAGCCTGTTCTCATTCTCAGAGTGTCAATTACCACCGCTTTGTCATTTGGTACCATGAGATGCACTGGGTGTTCCAATAACTACAATGTAAACCCATCCATGGCATCAGTAAACGCTCTGAGAGAATTATGACGGGAGTGTGGTGACATAATTTAAAGAGTGAAAAAGAGACACAGTGTGGTGGATGGGTCAAACGAACCCAAAGTTTTCATCCAGGAGATTGCTGTTCGTTTTTGTCCCACGTTCACTACGTTCACGTTCACTTTATAAATGTAGTAGTTTTAAGTGTAGTTCTTTCCTAAACCTAAATGAGTGATATTGATGCCAATATAAAGTGATACCAAGGGGCGTGATCATACAAATACAATAGGAGTAGAAGGGTCATTGAAATGTAGTCCAAAAGAAAATGTTGATTATCATTAGTTGTTAGGGTGACAACAGAACCCATGTCAATGGGCTGGTAAAGTGCATGATCGCAGCTCGCCAGGAAAAGAACGGACACAGCTCAAGCCCTCTGGAAGAGCGACGGGCTGTGAAGCAAGTTTTTGTTGGAGCCAAACGGTGAATATAGCCCTTATTTTAATCATAGGTCCTTAAAGTTGTAAAGATGCACTATAATAGCTGAATCCAGACTTACTTTCCTTCCTCCATTCATGTGAGCCCCAGACCGAGGCTGGAGTGAGGGCTGGGAGGCGGAGTTAAAGGAAGCGCTATTACGTCTGCTCTATGGGCCCAGTGGATGCGGAAGATAACCAGAAGATGCGGGTACTTTATCACTCATCAGTCAAGACATTTTGGCCTCATTCGCCATGAAGCAGCTCTCATAGGAATGAATAGGAACCCACCTCCAACACTGTATCCAGTTCTCTTTATACATTCACGAGGTAGCTCACAGAGACAGCTGGCTACCTAGTTAGCTAGGTAGCTTGTCCCTCTCTGGAGTGGAGGAGGGACCGTTGAGGCCCGACGCTGTATGCCACCAGTCACCAGCCCGCTATTTGGCTCATTTTCCGTAATCAGTGCAGCACCAGCCCAAGAGCTAACCAGCCAGCTGCCCGTTAGCTATCTTGCTAATTCCAGCATGCTTCAGTGCCACACTGCTTCCAGAAAACTAGCCGAGCAAAGTTGTCACTCAGCTGACGTACACATAACAATGTGTTTTCCTCTGCTCTGACAAGAGTGGATGAAGCATTAAGTTCTTCAGTTTGACTCATTTACATATTCTCTGCGCTTCGTAACGTTGCTACGCAGTCAGCCGTCATTACTGCAAAACCTCACCTCAGTGAGTTTGCGACTTACCGCAAGTCGGTTTCGTTTATGTGAAAGTCAGCCGCTGTAACCATGGATGTATAAAGAACTGGATACAGCGTTGGAGGCGAGGCCCTGTTCATTCCTATGAGAGTGTCTCAGTGGCACATGAAGCCAAAATGACTCGACTTCCATCTGGAAAAGTACCTGGATCTTCCAGTGATCTTCTGCACCCATTGGGACCATGGAGCAGGCACAGTAGCATTCGCCTGGTCACATGGCTCGGTCACGGGGTCCCAACATCACATCATGCTGTCATCACAGTCTGGGTCTCATTCACATGAACGGAGGAAGGGAAATAATTCTGGATTCGGCTATTAGTAATTATAACAGTCGCTATGGCAATGGTACATATAAAAATGGCTGCCACTCTCAACATGCTACATTGATTTGAATGAATGAAAGTTCTACTCCTAAATTCTATTTCTGTGGTCTTGGCAAAGCGGCGGTATGTGACAAGTTGGGATGAGAACGTGTTTATTTCTGCAACGATGCCATCTGATTGATTTGCACAGGAAAAAAAAAGTTCAATTAACTTTCATTCTAAATGTTGTATCTACTGAATGGAAACATTTAATTTCCTCAATTTTTAGACAAAACCTGATTGTTTCCCCGAGGTGGTTTTGAGGAACCAGAAGGGCACCAGGATGTTGTTCATAGGATGTCTCTCTTCCTCTATGGTTGCTCCGTCATCCAATAAGAAAGTGGATTGAGGCTGTCCCTAGGTCAGTAAAGCAAGGTTTGGCATTTCATGTGATGCTGCGGCCCAACATTGTTTTCGCCACAGAGCATTCTGGTCTGTCGATTAAATCACACCGTCACTGTTTAATCATTTGGAAATCCAGACTTACTCCACGAGCGCTTAGTGCTTCCCGTTTCTGATTCAGTTTTTGAGTCCTTGCTTTATTGTCCTACGCCAGCCATACGAACCCACCCACCTACCTACCACTGGAGTTTATACACATTTACAATAATGTAAAATACTGTTCAACTACTACTACTACTACTACTACTACTACTAGAGACATTTTCATTTTCCGTGTTTTGAAAAAGCCTTTGGAAGCTGTTTTTTTTTTTTTTTTTTTTTCTTTTGTAATGCTTTAGCTGGCCGCCGTGGCTCGTATCAAATTAGAAAGCTGACTCATTATCTGCTTACTCTGTTCTTACTGGCGCTTTGCTTTGCTCTCCTCTCCGTTACAGCAAAGTTTATGGCTTCAAGGTCTCAACATCCACAACCCAGACACACTGCACAGATTGGAGGTTTAGTCATGCGGGCTGTGAGACGCTGTGGAGGCAGAAATCAGCTCAGTAGAAGAATTGAGATTAAATTGGTGGAGTCAAAGAACCACAGTGATTTGAATCAGAGGGCCGTCTCTCATTCATTCATGATCTGGCTGGGTATCAAATGAGAAAAATGCTATGCTTGGGCTACATCTTATGACAAATATAAATCAGCTGTTTTCCATTTTTAAAGCTACAATGATTAATTGATTGGTTGAGCAACAGAAAATGAATTGTCAGCTATTTTGATGATCCAATAACAGTTTTAGTTGTGTGTTTTTTAAAGCAGAAATGGCAGATATTTTCTGATTACGGCTTCTCAAGCATGAGAATTTGAGTCATACACAATTGTTGGACTGTTTGATGGACAAAAGATATTTGAAGATGTCACAATCGTAACATTAGGCATTTTTCAATACTTTCTGATGTTAGCCAAAACTATTCATCAACTAGGAAACTATTTCTTATTTTTCAAGCAAAGATACTAAACAGTTCCAGCTTCTCAATTGTGAGGATTTGCTGCTTTTCTTGTGAATATCTTTGGGTTTTTGTGTGGTTGTTTGGACAGAACAAGGTCTTTAAAGGGGACATATGAAAAACTTTATTTTTTCAGTGTTGTGCTCATACTCTGGAGTCCCTACCAACCCACAAACTGTGAAATAAGACAACCCAGTCAGTATTTAATGGGCTGATTATATCAGAAAACATGTGATTTAACAAGCCATTCAGATTTGGCTCCCCTTCCTATGTCCCATCCAGGCTCATTAGGAAATATCACCTACAGACTGAGAACTACCTTTGCGAGGTGCACCATGTTTTTCTCACGTCAATCAGAGCAGACTGGGTTTTTTCAGGAGGTCATCTTAAAGGAACAGGAGCTAAAATGGTTTCAGACAAAGGGTGAATACAGGTAAATTCAGACTAGATCTGTCAAAGTTAACCCAAATTTGTTTTAATGACACTAATTTCTTTAACGTATTAACACAACTTCATTTCATCATATGAAACTAGAAAACCTAAGGAATCCATTGGTACCAACCATGTCATACTAGCTTATCATTAACGAGGCTTAATAACGCACTTGCACTCAATGTTGGCGAGGAAAAACTGTTATGGTCACTTTGAAAGGGGTCCCTTGACCTCTGACCCCAAAATATGTGAATGAAATATGAATGAAATACATTCTATGGGTACCCACGAGTGTCCCCTTTACAGACATGCCCACTTTAATAATCACATGCAATTTGGCACAAGTCATAGTCAAGCTGTTGATGCCTGTAGGGCTTCAGTTCACCAAGTTATGATGTGAGCATATTTTTATGCTAAATCCAGTACCTGTGAAGGTTTCTGGACAATATTTGCCATTGTTTTGTGTTGTTAATTGATTTTCAGTGAGAAATATAAACATACATTTGCGTAAAGCAGCATGTTTGCCCACTCCCATGTTGAGTATTAAATACTTTACAGAGCTCCCTTTAAGGTACATTTCGAACAGTTAAAAACTGTATGATTAATTTGCAATTCATACAGTTTAAGAAAAGTAATGTATTTTTTGAATATTAAAGCATGTTCATATTTGTGTTTTTGACACAAATATGAACATGGAAATGAGCATGGTATGTAGCCCAAGGAAACGTATTCACATGCCTTGTTTTTCCAGCAGTCCAGAACCCAAATATGGTTACTTCAGGATTATATAAACCAAAACACAAGGAGAGCATAATATATTTCTCAATTGTTGCTTGTTGCTGTAACGATAAATCAAGGCGTTATTTTTCTTTTGCTCGCCTTATCAATTAATCAGCTAATTCTTTCACATGATTTATTGCCTTCCTGAGAAATTGAATTTGACAGCACTCCACTCTGGAAGAAAAACACCAAACAGAGCAGTTTCTAATAGCGTTCCTCCTATTTTGTACTTTTTGCCTTTTCAGTGGGCTTCAGTCCAACATCACTTAGTCAGAAACAGCCTTTGGCTCCACCCACTAAGGTCTGCCTCCAGAGCGGCTCCAACAAATGTTTTGTCAAACTAAACCTCCCATCTGCACAAACTGCGCACCTTACTCTGTCTCCGCCATCCAACATCTTCCTCTCTTATCCTCCTCCCACCACCAGCAAAGTTCCCCTGAATACACCCCTCCTGTGGTGTCCCCGCTGCCCACAGCTCCTCCTCTCTTCTCCTCTCCTGTCCGGTGATCAGCCTCTCTGGCCGGCACGTGGCTCTTCTCGAACCGCTTTTGAAGCATAGGACGATGAAAAAAAAAGAAAAAGAAGAAAAAAAGGATGTCTGTAGCTTTAAGGACAAATAATGACAGGCACGTGTTGTGGAAGTACGTGAGAGGAGGGGAAAACGTTGCACTGTGCTTTGGCCTGCAGAAAGAGAGAGAGAGAGAGATGGATAGAAAGAGAGGAGAGGAGGGAGACGTTTACTGAACCGGAGCCAGAGAAGCAGACAGAAAGAGTACAACTTGTTCTTTCCCCTGCGTTCTGTTTGCAGCCTGTCCACACAGTCAAGTTAACAAGCAGCTAATATAAACAACACCAGGCCCTTTCCTTCTCCTTGCCCTCTCGCCTCCTCCTCTCAGTCTCTCTCCTTTTCTCTCGATGTGCTTTCTCTCCCTGTGTCTCCATCCAAGTATTTCCTTTACAAACTGTAACAATCGAATCAGGAAAGCAGAACGGAAACCGGTGAAATTTCTATTAAACGGCACGAAAAGCCCGTAAAACAAGGCAGTTTTCTGGCAGAGTATTTTAATATTGACAGTAACTTTCACTTTATGTCAGTCTTTGTGGTTATAGTTGATGCATTTATTTGTATTCAGATGAAAGCATAGTCCTAGCTTAGTCCTGCCTAGTTTTTACAAAGATAAGGTGGGCGATACTGTAAACAAATCCCATAAAAAGACCAAAACCAACAATGGATTGATAACACTAACAAATGGGATCAAGTCCTACCCAAATCCTGATATACTGTATCGTCTCCCTCTGTGGCATAGACCTCCACTGTTGTCCCACAAATATTAAACACATCAATGAACCCACTTGCTTAGACTGTTGTCAGGGCATTGAATGGGCATTATCAGGGCCATATAAGCATCATAGATGTGGGTCATTAGGGGCCTACTACGCCTACTATGTTGTAAAAGTGAAACTTAATAGGAGCAACATGTAAAACTGAATGAAATGTTACATTTTGAACACAAACAAAAAGGCTTCTTTAGCTTCAGACAACAAAACTACAAATTCTTAGGTTTAGGCAACAAAACTACAACTCATTTAGGTTTACACAACAAAATTACTTCTTTAGGTTCAGACAACAAAACTACAAACTCTTAGGTTTAAGAAACAAAACTACAACTCATTTAGGTTCAGACAACAAAACTACAAATTCTTAGGTTTAAGAAACAAAACTACAACTTATTTAGGTTCAGACAAAAAAACTACAACTTATTTAGGTTACACAACAAAACTACAAATCGTTTAGGTTCAGACAGCAAAACTTCATTACCATGAATGAACACACACTAGTTTAACTCATCCCCAGATATACCGTCCTGCTGTACCAAATGTGTATTAATCCTTAGCTAAAAATAACCCCTAACAAATGCACTATTTTCTCCTTTTTGAGATGTTTGTTAAAAACTACAGAGGCCTGCTATTTTAGGATTTTTTAGGAAACTACAATATGTATTTGTGAGCTATTTTTAAATCTGTATGTCTTTAGTGGGAATAAATGGGCTTGAGGCTATGGCTGGGCAGTACATTGAAATAATTACGATTGTGGTCTTCATTGTGAAAATCTCACACAAATCAGTCAAAAAGTAACACTGACAATAGCTGGCTAAAATAACTGTCTTGAATCATTAAACTATGACGTGATTAGTTCAGATATGCACACCTGATGCGGTTTACATTACATTACATTGTTGGTTTTGGTCTTTGTAGAACACCAGCATTATTCTTTAAATGTCACGATCAGCCAGGTAAACAATTTAATTGTATGTTTTTAATACCAGTTTTGGATTTTAACTTAACTGTACTATTATTATATGTGTTTGTATTGAGACATTTGGTCGACATTAGCCAACAGTTAAAGGGTAACTTTTCAACTTGGACCCTATTGGCCCATGTTTTTGTGTGTAAGTGACTAATGGGGATTTTTGAGACTGGTCCAGTATTGAGGGAAATCATCGCAGCCATCAGCGGCTAAACAAGCTGTAATGTGAATCTATCGGAGCACTAAAAGTGACTGTGTTCGCCACTGACAGGCTCAGATTGTTATTACAAATGACAGACAAAATTATGAAAAGGACCTTACAGAGAAGTAAAACATTCCTCTTTACATTTCACTTAATCCGGTCTGTCTGTTTGCTCAGAGAAGTCTCGTCCTGATATCTTGCGTTGCATCCACATTGTTGAAATCATCTAAATAATCAGCCATGACATTGAAAAGCTTTTAGATAACACTAAGCTAAGCTTTCTGTGCTCCAACACAACGAAGTCTGACAACACCGGCACTCCTCTCTCCAACTCTCACTCACCTTTCCACCGTTGTCTTTCAGCAACAAGTCACATGACACAATAACAAACAGAGAGGAAAAGGCAAGAAGAACATATTATGTGCCTGTCAGTGGCAAAAACATGCACTTAAAAGAGCCATACACATGCCGTTTCTAAAAAGTTGGTTTTGAGGTTGCGTTCCTGTTGTGCCTGCTGTAACTAAGCAACCAAAACCTGCGTGCTTCGATGACGACGATGATGAAGTTGTGGTAATTTAGCAGGAAGCCTCACTGACTGAATTCGACAAAGTCAAAACAAAGATAACTGGATTTTCAGCACCGTAAATCCCTCACAGTAGCTTTACTGCTCGATTTCTCTGTGTCAGTTTGGCTCCCCTTTCAACCAGATGTTGTTGATCGGACAGAAAGGGTGAAGCAAGTAAAATAGTCCGTGGGACAGATCATAAAGCTCTGGGTAGCATGATTAACTTGTCCTCCATATATTTACCATAAAATGGTATTTGCGGAAGAAAGAAACGATATCCGCCGACTGTGACTTTATGTTCCTCGTATTATGACATGCCATGACATAGTTTAACCACTTTCACGCCCCAAAAATAGGCGATAGGGCTAGGCGCTTGTGCACTGTGATGGCATCGCCCTCGTGTCTGAGCGGACAAAAAAAAAAAAAAAAAAACGCGCCATGTTTACAGCCCCTTAGTGGATGTACATTTACAGTGAGGAGTTGCCCCGAGTGATTGTATCGTAGCCCATTTAGCAGCTGCAGCTCAACCAATTTCAAAACTTCTTGTCCCCATTAATCACTTAGACACAAAAATACCAAAGTTACCCATAAGACCAATAACAGTCCAGTCTTGAAATTGACTCCTTTTTTATTTATATACATAAAGTTTGGCAATTTATCCTGAAACCTGGATGGAAACATGGCATGAGTCCATTTTACGGTTCCTTTATTCAGCCTTCCTTTTACATCTGGTTTTACCATCAGGCTGCTGGGAAGTTCAGACTCCGCTCTCACATACATCACTGCAGATAAATTGGAGGTGTAAATGCGACCAAGACATACTGAAGAGTCATTTGGTGAAAGAGCTGCCGTCTCCCACTGATGGTCAGAGCAACATTTGGTGACATTAAATTTGAGTCTGGCTAGGATTTATACACAAAGTGTAAACATAACAAAAGGACGTGGGTGGGAAACTGATTCATGAGGGAAGCAGTGAGGCACCGGAGACACTTCACCTCCAGGTGTAAATGTAATCTGGATAAATCACGTCTAGACACAATCTGGATTCAAGATGCAGGATCAGACCATTTGTTAAGAGGCCCCGTGTACTGTCTTTCTGTCACTGCTCTTTTTCCCATTCGCAAGTTTATCGCTCTGTCTGCTTAATTTATTTCTCTCGATTTTCATTATTTTATCTCGCTCCTCTTCTCTGCTTTTGTAATCTGACTTGTTTTTCTCACAGAACAAATGATTATCTTCTTCCTCTGAGGCAAATCATGTATTTATTTGCCTCTACTGCTCGATCTTTGATACATGCAGGGAAGGAAAATGCGTTTTGATTACATAAATTGGGGAAAGTGCAGCTCCTCTATGTATTTGTGTGTTACATGGGTGTGTGCATGGTGAGAAAGATAACAAATGTGGTTACTGATCCTCCAGTCTCGCTTTGTTCTTCTCACCTCCCTTTCTTCCTCCTCCTCTTCCTCATTTGGAGGGAACTGTCTCTCTCTCTCTCTCTCTATTAGACTACATCCACACAAAGCTGGCTACTTTTGAAAACATTTATTACGTAAGAAAACAGCACAAGGTCATATTTTGTAAAGATCTCCGTCCACACTGAAATACCTGAGCAGTCCTAAAACAGCTAAATCTCTTCTTCTTTGTCCTGTTTCAATCAGCAAACAACAAAACTGTGTCACGGTCTGAATACTCGTAAACATCCATTGTGTCCCTTCCTGCTTTCTGTGACCACCATATAAATATGTTTCTTTACATGCATTTAAGTAACAAGTTGGCTTTCTCCATGTTTCCATAGTCAGAGTAGGGTATTAGAGAAACCTGTTTTTCCCTGTTTCTCCTGGAGAAAGCCAATTTTAAGGCCATGTAGACACGTAACTGGCTTTCTGCTAGCTTTTTACATATGCACGAGAAAGTGTAGCTATGACAGAAAAGCAGCTGAATGAGAGGAGAGATCGTCACATAGCGATGCGTCCTCATGTTCAAAATGATTCCATCTAAAGTCCGACTAAAACTAAGCCAGTTGCCACAGCAGAAGAGCTTGATGACAACATGTTTATTTAATGTTGGGGGGCAACTGACACTTACATCCTGGACTGGTTGCCAGTCCATCACAAGGCTGACACATAGAGACAACCATTCATGCTCACATTCACAACTATGGGCAACAATTAACCTAACCTCCATGTCTTTGGACTGTGGGAGGAAGAAACCAGAGAAACACAGGGGGAAGAACATGGACACTCCAAGCAGAAGGGCTCCAAGCCAGATTCAAAAGTGTGACCCTCTTGCTGTGAGGCAAAAGTGCCAAAGCCAAACCCATACGCTGTGTATACGAAAAGGGACATCGTCACCGTGATGTCACCCATTGGTCTGTGGCCTGTCGTTCTGGCACTGAATCTTTTAATGGTACAGAGTACTGGACCAGACCAGCCTACTTTCACCTCTGCGTGGTAGCGACCTGTCAATCACAAGGTAGCCATGCCCTAAAGCATACCCTCCTTTATGGTCTATTTGACTCTAAATGGAACCATAATTTACTAAATGAACATCATGCTGTATTGAAGAAGACTTGAACCTAGTGATTGAGACCATAAACTCATGTTTTCAATGTTCACTGAGGTAATAAATCAAGTGAGGAGTAGGCTCATTTTCTTATAGACATGCTGTAGATCTGACTTCTTTTTGCAACCAGAGGAGTCGCCCCCTGCTGGCTATTAGAAAGAATGCAAGTTTAAGGGACTTCAGCATTGACTTCACCTCTCAGAGGTTGTTCACTGGCTAAAACAGACTTGTGTGGATGTGCTCTTAAACATCTCTCTCTCTCTCCTTCCTCTTCATAGTCCGTCTCTCTCTAACTTTGCGTTGCTTTGGCATTTTCTGTCTCACTCTCAGCTCCACTTTTACTCACATTCTTGGTTTTCTCAGTATTCCTCCTCAGTGCAGAGCAGCCAGCTTCTGACTCTCATTAATAACAAAAAAAATCTCGCTCCCCTCTCCTGACCTGCGATTCAGAAAGTTTTCTCCCTCGGGTTTAAAACACATTATGAAACAAGAATTCAGTGGAGTTGTGGTTTGCAAAAATTCAGCAACTTTTTGCTGCAGCAACTTTCTCCTGTAAGCTCAAAGGAATACCCAAGTTAGTTATTTTAAACATTTGATTAAGCTTCTTCTCCCTTCTCTCTGCTCTCTCATATTTTTAAATATAATTGAGTATCATTCTGCAACATGAGATCATTTTGCATCATATTGGTCGTATTTGAATACCAGTCAGCATCATCCAATCCAAGCAGAGCAGGATGCAGGCTTCTCCTCCTCCTCCTCCTGTCTTATTTGTCCTTATAAAGGTGTTAAAATCTCTGCCGTGGTGTCCAGTTTCTCCTCCACTCTGCATCGGTTCTTCAATACAATAATATGAATGTTGCAGGAGTTTATCCTTCTGTATTCTTTGTTTCAAAGAATGTTGTGCCATTTGTTAATAGCAAAGAGAACTATTGAACATATATGAAAAAGAAGAGCTATTTTAAATTATTTTTTGGCTTTTTTTGCTATATTTATTTTCTTGTATTAGAATCTTCTTTGTAGGAGGGAAAAATCAAAAAATGTATTTTTCATTAGTGCGAAAAACCTATTTTCTTCCTTTTTGTACAATTTCGATGTTTTAAGCGAGACTTTGAAAAGCAATATGATGATGATGACGACGATGTTTCCTGTGACTGTATCTGCATGCTGTTTGTGTTGCCTTAATGATGGCTGCATCCCACTATGACCCCACTCCCAACCTGTCTGAACCCCCCCCCCCCCCCCCCCCCAACTCCCACCCTCATCTGATGGAGCCCCAGTCCCATCTGATCCAGTCCAGACCAATCCAGTCCAGTCCAGTGCAGTCAATAAAGCAGTGCTTTCTGTGTACACAAAACTCTCTGCCCCTCTGTTCATCGCACAAGCACAAAGAGGTCTCGCTGGTCTTTTCTAACTGATTTACAAAGACAGAAAAGTCTTTTAAAGGCGCTAAATGCGAGATTGGGAGCATTTCTATTTAGCTCCTTTAAATTTACAATTTTTGGTGTTTGTTTTAAGTGTCAAGTACAATATATATGTATTTTTTTTCTGTGCCCTCTCAAAGGTCCAGTGTGTAGGATCTGGAAGATTGCAACCAGCTGAAGCCTCTCCTGTGTGCCAAGCATGTTGGAGAGCTACGGTGGCTGCCGCGAAAATGCAAATGGCCCTCGCTAGAGCCATTTTGAGCAGTATGTTTGCGTACGTGGGAAGTGAGTGGTGAAACGAGAGAGAGCAGCGGTGACGGGAGCAAGTAACGTTATCGACTGCGGCCAAAGAAGGAAAAGTTAACTGTGGTAATGACGTTCACCTCACTCAGAGGCCATCCTTACCATAATAACACTACTTTAGGAGCAATGGTAGTCAGACGGCAACTGGCGGTAACATGGTTTTGCACTTTGTTGCTCACGTTACCGCAGAGTCAGTGTTTGGTTTGTCTCTTCTGGGCTACTGTTAAAACACAGTGGACTCCATAGAGAGGACCTGCTCCCTTTTCGGATATAAAAGTCTCATTTTAAGGTAACAAAAACACAATTATTCTTATTTTCAGGTGATTATACACTAAAGAAAACATACTTTGTAATATTATATTCCATTTCTGCCAGTAGATCCCTCTAACTGTGATTTGGAACACACTGGGACTTATAATTATTATTATAATTATAATTATTTCTTTTAAACTTTTCTGTATTCTGAGTTGTTGAAGCCACATTTTAAATGTGAAAACGTACATTTTTTCTCAGTAATCGACAATGACTCAAGCTTTTCCAGATTTTTACAAAATTAGAAAACTAGGTAGGGTTGGTTGTGCTGTTCAATACATTTTATGTTTGTTTAAATTCACATTACATCCTAACAGAAATCCAAAAAAGAGGATGGATGGTTGTCGCAGTAGACTAATGGTGCCTTCAAATGGGGTCGTGTATACTGTGTTTACAAGTTGGGTCCATATGAACGCCCCCCTCATGTTTCTGAAAGTTCATGACTTGTGATGTGTTTGCTGATGTTGTGAGAAATGGTGGAGTCCATGGAAGTTCATTTATCGGTGCATAATAAGTTAATATTGTACAGCACATTGTAATTTTATATATTGTTTCATATATTGTTTTTCTTGGTAATTTTATGTCTGAGGAAAATGTTGATACTCTCAACAACCTCGTGTCTCCTCTGTCATTGTGCCTTTGCATTTCCTGTATTATGTTACCCACTTGGTAGTTTGCTAAATTGTTTGCTTCTGTGACTTCTAGACTCGGACAGTAACGTTAATATTGCCATTGCTTATTAGCAGTGCTCTCCATGACATAACCACTTCAACAGCTTGCATACTGTGTTCATAACTTCCCATCTTGTAAACATGGTAAACACAACCCCATTTGAAGGCACCAAAAGTCATCCTGACGTCATCCATTTGTTGAGAACAGCCTTTTTAAGGCCTCGAGTTCCTCATTCGGCTGCCACCATCTTGGTGTTTGGCCAGCGACGTGTTTTTTTGCAACCAGAAGTGACACAAGAGGGTGGAGCTAAGACATTTATAGACGACCAAAAATGTTATCATATAATTAGTAATTATGACATTATGTTATAATAGTAAAATCTAATATTAATAAGTATGTGTTCTTAAATTTATAATCACCTGAAAATATAAATCGTTGTGTTTTTGTCACCTTAGACTGAGCTGGGAGGGAGCCGGCTGCTATGTTTCTACAGTAGTCCTGCACGAACAAATTAAACTCTACCTCCTCTCCTACACACTTTGCACACAGTTTCAGTTGGCTGCAATTTGTAGCCTCACCGCTAGATGCTGCCAGATCCTACACACTGCATTTTTAAGAGATGGAAGACCAATAATTAAATGACTAGGGCTCCTCCTAGAGCTGGTTTTTGACCAAACAGATCAACCTGCCAAGAAAGACCTTCATCAAGAAGTTGGCCAAAAAAATCTCAAGACCACTTTGACAAAGCTCCAGCATTCTTCAGTCATGATAGAATAACTCGCTAGAGCAGAAGCTGTCAGTGCAGGCCTTCAAATAAATCCAGCCACTCCTGAAAAAAACAACTCGTGGCAGCAGCCTGGAGTTTGTCAGAAGACGTGTGAAAGACTGAGAGCATGATGCAAAAGATTCTGAGGTCTGATGAAACAAAATTCAAAATGTTTCAGCTGATGCAAAGTGTCTGCAGGAACTGGGCAGAGCTTATCCACCCTCCAACACCATCCTCACCTCGAAGGACGATGGTGCAGCTTCAGACTTGGCCATGCAAGGAGGACAGGGGAGACTCTGCCAGAGGTCAGGAGGAACAATGCAGGGATTCAAACACAGGCAAATCTCGAGGAGAGCAAGTTTCTGAATGCCAAAGGCCTGAGAGTGGGGCCAACACATTTCTCCTCCAAACATGCTGCCAAATCAGTGTTGGAGTGGCTTCACAACAAGAATGTGAAAGTCCTTCAGCTGCCTCAAAAACCCAGATTTGAATCCCAGAGAAAATCTGTGGAATGACTCAGAAGATCGAGCCATTATCTGCAAAATCCAAATGTGCCGAGCCGATGCAGATGTTTCTGAGAAGAGTGGAAGAAGTAGCAAAGTATCACCTCACACTTGATTAACTTTAAAGCAGCCGACCAAGACTGTATATAAGAGGGAACGTAATCACTGTGACGTCATACATTGGTTTGTAGACTGCCGTTTTGAAGCCTTGAGTTCAGCATTTTGGCTGTCACCATCTTGGTTTTTGGCTGTCACCATGTTGGTTTATTGCAGCCAGAAGTCACTTGAGAGGGTAGAGCGAAGTACAACCAAATGCTGAAGAAGACATTTTTAAGCTCCCAGGTTGGGAAGTGCTGTTTAGAGGACAGCAAACACCTTTGGGACGATGCATTCAGTCAGCAAGAAGTGTTTAGAAGACAAAGACATTTATGAAGCACTCCAGAGCCCTGAAGCAGAGTGTTTATACACTGGATGACAGCAACAGTTTCATCAACATTAAACAGTGAAAAAGTCTGTTATCCTGTAAAATAGATTTCAGGGATCCCAAAGACAACAACATGGTGTTTGACAGCCAAAAGACAAATATATCCACTTATCTCAGTTCGAGATCAAAATAAAATAGTATTAAAGCCAAACGATCCATATAGTGTGACGGGTACATGCAAGACAATGACTAATGACATGATCAATCAATCACATTGTATTCATATAACACCTTTCATACAGTTTAGTGTAGTCCAAAGTGTTTCACAGATGACTGGCAAGCCAAAAATAAAACAGAATAAGAGTGAACCATGAAAACAGAAAAGACAAAAACAAATTAAGCATTGGGTTATTAAAGACCAATGCATGCAGGGCAATTAAATGATAAAAAATGTAATTAAATAGAATTAGAATCTGTAATAATAGTAAAACAGTGTGAAGTAATAACTCGATTAATAAAATAATAAAATAGAATACAATTTTACTAATTAAATGCAATAGATGCTAGTGAGAAGTTCTGCTAAATGAAGACTGCAAATTAATTTAATGCACACAAATGTGTTTCTTTTTTTTCCTCATGATGCTTTTTCAGTTTGTATTTTTGTGTTATATTTCCAAAAATATATTTTTTTAATCACAGAATATTTAAAGTATTTTGAGTTCCTGTTGCAACACCATAAAATGCAGGAAAAACAGGAACTTTAAATACTTTATGAAGTCACAGTAAATACAGCGTAGTTTGTTCCGGGGCCTCAGAGCGAGAAGCTACGATTGATTAATCGGCTCCTCATCACTTTCTGTTTTATTGACTGTTTTTTCTCTGTCATAATCTGACCATATCCTCCTGCTATTTTCTATCTCAGTACTGTGTCTGCCTTCTAATCTAAAACCTTTCAGACAGACGTCAGCTCTCTCATCAATCTGATTCACACAAACACACCCTGGAAGCGAGCCAAACAAACAGACATATTCATAATAATGGAAATCAATTTAGCAGCACAAAGCAAAAGCACCTGGAGAGACTTCATGCACCTGGCTTTCCTCACAAAGCTCTCATTTTCATTCTTTTCCCATGGGGCCCTTTTGAAAATCATTTTGTTTTGCAATCTAAATGTTATTTTTCCAGCCTATTGTGAGGGCTTAACCGGCTCTATCTTCTGTATAGTTATACTACTAACAAACCGGAGCTTTGGGTACCATTTTCTCTTGTGTAAATTCAGGGTTTTATTTCCTGCGTCTGCCATCCAGCCTCACACCCTTAGATGGTATTTGGGAAACAGCAGGATAAAGTTTCGGAGCTGAGTGTGCCACAGGGGATTCAAGCCAACTTTTCTATGCACCTGCCACAGTGCCTGGTGTTTTTACAAGCAGCAGTTATTTAAGCAAGATTTTTATGTTAAACCGCACCTGTGTTATCAGCATAAATCTTAGTAATGCTGCAGTACAGATCATCAAATCTTCACCGCTAATTGTGTAATACTTCATATTCTCTGGTGTCTGGTACGAACATTTCTCCCCAAGTCAAACTGTCCTAAATAGCAGAGATCACACTTAGCACACAAAACATTCATCTCACTTTAAAGGGATAGTTTGGGTGTTTTGAAGTGGTGTTGTATGAAATACTCATCCATAGTCAGTGTATTACCTATAGTACTTGACGGTCGGCAGAAGCAGACAGGAGTTACCGTGTGGAACCAAAGCAATGTCCTGCTGTGAATGGGGCAGATAGAAAAATATATTTTATAAGAAAGACTCTCCTAAAAAATCAATATCTATTGAAGTGTACGCTATATTTAGAAGATTTTCACTGCTTTATCTTGTCGTCAGACAGCCCTTTCCAATGGGTAACTGAAATGAAAGTGAAACTTATCTGTTCCCTTCAAAGACAAAAACAGTATAAGTTTCATGTTCAGTTCAGTTTCATCAGAAAATATTGTAAATATAGCGTATACTTTTTAGGTGGCTCAAATACGCTTTGCCGCCGGCCCTGTCGACAGCAACACATTGCTTTGCTTCCATGCTCCCGTCTGTTTCTCCAAAACCAGGGCGTGCTGACCAGCTTTGGGTACAGACTGAAATTAACGTCGTCACCATGGCGTCACCCATTGTTTTGTGGACTGCCGTTTTGAAGCCTCCAGTTCTGCATTTTGGCCATAGCCATCTTGGCTTTTGGTCAGCGTCATTTTTTGCAACCAGAGGTGACGCGAGAGGGTGGATTATAATGTATTGATGAATATTTTATTTCACATTCACTGATACACTTAAGTCAACCATAACTGCTGACATAGTGAATATCGTTTAACAGAAAATGCTTTACTCAGAACTTTTTGTTCCATTTAAGAGGACTACTAGTGGTAATATAAAATCCTGAATTCGCTTGCATGGCCGTATTAATTTGCAGGGTAATCAATCACCAAACACTTACCTCTGTCTTGTTCAGCCAAATTATCAAAAAACATATTTTATCACTTATCTCTAGTGGTATCTTTCCCTGCAGATAGATTTATTTCTTCAGGTTGTGAGACTGAAAAAGACAACCTTAACCTGGAAAAAAAAAAAATATTGATTTAGTTGCAGTTGCTTTAGTTTAAGTTCAATTAGTCTGAGCAGAGAAAGGTTATTTGGTGTCCCAACCAACCCGCTCTCCCCTACTTTGTCATGACTTCATGCTCCAGATATTAATAGTGGTGGTGTCACCTATTAACCATTTGTTGCTTATGATTTAATCATGTGTTAGACCCCTGCAGCAAGTGATTTATATGATATAAACATGGTGTTAGAGGTAAGTGTAGGTGAAAGGTTGGATGAAGGAGCACACAGCTGGCCCCGCCCTCTCCAATTAACTGAACCAGCTGCAGGTGGAGCTGCAAGATGAGTCCAGCAACAAAGCTGTTAAATAATCATGTAGGTCTGAAGAAAGTCATTTTAGAGGCAAGAATTTAATTTGTGTTGACTCCTTTTTCATTTAATTTTACTTGCAAAGGTCTGTTTTACACTCCTGTGTATTTGTTTATATTCCTGTATATTTATCTATATTTTGCGTATATATTTATGTACACTTGGGTGTTTTTTTGTAAATGTGCTATAACAACCAAATTTCCCCACTGTGGGATTAAAAAAATGTCTACTCTATTATATTCTACTTATTTATGAAAGTCATTGAGCTTTTATTTGTTCGGGCCAATCCACAACAAAAGAGCATCAAGATCAACAAACGTGAGTAACAGTGTGTTCACAGTTAATATAGTCCCTATTTAATGAAGTTATGACAGTATGATTTACTATACAGCTGTGTATATGTGATTTATATGTGTCTTTTCTAAGAAAATGCTATTAATTTCTGATGTGACATGGCACATGGAAATTTTCACTTAAAGATTTTAGAAGATTATAAATGAGTTATATTAATGGTTTATGAGCTGTAAAGCTAATATGTGATAACCTTTCTTCTCCTAACTTGTATTAATCATTTAAATGGAATCCAAAATTATGATTTATTTGCATTTGTAATTTTTCTGAATGCATGCGGGATGACTTTATTATACACCATCATTAATCATATGTTATATATTAGAGAGGAGACAATTATAAATAAAATAATAAATGAAATAATCACATTAACCAGAACCAATGAATAACCAGATTTGTTTATATTTTTTATATTTATGTTATGATAAAACATCAAATTATCGCACTTTAGTTTAATGCTTTGGTACAAAACATATATCAAGTAACATTTGTCATTTCAGGGTATAATAGTATAATATGCCATAATGAATGTCATAAAAAAGCGATAGTATAGTATGTAATGGAAAAGTCATGATAAATAGCACAGTAATCTATGCCATAAAAATGATAAATGATAAAAGTAATGAAAAGTCATAGTATACTAGGCCATTCAAATGTCATAAAAAGTTATTTTAAAAAGTCAGTGTGCCATCATTTTTCAATACAAAAATAACATTAAAATGATAAGGAAAAAGTCATAGTATAGCATTTCAGAAAAAAAATGTCAAGATTTGTGTCTTAAAAAAGTTTTACAAAATTTCATAGTATAATATTTATGTATGTCACAAAAATGTCATAAAAATTATAGTATAGTACATCATGAAAATGTTAATCTGAATTATTGACCAGGTGAGATTGTGATTATCTTAGAGGTCACAACAGATCATTTTATACAGTGAGGTCAAGTTGAATGAATATAGTTGGGCTCATTGGATCCTCAAGAGTCTCAGCTTTACAGTGATACCTAACTTATGTAATTCAGGACTGTTTAGGGACCCCAGTATGCAGAAATATTCAAACACACCATGTTAGAATAGGCGAACCCATTAGAACCCATTTTCATTCACACGTTTTGAGGTCAGAGGTCAAGGGACCCATTTGAAATAGCGGTGCCAGTTTTTCCTCGACAAAATTTAGGGTAACTTTGGAGCGTTATTCCCAACAAGCTAGCATGACATGGTTAATACCAAGGTAGGTTATCTACTTTCATATATTTGTACCTTCATGCTCTCACTTCAGCTCAAGACTGAACCTGCAGAAAGACAGTAACATCAGGATCGGGTCTCATGGGATACCTAATTCATACAACAAAATTACCCTGTAAATCATGGGCTTTATTATAAAGTTTTAAAGTTTTTTTCCTGAAATTTGTCATATTATAGCTGATACTCTACATTTCACTGGTGCATCACTTAAATTTCTTGACCCCGAAGAAGGGAATTAAAGTACAATTCCTGTAATTATATTATTCACAGCTAACTGTCCTCCCATTAGCTAGTTCATTAGCACTCTAGCAAACACACACAGTCGATGAGAAACGCTAATAAGCTTTGTCGTAGTCTAAAAGACACGAGGCAGATAGTAGATTCCTCCACGATTTGACAAGTGGCTGGCAAAGAAAAATGACAGACGAAAAACCCAAAATGTCAAGGCATCCATTTAACAGCCTTTTGTGCTGGCAGCCAGTTAATCTGACACATTGTCGAAAAATCAATAGAAAGCAGAAAACTGTTTGGATAAACTGTTGGCAGCTGACATCCACCACTGTGAAACCGTGAAATCCACATTAGTTTCAGGACGTCCAGCAAACGACAGAGGAATGAGGTGGGCGGCTCTGCTCGGGGGGGTTTAACAGTTCTATCTGTTACGATCTGATATATATATATATATACTGTCCTACAAACACACAGAGTGACAATATAAGACACACCAGCAGATCCCTGCTCCCAGGAGATCCTTATCAACTACACACATCCAGCCCTGACCAATATTTTCATGTTAGGTGTTGATTTTCCTTTATTTAGATTTTTTTATTGAACATACTGTATAAGAATATTATATAGAATATAAGAATACAATACAATCAAGCTTTATTGTCCACTAGGATTGAATTTTTCATTAGATTTAGGCAGCACAACTACAACTTCAGGTTTAGGCAACAAAACTACAACTTCTTTGAGATTAGGCAAAAAAACTAAAAATTATTTAGGTTTAGGCAACGAAACTACACATTATTTAGATTTAGGAAACAAAACTACTACTTCTATAGGTTTAAACAAAAGTACAACTTCTTAGACAAAAAAACAACAACTTCTTTAGGTTTAAACAACAAAACTGCAACTTGTCTGATTTAGACCAAAAAACAACTTCTTTAGGTTTAGACAACAAAACTTTTTTTTGTGTCCCATCTATTGCCCCCACCCTCCACCTTATATTGAGTTTCACACTGTTTAAGCTACAGCACCTGACTTCTGCTTCTGCTCCTGTCGTAATTACTACGGCCACTAGAGGTCACTGTTGTTTTCATTTATAGCTTCTTTCAGTGATCTACCATGTGAGTAGATGATAAAACCTAGTGAGTGATGTAGGGCCTTATTTACCCACATCTATGGTTCTTATAGCGATGAATTATTTATTTAATAGCCTGACAACAGTCTAATCGACTGACCCAGCAAACATGTACAACAAACTCTCAATAACAACAAAATTAAATATTGATTAAAGGAGTGAGAAGAAGTAGATACTTCTCAAGTCCTACCTATTTACCACTTTTTAGCAATTAAACTAACTCTCCATCTCAGTGTTCACCATACTACAATCAAAATAAAGCAAACAAAATACAAATCAAATAAAATAATGTACATCCTGTACCCTGTCTTTATATACCAGTTCCCCTCTCTGATCATTCTTTCAGTATGTTATTTTTAAAAACTTGTTTAAACTTGTTAAATGTTTTCATTTCCTCACTAACTGTCACTAACTGTTTTATAAACATACAGATTCCTCTTAGATCATGTTAAGCCTCTCTTGTTAGAAGCAATGTTTGGATACTAATAGGTAATAATTTAGTTTTTGCTTTGTACTGTACATGATTTGAACTTTAAAGTCAACCAAATCTTAAAATTTGTGCTTTTAATTTGGTAAGGAGTGGATTTGTGGGTTCTCTATAGTTTACAGTTCTTACGGCTCTTTTGTGAAGGATGAGGGTGTTGAAACCACACAGTACAGCAGGCTGAAATGTCAGCAGGCGACTGGGATTTAGTGTGCTCCTGATGAATTATAAGTCATCTAGTTCCTCTTAAAGCAACAAACAATGGACTCAGCAGAGGGCTTGGCTTAAAGAGAAGAAAGAAAGACACCAGACCCTGCAGACATGAAAGATAGTTTGTTTTTGTTGCTCTTGGTCCATGTCCAGGGCGCTCTGCAGTAAGTGACGAAGCGCTTCCCGTACGAGTCCCTTTGTAAATACTTAGTAGAGTGGGAAGGAGGGAGGGCTATGAAAGAATAATACCCGATGGAGCAAAGACCAGTTTTAGTTCCTTAACTATAAATTAGAACCTGTCTAACCAAGACTAGACTTAAGTCTGATACCGATAATTGTTGTCAGGCTATTGAATAAACACGATAGATGTGACAACCTGAAAGTAAGATAGAACAAGTGTGAAAACAACAGAAAAGACTTAAACAATTCAACAATTTAACAATGAGATAATTTGAGACCCAAGCACACAAGACAATAAAAGGATTAAAGTGGAATAAGATAGAAATAAAGGCTATAATTACAGTAATAGTAGTAAAACACTGATTTAAAAACTAGATTAATAAAACAAAAATAAAATCTAATAAATTTAAACAATTGAAATACAGTAAGATAAATGATTAATAAAACTACCATAACATATTATAAATGTATACAAATTAAATACAATAAAATAATTTAGTAATAAAACAATAAAATATAATAATATATAAATTGAATACAACAAAATAAATCATTAATGAAACAATTAAATTATGCAACTTAAATACAATAAGTGACTCATAAAACATTAAAACATCTACAAATTGTGAATTTCCCCACTGTGGGACCAATAAAAGAATATCTTATATTATCTTATCTTAAATTAAATATAATCAAATAAGTCATTAATAAACAAATTCAATATAATAAAATTATACAGATAAAATACAATTAAGTGATTCATAAAACAATAAAATGTTATACAAGCATACAAATTACATACAATAAAATAAATCATTAATAAAACAACAATAAATAAAAAAATATACAACATAAATGCAAAAAAATAAGGTATTCATAAAGCAATAAAATCTAACAACATATAAATTAAATACAATAAAATAAGTGATTCATAAAACAATAAATTCTGATATACAATATATTAATATATATAATATTAAAAGAAACTTAGATACAATTTTTAAAAAAGTGAATAGAGTAATACAAATAATAACCGGCCTTATTCAAAAGCCTGGCATCTTTAAAAGATTCAGTATCTCTTCCTCTCCATTTCATACATTTTCCTTCATTTAATTCAACATTATGCTCATAACTTTTGGTTGGACCAGTTGTTTTTTCTACGGTATCAATGAACATAAAAACAATGCAGTACATCTGCTTGCAGGTCTAGTTTTTTCTGTGTTTGTTATCCTCTTTGTTAGAGAACACCAGTGCTGACAAAAGCTTTCCAGACAATGTGTAGGTTACTGTTGTATAAAAGCAATCATGCCCTAAGGATGTTCTTCGTTGTGATTATGGTTTCTCAGTTTCATATTGCAGGTCACCACTGTGGACATAATCACAGCACACAATGCCCTCTCAGGTCCTCTTGCCATAATAGTTATTTCCTTTTCATGTTTCTTCATCTCAGACGAGTAATCACCTTTTAAAGGATGAAGAAGAAGAAGAAGAAGAAGAAGATATTCCTTTATTAGTCCCACAGTGGGGAAATTCAGTTTTACACTCTGTTGTTCACACAGTACATATACATGCATCAATGGAGAGATGTCAGAGTGATGGGGCTGCTCCTGACAAGCGCCCAGAGCAGTTGGGGGTTCGGTGCCTTGCTCAGGGGCACCTCGGCAGTGCCCAAGAGGTAAACTGGCACCTCTCCAGCAACCAGTTGGTCTTGGTCCATGGGGGTCTTGAACCCGTGACGTCCGCGTCCGCGTAAAGACAACAGGATGTTCTGCTCAGATGCTCACCAGTCATCATGTTCTGCCGACAGTGTATTCTCAGGCAGGAGAATATGCTCCTGAATGCTCCTGAACCTCATTTGCAATCCAACAGGCAACTGTTTGTTTCTCTCTGGTAAATAATTCAGCTGAAATCTAGTTTTAAAGATGCACATGTATATAAAATAGTTCTTTCCCTGCAGGCATAAACGTGCCTCCACAGCTTTTAGCAGCAAACAGAAATAAACACAGATTATGATAACTTCTAATAATGTGAGGCAGGAGTTGTATATGTCTGATAGCATATGCAGGCATTAATGCATTCATAAAGTTTACTGGAAACACAGCAAAACCTAGTTATATTCTAAGAGCTTGTGAGTTAAAGATCATTACCATCAAGGTTAATGATGTGATTCGGCACATCAAGTCAGCCCACATGGTTAAATCTGATATTCACGTAGGCAGTGTGTTTGCCTACAGGCCACATGGCTGTCACAAACAAATCTGAATAATCTTTGATTGCTGATGTTATCTCAGCACTGTGGGCTTCGTTAGCTCACACGGTGCACCCAGCAGTGTACAGAAAATGTAGAATTACAACAAATTGTTGATACAGATAGTGGATCATTTGCCTAAATATTGGCATAAACAAATATAAGGTTAGCAATTTACCGACAGAAAATTAATCAGCAACTATTTAGATAATGAAACAATTGTTTTAGTATTTATTTCAGCGACAGTGTGTAGGATTTAGAGGGACGTATTGGCAGAAACTGAAAATAATATGAATTACTAAGTTGTGTTTTCTTCTCCTTAGAATGAGGAATACTGTTTATATACATTTGAGCTACTTTTATGTGGCAAGCATTAAAGTAACAGGGTTGTGTCAAGTTATGTATTCGATGCATGCATTTATGCTTTTAGATGGCAATTTTGATCTGAGCATGAATACAATGGGCAGCAATCTGATGATTATTTTAAGATAAGATAAGATAAGATATTCCTTTATTAGTCCCACAGTGGGGAAATTTCTTGATTAAGAAGTAATTGTTTACTCTATAAAACAGTAAACAGTAATACAAATGCCCATCCTGATATACTAGAGCAGAATGGAGGTGTAATTATTGTTTTTTTTTCTAACCAATAGTTTAAAACTCACGAAATATTCAATTGATATATCACTTAGAAACAGTGTGTAACATTTCAGGGGAACTTTCAGCAGAAGGCATGTTTGTATAATCACCTAAAACTAAGAATCGTGTTTTCTTCATCTTAAAATGAGCCCTTCATAGGAAGCAGGTCCTCTTCATAGAGTCCGCCATGTTTCTACAGTAGCCCAGAACTGACAAATCAGACACTGGCTTTAGAGCGAGACTTTTGCGTTTTTATGTCACCTGAAGGCCACCGTAGTTCTCTACTTCAATCTAGTTTAAAATGCCAATTATTTTAATTTTTTACATTTTCAATCAAATAGTCATGTGTCTTATAAAATATCAAAAATATCTGAACAATTAATTATAAATAATGTTACTTAATTTGATTAGTCAAATTGTACAGTCACTTAACAATTAATTATAGCAGAACATTGTTAGTTTAAAGTTGACCAACTGTATTTGTCCTACAGGAGGCAAAGGGTCCTGATATGATATGATTTAATAAATTTAATAAATTTCTGAAACTGTCATCCCTGTGAGGGTTAACTGACAAAAATAACCCAATCAGAGTAACTACTGTAAATTGATTAATGTTAATTATCCTTCCTTTTTCCTGTCCTGTGTGACTTTAGGAATCAATCCTTTAGATCACGAAATGTTTTTTTTTAATTTGTCACAGAAGAAGGACAAGATTCAGTAGTAGTCCAAAGATGGAGTCAGTTGTGGACCCTCAGCTGCCTTCCTGTGGCGCCCTCTGGTGGCATGAGATGATATAACTTCATAGTTAAATTAACATTTTCACCACAGAGTCAGCAAACACTTCAACTCCAAAATGCAATAAATTCAAAATCATTTAATCCTAATATACCATTGGTGCAGAAAATTTCAAAGCTTATAAAGTTTTGTAAGAGCTAGAAGTACAAAGGACAACACAACATTAGCAGTGCATTTCATACATATAATTCCTTACAAGAAGCTTTATTTTCAGTGCTCTAACTGCAAAGGACCGACTTATGGAAATTAAAACAACAATCTATAAGATTGTTGATCATCAGCACACATTCACATAAATATCTTGTGTGATAGTTGATATTAGCAAAAATGGCATTCACTATCAAAATCAGGTTCATTTGCCAAGTACATACATACAAGGAATTTGACACTGGCTTTTATGCATCTCTCTCAATGGACTTACACAGAAATACAAAAAAACAGCCAGGGACAAGGACAACAAAGCTGGACAAATAAACATGAGGAAAAGTCAGGAGTGTGTGTGTAAGTAGTGAAAGAAAAAGGTGTATAAAATATTATATAAATATTTATATAAAGCACAAATGACCAACAATAAGACAAGAAATAAAACATGGATATGTACAAATAAAGTGCACTTTAAGTGCAAACAATACAAATAATGCAAAGAATAAACACTAAATGGGTATACATGGACATGTAGAGTATACATACAGTATATATATATTGTATGTACAGTGTGTAGGAATTATATTGGCAGACAGATGATATGAAAAAAAGTTGACATTAAAGACTGTAAGAACTATAATTACACCAGCAGCAGTAGGTATTTGGTGTTTTTATACATGTCATTTTCACATAATATTGCATTAAAATGTATAAAATGTTATTTAATTAAAGAGTGATTAATGCGTTTTCCGAATTAAAAATCTTATCTTGTTAGAGCACTGTGTCAGGCAAGCAGGCATGTTGTAGTCACAGTAATTTAATGGCCTATGAAACTTGATGTCATGTTGTGGTAATGTTTTATTTTACAGGTCCCCTAATTTCCAAATAATTTCCTACAAAATGCAAGTTGGTTCTCCAGGAGTGTTTGTTAAATATTAGTTGCCTGCATTCTGGCTTTGCCTGAGACTCTCAGGATACTGGTGCTCTATTCAAAAACACTTGAAAGCCCATTAGAGCTAAAACCTCTTCAGAGCCTCAAACTGCATCACTGATGTCACTCTTTTAGTCAGAATACTAATTTTACTCAACTGGAAGCAGGCTACGCTTGCCTCCTTTTAATATTTGGTCAGAGATTCAAGTTTTGAAGCTAGAAAAGAGGAGAATTGCTCTGATTTGCTGTGAGATTGTAGTATGTTTTTTTTTCATCATTTGCTATAGAGTTTGTTTACTCTCTAAATCACCACACACACACACACACATACATACTGTCACACACCTCATCTATTGTTGTTTTTTTATTTTATATGTCTGTATTGTTATTTTTATATAATTATTATTTAAATATTGGGATTATCTTGTTATACTTTGTCTGTTTGTTTCCTTATTGGGAAAAGGTGTTAAAAATGTGGAAAAAAATAAATAGAGCTGACTTATAAATTAATAGGAAAGTATGAAACCTAAAAATAAGAGTTTTTTTTTTTTTTTTTACTTCAACATTACTGTATATAAACTGAACACTAACAGCAATAGTAACACTAAAACAGTACTCATCCTTTCCGGTGTAAACAAAGTAGCATCGTGGAGAATAGGCTACCAGGGACACATTTTGATGTTTTTGATGATTTTCATGATGTAAATGCTAACGCTGAATTCACGCCAGGCAGCGGCGAGGTACGGCTCGCTACGATAATTACATTGCTCTGCTGACGGGAGGTGAATTCATGGGTTTCAGGTGGGAAGAAATTCTTTGTAACACAGGTCATCATGTCACAGGAGTCACAGGATCTGTTTACTGATGGGCTGCAGATCACCTCTGGCCGTACCTCACCGTGGGCATGTCTCTAAAGGGGAGACTCGTGGGTACCCATAGAACCCATTTTCATTTCCATATTTTGAGGTCAGAGGTGAAGGGACCCCTGGTATGACATGGTTGGTACCAGTGGATTCGGTCAAACCCGTAAATTTTCTAGTTTCATTTGGTATGAATATCTTCTCTGTAAAACTGAGTCCACTACAATCATCGAAAGATCAACTGCATTGATGTGTTAAAGAAAGAAATTATTTTGCATTAATGTGTTATTATCACGTTAACGTTGACAGCCCTAGTATATGAACAGGTGCATCTAAAAAAATTGAATATTGGGGAAAAGTTTGATATACTTTGTCAGTTATTTAAGAAAGTGAAATAATATATTCTAGACTCATGGCACGTAAATGAAAATGTTTGAAAGCATTTTTTTTTTTCTTTTCAAGGATCCTGGAAGTCAGTGCTCTGGATGGACGTCTGCTGTACTGAATCACTCATCTTACTCAACCTGTGAAGCTCATCATGGCGGGTAACCACACTGAGACACTGAGCTTTCACGTGTTCAATTCCCCCCTTCATCCTCTAGTTTTGGGCTTGCCTTGGTTAATCAAACATAACCCTCATATAGATTGATCCACAGGGAGAGTTCAGAGAAGAAGACCAGGTACCCTCTCCCTCTCATTTCATATGCTTTTGAACTCTTAAAAGGAGCAAAGATCTTTACTAAGCATGATTTGAGGAATGCATTCCACTTAGTAAGGATAAGGGAGGGGGATGAATGGAAAACCGCCTTCAACACACCTAGTGGACATTACGAGTACCTGGTGATGCCTTTTGGTCTCACTAATGCCCCTGCCGTGTTTCAAGCCTTTGTCAGTGATGTTCTCCGAGACATGCTAAATCAATTTGTGTTTGTTTATCTGGATGACATCTTGATCTTTTCCCCTGACAAGCAGTGTCACGAGAAGCATGTTCGCCAGGTACTTCAACGACTACTGGACCTGTAGTGGCGTCACTGGCTCCCTCCAGCCAGTAACGCCTAGATAGTAGATAGACTAGATAGTTCCCCCGTCCTGTATGGAGGGAGCAGTTACATTGGGAATTGAGAGCAGGGTCAAAGAGGCTTTAACTAACGTTACTGTGCCTGAGGGGTGCCCTCCTAAAAGACTGTTCCAGTGTCCCTGCGTTCTCAGGTCATCCATTGGGCACACACCTCCCGCCTCTCCTGCCACCCTGGGACCAGACGAACCATGTTTCTGATCAGACAGCGGTTCTGCTGGCCAGCTATAGAGAAAGAGGTGGGGGGGATATGTAGCTGCTTGTCCTGTTTGAGCCCAAAACAAATCCTCGCATCAGGCCCCTCAGGGCTACTTAAGCCTCTCCCTGTGCCTCACCGCCCCTGGTCGGACATTTCATTGGACTTCATAAACTTATTTGACTAGCTGTGTACCGAACCTTTTTTGGAAGATTATTACTTTTTTACACCTACCTGAATCTTGTGTCATGCATTTGAGTCCAGACCTGTGTCAACTCAGACGTTACACTTTCTAAGGCTGTATGGATGTATTATTTTCTTAAAAAATTTTTATATATAACTTACATAAATGTTATAAATAAGACTTTTTATACAAATAACGTGCCATGTTTAGTTGATGCTTTGCAGTCTAATTTGTTTTAATTTTTATTCATTATATTTCAGTTTATGATCATACCAAGCCAGTCTCCACTTGTGCCGGGAACAGAAAAGTTACCTTGCACCCAGCCTGCCCAGGGAGACCCCACCACCTCATCCAGGTCAGAGAGCTCAATGTTCAGGCACTCAAGGTTTCACAACCCCCGTCAGACCCATTGAGCCTACTGAACAACCACATTTTCCTCACAGGATGTAGGAAGTCTATCCAGACAGTGCTTCAGCTAGGACGACTACAGGGGTCACAACCAACCGACCGACGATTGCCGGCAATGTCTTGGACCTCAGCCCAGACCCGGAGCCCCAGTCCCTCCTGTCAGCACAACCCTGCAGGAAGGAGGAGACCGAAACACAGGTGCAGGAGCTGCTTAGAGAAAGAAGCATCACTGTGGGGTGAGTGGAAATCTGCTGCCTTCTCCTCACCGCATGCCCGTATACATACAAAATACACGTACGATATTCATGTACATTTCATAGATATATGGTCCTTACCTAGAAGTATTTTAGGCCTACCTAAAGAATGGAGATACATTGAAGGGCACTCCTAAAACTAAAGTTTTCCAAGTCATGTGCACCACCAAGTGGCCTGATAGTAATTGTGAAAGAAGTACTCCGAACCTGTACTTAAGTAAAAGTAGTAAAAATAAAAGTATGTTTAAAGTATTAAAAGTAAAAGTAGGTATTATTATGCAGAATGGCCCATGTTAGAATAATATACTATACTGTATTAATGTGATGTACACGGTATACATCAATAATCAAATAATTACAAGCCAATAAAATCTATAAAAATGAATTATATATAATCAGTTTTTTATTTTTATATATTAGAAATATATAATATTTTATATATCACATTAATATTGCAGTTGGTTATGGTATGACACATTTTTAATACTGTACTGCTGGGCAGCTTAATCTACATTAATATATCATTCATATCAATTCATTAATCAATTAAATTTGTTGATTTTGATTATTAATACAAAATATAAATTTGTAAAGTAACTAAAGCTGTCAGATAAATATAGTGGATTAGAAGTATAAAGTAGCAGAAAATGAAAAGAGTACTTGAGTAAATGTACTTAGTTATAGTACGTCACTGCCTTATAGTATAGTGCTTGTGTTGAAGCTAAATGACTGATGATGCCAGTATGCTGTTTTACATAACCACCAGGGTGTCGACATGCTGCTCTGCAATCCTGCTTTACATACAAACTGTCTAATGTAGATATTTCAACTGTCAGATACTCAAGTATTATACATACTTATGTACAACTTTGAGGTACTTGTAGTTTACTTTCCATTTTATGCTACTTTTTACTTCCACTTTACATTTTTGTAAGGGGTCACAGGGGTCAGCAGTAGCCTGTGTAGTCGGGGCCCTTGGCCACATTTCAGACGTCTATGACCGATTTCCACTCCAAACTTCTCAAACGGTTAGATAACTGTTTGAGGCCTAAAGAGGTCAACTGCTCCAATATTTCACAACAAAAGCCAAGGTTAATGAACAGTCCAAAACGTGAATACATATTGGTGTGGCAGAACATATTTTCTTCTTCCTACCCCATTAATCATCTCACAAGAGTTATTATGTGGCCCACTGGAGGGATTTGACTTCGAGATTGGAAATCACTGCACTCAACCACCAAACTGTACATAAAGTAGTTAAAAGTATGTCCATCTTGACCGGCTACAGTAGTTACACAATGTGTGTGCATTGATGCAACAATCCAAAAATATCATAATTACACATAAGTCACAGGGGTCATATTTCTTCATGAGTATTTTCACTTTTAATACTTAAAGAATATTTTGCTGATAATTCTGTACTTTTACTTAAGGGGTATTTTGAATGCTGGACTTTTTTATGATTGGTACTTTTAAAGGAACAGTGTGTAGCATTTAAGAGAATCTATTAGCAGAAATGTCGTATAATAAGTATGTTTTCTTTAGTGTATAATCAACTGAAAGTACAAATTGTGTTTTCAGTACCTAAGAATGAGGCATTTATATCTACATATGGAGCCAGCCGTTTCTACAGTAGCTCAAAACAGACAAATCAAACACTGGCTCTCGATGGGCCATTCAAGTTTTTGCATCAGGCACTTAATTTAGATGCAGTCTACAACCAACCATTAGATGCCCCTAAATCCTACACAACAACCTGGTCTCACTCCCAACTCATCTAATACTGCCGATTTGGCAGCTCCTCTCGGCATCAGAAGCCAACGCAAGGAGGCACCCTTTAGCGACAGTATGTGACGAACTAGACTTTTGGTATCATCTCGCATGTGAGTCGTTAGCATGGTTAGCCCTGTGAGGCAGTGACATTAACGTCAACCACCACCATTTCCTAACCCTAAGTGGTTGTGTTTCTTAAACCTAACTTTCTGTGAAGAGGGGTTTTTCCCTTTATTTTGAAGGACGCTATGCATATAACAAGTGTACATCGACACTCTGTCAATGCTCCATCCAAAAGTAATACAAGAGGGCGTCCGTCTCCAATGTTGGGGCACTGACCAAGCAGCGGTTCCACGGTTAATCTCAAAGAAACATGGGAAAAAAATCAGTCTGCATTGTGGAGCAATATTAAAGCCTGTTATTCATTGAAAACATTTATTACATTTTTATGATGCAAACAACAGCAAGTCCCACCCTTGATGGAACAGCTCATCACGTAGTCGTGAGGGAATGAAAGAGACACAAAGGGACGGGGACAGAAAAAGTGTGTATTACGCGCAATTCCATTGTTTCCGTTAAATAAAAAAAAACAAAAAAAAAACATGACAGTCAGCTCTCATTGTAAATTTTGGCATCTTTTTCCCTCCTGTTGTACTCTCTGGAATAATGGTCATTAAAAATCAAAAGAACAAGGCATGCATAATAGTTTCTGGTAATGCACATTGATCAAAGGATACCACTTAGAAATACAAAATCCATGTACGATGTTCATGTACATTTCATATATATATATGGTCCCTTCCTTAGAGGTGTCTTAGGCCTATCTACCTGTTCCTGCTATGAGACTGTGCCCTCTGTTATCTACGCTTGCTCACTAGATTCACCCCGTACAAAGGTCTGCGCCGGAAAATAAGTCTTCTAAAGCTGGCGATTACTTGATGTTACAACCATCCGTTTTTTCCTCCCTTCATCTCTTACTGCATATTTATCCCCAAGTTTCATTTAAATAGTTTTCTTCGCATCAGCTGACCATTGTGCTATCTTCATGATTTCATCAAACCTCGCCAGGGTTATAGGTTATATATCTATTACAATTCTTCTCCTATCTGCCGTACTACCACCCCATGCTTCTCTTTAAAAAAAGGGGAGCTCGGCCTTCTAGGATCCATTCACGAAGCCCACAACATAGAAGTCTGGAACAAAAGTATTTTAACTTCCACGTAACCTAAAGAAATGGATCTAATTTCTGATACGCTAACATAAATGCACTGGTCCATTTTAATAAATGGGTGAAACAGCCACACTTCTATAATGTGGGCTGTATACGTGGCCACACAGTTTATTTACTGAAATTATGTAAAAAAAACAAAAAAAAAAAACAAGACAAACCAAAACATGTTGATTAAATACAATGTTGAATGAATGTCTTTACTGTTAAAAAAAAAAGTGTACTGCAATGTATACAACTATGTTGCTTGCTCTCATTGCTCAAAATTAGTTGACGAGGGGGACGAGGCATCAGGGATTGTTGATATACCGATGGAATCATGTACAGATTTACAGTTATAATGCATCTATCATCACACTCAACAGATGGCAGGAAGGGAGGGAGAGAGGGCAGCAAACGACAGACACAATATAGAAAAGATTCATCCGTTTGAATTTGAACACCCTTTGCTGTGGAACCAATGCTATGTGACTCTCTTAGAAAAAGACAGAGAGATGGAAATGAGCGTGTGCGTACAGGTATGGATTCTGTAAGTGCGGAACCAAATGTTCGACCAATAAAAGTCTATTGGGATCAAGTTGTACTGGTTTCTCTGAAGGTGGAGGCAGACTTGTTTAACCAAACATGGGGCTGAGTATGATGGTACTGGTGGCAAACTGTGGGCGTCTTGAGTGGTTGGGTTTAGCGCCCCCCCTCCCTCGATGGTGGTGGTGTCGTCTGTGTGTTACGGGGCTTGGCTGCTTTAGTCGATGTACTGGGAGAGCCAGCGGAAGCCCTCGCCGTAGCCCTGCCTCTTCAACACACTGCACATGAACACTTCCAGTGGTCTTGTGTTCAGCTCCTTCATGGCAATAGTGCCCTAAGAGAAAAGCAGGAAAACAAGTCACACTGAATCCACTTTTTTAAATTCTTAAATTAGGGCTGTCAAAGTTCGCAAATTAATTTTAAGGCATTCACGCAGTCGATCTTGCGGAGGTTGTAGCAGGCTCGGTTTTAAGGCTAGGGAAGATATTGGCATCACATGAAACTAGAACCAACCATGTTATACTACCTCGTTGTGAAGGAGGCAAAATAACGCTCCACATTAACACTTAATTTTGATGAGGAAAAACTGTCATGGCCATTTTTCAAAGGGGGACCTTGATCTGAGAATGGGTTCTTTGGGTACCCACGAGTCTCCCCTTCACAGACATGTCCACTTTATGATTATCACATGCAGTTTGGATCAAGTCATTGTCACGTCAGCACACTGACAGCGTATTTAGCATATTTTTTATGCTAAATGCAGTACCTGTGAGGGTTTCTGGACAATATTTGTCATTGTTTTGTGTTAATTGGTTCCCATTAATAAATACATATATTTGCATAAAGCCAGTATATTTGCTCATTCCCATGTTGATAAGAGCATTAAATACTTGACAAATTTCCCTTTAAGGTGCATTTTGAACAGATTAAAAAAAAAAAAGGTGATTAATTTGTGATTACCGGTAATCATGGACAATTATGCAATTATTAACAATTGGATATTTTAATAGATTGTCAGCCCTAATTATATTGTATGCACAGTTACTTTGTGAAGTTGTAAATTACAAGATAAAGAGTGAGCTTTGGGTTTAAATGAATCTTTTCAATGTATAAATAAAACAAGTCAAACAGGGAATTACGTTGCTCTTTTAGCTTGGCAAGCTGGTAAAGAAGGGAAGGCCTGCAAGATAATACTTGAACCTGGCACACTTGGTGTTTTTAAAGCTTGAGCTGACAAATGGACCACTTGGCAGTATTTTATTTTGTCATGACTGCAGGGATGTGCGTCTGCTTTGACATAACTGGATAACTTTTCAATTTAAAGTGATGTTTCATTTTTCATTTGTTTTATATTCTTGCCTAACTTATAATTCTTATGATTAGATATCCAGACCGATCTGTGTTGTATACTCACCTTGCCTGTCGTCTGTCCATACAATCCAAAGATTTCTCTCAACTTCTCCTCGCTGATGGCCTCATGTCTGTCGATCTTGTTGCCCAGGATCAGGATAGGCACGTTTCCGATAGTCTCATCCGTCATTAATGCCTGACAGGGTAGACTAAGTATTACTATGTGGCTTTCATTTTTATCCTTACAGAAAAAAAATCTACTCATTCTATGTTATGCATCTGTGTATGCATCTGACTGATATTTAGTACCTTCCCAGAGTAATTCTGTGAGTAGTGTCACAGACATGCAGCCACTTTCCCTGTAAAAGTCTCCACCTCGCATTTAGTTTAGTTTAGCGGGTGTCTGCCTGGATTAACAATAGCGATTGTCTGACAAACAGTGTGTGTGTTTGTGCTAAGTTAGCAGCTGCTAATGTTGCCGGTGCCTTTGTGCCCACTGTAGTGTCACTTAAGCAAGTTTCCGACAGACGGTGTGTGTGTGTGTGTGTGTCTGTGTGTGTGTGTGTGTGTGTGTGTGTGTGTGCGTGCGTGTTGTGGCGGTGAATGTAGGTTTGTTGGTGGCGTTATAGCTGTGAACGTAGCTGTAGCAGACAGTGTGTGTAGAGTTTATTTGTCAGTGAATAAGTGCTACGAGGCCACAAGTTACAACTCTTAAGCTGGAAGTCCTGAGCCAACTTCCTGTATCTGGATCTGTATCTCCTTAAAGTGACGAGCCGCTCTTCTGTGTTTTTCTCAGCTCTTTAATTAATTATTGCTATATCTTTTAACCCTTAAACTGATAGCTTTAATCGGTTAAATGCTTAATTAGTGACATCCCCAATAAACAGTATTGCTAGGAACTGAAAGAAGTGGACTGAGTTATGTGAATGGTAGAGAGCAATCGCTTACACGGCTGCAACTAACAACAATTTTGATAATCTATTAATCTGACAATTACTACTCTGACTAAACAATTATTTAACGGATAGAAAGCATGTTTTTTTTGTTCAATAAACAAAACTTGAATACTCCTTGTACAATGCTCTTTTACTACACATTGGGGATGTAGCTATGTACTGAGAATAAAAGGTAAATGTAACTAATATATACACAATATATTTACTAATTCTCTTTTATTAATGGTCTGTTTTTTTTATTTTCACTTATATATTTTTCACATTACATAAGCATTTACTGTCGACCGTTGTGTTGCTTTTTGATAAAGCACCTTGAGCTTTGAAAAGTGCTCTACACAAAAAAGTTCATTATTATAGCTGCTAAGATGTTGCTCAAGTGATATAGCATTAGCTTTAAAATAGCTTTATCAGGGGCCCGGCTACATCCATCACAAAATGGAGAGAAAACACACAGAGGATATTTCTGGGCTTTGCATTTTGATTTTAGAACTTGCAATCGTGCACGTCTCTACACTTTTCTGAGTTTGTTTGTCTGTGCCTCCGACACTTTTCAAATATTAATTTCAGAATCTGAGTTATGTCCTCTACATCATCACGTGAGCAACAAAAGCCAAGACATTGGCTGGATAGCTTGTTCTTTTAATAAAAATATTCTTGCATTAATACAATGGTATAAAAAATTGTGGAGACATTTTGATCATTAAAAGTAGAGTGAAATTGACTATCTCTTTCACTTTATGTGCAACATTAAACTAATAAATTGCACATTAACAATCTGCAATTTTCCTAACTTAAAGGGCTTTTTTGAAAAATTACTTGGGTGGGCAACAATTGTCTTCAGTAAAAACCCCACAGATCAAAAAATTTCATCATAAATTACTTTGCCAGCTAACCAATCACTATCTCAACTTTGCTGGAGCTGTAAACAGCAGAAAGGCATTTGACCAAAAATATGGGTATTGAAAGTTTAGCATTGTTCTGAATGCTGTCAAAACCACTGCTCTACAGTGTGACGGTGCCCTAGCAGTTAATAGGTACTTACATCAAGCTCTGCTTTTGATTCAGCCAATCTGGTTAAGTCTGCACAATCCACAAGGAAGACAATGCCATTAATGGCAGGGAGGTAGTTTTTCCACACTCTGCGGGCTGTGTGAATCAACACAAAAACAAATGAGTTATACAGCCCGGTCTGTCTTCTTATGTTAGACATGTTTTACAGCACCGACATTATGGTGATATATCCTGTTGGCCTTTTGTAAACAAGAAAATTGGCAGGAGAGAATTTCCTTTACCTGCTGCACAAATTGCTTGCAGCATTTTCCCACGTGGAAGTACAGTATGTCTGTAAAACGTCTAATCTCTCAATCTTTTTTTTTTCGTCCAGATCGGCAGTGAAAAAACATATCCGAGCTTCTCTAACATACCTTGTGCATGGCCTCCAAGGTCGAAAGTGGTGAAAGTCATGCCAGCAATCGTCAGCTCTTCCGAGGCTGGAGGGAGAAAGAAAACAGTCGTGAATGTTCAACACATACTGGGTGAGCATGTGTGAATGTGCATGTGTCTGTGAGAGTGGCACCAACTCACTTGGATGTAAGGTTGGCACATGCTGTCCCAATCTGTCATCTTTGAGCATGTGCAGTAGCGTCGTTTTGCCAGCATTGTCCAGGCCAAGAAATACTAACTTGCCGGATTTCTTGTACAGTCCTGAAACAAAGCCAGAAGCATTTCAGACCATAAACCTAGACACCAGAAATCTTTTTTTAGGAGCAGGAGGAAGGATCCCATCCAACCTAAGATGAGGAAAAACTCTTGGTTACATGATTACCAGACGTTTGCACAATGTAGTTTATTTTAACAGTGTTTTGTCAGCTTTTCGGAAAGAAAGCTGAGGAAATCTTGCAGATATTGTTATGAACCTTAAAGCTTCTATTTTGAGAGTCTTTTGTTTTAAACTCAAGTGTTGTAGTGTTGAGGGGCAGTTGTTTTTGCGTGGAAGTCCCAAATACAAGAAAAAAAATAATCAAATGTGATGAAGTACGGTATGGTTGTTTCAAACCACTTCTACACTGAATTTACACAATATTTACTGTATCATGATATACAGTTGTGATATAAAATTACATATACCATAATAGAAGATTTTGGCCATATTACCCACCCCTAGTATAAAACTGGAACAAGTAAATGGTAGTTATGTACTCGTAATTCTATGGAGGAGTGACAAAATACAAACACACAAAACCTCAAAATATAACTTTAAATTTAAAATGCACAAAAGTGTTTTCTGCTTCAAAGTGGAGCTGACAAATGTGTGAGTAAATGAATACAGGAGAAAAGGTACAACTAAAGTCTACTTCCTGTACTTTCCTGATGGGATTACATGGGTTTGTATTTACCACTCTGAGTCAGCGTAGTGATACCAGTGGATGTGTGAAACTTCGGACTGAGTCAGCTCCACTAGACGTCATTATTACTCACAGCAGCACTCTGCTACCTGTCTGACAGGAAGAACCGGAACGACTGCGTCACACGGGCAGGTCTAACACAGCAACTAGATCAGCACACTTTGAGGAGAAGAACAGCTGGTTCACGTAACAAGATTCTCCACCAGATTTAAGATGGACACATTGATCACAAACACATTTTTAAAAGCTGGTGTGAAAAATCATGTCATTTTTCCGAGAGACATTTCCTTTGTGTGCTAGCATTTAGGGCTGGGCAATTATATATTTTTAATATCATCATATTGTCATTACCAGAGATCGCCTAAACACAAACAGGTCTCTCTAATTACAAACGTGAAAAACTAGTTTTGTTGTGCAATGAAATTTCAATTACAATTTTGGCTTCCCCACAATTATGAAAACAAGATAATCCACATAAAATCCAGTTTTTGATTGTTTTTACCCCAGCTAATATTAAGGAACTAAATTATTACAGAAAATAAAATCAGTGCTTGTCTCTTTAATCGTCGACAGTCTATCAGATTGCCAATCGGCTCATGGCTACATAGCACATGCCATATGGTGGTGCTTTTAGCTGACCAACTTTACCGAAACTAAAGAAGTAGGGATGTGACTCTTGGTATCTCAATTTGATTTTGATTCTTGGGGTCACACTTCGATTTAGTTAATAGGTGTGCTAATTTCAGGATCTACTCCAGTGCTCTATTAAAAGTGGTGTGGCAAATTATGGTATAAAAGCAGGGTAATGTGTGTATAAGATTATGGAGTTTTTATATTTCAAAAAGTTATATCAGCCGATTGCAATAATGTGAACACACAAAAAGGCAAATAGTAAGTTATTAATGCTAAATTTGCACAAATAAACACTTAGTATTCCTCAAGTCTCAGTGACTTCAAGAACAACAAGTTTAAGTTGTACATAAAATAAAAATCCTGCGTCTAACAAATACAATTGGTAGTCTGATTTCTCAGAAACGTTCAAAATAAATTGTACACAAAATAACACTGTAAAACTGGAAACACTGTAAAACTGAAACTTGCGTCCAGTTAGGCATAATAGGCATCATGTGTGATTTGTTGAAAAGTCACACATTACGCAAATAACACCGTGTCCTAACTGGCCACGAGTGACAACACTGAGTAGCGTGAAACATATTTTGAGCTGAACTTTTGTCTAATGTCATGTCGCTCAATTTGAATGCACCACAGTGGACAAGGAATGGCTAATTCGTGAAGTTGAAATGAGGAGTTAACTATACCTTATCATTGCCTCCTCATTTCATTACAAAAAAACAAAATAAGGTGGCAGCTGGCTGGAGGGAGATCACCTGAAAGTTTCCTACTTGTTGTTGGCTATATTGCAAGTAATTTCAAGTAAATATTACAATATTAATGTGCTTCCTATTCAAAAAAGTACAAATGTCAGAAGATGGCAAGTACTACTTACCCATCTTTTAATTAGTTTCGACACTAGTTTGATGTTGAATGCACAGCTGATGGGTATGTGGTTTGTTTACATGACATCCTGATAGGACGCAGCATCACTTTCTCTGCGGCAGAGCTCTCTGCCATCATTACAGTTGTTGTCCAATAAATTATTCCTTGTTCAGTTTATCCAAACATTACATTTAATTTTCAATAAATAAAACTGAATGGTGCATTCAAATATTAATTTTCATATTTCATGTTTTTTTTTAAAAAAACAATTCAAATATATATTCCCATTTAAAATATTTGTTGGCCTTAGTGTGTAGGATTAGGATTAGTAGTAGTAGTAGTAGTTGTAGTAGTAGTAGTAGTAGTAGTAGTAGCAATATCTAGTTTCTTTTGTCGGAAAAAGTTTTTGAAAGTTGTGAATTGATTCAGAATCTTAGAAGATAAGAATCAAAAATCATGCTTACACAAATCAATTTTTCCCCCACCCCTAATAAGAAGCAAGTGTGGCCCCAATGAAAACCAAACCCATAAGCCAGCTTGTGTTTGTACTCCAACTGAGGAGCTATAAACGTTTCACGCTACAGAGAAGCATTTAAAGCAGTCGTGGCTGGTGATGAACCTCGTCAATATGAAAAGGGCCTTGTGATGTCTTTGATTATGAAACTAATGCGTTCTGCCTGACAAGGGCTCTAGCTGAGGAGGTGAATTTGCTGAAAATATTTTATTGCAAGAAATTTTGTAATGTGGATTAGCAGTTAAGGAGGGGTGCCTGCTGAACCCTCACAGTATTTGCATTTCAGATTTGAGTCTGTGAGGCACAACGTAAACCAACACTTGTAGAGAAACTCTTCTACCACAGCAGAGATTGATTTCTAGGGAAAAAGCCTACAAGGCACAATACTCTTGGCCCCAGTTTTCAGTCAACACTTCAGGACTGAGGTGTCAGACAGACCAGTAGGTGTAACAATTAAAAGTTGTTCTTGTGATCACAGAGGACATTAATCAGACTCAGTTCGCAATAAATCCTCTCTCATATTACAAACTGTTCACAAAACATTTCTAACAGTAGCTTAGTGGTTCACACAATGGTAACACCATTTTGTTTAATGACCTAAAATAAAGCAGTCAAAACTGTTTGCAGTAACTTTATAAATCTTTCAACACTGAGTTCACGTTTACTTTGAGTTGGTGTGTCTGATCACCAGTAACTTACCTAACAACTGTAGTACGCCATTGAAACCGCTATAAAGCCAATCAAATAGGAATGACATATCCGGAGCTGTTGAATCCTGCAAAAAAAAAAAAAAAAAAAAAAAGCAGATTTATTAGATCATTTTGGCATTAACATCCATCATTAGCATACAAATGAGCAGAAGTGAAACAAGACACGTCTGATTAAGTGTCCTAATACAAGTTGTCTAATGTTTGTGCCCTTTTCCCTTACTTTCCCACTGATGATTTATCAATAACTTAAGTTGTATACTTTTGTATGTAGGCGCAGGGGATTTGAACAGCAGTATCCTTCATCCACAACATGAACAGAATACCGGTACTGAAGTGCAAAGAGTTGTCATAAGAGCTGACATGGCACACAAGTACAATCTCTGCTGAAATCTTCATTCAAACGGCAGACTGTTTGTTCCCATTATGCTCCAAAGTTCACATGCTCAAGACCCTGGCATATAGGAAAAAGTGGAAGTTTCACTTTAACGTTTAATGTAATAGTTAGATTCAAAACCTTAGGAAGAGAGTAAATATGTCTGGCAAATTTCTGAACATATTTGGTAAGGTTATATCTTATTCTATTGGTGAGGATACTGCCTTAATGCTGAAATTTCTACCATAGTAGTTATTCAGTAAAAAAAATACCCCGGTCTGAAAGATGACTACTTTGTTTCCAGTGGCACATTGTTGAACTAAGCTACAGTTTAATATTCATGGTTTTTACATGCCTTTGCCTAGCCTACAGGGGGAATTACCTGAAATCACCTAGAGACAAATAGACACAAAGTCTATCAGACAACAGGATATAGAGGTTATGATCTGTTTAATTAAGCTATGACTTAATATTCATAGTTTTTACATGCCTTTGGCTAGCCTGCGTGAGGGGAAGTACCTGAAAACACCAAGAGACACAATAAAGATTATCAGACTACAGGATACAGATGGTAAAATCAATAGGAACCAATCAAAACCCGTCACCACAACCCTCACAAAACTGACAGCACTCAGCTGCATAAATATACAGCCTGTTTCAACCTATCAGATCGATATTGGCAGCTAGTGACGAGAACAATGACTGGCTTTCTACAGCCAATGATTAGCTTGTTCCAGCAAGAATCTTTGGACAGCAGGACAGGAGATTCAGAGCGCTGATCACACGCCATCTGACAGCTCTTCAACAGGCAACATGAGTGTTTTGTTCAACACAACCCATCTGCAAGGGCCTTGGAATTGAAGCCTAGTCTTAGCCTTTCACAGATAAGCTCACCAGACTGTATTTCAATCAAAACAAATGGATCTGAGATAGAACCTGCTGTAACTGTGTGAAGTCAACAGCTCCCTTACCGACTACATACAACAGCTTGAAGTTTCTGCAAAAGCAAGACTCATTTTGTTCACTTGTCATTCTAGTTAACACAAGCTTGTTTTCTTTGCTTTTACGTCATTATCAAATGTTTTTCAGCATGTCATGATTATGAAAGCTCTGAAAAAATGGGGCTGAAAACCCCCGTAAAACCATGATGTTTGCTACATTAGAGACACACATTTCGACAGTCCATTTTTCAATTTCATCTTATTTCCTCGCCTTTTCTCTGTGATCATTACAGAGGCATCAGAACAAGGTAAGCTGGTGCCGACCTCTAGACCTAGTTACGTAACATGCAAACAGCTCCAGGGCTAAAGTATAATATAGCCAAAGGTCAAGACCACGCAAACACAGCTGAACTACACGTCAGCTGCTGCTCCACTCTAGTCCCATATGCTCCCATGCCTGCAATGACGCTGTGGGCTGGTGTTACAGACTGAAGCTCCCACACGCGGCAAGATGCAGCTATGAATGTGAAACTGTTTGACAGTAACTGACAACAACTTCAGGCAAATATGGGCTTATACTGTATGAGATCTCAGTGTATGTGGCGATTAAAAAATGTGCCTGAGGGGAGCAGCAACCTTAACCTGTTCCAATGGATCCGGGATTGCTGTTTTCATGGTTTAACTCAACAGACACATTAAAGTGACAGTAATAGAAAATGTGAGAAAGATTTCCAGATGTCATGTTAAGCTTATTGAACATGCACAGCAGGAATTTGGCTAGAAATGCCCCCAGAGCATTTCATCAACAACACATTTGTTATGAATTAAATCTATCAGATTATTTATGGACCAGTGACCATTATTTCAAGTTAATTTCAGCAAAGGATTATTATGACTGAATAGGAGTTTAATTACCACAAGAAAATCGGCAAGCTGCACGTTTTGACAGTTTGTCTTCATCACTAGTACGGTATATTCTTTCTTCAAAAGGGAACTATCTCTTCATATAATGAGAAAATCTTGAAAATACATTACTTTTGTAAACTTAAGCAATATTTTAGAAATGTGTTTCTGTACACAAATTGAGACAATCACTGACAGTGTGCCACATATTGCCTTGAGAAGATACAGTACGGTCACTGTTAAATCTCATCTATCATCTACTGTGTGACACTTTGTCATTATCACTAATATCTACCATCATCTTCAGTGTTTTCTTTCTTCAAACAACTGGAAATGTTTCCTCACACGTGTTATTTTAGAAATCTGTTTCTGTGCACGTATTAAGGCATTTTCCTTGAGAAGATGTGATCTATCAAATCCCCATCTTCTATAAGATTTCAAGCATGTGTTGTGAATCAAATAGATGTCAAGAGAAAACTGTGGACCCATAATAACGTGAAAGACATTAAAACGTGTTTAGACTCGACTGTCAAACCTGTCCTACACCACTGTCAACGTAGCAGCTAAGTTAGCTAACCTTTACCTTATCGGCTAACGTGACATGGATGATTGGTCTCCGACATGTCCCGTGTTGGCAAAAAAAAAGCTCAAAAAGGGTCAAATGTCAGAATAACGACAGCCATATCAAAGTTAAACACATACGTTAAGTGTAATGTTATAAAGCTTAGGTGAGGCCGACTGGCTAGCAGGAAGCCACTAGCTACGTGTCATATTCTCTAACAGGCGACGTTGCACCGACTGGCTACGTTAGCTAATCAACCGTTAGCTAGAGAAATACCTCACCGATGTCCTAACAACACCGGAGACTTGTAATAGTTCGAGTATTTCCCTTCAAAAAATAGATATAAATGTTGAATGAAATATAAGTATGGGCCAACTTAACCCAGCTCGAAGCTCTTTGATAATAAGCGAGTTTTAGCCAACTTGGTGTTAGCAATGCTAAGGTAGCATCGTTAGCAGCCGGGATAATTTGCTAACCGAGATGCCGACCGCTCACACAAGACTATTTTCTAATCTTTGTTAAGAAAATGTATTTAAAGACTTACCCGTTATTATGTGTATATTAGTTTACGGCGTGTGTTCGCTCTTTTAGTCATGTAAATTGGTCTCCCGTTTAAAAAAGAGAGCCTGCGAAACGTCAGGTCTTCCTCTCCGTTTTCGTGTTTTGTTACTGAGCCACGACACTGCAATGGCTGTCCAGCAACTCCCAAAAACTCTGCCCAGCCGCTTCCTGTTTGTGTTTCACAATCACCTTTCCGGCAGGGTAAATGACATAAACTGTTGTGTTCGTCTTCTTTTACAAATTACCACTCACTTTATTTTGCTAGATGTTTTTTACACAAGATTTTATTAAGGTAACAGTGACTGGTTTGTATAACGAATAAAACCACCAACCTCAAAACGACTTCTCGCACCTTTTTAGATTACCTATTTGCCATGTGGCATGTAAAGTCATGAAATGTATCTTGTTATAAACTTAAATGTCACTTCATCTGTTGGTAAAAATGACTCTGTTGAATGTTTGGATTATATATGGGTAGACTGGAGGATATTTTAGCGGTTTCGCCACACCCAGTTAAATGTATTAATACGTAAAACTGTGATTGTACACATAATAAAAATATTGTTCTATGCTCTTGTTTCCAGTACACTGGAAAACCCAGAACACCGGAGGAAATGCCACGTGTACATACTGCGCATGCCCGACGAGTTTTACGTCGATCCTGGGTGATCCCAACTTCCGGTGAAAGAGGAGAAGTGTCTCACACGATTACTCTGACAAGGCCTATCGTTACTCACCCGTAGGTAGTTGAACGGGGTTTCGGTAATAGCCATGGCCCTTTGATCACCAACGAGTCAGCTAATTAACTTTTTTAAGAAATAAGGAGACGTCACGACAGACGCCGGTTTGAGTAAACGCCACATCGTCAGAGCCACAGGTTTGAACGTTACCCCGCGACTGCCAGCTAGTTAGCTAGCTAAAGACGCAGCTAGCTATTCGCCAACCAAGCACCTCTAAATTAGGTCCTGGTGTCTATTTCAAGATGTCAACCGCGGGGTTTAACTCTCAGAATGGGACAGGGACAGGACAAGCATATGCGAATGGTGAGTAACGTTTAACATCCAAATGCAAGTAAAGTCAGGTCAAGGCATAGTAGCTAACATGAGCTAACTCGCTAAACGCAAGTAATAAGCTAGCACTAGCAGCAGTTCTTGGATCTTGAGGCTAACTGTTAGCTAACTGGTTTGCTTAGTAACGGTATAACTAAAGGTTGCCAACTAAGAGTGAGCTGTCAGGTAGTTACGCCGGGGCAGTTATGGTTAATCTTGACCCGTGTTACCTTACTGAGTTAAGATGGTAAATATAGTAGCTATCGGTAAGGTACGCTAACTCAGTTTAAATAGTGCTACCTTTGGTTTGTCGAGTTGGAAGACCAATAGGTCGACGAACCGAGGGGTTAGCATGCATTATAACTTTTAAGACGGGTGTTGGGTTGTCCCATATTCTCACAGTAAGCATAACGGCGGTGATGTGATCACACCGTTTAGCACTTGTTCTTTTGCCGGCAACAGTTAGCCAGAACTTTGCCTGTCATAATAAAGCAATCAACGAGCTTTGACTTGTCTTTTCGCGTCTGTCGCTGTTGAGTTTTTCTTGTACAGTTACATTCCCAGTGAATAATCCCATCTACAGGTTTATTAGTCCCCACACTGTTGTGCAGTACAGATTTTTAGCAGGCTAGATAGCTTGCTTTCTACATGTCAGTGTACATGTGGCATATTGGTGATGATCCAGATATGTTACTGCAGAGCCTTCTCCAGACTCATCCAATTACCTGCTCCAGTTTGAGATTGCTCACGCATTTCTATTGGGTTCCCATGAATGCTGAGGATAAACACCATGACATCTGACAAAAGTGTGATTGTGAGTAGCCTTCTGAAGCTTATCGATGCACGTGAAGGAGCACTCTTGTACTGTGCAGATAAAGCTTGCAGACTGAGTTAATAGTGTCTCAAGTGGTTTTCTAAAACTGCAGATGTGTGTCTGAACTAGGTTGGTCTAAAGCTTCATGTAATCAACCTCCAAATCAGTATTAAATTGCTTCTTTTTTGTTTATTTTTATACAAGTAGGTAATAATAAAGTATAAATCCCAAATAGCCCATTAAATAAGAAATAATCCCACATTCTTCATTTTCAAATTTAATTATTATTAGTTATTCTAGAGGGATATCGCTGTTTGTTCTCTGTAGAGGTGTGTGTGTGTGTGTGTGTGTGTGTGTGTGTGTGTGTGTGTGTGTGTGTGTGTGTACAGTAGTGTGGCAGCGGCGCTGTCCTGGCACTGAATGGGGTAGCTTTGAATACCTTAGAACATTTCTCAACAAAGTTTTGAAGACGCTAGAAAAATGGTATTCGGGACAGTCCTAGTCGCTACTAAGTCTGAACTTCTAATTGTTCATTACATTCCCTTTTATTCATATCCCTATCTTCCGTGAATCAGATTGTTCAATATAGGATGTAAATCCAGCTCTGTTCTTTGAGCACTGATCATTTTGAAAACAATGTTACTCACAATAGAAGCAAACCATGAAAACGTGTCATAAAGATGGTTGGGATCATGGAGTTTTCAGAACAATCCTTGTAAATTCATTGTCATCATGGGATATCTATAAAATAAATGAACAATTCAGATGGGATTAAGTATAGTTATAATCAATCATAGTTAAATTATTAGTGTGTAAATCATTTATGTAATGTCACACCAATATGTCTCTACGTCACCTGTCATTTCCACAACCGATGTGCACACAGTAATAACTAGGGCTGTAAAAGTTAACGCAGTAACACATTAATGCAAATTTGTTCTAACATTACCAATTTCTTTAATGCATGAATGCAACTTGTGATTTTTAGGTTTTAGCGGGCTCAGTTTCAAAGCTAGAATGAAGATACTGACATCATAAAACTAGAAAATTGATGGAATCCATTGGTACCATGTTATACTGGCTTGTCACGAAGGAGGCTAAAATGTTCCAACTATTGCTAAATTTTGACGAGGACAAATGGCCATATTTAAAGGGGTCCCTTGACCTCTGACCTCAAAATATGTGAAGTAAAATAGGCTCTGTAGGTACCCACGAGTCTCCCCTTTACAGACATGCCCACTTTATGATAATCACATGCAGTTTTGGCACAAGGCATAGTCAAGTCAGCACACTGACAGCTATTGTTGCCTGTTTGGCATGATTTTTCCATGTTATGATTTGAGCATATTTTTATGCTAAATGCAGTATCTGTGAGGGTTTCTGTACAATATTTGTCATTGTTTTGTGTTGTTAATTTATTTCCAATAATAAATATATAAATAATTTGCACAAAGTGAGTATATTTGCCCACTTCCATGTTGATAAGAATATTGAATACTTGAAAAATCTTCCTTTAAGGTACATTTTGAACAGGTGAAAAATGTACAATTAATTTAATAATTAACTATGGACCAACATGCTACTAAGTATTTGTATTGATTGATAGCCCCAGTAATAACATAGTATGGCTATAAACTTCATGTATAAGTATTCATGTATTTTACCTTTTCAGTGGGTTGATTTGTGATTAGCTGAGAGTTTTGATTCCACATCATGCTTTCTCGGATTGGACGATTTATGTATCTGATTGGGAGTTTTGGTTCATAAAATTTCCCTTCTCTCAGAAAGGACAAAAATTTGAGGTGGATTATGTGCTTCTGTCTATCTTTGCTCATTGAGAAGAGTTCTTGTCTCATCCCTCCGCACTCCAATGCTCACTTAGCTCTGCTTCCAGTTATGTCGTACAGGTTTAAGTGCATAGGCGTGAATCTGTTTGTATAGTGGATACATTTTTGAGATCTGTTTTTTTGCTTTTGGCAAGATCAAATGAGAAATAAATGCCACATTTTAGTCTGGTATCTGCGCAAACAACACAATCAGAGCATTCTTAATGGTGCAGAAGTGTCTATGGTGGATTACGACTACTATGTTCCCTTAAGTAAGGTCAGACTTGGCTTAGAGCCCTACACTCACTGTCACTGAAGGCAGATCATGGTAAATTAAATCCAGGTAAAGAGATTAGACCATGAGCTGTCAGTTCATTGGTCATTTGGTAGATCCGAGTGGTTTTCACTTCGTGTGTCGTCACTACCAGTACTGTGCCATCTGTTTTTCATTTACCTTTTTGAACTGTGTTTCAGATTTTAAAACCAAGGACTTGCTTGGGTTTAAGACAGTTGAATCACAAACAAAAGCCCTTTTCAGACATGAAATCTGTAACATTGCTGGCTTTGTCTGTCTGGGAAGCTAATGGCTCGGCTTTTGAATGTAAGGCTACCCTACAGAAGCATCTCATAATGGTCCTGGTCAAGCGTGGCAAGACCAGAAATTAGAGAGCTGCAATCCTTGTTCAGTTTTTGGCGTCTGGCACACAAGAGGAAGTCCAACAGCCCCACAGTGGCAGCACTGTTGGAGAACATTTTAAATGGAAGAGAAGTATTCAACCTGGAGCTGACATGTAAAATTGCTAGAACATTTAAAGAGTGAAGTGTATGTCTGAAAGGCATTTAGTTTCATTTTGATTAGGGCTGCACAATTAATCAAAACTGTATACCATACCATTTTGATTTAAATATTATGGTGCTGCAGAGATGTCCTGGCCTACACGATACTCTGCAGACTTAAGACATATTTGTTTGGTACAAATCCCTGCAAAAATCACACCATATTCATCATCATCATTCATGTTTTTCAATGACAATGAGGATAATGATGTAAAGAATACTATAATTGTCCCTATAATATTGCTAATCAAATCGCAGTTGCAATATCAATTTAAATAATTGCAATTAGATATTTTTTCATAATTGATCTGTCTTAGTTTTGATGTCCTCTTGGGTACAAGAAATGTGTAATAATTAAAGAAACATAGGCCTGATGTTTTTGATTTAGATTTTCTAACATGCATGTATTTTTCTTTCTCTCTTGTTCAGGTCCATCACAGAATCCAGTTGCCCTGCAGCAGCTGCCAGGGGTCAGCTATGGCATGACTCACCAACCAGCCTACAATCAAATGCAGGCCAAAGCTCCCGCCGCCCCCGGCTCTGGACTCTACCCCTCTGGGCCATACCAACCCACTCCCCCAGTCAGCTCCTACCAGTCCGGCCCACCACCCACTTCCTACCCAGCTCATCCAGGCCAGTCGCTGTTGACCAGGCCTCTAATGGCAGGTCCTCCATCCCATAGCCCTCCTCAGTCTGCCAGCCCTGGTCCTAGGCTGCCCTCTGCACAGGCCACACCTCCCCCTCCTGTGTCTTCTAGTAGCTACTACCCAAACCCCCAGCAGCCGCAACCCGTGGCTCCCGCATGGCAGTACAACGCAGCTCCGCCACCAATGGGGCCACCCACTTCCATTAGCACACCTCCCCGCGGCCCAGTGGCTAATCATGTGAACCTAGCTGCCAGCTCAACAGCCCCGCCGCCTCTGCCGCCACCTTCATCGGCAGCTTACAGCTGTGCACCACCAGCCCATGTGTCCCATAGTGTCACACAACCCCCAGGCCCAGGGATGCCCCGAACCTCTCTGCACGGATACACCCAGCCAGGTAGGAACACAAAGGCTCCACTGAAGTCTAAACTGTACCATCCAGTAATTTTCAAAGAAATGATAATTACACTGAGAAGTTGGCAACAAATGAGACTAATGATGCAGGCACTATGTGGGCCAAATCAATAAAAAGATGATTCATCCTTTCAAGTTTCAATAAATCACACCAGTGCATTTTAGCCCTTTCATTCCAGGGTCCCCATTACTTAACCACTGTATTGTGTGTAATGCATTTTGTGAGATAGCCATCACTATTCCCTTCTAATAGCCTTTCAAAAGCACTATTATTGTGTCTTGTCTAGTTTACTCATCATTGTCTTCTTTCACTGACATGTGCTGCAGATATGCATATCAACAATGCTGATATGTTGGAGCTGGACCTTGCCCTCTGTTCCTACGCTGAACATGATAGCTGGCTGCTGCCTCAGGCTCCCTTACTCTGAATTTGTACAAAGTTCAAATCAGAATTTTATTGCTTCCAGTGTGATTCTTATGTAGCACAGTGACGTGGCTTTTAGGGTAAATCCAAAGTTTTGTTTCAGTTTCAGGTGCAGGTTGTATTGCTAAAATTTATGCTGGTGATATAAGCAGCATGCACACAACCTTTCTTCTGGGTATTTATAACAATTTGCTAGATTCAGGTTCAGTAGTTTGATTTATTTCTGGGAGAGTTTAAAGGTTGTCTCCACTGAGAAGTATTTCACAGTGTCAAAAACAAAAGACCACTCATTTGCAGTAACTTTTTTTTGCCGACTAGTCATTAACATTTTTTCTGGAAGATGTGGCTTTGTTAAGTGATGTGAGTCTTAAGTTGGTTGTGTAATATCAGGCCACAGTGTCTGAATGGTTTGTCATAGCATTATGTGACTTGACCTTGATTTTTTTTTTTTTTAAAGCTATCTTTAGTGCAGTGCTTCCACATAGAAGCAGAGGTCACATGATCGCCTCAGTCTGTCTGTTACCAGCATATTTCTCAATCATATGGTCAAAGTGGCTCGGAAATTCACATTCACAACCCCAGCAGGAAGAGGCTGCTTGATTTTAGAAGAAGAAGAAGAAGAAGAAGATCTACCTTTATTAGTCCCACATTGGGGAAATTCAATTTACACTCTGTTAAACTCATACATGGTACATGCAGACCTGAAACACACATACATGCATTAATGGAGAGATGTCAGAGTGAGGGGGCTGCTCCTGACAAGCGCCCCGAGCAGTTGGGGGTTTGGTGCCTTGCTCAGGGGCACCTCGGCAGTGCCCAAGAGGTAAACTGGCACCTCTCCAGCTACCAGTTCGGTGACCCTCCGGTTCCCAAGCCAACTCCCTACAGACTGAGCTACTGCCGCCCCCAATTTAGTGACCTTTACCCCAGCAGCACCATCAGGGCATATCTTCCCAGTACAATGGTACCACTGAAAGTATTTGTGTCTTTGTGAAGATGTGAACTCGTTTGACTGCTTCCTGCTTTAAAATGTCACATTCAATTCTACAATGTCACACATTTCACCAATGGCTGCAATAATCTGCTGAGTAGATTTTGGTTCTATTGAGCTGCTGAAAATGTTGTAGTCTTCAGTATCAACAGTCACAGTATTTTGTCAGTAAAATGTTTCAGATGACTGTATAACAGAAAAAGTACCCTGCACAAGCTGTAGTAGACAGGATTATCCTTTTAGTCATTATCATGGAGCTTCATCTCAGTCTAATCTCTAATCTAATTAAGTTTTTCACTGCCTTGTGTCCCAGGGGCTGCACGGTGGTGTAGTGGTTAGCGCTGTCGCCTCACAGCAAGAGGGTCGCAGGTTCGATTCCAGCTTGCGGCTCTTCTGTGTGGAGTTTGCATGTTCTCCCCGTGTAAGCGTGGGTTTTCTCCGGGTACTCCAGCTTCCAGTTTAAGTTAATTGATTACTCTAAATTGCCCGTAGGTGTGGATGTGAGCGTGAATGGTTGTCTGTCTATATGTTGTCTGTCTCTATGTGCCCTGCGATGGACTGGCGACCTGTCCAGGGTATACCCTGCCTTCGCCCAATGCCAGCTGGGATCGGCTCCAGCCCCCCCCCCCGCGACCCATAACGGGATAAGCGGTTGACGATGGATGGATGGATGGATGCCTTGTGTCCCTGAAATTCTCTACAAATGGATAGTCATTCACCATTGTAATTGGCATTCACCTTTTCCACTGTCACCAATTGTGCCCTCAGTGAATGGTGAATGAAAAAACATATTGTATACACATTATGCACAAAAGTGACATCCTTCCTGCGTTTATTGATCAATAGGTTAATCAAGGAGTTTATCTGAGTCCAGACACGTCTGAATTGGCTGGTTTGTCAGTACAGATGAACACGTCTCTGTTGCTGTCACTGTTCTGACATTAGCTGGCTGTGGGTCAGTGGTGCCAACAGCTGTTGTCACCTCCAGTCATAACTTACAATGTTACACAGCCGTGTTGCCTCATTTCTTCTACATGATATGTGGCAGAAGCACAGTGTGTACAATAATGTTGACATAACTTCAGAAGTCATAAATTCCAAATTACCTCAGTGGTGATGCAGCGATACACAAAAATTACTGCTGAACCAATAATGATTGTGATTAACAGCATACGTATTCACTTCTTTTTCATTCTGGGAAACTTTGATGACCATTGCTCACAGTTTTTTTATATACTCAACGTTTAATCAGATAATCAGGAAGAAAAGTGACAAGATTAAAGCTTCAGTAGGCAGAACGTTTTTGGCATCATTGGGCAAAAATTCCATGACTCTGTTTTCAAGCTTTGAAAAAATCTAACACTGAGACAATTACTTTTTAATCATATCATACTCATTGCTGCTTTAATTGGAATCTATAATGAGAATAATCGTGAGTTGTAGCCCTACGATGAATCAACTGTTGTCTGTGTTTTCACCAGGTGCTGCACCTCCACCAATGACTCCCATGGCTCCCCACACGTATCATCCAAGCAGAGCTCCCTATGGCCCCCCACCTACAGGCCCACCACCAACCATGAAACCCCCACCACCTCCCACTGGACCCCCAATGGCCAATGCCACACCTCCACCCCCCAAGGCAGATGGTAAGTTCGTTTTTAAATCTGGGCTCATCAAATTTGCCAACGGCCTGGTATGAACTCAGCAAGATGAGTGGCATTTTATTTTGAAACCACTGGAATCAACTGAAAAGGAAATGGAAACAACATGATCAGTGTATTTCAGACTGATTGCAGATGGTCAGATAGTGGTATGTTTTAACTAGGTTAGCAAGCTTGTGGGGACGTTGAAGGTCAAAGTCAGTGCAGCAAACATTTCCCCCACAAATAAGGCAAACAGCGGGGAAGGGCTGTACAATTGAATTTCAAGTATGGCTCCCAACGACTAGGAAAACATGGTAATCGACGTAAAGATTGTTGTGCCACATTCCATTTTGCATTGATACTTTCATTTTCCTTTGCAGCGGCGCACTTTTGCCCCGCTCGACAGGTCAGGGTCGAGGGCCACTCAGTGTTGAAGGATCCCCTCGTGGGAACTCTCCCCGGGGCTGGCTGGCCTCTGTCGGGCTTGGAAAGGCCCAGGGTGAAGGTGTCGCTTTATAGCAACCCACACCCGGACCTCGCCGCGTAGTGCTCGCTGTGCCTGCTCTCCCAGTGGGGAGGGACGGAGCACCCTGTTTCTGGCCATGTCATCACCGTTAATATTGATACAACCATTGTGTTTATGATTAAATTGTTTACAAAAGAACCAAATTGTTTATCAAAAGACAAAGTTCTTCACATGTAGTAGTTGCTCTCAAAGTGCACCAGATTGATGCATTTAACTGTAAAATGCAGGCTACAAAATGTTCTTTCTAAAACATGATGTTTCCAAAGTCAGTGAGTAATCATGTTAAATTGTGATTTTTAATATTGACCAAAATAATCGTGATTATGATTTTTGCCATAATCAAGCAGCCCTAGTGCCAGGGTTGGAAATTAGCACCAACCAGCCGCCAAGTGCTGGTTAATTTTGCAAGTGGCTGCTGGATGTGCTTCACTCATCTCCAGTAAAAAAAACAATGGTAATCTGTGGCGTAGCTGGTAAAATTTGGAATCCACCAACCACAGTGGCAAGTGGACAAAATGTTCATTTCCAACCCTGTGTACCGATTGTAAAATCAGAGCGCTGTCAGTGATGAGTCTGTAACTGTATGTCCTTTTTATAAGCCAGCCATTTTTGTTCTGATCACCTTCCGTTGTTTCCCTCCCTCCCCTCCTTCCTCTACATGCCAGCTCAGTGTGGGGGTGCTGCCGTTAACAGCACTCTGCCCCCTGCTGAGCCCGACTGCCAGGAGGGGGATATTGAATGTCCAGGTGTGGCCAAATCTGTCAGTAGCTGTTAGTGTCAGTGCATTGGTGCCCATCCTGTCCTCTCTGTGCTGTTGTTCATTGTATCCAGGGATGCACTAATTGTTTTTTTACCATCATTTATACTGATGTGAAACTCAAGAATCAGCTGATACAGAGCTCCAATCTGTTAGGGAACGATGATGAAAATAATACCTCTATAACTTATCTTAGTGCTGCTTTAATCCAGTCTTTTTTAGTATGAGTGCATCCCTGGTAACATACTGTATTTCCTAGTTTGTTTATCTCTTTCTGTCATCCATTCCCACCATATCTCCCATATAACCTCTGAATAAACATCTCAGAAGCACCAAAGTACAAATGTTTCTTCAAAACACCATGCATCCCATCACTGGCATCCTCATTATTGTTGTTGTTTTGCTTCAGTACTTTTTTTGTCCATTTTCTATGCATCTTTTACTGTAGATCAGATCAGTCATCGTTCCATAATCCTTCGCCTGTGGTTAGCACACTGGGATAGAAATAGCAGGAAGTGTCACTAAAATTATTCACATTGCATCTGTGTTTGTTTTTAAACAGGAACTGTGGCTGGCAATGGCCCAGGAGCACCAAACAGCTATAATCATGTTGACAACAAAATGGGTAAGGCCATTTTCTGCCGCATATTAGATTATTTTCACACCAACCACATGTACAGTCTGGGTTTACTAAGCAGGCTTTCATAGCTGCTAAACACAAATGTGGAAATAGTCTTCTTTCAATTCACATCACAGTTTTTGAAGAAGGCAAAGCATTTCTAAAAAAAAAAAAAAAAAAAAAAGTATTTTCCTATATTTTATGTTACAGCCTTTTTATAGTGAATTGCTTCTTTTCTACTGTTGTAACACTAGGACTTTCGTGGTGAAGGAATATCCCCTACATTGATAACAATTGGCTCAGCAGTGCAATATGCAATATTATTGCCTTTTTTTTGCAAATGACTTAATTTATCCTGATTTTAGTGTTATATAATTAAGCTTTATAGTTGAGCTATAATAAAGTATATTGTTGCTATTTAATTACAGTTTTCAAAGTAATTAAATGCTTGTTTAATATTTTCAGCCAAGACACTTTGGTTGCGTCTGGTTGCAATGATAGAAGGGGAAGTAAAAATGCAGGTACAGGGTAGAGTACGCAAGCACAGTGCTTTACCCAAAGTTGAACATTTTTCAACTGTTGTCACCAGAAAGACCGAACGTACAGCGCTCAGTGCAGACTAGACGCTCAGCACCTCGTCAACAAAAAACTTGAGCATAGCGGTTGTGGCGGCTGCTTGTCATCCACTGCAGTTGGCTTGTCAATAGTGCGGTATTGCAATATTAGGGTTATTGTTATAACACTTACAAATTATGACCTGTTGCATTGATTTTTCTGTACTAATTACTGAATACACAATGTCACTGGAGTCATGCTCCCACAAAGCCCATCAATGGCTGTCAGTTCTGGCGTCCTCTAAGCAGTTAAATGCCTTTCATTTACTTTTATTTAAAGTCTGGAAATATCCTATACTTTTAATATCAACAAATCCCATGAAAAAAAAGTCCAAACCAACAATGAACTGAACTACTGAAACCACATTACGGGACACTGGGAGATATGTTCCGTCATTACTATGAAACATCGCCATTGTTGTTTATTTTAAATCAGTTCTACATACACCGCTGTGCTGCTGTAAATACTCCTCAGCCACCAAATGTATATTAATCCACAATTAAAACGTGTCCCTACTAAATGCACCATTTACTCCTGTCTTAGTAACGTTATCTAACAAACACAGTGCCCCTCTTTTTTTAGGAAATTACAGAGTTTTTTTTTTTTTTTTTTTTTTTTTTTGAATCAATATATTTGGGACTGTTTTACATCTTCAATAGAGGCTTGAGGCATTATGCCACAGACAGAGCAGGGAAGTTGGAAAGTGTGGAAAGCAAGACGAATATAGTCTATGATCTATGATCAAATATCACATTTTCAGTGATCACTGTCTGTCTCCACAGCTGGCCTGCCCCAGCCCGGACCACCTGGTCGGCACTTGGGCCACTACCCCTCCCTCCCCCCTGGGTACCAGAACACCCCGTCTACCCACAATGCCACCTCCCCCATGCACCCTGCGATGCAGGCCGCCACGCAGCCTTACACTCAAGCACCTCAGCCATACCAGCAGGTGAGTTGCACCCATGCGCTGAGTCCTGCTAGGGCATTTCACATATGTATGCTGTTTGTTTTCTCATTCTCAATGATTTCTGTCATGCATTTGCTTTTCAGCAAGTCCACAGGCAAAACTTTCTGCCTGTCCAAGCTATATGGAAATGTTGAGCTGTTCTTGAGTTATAACTGCTGATCATTTATAGAAGCAAAGCTGATAAAAGGAGCATGTTGTTCTTTGGCTGCACCACAACAAGATAAAATGCTGGAGGAAATATTAAATCTTTCTAATGTTTTGGCTTGAAAGGGATCAGATTTGGAGGCAGTGAATATCATCAGATATATACACCAGTCAGTCAAAGCATGGGCTAAATGAGTTGTCATTAAAGGTATAATATGGAACAGTTGCGAATCAGCGAAAAGCGAATCAGAGAAATAAAACATTATTTTCTGATTGTTTCCCAGCGGGTGCATTCTAAAACACATAATCACACAGCTAACTCTGCACAGCCCTGAGGGAAGGTGACAAGGTGCTGGATTTTGAATGAATGCAGTCGAAAGGCAGGCTGTCCTCTCTGCCTGGTGTGCCTCGGTCAAACTGATACACCAGACAGCACATCCTAAGTACCGTAAATCTAAATAATAAGAAAAGAGAAAATTCAGGCAGAGGGCTGCAGGGTCTCTGCAGAAACAGACACCACTACACACTTCTAGTGGGGCTTAAGTGATGATTGAGAGGGATTATATTTGTAACAGTCTATACATTGTTATTTAGGAAATTTTGCATATTATACCTTTTTAATTTCTGGTAAATATGAGAACTGAATAGCTTGTTGTTTTCTCCTCTCTCAGCCACCTGGTGGTCCAGGGCCAGCCCAACTGAGCCCGTCCCTGGCAGCCATGAGCCTCCAGTCCAGCACCCCAGAGGCCCTGAGAGTGGTCAACCTGCTACAGGAGAGGAACCTGCTGCCACCAAGCCCGATCCCCGCCCCGACGCCCTGCCTGCCACAGGACCTGCAGAAGATCAACTGCAACCCAGAGTAAGCCATCGCAGACTTCTGTTGACAGCATGTGTCTATATTAATTTTCTTTCATTTCATTATCATCCTTTAAAACTAATGTTACCGTCATGCCAAGTGTGTATATTTTCATTTTTTCTAACTATACTATGCAATTTTGTGTAAAGAAAATGATTACATTCACCTAAAAGTTGGACTTTTTGCTTTTTAGATTGCTGCTTACAATGAAGAACAAAATGTCAGCAGTTTGGTAGCCATTTGTGCAACTGTACCCATTTTGTAGTAGATCAGCTTAAGCTTGCTCTTCTTAACAACATTGTTTTAAAGCATCTGAAATACTGGGGATAACGTGATCGCTGCATGCAGTTCAAGTATAAGAACTTTTGTGTTTGTGTGTGTGTCTCTCTCTCAGGGTTTTTCGTAGTACACTGACCAGCATCCCTCAGACTCAGTCACTGCTCAATAAAGCCAAGATGCCTCTGGGCCTGCTGCTCCACCCCTTCAAAGACCTCTCGGTAACACCTCAGTTCAATATTTAATTTTCACACTCATTAGTCAGTGAATTTATGTCAACTTGAATAAACTTATTTCTGAGATGTCATGCCAGGTAACATGAAACCTAATTTCTTAGTTTTGGTTACTTATTGAGAAGTAAGAACAACTACATTTCTCCTTGGGGAAACCACATTTTCTGACCTTGTATTTGCTAAACCAGGCTCCTTACTGGTTTTTAGCATGTGAAGGAGACAGACTTGATACTTCATGAGACTTCATGGTAGTGTAAAAAGTTTAGTAATAATATCGGTACTCTTTTCCTTTAGCAGCCAGTTACAGCTTTGCACAAGGCATGCAATTTTTGATGTGGAGGTGATCACTGCTGCTTCACCATTGAAGTACCAGGCAGCACATAGGGCCTGTTCAGACCTGACATTAACATGCATCCTGGGTGATGCGATCACAAGTGGTTTGCTCTAAATACAGCTGTGAACGCACTGAAGACAGATTGAGGACACACTGAGATCCGATCGCTCGGACCATATTCAGAGGTGGTCTGGGCCACATGTGGCCACATTCTTCTAGCAGTGTGTACATGAATGTGTCCAGGAACACAGTGAAGGACTGCCTACTCAACTGGAACCACTGGATTCTGCGCGGTTTCCACATGTGAATAGACAGGCAGAAGCAAGCGCTTATGTGCACAGCTTGTTATTAAACCTTTATTTAACCAGGAGGTACCTTGAGATTAAAATCTCTTTTTTGAGGGAGATTTGGCCAAGATGGCACACCATTATAAAATTATAAAAAGGAGCATGTTAAAAACAGACGAAAGACAACAGACGCATAATATAAAATCAAGTTTAGGAATAGCAATTGCACTCCTCAGTTACACTACTTCTGTACACTACTGTATCCTGTTGGCACAATTGTCTTGATTAAAATATATCTTATCTATAAGCTCCATACAGTATCGACAGACTATGAGACGAGGCACAGGAGGTACATCATTATCATACTGTCGAAGGTGTGTCTGTGTTTTTGTTCCAATACTCTGCACAGAGCTGACACCCACCCGTCCTCTCAGTCACTCTCATCCCCAGCTCTGAAGTTCTGTATCTTACTGAACGGAGGTCCCTGGGGACCGCTGGTATAATAAACATATATTTTGATCTTAATAAAATGTACCGATGTTAATAAAATATTCACAAATTCACAGCTGACTTTCCTGTAAAATTACATCACAACGTCTGCTATGTTAACCATGCGTTAACTACACATTTATTTGCATATAGAGCTGGGAAGTGAGGTCTGATCACAAGTGGCCACTCCAGATGCATGTGGAGACGCGTGATCAGATCACCCAAGAGACGCATGTTAATGCCTGAACAGGGCTATAAAGGTGTTAATTTGTATTTGTATTGTTAAGGAAGGTGGTGCCAGGAGAAATTAGTATGTGTGCTCAAAAGAACTCTTAGGCAAATAAGTTTAAAAATTGTCCACAGCTTTATCCTCAATTATGTTCCCTCGATTTGATAGGGCTTTTATTGATTAAACACTGACAATTGTCTTAGCACTTCTTGAGAATAGGATTTGACTAAATACACCTCTGGGCAATGTCTGGCAGAGTGAATTCATGTTTGTTCCTGAGGACACAGACAATGAGACACTGCAGAAGTTGAAAAGCAGCAAGATCGCCTTCATTGAAATGCCGCTTAGAATGATTTGAATAAAATGAGTTTTCTTTGCCTGGAGGCACTTCTCACTCGGTTTGCTTTCATTCTGTTGTTTTCCTCGCAGCAGCTTCCTGTGGTGACATCCAGCACCATTGTCAGGTGTCGGTCCTGCAGAACCTACATCAATCCCTTTGTCTCTTTCCTGGACCAGAGGAGGTGGAAGTGCAACCTGTGCTATCGGATCAATGATGGTAAGAAAAGGTCCAAAATAATACTGCCCAGTTACAGCACAATGAGGAAAATCACAAGGCAGAATTCTTTTAATTGTCAAAGAGCTGGTTGTGATGACCTAAATTATGATGTCTGTTAAGCAAGATTCAATACTCAGTTGCCATATCAACATATTCAACAGATTAATTAGTATTTGTCTTAGTGAGCTCTCTTAAACAGAGAAAGACAAAAATAGTAAATCCACTCTCTCGTAGAGCAGATAATACATTAAACAACATAGAAAACAGATAGGTAATATCCATACCCATGAAATCATAAAAAATAAAACAAAACCCACGAGTCTCCCCTTTACAGACCTGCCCACTTTACGCTAACCACATGCAGTTTGGGGCAAAACATGCAGTTTTTTTAATGCAGAATAAATGTGTGATTTTAACCTACATTCTAAAATGGTGTCTTTGCAGTGCTGTTTGTAGTGTTAAGGAGTTATACAGCTTCAGGATAAGTGCTATGCTTAACATTCGCATATGATAATGTTGACATCTGTTTTTCTTGTGTTTGCACAATTAGCCACATAATTTTACTTTTTGTTTTCCTAACTGTATCAATAGCAGAGAAGGTGCTCTGAACCCAGCCTGAGTTTCAGGGTAGACCAGTTCAGTGACAGGAGAAATTTGTGTTTTAATTATTCCAGGCAAACTAGAAGCTGCAAATGAAATGAGAGAATGAGTACTGTTCATGTTTGTTCATGTTAAAAGAAAAGAAAGGAGACATTTAGTTTGTTTCATGATGATTTCTCATGGTGATTATATAAAGAAATAATAATAATAATAATAATAGTAATAATAATAATAATAATACAGACATAAAGGGATGCTCTTTATGTGGTTGCATTTTTATAGTCTTTAAATAACTTGAGTTTGCATACAGGTACTATCCCAATACACATTTTTCACATTGTCCATGTTGAATATTAAATCAAAATATTTTTTCTGTGTAAAAATCCCCCCCCCCCTTTATTTTTCCTTCATACTCATTACACATAAAAAACATAGTACGCTGTTTTATGTTTGTGTGTAGTTCCAGAGGAGTTTATGTACAACCCCGTCAGCAGATCGTACGGAGAGCCACATAAAAGACCCGAGGTCCAGAACGCTACCATTGAATTCATTGCTCCTTCAGAATACATGGTAAGTTTCAGCTTCATTGACATTGGTCCTATTTAGGATTCATCTGCAGGCTCAGTTCAGTAGTGCATAGATGTATTTTCTGAACAAACCAAATTAGACTATTACTCACTAAATAACATGTATGTACTGTGCACAACTTGTATAGAAAATCTTGTGTGTGATTATGATGGTGGGTCTTTATTGACCTTGAGGTATGTTACATGTTTCCCCTGATTTACCCAGCTGAGGCCACCGCAGCCTGCCGTTTACCTCTTCGTTCTCGATGTATCCCACAATGCAGTGGAGACAGGCTACCTGAATGTGTTCTGCCAGTCGCTGCTGGACAACATCAATGCGTATGTACAACATTCAGTCGCTAGCTTTTAGAGATGTTGGGAAGACAGCAGGGCCTGTTTTTGTCATTTCCTGTTGTGCTTTTAAACTGTACAGAGGGATGATACACACATTCAGTTTAATTGTGTACAAAAACTGACATGCTACTGACAAGTCTTTAATTTAAGGTTATTTATGACAGTGTTTCATTCATTATACATACATATTCATTTGATACTCATATCACACTCCAGTGTTGATAAGAGTGTTAAATACTTGACAAATCTCCCTTTAAGGTACATTTTAAACAGATAAATGTGTGATTAATTTGAGATTAACCCTGATTAATTATGAACAATCGTGGAATTAATCATGTTTAAATATTTTAATTGATTGACGGCCCTAAAAGTATGTTACGGTAATATAATGTAATTCAACAGAAACATCATAACTTCATACTACAAGGCTCCTTGTCACCTGAGTGCTAGCTTTATTCAAGCATGCGTCTTTGTCCCAGGCTTCCCGGAGACTCTCGGACAAAGGTAGGCTTCATCACCTTTGACAGCACCATCCACTTCTACAACCTCCAGGAAGGACTTTCTCAGCCTCAGATGCTCATCGTGTCTGACATCGAAGGTGAGACGCAGCTGACCGCGAAGGCCACATGCTCTTTACTACAGCAACATGACATCGGCTGTGTGCAATCCTACTGCAGGAATGTTCAACTGATGAATATATAAAATATTTTTTAAAATCATACACTGCCTGGGTGAGGAAACAAGAGTGTGTGTTAATAGTTTTTGTTGCTTTCTGCTTCTGGATCCAAATTTCTAAGTGATAGAGGTTATTGAGAAAAATCATCCAGATAACTTATCATTGATGTAAATTTAGCTACACCTCTGTCTTTTATGCTTTTTGAATTAATTATTTTACGGTAGCTGCACTCTTAAAATTTATGTCATCACTAGTATGATATCAGTGTGTACATGACTTAATTATATTTGTTTAAATCTAAAACATTAAAACATGTGTGCTCCACAGATATATTTTTACCAACACCAGACAGCCTTCTAGTAAACCTCAATGAATGCAAAGAGGTAAGAAAATGTTCATTTATTACAGCAGTGCTATAAATGTGAATAATATGTGAATAGTAGCCCAAATTCTCATCATTATGTCATATTTGTGAATTTTATGCCTAGTTTTAGCTGTGGTGGAAGACCTACTCAGATGTCTTACGTAAAACTACAAAAGTTTTATCAGCAAAATGTAGAAAAAAATATGAAAAGTAAAAGTTTTCATGCAGAAGTGCTTTTTTCACAGTGGTATACAGTACTATCATATCATATATTGTCCTGTTGACCATTGAGCATTAACAAATACACGTAAGAGCACTTTAATGTTGTCAATGTGAAGCCAGTTGTTGATACTTTGTATACTACTGAGAAGATTAGCTGAATAGTACTGCATCATATCATGTAATATGATCATTTAGAAATTAACTATAAGTGTCAAGCAAATGGTGGAGTAAAAAGTACAATATAGTACAAGTATATCAAAATTATACTTAAGTACAGTCATTGAGTAAATCTACTTACCGTAGTTAAATTCCACCACTGAGTTTAGTCATGTGTTTTTATTTATTTATGTACACTATGTAGGAATTTCCCTCTGGGGATTAATAAAGATTAATCTTATCTTAATTATTATTCCCTGCTACTGTGTAGTTAAACTTTGTGGCCACACTCTGGGCTGTAAGAAAGATGAAATGGGATCAATAATGTGTCTCAATAATAAAACTCGCTGCCTGTATTTGTTTTTCAGCTTGTGCAGGATCTGCTGAAGAGCCTGCCGACTTTATTTGAGAAGACCATGGAGACCCAGTCTGCCCTGGGTTCAGCTCTGCAAGCGGCCTTCAAGCTGCTGTCGCCCACCGGAGGGCGCATGTCTATCTTTCAGACCCAGCTGCCTAACCTCGGTGTGGGGGCCCTCCAGTCCAGGGAAGACCCAAACCAACGGGCATCTGCCAAGGTAAGAGAGACATCAATGGCAACGGCCGCTACTTTGTCTTTTAGATTTTGTAGTGGGCTCATTATTTAAGGGGAACTACACCCATTTTCAAAATTCAAAGTTATTCCTATGGTCTAAGACAGTCCAAAAGATAATCAGGCTTCCTACACAGTATGGAATTTTGAAATGGAAAATGTGTCATGGCCATATTCAAAGTGGTCCCTTGACCTCTGACCTCAAGATGAAGTGAATGAAAATGGGTTCTGTGGGTACCCACGAGTCCCTCCATTACAGACATTCCCACTTTGTGATAATCACATTCACTTGATGCACATATTATCAGAATCTTCTTCTCTGGTGTTCGACATAGCACAGACGTAGCTTTCATTGCCACCTACTGGTGTGGATGGAGATATTTTGTAAAATGAAGGTCGTGTGGGCAACATTTTTCTTTCATACGGAGGGGAAAAATGTGTTTTGATTTTGACTAATTTTGGTTAGTCGCATTGCATACTCAGTTTGATCTCATGGTCCCACCTGGTGTGTTTTCCTTCAGGACGTCCAGCACTTATCCCCAGCGACAGACTTCTACAAGAAGCTGGCTCTGGACTGCTCCGGCCAGCAGGTGGCGGTCGACCTGTTCCTGCTCAGCTCGCGGTACTGCGACCTGTCATCACTCGGTAAGATGAGAGAAATTTTACCTTTTTTTTTTTTCTTTAAAAAATTACTTACAGGCACTATCAGAATAGTTGCTGGTTGATTTAATAGTTGAAAATCTGTAAATCGTTGTAGATCTACTTTGACCTTATATTGCTAATAAGATAAGATAAGATATTCCTTTATTAGTCTCACAGTGGAGAAATTCACATTATGCACACATAATGCAGGTTTTGCCAGGGTTATCAACTTTATAATGTAGTTTCAGGTTGTTATGTGTTTTTCATATTAAACAGGAGAAAATCATTTTAAGTGTGAAGTTTATGGGGCTTTATTATGGTTTGTGTTTATTATAGGATGCTATACTTATAGCAACCACAGGCCTTATTTTCCATATTAAGAAAAACTGGGGAAAGAAAAGGTTTTTTTTCTGGCTTTTAAAACACCAAGGGTTAAAAACACGTACTGTATAATCGTTGAGTAGACTGGGTGGAAAAACTCAATACAATTATATATCATTGCTAAAGGCAAATAGTTGGATACAAAGTTTTCCATAATACCAGATGCAAACACAGGAGGAGAGTGTGAGGAATTAGGTGTGATTCTGTTTTTATCATGTTAAAAATAAGACAATCAGCATCTGTACTCTTATGTTCCTTCTCTCTCCCAGGCTGCATATCCAGATACTCGGCAGGGAGCGTTTACTACTACCCCTCCTACCACCACCAGCACAACCCTGCTCAGGTGGAGTGCTTCCAGAAGGATCTGAAGAGATACTTAACCAGGAAGATCGGCTTCGAGGCCGTCATGAGGATACGCTGCACCAAAGGTCCGTTGGCACAACGTCTGACGCTCGGTTGAGCATTGACCTGAATTTGCTTTCCCTGATGTAACGTAGAGAGTTCAAGGTTGTTGTTTTTTTAGATGTTTAGATGTTTTGTATTCTTTAATTTCTGATTAGTAAATGCCGTGGGAATTGAAACCCCTTATTTTTACACCTCCGCGCTGGCGATGTTTATTTGACCTTAACGTTTCATCCCTTTTTTTTTTTTTTTTTTTTAATTTACAGTTGATTGTTATATTTTGATGCTATCAGTGCAACTCGATTGATTTTGTCTCTCTCTTTCTCTCTGCAGGTCTGTCCATCCACACGTTCCACGGAAACTTCTTTGTGCGCTCCACAGATCTGTTGTCCCTCCCCAATGTCAACCCAGACGCTGGCTTTGCGGTTCAGATGTCCATCGAGGAAAACCTGGACGACATGCAAGTCGTCTCTTTCCAGGCCGCGCTGCTTTACACATCCAGCAAAGGTACACACACCACACACACACCACACACACCACACACACACACACACACATACACTGTCAAGGTTGTTTTGCGAACATTTTAAATAATGAATTTCTGTCTCTTCTGTTTAAATAACATGTGTTTTCTCTTGCAGGAGAGAGGAGGATCCGTGTTCACACCTTGTGTCTCCCTGTGGTCAATTCTCTGTCAGACATCTTTGCCGGGGCTGATGTTCAGGCCATCACTGGACTGCTGGCTTGCATGGGTAGGTACTAAACTATCAAACACCTTTTGAAAATTCACTCCAGACATGTTTTAATACATATAAAAAACAATCTGCTTAAAATCATTACTTCTTACAAATTCCTAAATTTGCATCTACTCCCTCTTTCTAATTCTCAAGTCTGTAATCTATGAATTTGTGAATATTGTTCATATCAATTTTATTCTCGGTGTTTGTGCACTGGAGGTTTCAAGGTTGTACATTGCACTTGTGTAAGTTGTGTATTGGACCATGATTGGTTTAAAATCTATGTCACATAATCATGTTCATACATGCAGATTTATGGTGAACACAGAGAGATGTTCCCCCTTATTATATTACATGAAAACAAGATGCTGTATTATTGAATGTCATGTCAGATAATTTGCTTTTATTCAGATTAGGCAACTAATTTTCTTAGCCCCATTTTTCTTTACATAAGCTGCATTGTAAAATGTTTGCCCTTACATCAGAACAGCAATACGTCATCCAGAGTAGGTTCTTATGGCCAAGCCCCCTTTTGGGGGGAAACAATCCTGTGTCCCTCAGACACGGTAACAGAGTAAAGAGAAGAAGTTGAAACATGTCTCCAAACTTCTACTTTAATCAAACCGGTATTAGTAATGACGGTATGCTTAAGAGTTGCTGTGTAGCTGGTTGCACCAACAATAAATCCAAAATCATTGATCTCCGATTTGTTCCTGTGCTTGGTCATAAAAATGATACAGTAGTGGGGCTTTATGGATATAGACCAGACCAGCATGGGCGAGGCTACGTTCTCTTTTGGGGAAAGAAACTCGTTGCCATAAGAGAAATTGGAAAATGCTGAAAAACTGTTGTGTAGGTGGGTAACTGAGGCTTTCACCCTGAGATTTGAGGCAGATACGATACATGAATATTCAATGTCAATGTGGAAAATCACTAAATAATGCAGACAACAGTGACTAGCATGGCCAGCTAGCGTTAGCTTGAGTGGAAGGCTGCTGCAGTAATACAGTCATCGGCCCAATCCCAATAGCCCCCTATTAAGGCCTTAAGCCCTGAACTCTCAGGGACTGTACTGATGTCACCTGGTAAATGCTTCAGTGTGAGAGGGTGCAAGATCTTGAAATGGTAGAAATACGAATGGGTCAGTACTTTGCGGCGACATATCACATTACCTTGACAATACCAATTATGGGTTTTTATTTTATGTTTTTTACTGCCTATCTGAACATCTTTCAGGCGCTCCAGATAGCTGTCAAAAAATTAATTTACAGAAGTAGAATTAAAAGAAATGGTTGATGAATAAACCAGGTGTGTAATATAGTCTAATTTGCCTCTGGTAACCGTGGTAACCATGTGTTTAACGTCACAATGCTATAAATTGCGAGTAATTCCCTCAGGCAAAGTCTGCAGAAATGCGGGCTTGTGGAAAGTATTAATTAAGGGCTCAAAATGTCTGTGAGAGAGCCATCAAGGACTTGATCATTTGGCAGTGGGACGGCCGTAAACCCTCACAGACTGGGTCTGTGAGTGTGGACACTGGGATTGGTGTGTGTGTGTGGGGGGTGTAATATGGATAAACTCCCAAATTATTCTTCATCGTTGTTGCAGTAAATAGTCTTTTGATTGGCTCGATACAAAATCATTGCAGGGTTTCCATCCACTTCACTGTTATTAGCACAGACAGATGGAGATGAGTGGCGACAGCTGTGGTTACCTAGCAACCATTGCACACTGAGCAGCCAGATCTTGGAGAACAGATGAAGAACTATGGCACCGGATGGCACCAACACTGTTGTTTGTGCTTACTTCAGCTGATAGCCCACTGCTCTTTGAAACCACTCATTAATGTTCACAATACTAAAAGTCTTGCATTAACATTTGCAGAACTCTATAATGTACAGTTATTTACAACATGTGCTTTAAAGTGATCATAAATTCATAAATCATATTTTATCAAACTCCAAGTTCAAGAATAAACTTCATTAATTTTATCATTCAGAATCAAAATCCCAACATATTGAGCGCTTAAGTGAATGAGTTGGGAAGCATACAAAGTCCAACCATTCATACCATCACAGATTATTTTGCAATACCAATACAATGGTTAGATAATAGTTATACAACATTTCATTCATTCATTCATTCATTTATTTTGAAGAATCCCAAATTTGCAACCTCACAAGACAATACACAAAGCAGCATTCAGCTTGTGAACTCAACCTTTCCCTCCCTTTAAGTACACTGAATTAAGAACTGGAAAGACATCATTGAGTCTGTCTCTCTAAGTCTCACCTAAAGCGTTTACATTGTATGTATGTAATTATAACGTCTCTCATCTAATTTCTTTGTTGTGATTGGATCACAAGTGGACAGCGGTAAACACAAATATAAGTACAAGCGATCTGATCACTCAAAGCGCTTGCCGAGTTGGTGTGGGAGGCATTTGACCACATAGCTTTTGTAGTGTAAACGCTAATGCGTCCTGATGAAAACCCTACAAGGACCTAACAGGAAAATACATCATCAAAGCCTTCAAAGTTTCTCCTTTTCTTCACCTTAAGCTGTTTCTCAAGTCATGAGAACCTGGAACACACCAAGGAATCGACCCACTCTATTGTTTTAATTTCTTCTTCTTCTTTTAATTTCTGTCAGACTTGGCACAGGAAGTGTGTTGCTGCCTCCCCAGTTAAAAACAATAAGTACTTTGGTCTTTATAAACAGAAATGATGTACGTGCTTATTTGCATATAGCGGTCACTCAAGACGCATGTGGAGACGTATTCTAATGCCAGGTGTTAACTGACGTATTTAGAGCTGTCCAGTTATGATCATATCACCCCAGACACATGTTAATGCCAGGTCTGAACAGGGACTGTGATCCTGACTCCTGTCTCTCTCTCTATCTCCAGCTGTGGACCGCTCGGCGACAGCCAGTCTGAGTGACGCCAGAGATGCGATGACCAACGCTGCCATTGACTCGCTGACGTCGTACCGGCAGTCTGTGTTGACCATCCAGCAGCCTGGTCTGCTGGCCCCGGCCTGCCTCAGACTCTTCCCCCTCTTCATCCTTGCCCTGCTTAAACAGGTCAGCTTTTTCCCCCAAGATGCAATCATTATACAGGATAATAATTCAGAGTCAGAGGAAATCATCTATATTATGTTTGCCTTGTTAGTTCATTTACTTGTTCAGTGTCCACCATTTTTCTGCACTTATGAAACTGTGTTTTAACCGCTCGAGCCTTTATTGATCCAGTTGTATGTGTTTGTTTGCACCTGCAGAAAGCCTTCAGGACGGGCACCAGCACCAGGCTGGATGACCGGGTGTTTGCCATGTGTCAGCTGAAGTACCAGCCACTGGTTTATGCAATGCTGATGATCCATCCTGCTCTGTACCGTGTTGATGATCTGACTGATGAGGTGAGGAGGAGGGAATTATGTCTCTGAGATTTCTGTACATGGAGCACCAAAAAAGTAGTCACCCTGGATGTAGTTTCCTTGAAATCAAAAGTTTCGGAAGAGGCTAATTTATCTTTTAGGGTTTTTTGTGATTAAGATCATATAATTGGAGTAAATATTAGAAATGACATTTTCACGTAGGACACTAATATGTGGAAAAACACTGTTTTGAATCAGAGGCTGATTAAGGACCATTATTAACTAAAACTTTAAATTCAGTCTAAGTGGTGTTTTTTTTTTTTAGCTGAACCTGAACAGTCAATATTTTCCACTGTTATTTTAAGTATCTCCCTCTAACTGTTTAATCTTCTCTTATCTTCTGTTTCCTGCATCCTCAGGGAGCGTTGAACATCAATGAGCGGACCATCCCTCAGCCCAGAGTGCTGCAGCTGTCTGTGGAGAAGCTCAGCAGGGAGGGCGCTTTCCTCATGGATGCTGGAACGGTACAAAGCTTTAAGCGATGGTTTTAAAATTAACACTTATCAAAATACAAAGCTGATGTCTCAAACCTTGCTGAGTCCTGAGGAAACAGTGTTACAATGGTTTTGTACACTTAAACCTAAGTCTTAGAGCGTAAGCGGGGGGGTGCAATCTGCAACCTCACCTCTAGATGCCGCTGAATCGTGCACGCTGTACATTAAATGATTCTCTACATTTTCTGTAATTACTTTTGTCAACCCCAAACATGGATTGGATAAAGCTTCTCTCTATGTAATAGTAATAATAGCATTGTTGGAAAGAGAGATTTCATGTTCAGAAAGCATTTATTTTGTGTGCAAATCTATTTTGGTCTATTGAAACTACCATTGGTGTCAGAATTCATCTCTGTGCCTGTAAGATGGTTAAATATTAATGCAAAGTGGTAGCTTCTTGATGGAGCCTTACTGATACTGGTGGACTGTGACATTAATAGTGACATAAACCTTTCTGCAACACACATTTTACATAATGAAGTAGGGCAGTTATCCAGGGTGGCTTTTAATTTAGCTTCATTTTTTTTCATCTGTCTTTTAGGTAAAGCACTTAATAACTCTCAATACTGACTGTTTATTTGTAATTGTATTTAATATATACCTTATTCTTGCTCTGAAAGGTGATGTATCTGTGGATCGGACGGAATTGCCACCCAAACTTCCTCACACAAGTCCTGGGAGTTCCCAGCTACGCTGCTGTGCCTGATAACCTGGTAGGAGACCTCATGTTGCACCAGGAGTTTTGAACAAATTGTCTTGAGGACGTTATAATAGAGCTCAGTGGAGAACAGTGAGGTTCTGGATGTAAAAATCCTATTCACATTCTGAAACCCGGATTTGATTACCAGCCATAATATTGTAACCATCCAAGGTAGACTTACCACAAGCTTTGAGATTGTGGAACGATTGTATACGCTCCTGTCGAAGCCACAAGTTTGTATGATATCAACCTTGTTTTATAAAGAAACAAAACATTTATTTGCAATGTCATGGAGAGGTACTACACTACACACTGTAAAAGACAGAGGGTGTCGTATCCTGTACCGATTACAACATCCCCTGAGATAAATTTGTGATTTTGGGATATACAAATAAAATTGATTCGACGTGTAACAGTGAGAAATGTGTACCACACCTGTGAACGGCTAATGAGCGTACATGCTCGTACATGCTGCCGGAGGCACTGCTCAAACGGGGTATGCCAACATGGCCGCTTGTTTGGAAACTTTCTCTTATATTAAGGAAAAAGGTCACTGAGATGTGTTTCTGAAAACATTTGAGACAAAAAATAAGTCGTGCAGGTGCTGAATCTGTCTTCATTTTAGATTGTCAACGGTTAGTTTACACATTTCAGGAGTTTCCGAAGGTGGTGAGTGGTTTATGGGAAAAATAGTTCATTCACTTTTAAAAATAATTATGTACACTGTTTTGTTTTTTTTTTTTGTTTTTTTTACATTTTTTTACATTTCCCAATGTTTTTTTCTTTTTTTGCTCAAATGTTCTGTGATTACGATTCATCTCGTGGCTCGTTGACTTGGTTCCATGTTTAAAACTCTTCATATAAGGATTTTCTGAAATGTCACTGGAGTGAATGCATGAGAAATTCAATTCACCCATTTAAAAACTGGGCGATCACTGTCACATCTGTTAACTCCCAAACAGCACGGCTCTCTGCATCCTCCTATCTGATGATAAAATCTTGACCGTCACTCTCTCCCCTCTCAGTATCTGCTCCCAGAGCTGGACAGTGCCGAGTCGCAGAGAACTAGAGCTTTCATCGGCTGGCTGAGGGACCAGAGGCCATTCTTCCCCTCGCTGCATGTCATCAGGTGGGCAACAGACAACATCCTGCATAAGAGAGTAAACATTCAAGTAGCAAGAGTGGGGGGGGGTTAAAACTAGCCAACAGGTGCTGGTAGTAGGGCTGTCCGGAATACAATTTCTTGGGCTTTGACGCTTCGGTGAGAAATATTCAAAGGTATTCAAAGCTTCGCGGCGCAGCAGGCTGACATGTTCTTCTGTCTGTCTGTCTGTCTCCTCTCCCCATCTCAGTGCCAGGACAGCACCACGGCCATGTTACAGTGATATCAGTCTGAGAACAACATGATTAATTTTGAATATGAATAATGTTGCGGGATTATTGCTTATTCATGGACTATTCTGGGATTTAATGTTAATATTACATACTTGTATAAAAACAAAACAAAAAAAACAAAATTTGAATACTGATTTAGAGGTTGATTACCATGGCAACAGTTAAAGCTTCAAAGCATTCGGGTCAGCCTGAGCTGGTAGATTTTAATTTGGCAGGTAATCTGCTGTCATTTTAAGTTCACCTTCTCTTTCACTGATTGAACACTTGAGAACCTTGTTAGCTGCAACAGAATTCCATTTATTCTAAATTAAATTAGTCAATCGATTAAAATATTTAATGGTCAGACAAAGTTTAATGGCAAATTAAACGCACATTTTTTTCTGTTCAAAATGTACCTTAAAGGAAGATGTAATACTCTTATTAACATGGGAATGGGCAAATATGCTGCTTTATGCAAAGAAATGTATAGATTTATTATTGGAAACCAATTAACAACACGAAACAATGACAAATATTGTTCAGAAACCCTCACAGGCACTGCAGTTATCTTAAAAAATATTGCTCAAATCATGGCAAACTGCAGCCCAACAGACAACAGCTGTTAATGTGTCAGTGTGCTGACTTGACTATGACTTGCTCCAAACTGCATGTGATTATCATAAAGTGGGCAAGTCTTTAAAGGGGAGACTCAGGGGTACCCAGAGAACCCATTTTCATTCATATACCTTGAGGTCAGAGGTCAAGGGACCCCTTTGAAGATGACTATGCCAGTTTTTCCTCGCCAAATTTAGTGATATTTAGTCTCCTTCTTGACAAGCTAGTATGACATGTTTGGTACCGATTGATTCTTTAGGTTTTGTAGTTTTGTATGATTTGTTTATTTGTATATTTATAAAATTGTAAGTTGCATTATTGCTTGTTAACTTGACAGCTCTAGATTAAATAAATATGAATTAATTCAGCATTTTTAAAGGAGAGAAAAATAAGGATAATAGGCAAATGCAATTAAATCAGAAGATCTTCATCAGCAATTTGAAAAGAAAGAACAACTAACAGCTATCTGTCTTTGTCTCTTCCCTTTGACCCTGTCAGGGACGAGAGCCAGCTGAAACCGACTTTTATGCAGAACATGATCGAGGACCGAACAGAGTCGGCCCTGTCGTACTACGAGTTCCTGCTCCACCTCCAACAGCAAATCTCCAAATAATCTTCAGTGGGACTGTGGAGACGAGGGAACGCTAAGTGAGGACGCGCATCAGTGTATGTGTGTGCGTATGTATGTATGTATGTATGTATATGATGTGTGTGTGCGTGAAAGCAGTGGTAGTCAGACTCGAGGATGCTCCATCTCTAGCTGTGGTCCATCATCTCTCTAAAGCTGAACTGACGTGAACTCTCAAATCAAACAGTGCGAGGACAGAGAGTGACAAAGAATCGATTCTGATGCTTGTTTGGCACTTTTTACCCAGCTGAAGTTACGCTTTGGAAGAAGAAAAAAAAAGATGATGACGATTTTGTATGTCAATGATCGAAAGAATCAGTGTTTATTCTCATAGAACAATGCTGTCTAACTGAGGTATCGTTCAGATACAGTCCAGGCAAACCTACGTGTTTTTGTTCAGAAAGCACAGTCGTCTTTACTGAAACAAGTCAAACGTGTGTATGCTTAAGATTAGGTTCATGAGGACGATTAGTATGTCTGTGCTCAAAGACTGTTATTGAGCGTCACCCAGGAGTATTTGTACACACAACGCCTGAGCTCTAACAACACTCTGTACCTGAAGGACAGAACGTGTGCTTTTTTTTAAAAAATTCTCAGTCATTATAAATGTGTGTCGAACAAATTCATAGTCTGTGTTGTAAAAAGCAGGAAAATCTAAGGTGTTTGAAGGCGGATCGGCCTCGCCGTCACCGCTGCCTCGAATGTGTGGACCCTGCAGTGGAAAGTCGTTTCCATCGGCATGATCTGTCCTTCAGAAACTTCATTTTTTGTCTCTGGACATTCACAACACCTCTGACGACATCACTGTTCTGTTTGTTTATTCCTTCTTTTTGTTTCCGATTATCTAATAATTTATGAGACTCCCAATCTGATTAAATTCTATAACTGCCTTGTATGGGAAGTCACTTTTTATTATTAAACCGCTGTTTAAATACAGACTCTATATATGAAATATTTTAATATAATAGGATATGGGAAATTCTTTAACACAGACATAACAAAGCCATTGTGATCTTTTAATCATACTTATTGATACTTGTATATTGAAAAAGACTGCATTATATAAAGGTGATGATTTTAGTATAAACATGGTGAAATGATGCTAAGGAAATAAAATGTTTGGGACTTTTTAAATGTAGTTTTGTGTTTTGGTTGGTGAACAGTGTATTCAGTGAAAGCAAAGATGACAAAGCAGTTTGTGGACCAAAAGTCAATTTTTCACTGAGTTTGAATTGAAGGCTTTTTTTTTTTTTTTTTTTTTTTTTTGATTTGGTCTGATTTCATACAGTTTGTAATCTATGTATAATATAAGCAAAAATGTATTTAGGAACAGACAGATATGTTTTGGTCTTCATGCACAAAATTGTTTTTCATACAAAAAGCTGATGAAAATAAAAATAGCCTATGTTTGAACAGAGTAAATTGCAGAGGTGTGGACTTATAAATTATGCTGTAAAAAGACTGCAGGAGATCAACTCTTACTGACTAAAGATGTGCTTTAAATCATTCATCATATCACAGGAATCACGAAACCGTACACCTGATCATTTTGCTTTGAAAGCAATAAATACAGTTTTTCAAATGCATTCATTATCTCTTTAAATTAACTAAAATATTGCTCTGTTAAATGGCATTAAATTGGTGAAGGTGCTTTAGGAAGGTGTTTGCAAAACAATGGCTTTGTCCCACCTCTGGTTAATTGTGAATATCTACAGTTCCAGATGGAGAACGGCCAGGAACTGATGCAGCAATACAGCTTTAAATAATAATCAATATTCTCCTGCCATTATCTGCAAATCCCACATGTACATTTGTAAATCTTAGAACATACAAAATAAATACATTTTGATACTGCATACTATGATCCTTTTATACTTATCTGACTTTTACTTTTAAAAATTATCTTAGTATATATCAGTATATAAAGTAACAGGAGATATTGAAGTCACAGATAAAGGGTAACGAAAACATTAATGAAAAGCAGTGGCAAACATAAAAAAGACAACAGAAATTAAGAAATGTATAAAGTAGACATAAACATGCAAGAGTATGAGAAAAATTCAATTTAAAACATCGAACATATCCCTTACCAAAAAGATTATTCAAGTCTGCTATTAGTATACTTCTTTTAAACTTAAAATATAGAGTATACTTTCAGTATGCTTTTTATCTACTTATCAGAGATATACTTAAAAGTATAGATATTAGATATACAGAAAAGTAAGTATACTTGGCTTATTCTGACTGGTATACAGACAGGTCTTAGCTAATACAGACAAGTATACAGAAAAGTCTCAGTATACTTAGCTCATACTAACAAGTATACAGAAAAGTCTAAGTATACTTGATTTATGCTGACAAGTATACAGAAAAGCAAGTATACCTGGCTCATACTGACAAGTATACAGAAAAGTCTATGTATACTTGACTCATACTAACAAGACAGAAAAGTAAGTATACTTGGCTTATTCTGACAAGTACACAAAAAAGGTCTTTGCTAATACTGACAAATATACAGAAAATTCTAAGTATTTTGACTCATAAATACAAGTAGATAACAAAGTATACTTGGTTTAGTCTGACAAATATATAGAAAAGTCTAAGTACACTTGGCTTATCGGCTTTTAATCTTTTGATTGAGATATTCTTGTCTTATAGGTCTACAGAAAGGAATACTTAGCTTTTATGTGTTCTTACCTTTTGAAAGAATGGCATAATGAAGTGTGCATATATTCATTACTTTTATTATTAACTGTTTAATTTTCTGAGGAATAAATCCTTGACACATATTGCTCCATTTCCTACATAAATACTGTTTTTGTCACTGTAATCATAGCAACCAAATGTAAATGTCAAGTTTATAATTGTTAACATCTTTCCACAGGTCATACGTAAATTTACAGGACCGAAATACGCGAAAGCAAGTTTTGGGATGTGCAGTAATTCACAGAGATAAAATACACAGGTTGAGGATTCTAGTTTCCTGCAAGTCTTTTTTTTTTTAAGTTTCCTGCAAGTCATTAACGAGGGCTGGGCAAACGCTGCGTCAGTGGTCTCGTCATCATTGTGCGCCGTCTCTCTTAAGACAACGCTCGGTCTCATTCCGTTATGTATACCGTTTAATTCGCTGATCTGTGGCGCTTGTGTTGCTGTTGGATCGCTATATTTGTACGTGTAGTGATTACACTCAGTAGTCGACACTAATTTATTTCAAGATGGAGTCCGGAGACGCCAACGAGGGGGAGAAGGCTGGTTCCCTGTCGGCGGCGCAGAGGAGGGCAGAGATACGGAGGAGAAAGCTGCTCATGAACTCAGAGGACAGGATGAACAGAATTGTGGGCTTCGCTAAAAACGAGTCTGAAAACAACGGTATGCTGTTATAATTGGTCTCGGTTACACTACAGTGCTGTTGGAAGAGTGTTTGCTATTGAAACTTGTTATTGTGACTATCACCTGCCTCATCTTACTGCTGCTGTTCGAGCTACAGTTAGCAAATTACCTTCGTTCACATGGCCGTAGTCTTATCCAGTATAAACACTAGTGGAATCTATCTAAGTACATTTACTCAAGTACTGTATCTAAGGAGGACATTGTCGGGCTAGAATAGCACCAGAGCTGGGTGAAATAGGACCCAGTATAACACTGGGTAGAGTAGGACCAGATTTGGGAGGAAGAAGACCATATAAGATAAGATAAGATAAGATATTCCTTTATTAGTCCCACAGTGGGGAAATTTACACGTTACAGCAGCAATACAAATAAAATAAATTAGTATATACATAATAGAAAATAGAAAAAAAAAGTAAAGACAGAAAAAATGTGTCCATCATATCAATGATATAATTGTACATAAAGTCCTTATTGCACGTATGTCCGGTGAGTTTGTTGTGAATGTGACTGTGATTGTGGTTTACTGGGAGCAGTGCTGGTTGTGGAGTCTAACAGCTGCAGGCAGGAAGGACCTTCTGTAACGCTCCTTCGTACACTTAGGGTGTAGCAGCCCGTCACTGAAGGAGCTCTCCAGAGCTCTGATGGTGTCTCTCATGGGGTGGGAGTCCTTCTCCATCATGGACGACAGCTTAGCCATCGTCCTCCTCTCTCCCACCACCTGCACTGAGTCCAGAGAGCATCCCAAGACAGAGCTGGCCCTTTTAATAATCTTATCCAGCCTCTTCCTGTCTGCAGCTGTGATGCTGCTGCCCCAGCAAACCACTCCATAAAATATGGCTGATGCCACCACGGTGTCATAAAAAGTTTTCAGGAGTGTCCCCTGCACTCCAAAAGACCTCAGTCTCCTGAGCAGATACAGCCTGCTCTGGCCTTTCTTATGGAGTGCAGAGGAATTTGTTGTCCAGTCCAGTTTATTGTTCAGGTGAACACCCAGGTATTTATAAGATGTCACCATCTCAATGTCTGATCCCTGGATGTTCACCGGTGTTGGAGGGGGATGAGTTTGCCTGCGGATATCTGAGTCTGCGGATATCTGAGTCAAATAAGACTAGATCTAGGTAGAATAGGACCAGATCCTGGTAGAGTAGGACCCAGTATAACACTGGGTGGAGTAGGACCAGATCTGGGAGGAAAAAGACCATATCTGAGTCGAATAAGACTAGATCTAAGTTGAATTGGACCCGATCTGAGTAGAATAGGACCAGATCTAGGTACAGTAGGACCCAGTATAACACTGGGTAGAATAAGACTCAGTAAAACACTGTTGTTATCTCTCAGAACATAAGATAAGACAAGATGAACCTTTATTAATCCCCGGAGGATTTATAATATGTTGAAAGGTTTATATCGATTTTTTGCCCAACGATGCCAAAAATATTCTGCCTACTGCAGGTTTAATGATCAAAAATGCTTTGTTGTTCTCACCTCAGCTGTGCTGCAGGATCTCATTTCACACTCTGAGCTCGAAAAGCCCCGTCTGCTCTGATTGGTCAGCTGGCCGACTCAATAGAACCGAACTCTTCGGACTCTGCTCCAGCTCCGCTCTTACTTGTTTTGTTTGTAGCTGCTAGGCAGGTGTTACTTGGTGACATCACCACGTTACGGAAGAAAAGGCGGGATATCAGTGAAGGCGTTTCAGGCAGTTCAGGAGTTTGGGCTATTATGCACTAAAGGAAAAGCACAAGATAGGTCCCCTGTAATTTACAATGATTTGAAACAGAGAAAAGCAGCAAATGGTCAGGTTTGACAAATTGGAACTTGATAATGTTTGTCGCTTTCCATGATAAATAATTTAAACAATTGATGGACTATCTGATGTTTTCTTCTTACACCCTCAGCTGGAGCACTCCGGCGTCCCACAGAACCTCGCTTCCACCTAGATCTCGACAGGACAGAGCCGTGGTCATCATCCTCATCTTCCCCGAGACCGTCTCCCTTCCTGCCAGAGGCCTCGGGGCTCGGCAGCCGCTCCCACGGTGCCACCCCAGAGAGGAGGGGCTCACCCCTGCCAGACTGCAGCGAGCCACTGGGAGGTTCTCTGGAGGACGACATCGGGGGGATTCGACAGAGACCGAGAGGGGAGCGGGCATCAGACGACCTTAGCGGCTCCCCACGCCGAGGCCTCCAGAAGTACCTGTCCCGTTTTGACGATGCCATGAAACTGCGGGGTCAGCTGGCCAATGAGAAGCCAACCCAAGACGGAGGCTCTGACGCAGAGGAGTTTGATCCCTTCAGAATCTTCCGGCTCATCGGCAGCGTCCTCCTCGCTGTGTTTGTCAGGGTTTTTGTTTGCAAGTTTCTGGTGAGGCATTATGGCACATTTTTAGTGTTTTATCTCTGAGCATTTACTCAAACTTAACCATACCAATAAAGATTTTTAGTTTTAGTTTAGTTTTTAGTCATTTATACGTAAAAATTTAAGTATCACAACATTTTATGTTGCTTTTTCCACGATTATACATTTTGTGAGATTGTCACATATTATGTGCTGTTGAGGTCTGATTTATTACATTCAGTAACAGTGTATGTGACTACCAGAAATATGATATTGGTCTGTGTATTTTTTCATTCCAGTCAATATTTGCCCCATTTCTCACACTGGAGCTGGCCTACATGGGGTTGTCCAAATACTTTCCAAAGGTGTGTTTGTATTAGATATTTTATGATCCCTCCCATTATTAGATACTCAAATTCAACATGTGTGCAGAGATTGTAGCTTGAATGCAGATTGTTATATTTTAGCTGATTTCCAAGAAATAATGTAGTAATGTTTGATATAAAGAGTAACTTTGGAGGTGCTGGTGTGGGTTATTTAAAGCAGTGACATGCATGATTTAGATTAAGGTTAGGTAAGTTTTTTTTTATGGTTAGATAACATTCCACTTATTTAATTTATTTTTTTTCCAAGTTTTTCAAAACATTAGACATGAGTTTTAACAGAAGCTGGGACCCGTCTTGGGATGGGACGATATGGGATTTTTTTTTATTGCAAATCGTCATAAATGAGCAATTAGAAAATAATCATTAGTCGCCATTCGTCATAGTGTCTTTGCGTTATACTCCTGTTCCTGCAGGTAGAGAAAAAGGCCCAGACCACTGTGCTGACCGCTGCCCTGTTGCTGTCCGGCATCCCCGCTGAGGTCATCAACCGCTCCATGGACACCTACAGGAGGATGGGTGATGTCTTCGCCGACCTCTGCGTTTACTTCTTCACCTTCATCCTCTCACACGAGATCCTGCTGCTATTTGGCTCAGAGACTCCCTGATGGACCAAGAGGATCTCGGGACCCCCACCCCATCCCCCTTCTAGTTGTCCCCTTCCTCTATCTCCCATAGCAACAAGGCATGGTCATTTACGTCGGCTGACGTGGCTTTGTTGTTGACTGTCTGCAAGCGAGTCCTCGCTGCCTTATGATCAGGGTTGTGCATCCAGGACTCTACTAACGCTAAGCTACCCCTGACCAGAGAGTCCAGTGTTTGTTGCAGACCTCCAAGTCATTAAGCTGTGGACGGAAACCGAAAGGCAGCATGTGTTTGCTTGTGCGAAGAATGTACAGTGTCATTTACTGTGCTGAGTGATATTTATTTGTCAGGTCTGGCACAGAAAATGTTAACAGTCACTACTAAAGAGTGCCCACTAAAGAGTGGGCACCAGTATAGTTCATCATCAGTCAGGCGGTGACAGATTCCATTTAACTTATGAATGGGAAACACTGGAGCGTTTGAAGGGCTAGGCGATATTTCTCAAACTGATTTCTGTAACATTAAAAAATTATGCTATTGTTGCAGGTGTATACCAAATCACACAAAATAATCAAACTTCTGTTCAATGCAATGAAGTCTTTCGGTACTATACATTGCATCAGAAAAACTCTTGACATTCATAAAACCACCACATTCTCACTCCTAACTCATCAAATAACACCTTTTGGTCAATGCCCGTCGGCATCCGAGACGATGCAAGATGTACCTCTATTGCATTACTTTTGGACGGACCAGGGATGGTGGGTTAATATACACGTTACATGTTTAGTGTCCTTTCAAAACAAACTTCCATTGTCACAGGAAGTTAGGTTTAGGCACCTTAATTTTAGGAAATGGTCATGGATGACGTTAACTTCACTGATGTGTGACTCGTGACTAACGGCTCACTTGACTGGTGATCAGGTGACTCGGGACTGTGTGACAAAATAAGTACTTTTAGTTTCACACAGGATACAGACAGCGGTCTCCTGGTTGAAAGTCCTGTGTTTGTTTGACCCATCCACTATGCCACCCACCCTGAGCGGGCTCTTAATACTACGCCACATGCTCCAACCATCAAGTAACCCACAGGTGGGTTTAGATTGGCGTTTGCTGAAAGCCCAGTTCTTCACATACAGTCGCTAAAGGACTGCTCTGTGCATTATTATTTGATCTGAGGTACTTTGATGAGTTGGGAGTGAGGACCGGTCGGTAAAACAGAACCGATGAAGAGTAACTTGACACCAGGCTGAAAGTGTTTTGTGGCCCTCTCTGGTTGAATGTTGTTGCACCTGTAACCACACCCAACAGTGATGTCACAATGCACCGACACGTCATGGAGTACACTGTGACATCACAGCAGCTAGGTGGGAAGTTAAACCGATAGAGGGCTTCAAATTCAGGATTTCAGCTACTGTTCAGTTGTTCTTTAAAATCTCAGATTGTTTGTGTGGAATCATTCATTTTTAGCAAGATTATGTGAAATTTGCTAAACAGCGGCTACTGTGGCCACAAGCAGCCATAACAGGAGTATGGTAAATGCTACAATATAGCGCCACAGTAGCACAGGTTCAGCAAATTGACTACGCAATGTTAATTATAAACATACTACTGCAGAACCCTTGAGCGAGATGAATCCAGCAACACTACATTTTATTGTTCATGAATTTGTGAAGATGAATTAGCACTTCAGCTAACAATTATTTTTAGTGTTGATTAATTTAGTGGTTATTTTCTCAGTTAGTTGTTTGGTCTATAAAATGTCAGAGAATTGTGAAAAATGTTGATCAGTGTTTCCCAAAGTCCAAGATGACGTCCTCAAATGTCTTGTTTTGTCCACAACTCGAAGACATTGAATTTATTGCCATAGAGGAGTAAAGAAAACAGAAAATTTCCACACTTAAGAAGCTGGAATCAGAGAATTTTTACTTTTTTTGTTAAAAAAAAATACTCAGACTGATTAACCAATTGTCAAAATAGTTGGTGGTTAATTGTTGATAACTCGACTTAGTCATTGCAGCTCTAAAAAGTGTTATTTATTCTTTAAACATTACATAATCTTGCTTTAAATGACTGATTTTCTGAAAGCTGATGGAGAATAGTATTGAATCATCGCTCTGAGTCCTTCTACGTCCTAATAATCTCCAAAGATGGTGTATAAGCTGAGCAGGGTGTCATATTCTCAGCTGATCCGATGCAGGCTTTAGAGGTAGTTAATCTCCCAACGAGTATACAGCACGATGAATATCTTTCTTCATATTAGTCAGGCCTGCAGTGTCAGGCAGGTTATGCCATTCAAAACCTGAATCTAATTATGGATGCACCGATCAGACTTTTTCAGTCCCGATAGCGATACCTGGGGTTTGGGTATCGTCGGATACCGAGTACTGATCTGATACCAATGTTTAATTTCTAAACTGTATGCCTCACTATATGGAAGTGACTGGGATCATTCTTTTATGTGTAAGGTAACATCAGGCCTGACCTCAAACATCACTGTCCTGACTTTGTCACAAAATGTCCGGTGTATCCATAAATATAACCTTCATGTAAATCTGATAGCCTGCTGGATAACAGCAACCTTTTAGGGTAAAGCTTCATAGATTTTGTTTTAAAACAAAAATCCACTTCTTAGCATAAAATGTAAGTGAAGAGGTTTATCGGGGTTCCTGGTCCATCGTGACTGACAGCCGACTGAATTAAGCAGATGGCTTAAGACGCGGTATCACCAGGACTGACAGAGGCAGGTGGTTTCTGTTCCCTTCGTTGCCTCTGCACTTCAAGCAGACGACCTTGAGGCTTTGCAGTTGTGTCACAAATAGTAACCATCATGGTAGGGCTGTCCCGGATACTATTTTTTGGTCTTCAGAGCTTCAATGTGAAATATTCGAAGCTGACATGTTCCTCTGTCTGTCTGTCTCCACTTCAGCCAACCATGATGTTGTGGGATTATTCCTTATTTCATGGGCTATTTTGGGGACTTCTGATTTGTTGTTACATACTTAAAATCATGGAGGTCCAACAGAAAGTTTCCTTTTCAATAAAGGTGTAATTATGTAGAGGTTTAGCACCATTTGAAAAATGTGTCTTCTGAGATCAGTTTCTGACTTTATTCTCAGGATTCTGACTTACATTTTCTTTTTTCGTGAAATCTGTTATTTAACTTGAGATCTGACATTTTTTTCAGATATGGTCCTCTTCTCTGCCATCAGCTAACAAGAAACAGAGTACTCTGAGTATAGGAAATAAATGCGTATGTATAATTGAGGACAAATGACACATTTATTCTGCATCACCTCAAACTCAAACCTTATGTTTAGTTCCCAAAGTATGAGGAACCATTACACCCATGGCCCTCCAGCCTTCAGGTAGTTAGAGATTAAAAGATAGTTTGAGTATTTAACAGTACCCACTTCCTGATGATTTAGCTGGTGTTTTAAGAAGTTGACTGCTCTGTTATGAATCATATGTGTTTGTGTGGTGGCAGATGTCCTCATAGGCTTTAAGTCATAGCTTCTGTTGACATCCAGTGCTCAGAAGGGTCCACCCGTTTTATGAACAAGTTTTCTTCCTTTTATAAGTTGTGAAGTCAGAAGAAGCATTTAGTCCTTGAATGTGGAGTGTATTATTTTGCACGGCTATGCGCTTAAAACGCAGTAAACTTCATACAGTATGTGTACGTAATGAAAAGTGTGATTAACGGGAATGTTTTAGGTTTTACTGGAAAGTGCTGTCGCTGTAGATCAGGCGGCGGGAGTTACTTTGTGTAGAGTAGTTCTGGTGATGTGTCCTGCTTTGCTTTGCTGGAGCCTCATTCATACATAACTTCATATATACTCTGTGCTGTAGTGTCCTCTCGCCATACTTTCAGTTTTATCCAAATTAATTTATTAATGTGAATTACTTTCTTTCCTTGTAAATGAATTGGTGTGATTTATCCTATGACTTGTCTGACCTACTTGATTGTTTTTGATAAAGTTTACAGATTAACTGTTTTTAGTGGCTGTTACAGTGTCTTCAGTAACAGATTCAGTGTTGACATGATGTAAACAGTCTCTGATTAAAGACATATACAGGAATGAATAACCGGACAATTAAATACCAAATAAATACAACTTGTGTGACATACTCTATTTGCCTCTCACTTTTTTTTCTTTACAGGAACTGTACACATTAATAACCTGCTTTCCTGTGATATTTCGTTTGTAGACCTTGAGTTGAGGTTATTTATTTGCCTAGTTCTGAAGTTGAGGTACATTCAGGATATCTATCTATCTATCTATCTATCTATCTATCTCTCTGTCTGTCTATCTATCTATCTATCTCTCTGTCTGTCTATCTATCTATGTTTTGTGTAAATATATTTGTACGCAAATACAGTATATGTACACAATATTTATTATTATTCAGCTTGTCCATAGATACTACATTTTTGATTGTGCTTCTTGTAATTTCTGAGATACGGACTTTTTTTTTAAATTACATTTAGTTTTGGGGCATTTAAGGAAAAAAAACTGTTTTTTTTACCTAAAATATAATGAAATAAATAAAAAAAACAGTAGTCCCATGTGTTCATTGAACAAAGACTAAATATGCTATGATGACAAAAAACACGCTTCACATCTGACTTCAGGCAAACCCAGAGAACACTTCTACCAGGATCAATTTTAAATTTTAAAATGTCAGTTGCGTACTCAAATGGGTGGAGGTCAGCGGTTGTGATGTTTCTATTTCTCCGTTTGGCACCAGCAGGCTTCGGCCCAGTGTTGTAGTTCTGACCTCCCACCACGCGGTGGCGCGCCACGCTGCTCCGCTCACGGCTTTGTGAACTTTAACTGTCGCAGTTTTCTGACGCGCCGGTTCAGAGACACAAACAACCGTCCATCGCACAAGGAGCGTTGCTGTCTGTGAACTAATTTGACATCTTTTATTTTTTAAATCCAGCATAACGTCGTGGAATAGTCATGGGACGTGAGTCGAGGTATGGTCAAATTATCCGGTTAATCTGGTGTTTTAATCGTCGGCTGAATCCATTTAGACTTCCTGTGGCTGCTAAACTTTAAACGTTTAACTTCGATTAGCATGCTAGCTAAAACACATAGATGCTAATGCACACCGACAAACAGTAGTTCGTGACATATAGCTGTGGAATATGAATTAAAAAGTGTTTTATTAATGTAGTTTGAGGTCATTAGTTTGTCAGCTAACGTGGTTATTTTGCTGTTTGGTCCTCAGACACTACAGGAAGCGCTCCGCGTCTCGGGGACGGTCAGGCAGCCGATCAAAGAGTCGCTCCCCGGACAAACGCTCCAAGAAAGACGACCGAGACCGGAACAGGAGGGAGCGGTCACGGAGCCGGGACCGGCGTAGGTCCCGGTCCAGAGACAGAAAACGAGCCAGGTGGGTGTATGTTGACAAAAGAGTTTACACGTGAACGAACCAAACAGAACAAGAAGAGGCATGGAGAATAATTTTACTGCAGCACCATCAAAACTAGAGTATGGAGTTTATATCTGTGTCATAATGATAACATGATGCTTGTGTTAATTCCTGTTCAAATTGTAAAGGAGAAACCCACAGTGGGTCGGACCTATTGTGTTTACAGTGGACAGATCATTTGAACCTCAAAACAAATCACAGTTAATCTTAGCAGTCTAGATTTAGTTTGAGCTCGAAAAGTCCATGTTTCATTCATTGCTTGAGATTAGTTTAGATCATGAAATTGACTAAATGTGAAAGTGTTCATAGAAGTGAAAGGGACAAATATTTTCTCCCTCTTGTCTTGTGTGTTTTCGTGTCATGTTTGCCTTTGCTGTCCAGGCGCTCTAGGAGCAGAGAGAGGAGGAGGTCCAGAAGCCGAGACAGGAGGAGGTCGGGCAGCAGGAGCCGAGCACGGAGGTCCCGATCTGGTAGCCCCAGCAAGAGCAGGAGGCCAGATGAAAAGTGAGACATTTCAACAAATAGGGCTGTCCCAAATACCATTTTTTTAGGCTTTGGAGCTTCTGTGAGAAATGTTCAGAGGTATTAGATGCTTCGCTTTGCGGCGCAGCAGGCTGACATGTTCTGTCTGTCTGTCTCCATCTCACCTGTTTCAGTGCCACACTTCTGCATGCATACGCACCTCTACACAGAACAAACAGTGAAATCCGCCTGAGAAAAATGAATAATGATGAATATGAGTAATGAATTATGTTGTAGGATCACTACTTATTTCATGGACTATTTTGGATTAATACATTAACATAACATACTTATATATTGAAAAATACAACAACAAAGCTTTGACCATTGCCATGGTCAAAGCTTTGAAGCGATTGTGTCAGCCCTGTCAACAAACAAATCATCTCAAGATATAGCTGACAGCTCTGATAACCAAAACCATGCTACTATTTTTCTTCTGCTCTTAATTGTCCTCTTTATTGCAGGTCAAGGAGCAAAGAGAAAGACAACATTGATCCTTTATCTGAAAAGAAAAAGATTAAAGAGGAGAAAGAGGATGAGAAGGTTGAGGATGTAAGTGCCATACATTCAGTTTCTTGCTACTAATCTAAAAGTTCATTACATGAGAGATGGGGCAATGTTTCTCATCCTTCCTTTGTGTCCATGCAGCAAGACTTTGACCAGAACAAGCTGGAGGAGGAGATGAGGAAGAGGAAGGAACGTGTTGAAAAGTGGAGGGAAGAGCAGAGGAAGAAGGCCATTGAAAACATTGGAGAGATCAAGAAAGAACTGGAGGAGATGAAGCAGGGCAAGAAGTGGAGCCTGGAGGATGATGATGGTGAGGAAGCACCGTTAAACATAACCAACATAGTTTGATCCCACCATTTATTGTTTTGTTGGAGAGAAATCATGTTGTCTCCCAAACTCCCAAAAAAGTACCAAAACTACCCCCTCTCAAGGAATTATTGTAATTTTCAGTTAAGCCATTGATTATTATTTCTGATTACAAGTTGATGTGGTGTTTTACTGTTGTTTACTTGGTTAAAATTCATGTATAGAATTTTATAATATCTCTATAGTTTTTAAAATAGTGAAAGCATTGTGAAAATGTTTGGTATTTGTACCTGATAAGTAATTAAATCAATCACTTCACAGACTTAAGTTTTAGTGCAGTTCAATGTAGAGCCTTATAACTGACTCCTCATTTCAGATGACGAAGAGGATATTTCAACTCCAATGGAGGGAGACGATGATGAAGATGGGGATGGAAAGGGGGAGAGGAAAGACAAGGAGACAAAGGAGGAGAAGAAAGAGGAGGGCGAGAAGGAGAAGGAGACTCCTATGGAGCAGCAGACTGAGGAGGACGACATGGATCCTCTGGATGCCTACATGGAGGAGGTGAAACAGGAGGTGAAGAAGTTCAACATGGGAGGCGTGAAAGGAAATGATAAGGTGAGTGCGAGGGGACAATACTGCATCACTTTAACCTGAGGCCTGGACTACAAAGCAAGTTCAACATCCATTTTGTCGTTATCTGGCTTACCTAACTAACTAACTAACAACTGCATTCCTACTAAGCAGTCCTATGACAATGGTTATCAACTCGGTAAATCAACCCAGGGTTTCTCTATCTGGCTGTGAGTGTGTTCATATGAAAGGGGCGGAGTTTGCAGCATACAGCCAATCACAAACATGGACAAGTCTGCTGTCATCAGAGCGGCACATTTTACAAATGAAACTATAATATTAGACAAAGACGTTAAACACATAATCCAGACTAAGAGTAACACAGTTGGAGCTGCTAAATGTAGGAAGAAGCTTACAAAAAAAAACTGCAGACTGTGTGAATGTGCAAGTTAACAGACTTATAATATCACTAACCCATAGAGCATGAGTAGATAACTATAACTATAACTATAATTACATTTATGTATTCTGTTAAATTAATGCGTTGCTTAGATGCTCATTCTTCCCCTTGGGGAAGTTGGCTTGTATTGTACAGCCCTACATAAGATATAAAAATAAGCCTACCTACCACTTCGATATGTTCTTATTAGTGCTGTCAGGCGATTAAGAAAATTAATCTAATTAATTACAGGATTTGTAATTAATTAATCTAATTAATCGCATTTTAATCTCATACCTGCTAAAGGCCCCCAAATAAAGAATTTGAATTCTAGGACATTACAAAATTGTAGTGCATGACTAATCAATAGAATACACCAAGAAGAGAAGATTTGAAATCCACATTTTTATTGGTTAAGTGTGCTTTATAAATGAAATTCAAAAGAAAAAAGGTCAAGCACATCAGCAAACCAATTAGGCCAGGTGCATTTCTCAAAAATGCAATACAAATATAGTTAAATAAAATAAATAAAATTCAGAAATAAAATAAGGCTGAGTCTCAAATAGGCACATAAGCAGACTCTCAATCAAAATGAATATTAAAGCTGACTCAATACAGCAATTCAAAATGAATAGTATAACATGCCTCTAAATAAGGCAACATCAATAGCAAGATGCCAACAGCATTTCCTTTAAAAGGGTCAGCTAACGTTACAGGAACTGACAACAGACAACTCTGTGTCCTTGAGCCAGTTGCTCAGACAAACAAGCTTGTTTACATTGTCTGAGTGTGAGGCTGCCCTCTTCTTTTCAATGATGTTACCTGCAGTGAAAAGAGTCTCTCACATGGCCCAGACGTGGCAGCGGTAGCCAGGTAGGAGGAGAGGACAGCTGTTCATCAGCTCCGGCGTGAGCTGCCCACCACTCCAGTGGACACTCATGCATTCCAATGCACGGCTCCTCCTTGTCCGAGTCAGAGTCCGAGTGACAGGTCCGAGTGGGTTTGCCTCGCTCTCCTGTGTCGCGTCCATCTCTGTTGTCAGTCACCCTGCTTTTGACTAGTGGCGCAGGTACGAAGTGACGCCACTGCAGCCTACGGGTCACTCAATGGGCCAAATTTAAAATGCTTGCGCATTGACTTGCCACTCATGATTAATTGCGTTAATTTTTATAGCGCGTTAATTTGCAGCGTAATTAATTAATCTAATTAACGCGTTAAACTGACAGCCCTAGTTCTTATATTTGTTTTTATTTGCTCTGTTTCACACCACCGGGGTTGCAGCTGAAAGAATAAGCTAAAATGTTAGCCATAATAGGCTACATTGCATGAATTTCACTGAATACTCACATGTAATTATAGTCAGATCTGCTCATGATCTAGATGGAGCAGTGATAGTATAAGCCCATTTACGCATTCACACACACTGCGTTTTTTTTTTTTTTTTTTTTTGCCAGCTGTCATTCTTGCACTTGGCTGTATAAACTGTGTCTTTTAGCCTGCTTTATGACTTCTGCTTTTATGTGAGTTGATCTGTTATCTTGAACATAACCTTCTGCAGAGCAGGTTAGGTGTTCGGTATTAGTTACCATGGTGATCTACCCCGGAAAAAACTGAACTACCTTCGCAGGACTGAAAACCCAGGGTTGACCCTGAAGTGACCTCACTAACCCCAAATCCTGCTTCAGTATACAGGCCTCTGGAGACAGGTCCTCCGATGTTTAATGTTGTCAGGGTTATTTCAAATTATTCTGATGTTAAAGGACACTTTGTAGTTACAGCTAATACTTAAAAAGGCTGTAAATGATGTCTGCTGACTTCTATTAAAACCCAATACAAACTGCAGCAAGATTGTCGACCACCTTTTGTCAGTGTTCAACCTCCGGCTCATATTAGTGTTGGATTGGATGTCGTCTTTGTGGGTGTGTTTTTTTTTTTTTTTTTGTTTTTTTCCTCTGTTTTTTGCCAGATGACCTGCATTTTTTCTTTCAACAGAAAGGAGCAATGACCGTAACTAAAGTGGTGACAGTCGTTAAAACCAAGAAAGGATCCAACACTCACAAGAAGAAGGGTGAGCTGATGGAGAACGACCAGGACGCTATGGAAGTGAGTTGTTTTTATTATTTTTTTTTGGAATCCTCATCAATATTTTGTGTGTGAGGGAGGTCAGACATTAATAGGCATTTCTTCAGTACTTATGGCTTTTCTTTCATCTGCTAAGAATTTTCCTTCCCTCCCCCAAACAACCCCACTCTTCTGTCAGATTTAAATTGCATACCCATTAAACAATATTTCAGTTTCGTGGTGAATTAAGTACAGATCCAGACTCTCATCAGTCCAAAATCTTGACCTTTTAATCAAGCTTCTCTCGATGGGACACACTGCTAACTATCCAAAATTTAACTGACAGTACTCATCAGAGGAAGAGGAGGTGGATCTGCAGACGGCTCTGACCGGCTTCCAGACCAAACAGAGGAAGATCCTGGAGCCTGTTGACCACGGGAAAATCCAGTACGAGCCGTACCGCAAAAACTTCTATGTGGAGGTCCCTGAACTCGCCAGGATGACGCCAGAAGGTTAGTAAACTGAACACAGGAGACAGAGATTCAGTCAAAGAATGTAAATTGCTAAGAAGTCAAAGTCAATTGTTCGTTCCATTGCAACATCAGTGCCCAGCAGCAAAGCTACGCTTCCACTACTTGGACTGAAAGCGACTACCGGACGCCAGTAAAACGTCTGCCTAAAAAAGTGCTGTACAAAAGCAGAACAAAGTTATTTCTATTATGTTGCCATAATTTTAATTTTTCTACCAACATTTCCTGTGTGTGATCAATGAAAATATTAGAAATATGCATACAATTATAACTATTTATTTAGTAAACTAAATATTTAATTAAATTCAGCACACAGATTTTGAGACCAGTCTCAAACTTCTTTATGTCAAGGACCTCCAAAATTGATGTCCAATAGACCACAGACCATGGATGTATAAGAGGTTGTACCGTGTGCTTTTGCTCTGCGTGTTAGTAAATAGCCTACAACTACATTAAATTCTGTTTATGTCATGCTACTAGCACTACTAGCTACTGGCTTATAGCCAGTTTTTTGGGAACAGAGACGTTCATACAGTCACCACAGTAAAGGCTTACGGCATACAGATAATAAAAGTGATGAACTACAGCCAAAATATCTATTATTACAGCTGCCTACAGCTAGCAGGAAGCTGGCAGATCCAGATGTGTCATGTAAGCATGAAGGGCGATGTAGTCCTGTGGGCCTGCCGAGGTAGACATTATCCTCTATATCTTTACATCATCATCTCCAGTAATAAACCGCGAAAAGACAACAAGTTAAAACAAATGTAGTCAAGTCATTTGAGCTATACGTGCCTTGTCACCAATTTAAGCTACTGCCTTATACAATTCAGAATATATGTCTTTGTAAACCTTCACTACCCATCTGACATCTTCCTGTTTGACTGGTTTTTAATCAATACAGAAGTGAACTCGTACAGGCTGGAGCTGGAAGGCATTACTGTTAAAGGGAAGGGCTGTCCAAAACCCATCAAGACTTGGGTGCAGTGTGGAGTGTCTATGAAGATCCTCAGTGCAATGAAGAGGTGAGTCTACTGGTGTGATGAGCTACGCATCGTTTTGAGATTTAGCCGGATATGAAAATGAAAGTAATGCAGCTGTATCAAAATGCACTTTTGTTAAAACACTAGCATTTGAGCAGTGTGTTTGTGAACCTTTTAAAAAAAAATATAACCTCTTTGTATCCCATTTAGTCTGCGCATTGAAATGTTTATGAATCATAACAGCATTTTTCCTTTTGCAGATGAGTGAAAAATCACATTCAGATTGTACATGACTCTTGATTCTTTCTGACCAGAAAGCAAGGCTTCATATTTGTATTAATTTCTTTCTTACAAATATACCCAGGCACAACTATGAGAAGCCCACCCCCATCCAGGCCCAGGCCATTCCTGCCATCATGTCGGGCCGAGACCTCATTGGCATCGCTAAGACCGGCAGCGGGAAAACCATAGCCTTCCTCCTGCCCATGTTCCGACACATCATGGACCAGAGGCCCCTGGAGGAGTCGGAGGGACCAATCTGTAAGGATTAGATCCTTTTATACTTTAAAGTTCTTGATTTAAATCAAGTCATTTATATTTGATTGGGCTGCTAAACAGTGGGTGGGCTTTGAGTTAAGCGAAGAGTAGTTTAGCTGCAAAACTCTGTCACTCGTTTCACATCGTCATCCAGTGGACATTCACTGCATGTACTGCCGCGCTGCAGTAACACAGAGCTGACTTGAAAAGTTTCCCTTGGATGAATTAGACCTCAGCCACATTGTTTTGGAAATGAAAACATCACTTTTGCTCACTGATATCCAAAAACACATCTGTTCCTGTCTCTCTCTGTATAGAGGGCTCCAGTAGTATTTTTGTAGACTAAACATGAAGTTAGCATCGTCCTGGGTTCCCTCAACAATAAAGCAATTGGATTTTTCCATTGGGTTTTAGATTACTTTGGAAAATAAGCTCTGCAGCAAAGAAATATTTATGATACTACTACTACAGGTATTGTTCAGCAAGATAATCTTCACAAATGAACACCACTTTTATGATTTTTGAAGTGTGAATGCAATCGCCAGAAGTGAAAAGCTAATGCTATGCTATAAAAAAAAACTACACCAGTCGACATGATGACATTTTGTAGTCTCATTTAGTCACTTGTTAGCAACGGCTTTTTTAAGACGTTTTTTATGTCATAGAACAAAGCGTTAGAATTTCTAATACTTGTGTCAACCACAGACCTTTCAAGCATCTCACTAAAAACCCTTCAGCTCCCAGACGAGGGAACTAGTCTGTGCTAGTGCTAATATGCTCATGTCCAGGTTTTAGGACTCATTCTTGTTGCACTCTATTACTCTGTTAGCTACTTGGATCAATGAAGGTATAATGATTCAGTCCACAGATTGACCAGCTGGTCGGCCAAAGTCTCATTTGACTGGATGAATCTTCGTAAACAGGATAAGTCCTCAATGAAAAGACTGGGATTTTGATCCAGCTTTAATGCACAATTACTCTATTTTTTTGTTTAGATTTTTTACAAATATCTGGATCCAGTAATTAGTGGTAAATTAGCAATTAAAGGGACACAGGATTTAATGTTTTTTATGGGGGCTTTTATCTTTAGGCATCACTCTAACAATCACAGAAGTCTTAGCTATTATATTGACTGTATTCAAATTGGAAAAAAAATTAATAACCGAAGAAATTAAAAATTGGGATTGTGGCGAGTAGAGTTGTGATGTCCTACCTCTGTGCTTCTCAATGACTTGGTTCACATGTAGGTCAAAGGAAGGCTAAAATAGGACCCATTTCCACTTTGGGATAATAACCCACTCGCTGTTATGCTTCCACACATTTTTTAGTTAATTATTTATCAGCCATCTTAGATTGATAGATGAACTTTTATTAATCCCCGAAGGGAAATTATCTTATGGTCATTAAAGTCAATGTTACCTCAGTTTATTGTCTTGGCAAATACATTGCATCAAATCTTAGACATATTCTGAAAACTTAAGCACTGAGAATAGTAAAAGGTAGAAACCGATTCTCTCTTCTCTTCCTGTTTTTCTTCCTCTCCCACAGCTGTAATCATGACTCCAACCAGAGAGCTGGCTCTGCAGATCACCAAGGAGTGTAAGAAGTTCTCTAAACCGCTGGGACTCAGGGTGGTGTGTGTTTATGGAGGCACGGGCATCAGCGAACAGGTAAACACACAGTAATGTTGCCAGTTCATTCCTCCAAGAGCTTTAATTACAATTAGATTTTTCAATTAAAGTCCATCTAGCAGCAGCAAAGCTGAGGTAAATACTGCACAATTATACACAATGTCATTGTCATGATGCAGGACAGCCCTTAATAAATGATCTAACCAGAAGGCAGAAGAACATTATGCATGTTATGTGATTTATTACATACAACTGGACTTCATGTCCCTCGTTCATGTCCTTAGCGTACTTAGCAGTTGTGTTCTTTGCTACTGAACGACTTGAACACAATGCATCGTGTTCATGACCTCCGATCTTATAAACACGAGTTCACAAGTTCCATTTGAAGGCACCATTAGCTTCAAGCCACCAGCTCAGCTGTAACCTTGTTTAGAGCCATGCGGAGGCAAAAGAAATGCTCTCAGTCTTGTATTTAGCGCTGTTAAAATCTTTTTAATTATTATTTGGTTATAAGCTGAGAGGGGCATACGTTCCAGGATACCTTAAAGGAAAACTTTGACATTTTGGGAAATATGCTTTTTCACTTTCTTACAGAGAGTTATATGAAACGATCGATACCACTCTTATGTCTGTATAGTAAATATTAAGCTACCATTAGTCAGTTGATCGACTGTAAAACAGTCTATAGGCTAAGTAAGGACTACTGTTGTTGGACGACTGTTATATTTGACCTTTCAACGTTGCATCAATACTTTGAGCTGCTGTTGTTGGCTTCCAGATTGCTGAGCTGAAGAGAGGAGCTGAGATCATTGTGTGCACACCGGGAAGAATGATTGACATGTTGGGGGCCAACAGCGGTGAGTAAATTCACCTGGACCCTCTCACTTCTTTATTCTTATAGGATGTCAATCCAAATATGCATTTTTTGATGCCTTGTGGGCCTTTTGTTAATTACCTTGCATGGAATAAATGTTACAATATGATAAAGCACATAATTAATCAAGTCAGTACCACTTACTAAACTGTTGACATTATTTGACCACCCGTGGGATCAGTCATATCTGCAAGGCAGTGGTGCGTTCCTGAAGATCAGGGCAAGTACAGGTAGGTGGACCTGGTGCTGCCTCCGTGGGTTCTTCAACCTCCAAGCCAGAGACGATCAAAGTGTTTGATAAGTGTGTTGTAATGTGGGTGTGTCAGGATGTGTAATTATCTAATATTAAATAAGAGAAGCCTGAATGCTCAACCAGGGTTCTACAGTGGTGGTGATTTAGCACCCTCATAAATAAACTGATATTCAAAGCACAGAGAGAGATTTTCCAGTTATTTTCTCTGATCACACATCTGCAATACCTCACCCGTCTATTTTTAATTTGGAGCTCATGTGGCTTCTGGGAATAAATATCACCGTAGAGCCCTGTACAGCAATGAGCATTTGCATACAAATGTAAAGAAATACTATGGAATGTGTTTAGAAAGCTGCACTTATTATATTTGCTGACACTTTTATTGTGCATTGTTTAAGTCTTTTCTGAGCAGTAATTAATAATAGAAGGGTTTTTGTTGTTTCCACACATGCGAGGTAATCTGTAATATGTTTCCCTTGTAGGTGAAAAGGCGCTTGGTCAGATAATGCTTGATGGGGCTCCATCTCTTGTATTGTATCTTGAGGCTGTTTTCTGACTTTTACATGCCCCTGAGATGGTACGCAAGACCAGAGACAACCCAAAAAAACGTGTAAAATAGAAATAAAATGAAACCCTGGTCGCTTGATACTAGTCCACAGAAGAATGTGTTGAAGTTTGGATTTATTGTCAAGTAATGTCAAGTAGACTTACCATGAAAAAGGTTCTCTGTGTTTAGATTAGTTTAATGTTTTTTGGTTTTTTTTTTGAAGAAGAAGAAGGCAGAATGCATATGAGGGCTGGTTTTTCTTGAAGTTAACTGTTTTCCTCATGCTCCTCTCCTTTGGTGTGTAGGTCGAGTCACCAACCTGCGCAGAGCTACATATGTGGTGTTGGATGAAGCAGACAGGATGTTTGACATGGGCTTCGAGCCACAGGTGGGTGTCACCCAAATTTATACATTAGAATTAAGGCTGTCAATCGATTAAAATAGTTGATCTGGATTAAGGGTGTGATTGTCCGTAGTTAATCTCAAATTAATCACATTTTTTTTCTGTTCAAAATGTACCTTAAATGGAGATTTGTCAAGTATTTAATACTCTTATCAACATAGGAGTGGGCAAATATGCTGATTTATGCAAATGTTTGTGTATATTTATTATTGAAAATCAATGAACAACACAAAACAAAGACAAACATTGTCCAGAAACTTAAGTAAAAATGTGGAAACAAAATGTCCAAACGCCAACTAACAGGCAACAACAGCTGTAAGTGTGCTGACTTGACTATGACTTGCCCCAAACTGCATGTGATTATCATGAAGGTCTGTAAAGGGGACACTCGTGGGTACCCAGAGAATGCATTTTCATTTGCGTATTTTGAGGTCAGAGGTCAAGAGACCCCTTTTGAAAATGGCCACGCTAGTTTTTCCTCACCAAAATGTAGCACAAGATTTGTGCTGTGTTTATTTAGCCGCCTTCACAACGAGCTATGTCCTCACTCTAGCTTTAAAACTGAGCCTGCTACAATCTAAAAATCTCAAATTGTGTTAATGCATTAAAGAAAGTAGTTTCTTTAAAATAAGTGTGTTAACATTTTATTATTGCATTAACATTGACAGCCCTAGTTAGAATACACAGTTTCTCATAGTTTTGCATGCCCAATGGCGCAGTAACTTTGCACGTTTGGCAGCCCCAGAAAGGAGGCAGAAACATCTGTTTGTTGTTCTAAAGAACAACCATATAGTTATCTCACATAGTTAGCAGCATCTAGATGTATAATGGCACAAATACTTAGTACCAGCACCAGTTGAGAAACTAAAGGTACAGTGTAGATTGCAACCAACTGAGTACCCCTATGCTCACTCTTCCCTTTCCAAGGCTGCGGTAATGTGAGCCACTGAGTGCACAACCATGGTAACACCATTCGCCTTGCTCTGAGGCAATCCTTATCATAACAACACTACTGTAGGAGCAACGGAAGTCAGAAGGTGGCTGGTGGTACCGCAGTTTTGGACTCTGTGGCTCATGTTACCGCAGTTTCATAAGCGTCTCAGAGAACTACGGTGGCCTTCAGGTTACGTAAAAACATGAAAGACACTCTCTGGAGCCAGTGTTTGGTTTGTCCATTCTGGGCTACTGTAGAATCATGGCATCATGGTGAACTACTTGAAGAGGACCTCTTCCCTATGTAGATATGAAGGGCTCATTGTAAGCTAACGAAAACACGATTCTTAGTTTCAGGTGATTATACACTAATTAAATACTACATACTTATGAATATTATACACCATTTCTGCTAATAGATCCCCTGAAAGGTTACACACATTTCCTTTGAAGTATGGAAAAAATCTTTTTTGATAATGAAACTGTGTTGTAACTGTGCCAGTTTTTTTCTGTTACCTTGGATTTTATGCTTCCAAGTCAAGCAGAGAATGAAAAAAATGGGAATGAGTAGACAAAATTCACCAACCTCCAGTGTCGTCTGGTTCCCCTGCCAGGTGATGCGTATTGTGGATAATGTGCGTCCAGACCGTCAGACCGTCATGTTTTCAGCCACCTTCCCCAGAGCGATGGAGGCGCTAGCTCGGAGGATCCTGGCCAAGCCCATTGAGGTCCAGGTGGGAGGACGCAGTGTCGTTTGCTCTGATGTGGAACAACATGTGGTAAATCATCTATGTTTCATCTCTGTTCATTGAAAATGATTATGTAAAGGGCACATTTCATTATAGTCTTTGGTTTTTGTTAGATTGTCTATTGATAAGGCAGTCTCGATCTGACCCTTCATCTCTCACCGTCTTCCTCTCTGCTTGTGTTTTTGTTTCTGTAGCTGGTGATTGATGAGGATAAGAAGTTCCTAAAGCTGCTGGAGATTTTGGGTCACTACCAGGAGAAGGGCTCGGTCATCATCTTTGTGGACAAACAGGAGCATGCAGATGCACTTTTAAAAGACCTGATGAAGGCCTCATACCCCTGCATGTCACTGCACGGAGGTAGGGAGTCACATTTGGGATGCACTGATTACCACTTGGTGATAGTTGGATATTTGTAGGGGCTGTTCACATTTTGCATCTAAAACTTGAAACTTGATGATGATGATGATGATGAAGAAATTGCTGTAATTTACCAGTAAGCTTCACTGACTAAACTAAACCCAGGTCAAAACAAAGATAAATGGATTACCAGCACCGTAAATCCTTCATTGTAGCTTTACTGCTTGATTTGATTGAAGCAAGTTCATGGGACAGATCGTAAAGCTCTGGGCAGCCAGACAGATACACAGACAATCCAACATTCAGTATGGACAGCAGCAAAAAAACAATAAACAATGCAAAATCTTATTTGCAACAACAAAACTGCAATAGTGTTGATGTGTTTTTGGTGGGGGTATAGGCTATGTCATTACCCACACTGACCAAATCATTCCTGCTCCATAACAAAAAAGCTCAACAATCAAATATGACATTTTGCAGCTTTACAGTATGTTGTCACATTAGAAGTATGTGCACAATAGAGACTGTAATTTATAATCTGCTGTCAAATACAAATACACTACGGTCAGGTGTGAATGTTTCTGATTCCTGCGTTACCATAACATGTCTAGTATTTTATCTTTTACAGTATATATTCCTTTCCTGCTGTCCTCTTAGGAATTGACCAGTACGACAGAGACAGCATCATCAATGACTTTAAGAATGGAGCATGTCGTCTGATGGTGGCCACCTCTGTGGCAGCCAGAGGCCTGGATGTCAAGCAGCTGATCCTGGTGGTCAACTACAACTGTCCCAACCACTATGAGGACTACGTCCACAGGGCCGGACGCACAGGCCGAGCAGGCAACAAGGTCAGTTACTTAAAGGGCAGGTCCATCTGCACTCTGTTTGCCGCTACAAAAAGCAGAGGGGCAGGTTAACAAAGTAAGCTAATTAATAAGGTTATGAATAATGTGACGGCTAGTACTAGTTGAATCAAAGTTAGCTGTGCTGTGTGGAAATAACTAAAAGAGTTAGTTCAGACTTGAAGTGGGGTTGTACTGTATGTGTACTCCACATTCTGCAAGGTAAAATTACTGCTTTTGTGACTGGAGTCTGGTGGCTTTGAAGAGAGCGATATACTGAAACGGGTTCAGTTCCCTGTCGGAAAGGGCTGTCCTTCAGCAAGGTAAAGCAGCTATGGATGAAAGCATCAAAAAATATGTTAGCCACCTAAAAAAATCAATGGACTGGTTAGCTCTCAATAAATGACTTTAATATACTGTGAAAGTTCTCTACACATTTCTACATCTTGTTCCATCCTCTAGGGCTACGCCTACACCTTCATCACAGAGGATCAGGTTCGCTATGCCGGGGATATCATCAAAGCTTTGGAGCTGTCTGGCTCTCCTGTCCCGCCTGAACTGGAGCAGCTTTGGGCCTCCTTCAAAGACCAACAGAAAGCGGTAAGATGAGGGAAGACAAATCTAAATTAGCAAGTAGACCCAATTAGGTAATCTAGAAACTTGTCAGTAATATAAATTATTGTACTGCTTTGAAATGGTCTGTCTGAGAATTAAATAAAACCCTCCTTCATCCCTGCAGGAGGGTAAGATCATTAAAAGCAGCAGCGGATTCTCAGGAAAAGGCTTCAAGTTTGATGAGACAGAACACGCCTTGGCCAATGAGAGAAAGAAGTTGCAGAAAGCTGCTCTTGGACTACAGGATTCGGATGATGAGGACGGAGCTCTGGATGTTAGTAATGTTTGAGTTTCACCACTGATTTAAAATTGTCATGAAACTGGCAACATGGAACAAAATGTAGCACTCATCTCAATCATCTCCCCCTCTTTGCCCTTATCCTCAGATTGAGGAGCAAATTGAGAGCATGTTCAACTCCAAGAAGAGGGTGAAGGATCTGTCTGCTCCCGGGGCGGCTGCCGGTCCTGCAGGAGCAGCTACCACCACCACAGCTGTCACCGGAGGGCTGCCAGGCCTCGGACCCACATCTGCTGGAAACATCCAGAAACTGGAGATGGCCAAGAGACTGGCGCTCAAGATCAATGCTCAAAAGAACCTGGGCGCCGAGGCTCAGGTATGTTGAACAGAGAGGAAATTATTATTGCAGACTTTTACCTCTAAATGTTACACCTGTAAATCATCACATTTTGGACTTGGAGTCAGTCAGCAAGTTGACCTTTTGTCAGTTTGACACCAACATTTAGACCCATGCTGTGCAAAACATGTTCACTCCTAGAGGTGAGCTAAAATAAAAAAAATGACAATCTTTATTTAGTTAATTTTCAACATTTTTATTTGTACATACCATAATAACTACTGAGGTAAAATTCAAGTCGTTGGTATCAAAACACACAGTAGTTCAATTGCTGCCATTGAAACATTGTTTTTTGTCATTTTTATTATAAATGTGTGCACTACTAAACTAAAATAATATTATTACTGAATTTTTCTGTGGTCACTACCCTCAGGTTGTTGGTCCAGGTAGCCATAAACTTTTTATTAAATTAAAAGAGACCTTCAATTCTTTTGTATTGCTCTTAAAGGACTGGTGTGCAACAATTAGGAGGATGTATTGGCAGAATACATAGAATATAATATTAATAAGTATGTTTTCTTTACTATATAATCACCTGAAAATAAGAATCATTGTGTTTTTGTTACCTTAGAATGGGCAGTTTATATCTACTTAGGGAGCGGGTCCTCTTCACGGGTCATGTCTAGAAGGTAACATAGGAGTTGGGAAACTCTCAAGAGGGTTGAAGTTCCGCATTGACCTTGAATAGTTAAGAGTAAGTTTATGCCAGATTTTGCAATTTGCATGTTACCTTATAGACACGACAATTTTCGTGGAGCTGGCAGTCATGTTTCTACAGTAGCCCAGAACAGACAAACCAAAAACTCTAGATAACAGCTGATCCTACACACTGCTTCTTTAAACTTGAAACATGCTAAAGCCTCTTCATCTAATGGCTCATTTCTTTGTCATTTACTGCCATTCTTCATTCCCCACATGAACCAAATAAAGTCAAACTGGTTTTCTTTTCATATACAGGATGTGATGCAGCAGGCCACCAATGCCATCCTGCGGGGTGGCACCATCATGACACCCTCAGTGTCAGCCAAGACCATCGCGGAGCAGCTGGCGGAGAAGATCAATGCCAAGCTGAACTACACCCCTGTGGAGAAGCTGGAGGAGGAGCGGCAGGCGGCTGAACAGGCCGAGACAGTCAAGAGATACGAAGAGGAGCTGGAGATCAACGACTTCCCCCAGGTCAGCAGCACACTGTGCAGTTTGTGCTCTACTAAAATATTCATCAGATTCCTGTTTAATTATTGATCTTTTAAGCTGATCTGCTTCATCAAGACAGCATGGGTGTGGTTTGATCACATTTGATTGACAAAGGTGGGAATACAAGCAAATAAGTGACATCACTAGAGCTGCAATGCTTAATCAATTGGTTAATAGGGCTGTCAGCTGTTTAAAATAGTTAATCATGATTAATCATAAATTAATTGCACATTTTTTGACTGTTCAAAATTTACCTTAAAGGGATATTTGTCAAATATTTAATACTCTTATCAAATGAAAATATGCTCAAATCATAACATGGAAAAGTGTAGCCCAACAGGCAACAACAGCTGTCAGTGTTGCAAACAAACTTTGTTAATCGGTTAAAGGAATTAGTGGCTTTTAAACAAATTTGTGTGAACTTTGATAGCGCTATTTGTTAACTGTTAAATTAATTGACATCTATTTTGATAATCTATTTGAGTAAATCTTTAATGAAGTAACCAAATTCTCTCCAGCTTCTTAAAAGTGAATATTTTCTGGTTTCTTTAATCATCTATGACAGTAAACTGAATATCTTTGAGTTGTTGACAAAACAAGACATCTGAGGACGTCGTCTTGGGCTGATCGACATCTTTCACCATTATCTGACATTTTAGAAACCAAACAACTAATTGATTAATTGAGAAAATAATCAACAGATTAATTGACAGTGAAAATAATCATTAAGTGCAGTCCTAGACATCACCTGTTTCCAACTGAGCCCCGCCTCCATTCAAACAAATGATAAAAGCAAAGACAACAGACTTCTTTTGGTAGCTTCAAATTTGGTGTACTGCTCTCTACTTTGATGAAAACTGTTGTAAATAATGAAAGAATGTGGCAAAAAGTTATAAAATGCAGCTCATTGTGTTCTTCCCCAGACGGCCAGGTGGAAGGTGACATCTAAAGAAGCTCTGCAAAGGATTGGTGAATACTCTGAAGCCGCCATCACCATCAGAGGAACCTATTTCCCTCCAGGCAAAGAGCCCAAGGAGGGAGAACGCAAGATCTATCTGGCTATTGAAAGTATGTGTCAATGTTATTTATTTTTCTGTGTTAATTCTTACTCTTTCAAAATGCGACTCCAATTCTTTCTTTTAGCGTCTCTTTATCTACCTCCAGGCTCTGAATTCACTCCTATTGTCTCATGTTTGACAGAACTTTATATCAGTGTTGTGTTTATTTTCTAGGTGCAAATGAGCTGGCTGTGCAGAAAGCCAAAACAGAGATTACACGGTTAATCAAAGAAGAGCTCATCCGATTAGTAAGTATCTTCTACATCCTCAAATCAATACCCAGTACTTGATTACTTGCTGATATCAGATTTTTAGAGCAGGAAACATGTCGCTTATTTTCTTTTTTTTTCCCATTTCCAGCAAAATTCCTACCAGCCGACGAGCAAAGGCCGGTACAAAGTGTTGTAGAGGAGGAACAAAGGCTCGCTGGAGGAGTTTCCATCTCTCAACAGTCCCCTTTCATCTCTACAGTTTCATCAGAGTGGTTGAGGGATATTTTAGTCTATATTTTTAATAATGTTCCCTTCAATTACCTAAGTTTAGCGTATGTTGTCGTCTTTTTTTTCCCCTTAGTTTCCTCTGTGCTTCACTTGAATTTCCTGTGATTTTATACCTACAGTCCACAAATATCAAAATGTCTGATGCAGGTTTGACCTCCGATGTCATTGAACCATCACAATCTGCAATTTTAATGTTTTTTTTTTTTTTTTTTTTTTTGGTTTTGTTTTTGTTTTTGAGGGAGGGGTTCTGTTGTATATCCAAGCAACATCCCAGCCATAGTCTTTATGAAGAAATAGTCGGATGAAAGATGTTTCTACTTTTCCGCACAATAAAATGTGTTGCTAAGGAAATACATTTGTCCAGCAGTTTTCATTAACAAATGTGGTAGATACTGTGTACTCATAGAATCCCAATTAATTCAATATTAAATAAATAAATAAATGAAATGAAATAAATCCTGACATAAAATACATGAGGGAATAAATATTTAAATAGATGTAAATATAAATATATGCATGAGCCAATATTGTTCAGTAAATAAATAGATTTAGAAAAGGATGTTTTTCAAAATACTTTTATTGAATTCAGGGGACTTTAATTTCATACTGCCACATTTATTTCCTTGCTTTCCTTGAGAGTGAGGCAGAGGGACTGCCAGTATGCTAGCTTGCTAATTATTGCCTCATTTGTGCTCTGACAAACACTAAATTAAGCAAACTGAGTGTCCCATATTGCTATTTTCCAAGCCACTATAGCTGGCATATTTTAAGGAGACGGGCCTTCATTTAGCAGCTATAGCAACTCAGATTAAGTCAGCGCAAACCCCAGCGCCGGGTCACAGTAGGCTGGTGGAAAGTTTGCTGATCTGGCAAGTGGTCTAAGTGGTCTGGGATCAGACCCCCACTGCTGGGTCTAACTACTAACAGAAGAGTCACACCCTGCTGCTTGTAGACTACTTCACTGGGAGGAGATCGGGCGGCAGCTCTGGAGACCGACCTTTAGTTAGCAGAGGGACCAGTGGGCTAACTTCAGGGTCTGAAAAGTGAAGCCAATGCAAAAGCTTTCAATCTAATAACCAGCAGGGGGCAACTTGCAAAAAGAAGTCTGATTGTATAGAAGTCTATGAGAAAATGAGCCTATGTCTCACTTGATTTATTATGTCAGTAAACATTGTAAACATGAATTTATGGTCTCAATTGCTAGTGTCAAGTCTTCTTCAGTACAGCATGATGTTCATTTAGTAAATTATGGTCCCATTCAGAGTCGGCTAGACCATAAAGCAGGGGATGCTTTCAGATGTGGCTACCATGTGATTGACAGGTCACTACGAGTGACATCTGGTCCGGGGGTTGTCTGTGTTTTTTGTCTGACAGTTTTAACCCTTTCACAGTGTGTTTTCTATTCATGTAAGCTAATTAATCCAAATAATTCTTGGTCTCTGAAAACACCTGAGTTCACTTATACTTATGGTGCCTTCAGATTGGGTTGTGTTTACCGTGTTTACAAGACAAGAAGTCGTGAACACGATATGCATGGCGTTCAAGTGGTTAAGTTGTGAAGAACACTGCTGCTAAGCAACGGCAATGTTAACGTTACTGTTCATATGGGCCCAACTCATAAACATGGTAAATACGACCCCATTTGAAGGCACCATTAACTCCACCCTCCCCTCACCTGTCACTTGGTTGCAAAAAACCAAGATGGCGACGACCAAAATTCCAATCTGGAGGTTTCAAAACGGCAGTCCACAAACCAGCGGCTGTCGTCATGGTGACGAAGTCCACTTCTCATTTGTGGTGTCTTCCTCATTCAAAGTCCCTTGAGATATAAGTAGTCCTTTGAAAAACATCACTTTTAAAATAAATACCAATTTATTTTTTGAACTATATTTACTATTATATATATTGCTTCATCTATTTATTTCAGGAGTTTTCTCATAGGCATATTTATTTATTTAATATTGAATACCAGCCATACATATTCTCCTCCCTACTGTTTTAATTATTCAGTAGCCTGTTCTTTGTATATTATTCATCATTGTAGGAGAGCTGTTTGGGAAGCATTGCATCTGGATTATGGCTCAGTTTCAGGATAATAAAGCAGGGTTTTTGCAGTTTTATTGCATGTATGTGATCAGTTTTGTGTTTTTGAAAGTGAAAACAGCGTTAGGATGAACGGTTCTGGACGGGTCGGAGAAAAGCCTCCTCGCATCCCGTTTCTGTTTGGTGTTCTGCGCATGCTCAGACTGCGCTCCCGTCTTATTAAATTTTAATGGAAAATGGCTGCGTTTCTTATCCAAACCTCTGGAGCTGGGCGCTAAATACACCGTCTAAAACGGAACCATCTCGCGTCTGGTTAACGTTCACACCGAAACTATCCTGCGTGGTGATCGTACGCTGGCTAGCCGACGTCCTGTGGTGCGAAAATATTTGGGGAAAATGGATCGACTCAAGCTTTGAGGGATGAAAGATCATTTTTCTCCTTAACCCTTTCTGCACCGAGATCTGCGAACAATCGAGGTACAGTAACCTTAGAGCTAATGTTGGTGACGGGAGGGTGTATTTAGATGAATTACGGCCTAGATGTAGGCAGTCAAATCACATATCTGCGCACTTTTCCGCTCTTTCGTTAACATTTTAAACCCTCTACTAACAAAACCGTTATTAGGGCCAAAACGAAATCCAGCCGTTGGTGTTGTAACGGTAGACAGGGGCTAAGTGACATAGAGAGGGTGACGTTTTGTCGTCAGAAATGCGGAATCCATGTGCATATTTTATTATTTTTTTTATGAATGAATATTACTACAGACTGTGTAGTGTTTGTGATCCTAAAGTCCACACCTCCTCGCCTCCTGTGTCCTCTGCAGGAGACAGAAATCTCATCAGCAGCAGTCTGTCCTTTTGCCTCTTTTAAGTACTTACAGTCTCATAATTAGTTCTGAGCAGTTATGTGTGTGAACAGAATATTGTTGTGTATATGATACAAGCAATGAAAGAGAAAGTAGTCCTTTCACTGCAGCCTCCACAAGGAGGTCAGAGGTCAGGGTTAGCTGCAGACCACCGGACTACAGCATCGCTTTAATGAGGTTTATGCTTCTTCTCAACGTGTTTAACCCAGCCATAACCATTACCCCAACCTACATCACATTTAGACATTTGCACTCATAATTGTGGTTGTTTTTTCTTGGCCATTTGACCTCTTGGGAGGAGACAATGTAAAACAAACTACCTAAAGCAAACAGGCCATGTTTTATAGGTTTAGATGCCCAGACATGGAAAAAAACTAGCATAACACAACAAACTGTGTGTGAACGTGGAAGATGAAAGCGCACAGAAACATGAAATACACAGGCACACATCCAGACGCCCTGACAGAACAAAACAATGGCAAGGGAAACATCATAAATTGCTAAATTTACAAGAATTGGTTTGACTCATTCCTGACACCAAAATCTACAACAAGGCAGAGAAACAATATCATGAAAACCCATTCAGAAGATAACATTATACAAGCGCCAGTGCATTTGTAACTCTTGCAAGACTGAAAAATACCAGGCAAGTACCTGGTCTGAGAAGTGAAGCCAATGCTGAAGCACCTTACACTTGCTTTCTTTCTAATAACCAGCAGGGGGCGACTCCTGTGGTTGCAAAAAGAAGTCTGATTGTATAGAAGTCTCACTTGATTTATTGCCTAGGTAAACATTGGAAACATGAGTTTATGGTCTCAATCGCTAGTTTCAAGTCTTCTTCAATACAGCATGATGTTCATTTAGTAAATTTTCGTCCCATTTAGTGTCAAATAGACCATAAAGAAGGGTATGCTTTAGGGTGTGGCTACCTTGTGATTGACAGGTTGCTACCACGGCGCTGTCCGGTCTGGGAGTTGTCCATACTTGCGTCGTAGAACTTAAACAGTGTGTTTTCATATCATGAAAGTTAATTATAACTTTTTTTGTTGTCTGAAAATGGCTTATTCAGCGTTTGGTTGCACATATGATGCCTTCAGATGGGATTGTGTTTATTGTGTTGATGAGAAGAGTCCATTTGAACGCCGCCCTCTTGTGGTAGTCACAGCCTTCTAAGTGGAAAGTTTCTTTCTTGTTGACATTGTCAGAAATGGCGGAGGCCATAGAAGTTAATTTTTTTCTGTGCATGATAAGTTAATATATAGTGATTTTAGTCAGATATTGTTTTTCTTTGTAATTTTAGAACATATCTTCCCAACAATCTCATCTGTCTCCTCTGTCTTTAAGTCTTTGCATTGCCTGCATTAAGTATTAACCCACTTGCTAGCTTGCTAAATTGTTAGCCTCTGTGGCTTCTAGATGCCGACAGTAACATTATTTTTGCCGTTGCTTAGTAGCGGTGTTCTCATGACTTAACCACTTGAACGCCACGCATATAGTGTATGCGACTTCCCATGTTGTAAACACATTTGAAGGCACCATTAGCTCCACCCGTCTGGTTGCAACAAAACAAGATGACAAAACGGGTGATGTCACGGTGACTACATCCACTTCCAGCCCTGTCACCTAAAAATTACATTCCCATCCATCCATCCATCGTCAACCGCTTATCCCGTTAGGGGTCGCGGGGAGGCTGGAGCTAGCATAGGGCGAAGGCGGGGTTCACCCTGGACAGATCACCAGTCCATCGCAGGGCACATAGAGACAGACAACATATAGACAGACAACCATTCACGCTCACATTCACACCTACGGGCAATTTAGAGTCATCAATTAACCTAAACAGCATGTCTTTGGACGGTGGGAGGAAGCCGGAGTACCTGGAGAAAACCCATGCTTACACGGGGAGAACATGCAAACTCCACACAGAAGAGTCCCAAGCCGGAATCGAACCTGCGACCCTCTTGCTGTGAGGCAACAGCGCTAACCACTGCACCACCGTGCAGCCCAATTACGTTCCCATACAGCTAAATTGTAATCTCTGTTATGTTAAGAAGGAAGCGTATTTTGTCACGGATTGTGTTTGTTTTTAACTTATCACAAATAAGAAGAAGAAGAAGAAGATATTCCTTTATTAGTCCCACAGTGGGGAAATTCAGTTTTACACTCTGTTGTTCACACAGTACATATACATGTCAATGGAGAGATGTCAGAGTGAGGGGGCTGCTCCTGACAAGCGCCCAGAGCAGTTGGGGGTTCGGTGCCTTGCTCAGGCAGTGCCCAAGAGGTAAACTGGCACCTCTCCAGCAACCAGTTGGTCTTGGTCCACGGGGGACTTGAACCAACGTCCTCCGCGTCCTAACCCAAGTCCTTACGGACTGAGCTACTGCTGCCCCCAGTACCTTATATTACCTTTACTTACTTACAATACATTTATTATTGGCGGATGGCCACAGCGAGTGATGTAGTACAAGCAATGCACAGAGCAGGTGATGTAGTATATTGAGCAACCGTGAATGAAAATGTGTTTAATAGAAACTTTATTGAATTATAGCAGTATAACAAGCATGAAAGTTCAGTACTGATGGGTGGGAGGGGAGGTGGCTGTGCTCCAGCCTTTTTCCCCAGGAGACCAGCGTTTGTGTACCGTGTCTCGTAATTTCCTACATTTTTGTTTTGTTTTGAAGTAATTTTAAGCTAAACCATGATGTTTTTTCCTAAGCTTCACCTAAGTACTTTTGTTGCCCGAACCTCACTAAGTAGTTCTGTTGCATGTTTGTTTTTTGTTTTTTATTGTTGAACAGTTTTGCTGCATGAGCTGTGTTTGCTTGTTATAGTTAGTTTTTTAAGTGTGCAGTCATTGTTGCCCCTAGTGGCCGTTAGCTATTTCGGCTTCATGTGCCACAATGACATAAAGAAGACGCAGCAACACAAGCAAGATTTCTGCTTTATGAGAAGTGTTTCAAACTATATTTTTAGGTTTTACGAGAAAAGACGTCAATGACGAAGACTACCTGGTTGGTTTTGGCAAAATGCATGTAGGCTAACCCAAGTCTTTCTTTAAACTAGGCTTTAGGTTAACCTCAAACCTAAGACATATGATGGCGTAAAGCCTGAAACGTGTCCTGATTTCTTTTCTTTATGTAGGTCAAAATATTGACATCAGCTTTTGCAGAGTTGAAGATGTTTTGCAGTTCATCTGCATGATTTCTTCATTTAATTGTATTTCTACCTGGCAGTATACTACACAGACACACTGACTCATTGCAGAGATACTATTAGTATCTGTGTGCGATAGTAACGCAGTTGTAACTTCTTTCCATCCCCCAGCAGAAGATGATGCGCCAGGTGACAAGCAGTGACTTCTGCATGAACAGCAGGCCGTCATGCCTAGCAGAGGACGGCCACCACGCTACCCCCCACTTTGACCTGTGCACCCAGGCCAACAAGTTTTACCCTCCTCCCCCTCCGTCAGCCCTTCAGATGACGCTGGCTCCCATGGCCTTACCCACCCAGAGCCACAAGACCATGGTGTGCCAGAGACAGGACGTGCTCGGGGGCTCGCCTGGAAAAATACCCAGCGTTAAAAGCGCCGATCAAGCACAGGATGATGGCAAGAAGAAGAACAAGGGTGCCGGGAAGACGGGCAGACGTGGGAGGCCTTTGGGAACCACCAAGCTAGCCGGATATAGAACCAGCACAGGGCGACCCCTCGGCACTACCAGAGCTGCAGGGTTCAAGACGAGCCCGGGGAGGCCGCTGGGCACAACAAGGGCGGCGGGGTACAAGGTCAGCCCCGGGCGGCCTCCTGGCAGCATTAAGGGCCTCTCTCGCCTCAACAAACTGGCTTATGGTAGCACCTGCAGCGGAGCAGCTTTCCCTTATCCGCTACCACACAAGGAAATCCTCTGTGAACCTTCCTGCAAAGAGAAGACAGCTAATGAGTAACGGCTCTACTCTGTTTCCACTCACCCTCCATCAGTTGAATCAGACGCATGTGTACAGGTTTCCTGCCAGATATCGGGAGTGATTGTAATCTTTACCAGTCTGCTGTGAGGCTGAGAGGAGGAGATTTTATTGGTGTTGGTGTCATCTGTGTGCCTGCCACCTGATATAATACTGTTTCAGTGCTACTGCTGGAGATCTGCAGTGTGTGGAAGGTTTCACTACTTCGTAACAACTGTAGTGGTAGGTCAAGGCAAGTTTTTAGTGTGCTTTATGTAGCATTTAACAACAAAACATTCATTTTAAAATGTTTTTTCACTGTAAACAAAAGAGACCATCTTGAGAAGATTGCTAACTATTGTGTGAAATCGGTTGTGCTGCTTTACAGCACAAAGATGTAAAGCAGCTGCTTTACAGAACGTACAAATTTACCATTGTTTGTTCATCACAGCTGATGTTGGATATAGAGTGCTCCAGGGATGACATATTTTTTTAGGCAAACCAGGAAGTTGGCATCACACTGGGTTCCCTCAACAAAAAGCCAATGGGGTTTTTCCATTCGGTTTTGGGTTATTGCAGAAAACAGACTCTGCAATGCAATGTAAATGCAATTGCCAAAAGTTAAAAGCTAACGTTTCGCTTTAAATGAACTACAACACAGTGACATGAGCACGAGTGTACACAACAAGGCTGAACAAACGGACGAGTCGGCGTGGTGATGTTTAGTAGTCTCATTTAGCCACTTGTTAGTAATCGTCTTTTTAAGACACAAAATTCAAAATTCACTTGTGGGGTATTTATTGATGGATTTTATGTCACTGAACAAAACGTTAAAATCTCTTCAGCTTGTGTTAACCGCAGACCTTATTTCAGGCATCTAAGTAAAAACCCACTGACTTCCAGATGAGGGAACCGGAAATGCTAACTCATTTCTGGATTTAGGACTCATTCCTGCAGTGCTCGATTCACTCTTGTTTTTGTTCTTTTAAACATGCAAAGCAAGAAAGGAGGAGAGAGAGGGACACAGAGCAACATTGTCTTTGCAGCAGGAAGTGTGTTGGTCTTTAATTTAAAAAGCTAAATGTTACATGTAGCACCTTTTTTATGTGTCACATTTGTGAAATGGGAGGCATCTTTGGATTCAAACAGTCAGGGGTCAAGTGCCTTGCTCAATGGCACTTCAGTGGTAGATGTACAGATGATCCTCCAGGCTAACAGCAACCCAAACCTGAAATCCCTTTATCCAACTTTCTCCACTAGGCCCCAGAATTAACGACTCCTGTTCACTCTCGTAATGTCACCTCGCAAAATGTCTACGTATTATTTGCATGCTAATGTCATCAAAGTCAATTTACAGATTGTTATCCAAGTTTGAAGTAATGTTTTTTTTTTTCTTACTAAAAGTATAAAACTAAAAAAATGCATAAACATTGGCACCAACTCGGTTCACTTCTTGCTTTTCTAATAATCAACCAGGCCTCTCGCTTCAACAAACGGTGGTCTGCGGTTGATTGAATGGTGTTTGTATGTATTGATACTGGATCACTCATTACAGTGAAATTTAAGGTAGTTCTATTTGTGGTTCCCAATCTTTTAGACCACCAATTTAGACCACCGACCCCCATCTGATAGGATTTTTGCTTTAAAGTTAAACTGACCCACCCAGCTGACAGTTTGGGGATGTCTGTGAGCATCCATTGGCTGAGTTTTTGTGTCTCACACCGTTGCCTCTAGTCTGCCCGTGTTGGTGTTTTTCCAGCTGGCTCAGCATGTTGAATCAGTGGTGCCGTCCATTGGTGAGAGAATTCATTCTGATTGGCTGTTTAGCTTAAACAGCTCAGTACACGAGAAGTGAGATGGACATGAGGAAAGCAAGCCAACAAATAAAGTCAAGAGGAAAAACACAGAAGGCTCTTCTCATTTCTCATCTCATCTCATCTGATCGTCACACCGCTTTGTTTCATGTACATATCACAACAACGGCTTGTATATCCGCAGTCTTCAGTCTTCCGGTTTCCCTTTTTGAATGACGAACACACACTACCGCGACCTGCTGGTACGGAGCGTTATTCCCTCTCAGGAGGGCGCAGAACGTCGGTGCTAACTGGCTGTCAGCTGTAGTCTTTGCGGTGTGTTCGGGTGCAACTTGTCGGCCAAAACAAAGGCGACATGAGGCGACGTAACAGGCGGCCTTCGTCACCGCTAGTTCTCTGATGTCAGGTTGGTGTGTCCCCGGAAAGCGTTTGAAACGTTATATCATTGTGTTATTTATGGATGGAATTGTAGTGAAATTAAATGATTCCCCTTTTAGCCCCCAGGGGTCCTTGAAGGGGTTCCAGGGGGTCCCCCACTTTAAAAACCACAGCACTAGACAGTTCAAAAGCCCTACTCACTGGTGGTGTCCCTGCAAAAACAGAATATTTGTGAGCTTATGGTAGAAATGTTTTTTCTACACTGATTTTGTCATCTTGCTGAGGTCTGGGTGCCGTTTGAAAAGTTTCCATACCAATACACGACTTCTGTATCAGAAAATTACACTTTTTATAACTCATTTTGTTTTTCTACCATTTTTTATGTTTTACAAACCCCCCTAAATTTCTCAAAGAGTTAATGTTAAATTTAGCAACGTTTTGATTTAAATCAGGAAATATCTGATCAAAGATTAAATTGACAAAAATCTAAGCAGGCATTCAATCCCAGTTTTTGATGCTTGACAGTTTTTACAGACACGTTTTGTTTTGTTCTCAAAAACTGTTGAATTTTGACACCCAGCTTGGTGTTATTTCTAAAATGTTGAATTTTGTGGTTACAAATGATCAAATCAGACCAAAATATGTTATTTTTGTTTTGTTGCCCCAACTCATACAACAAAATCTGTCCTAATCAGGTCACTTTTTGTCTTTTCACATTGTTGGGCAAGTCTGTCACCCAAAGAATTACTCTCCTTTGTATCCATCAAAATCTTAAATGCTTTAATGTTACCTTTGTCCTAAGGAAATGAGCAGATTGATATTGAAAACATCATCGTATCTGTATCATGAATGTGTTGCTGAATGCACTGACTATGATTGATATGGCCGTTAACATTGTAGTTACAAAGCATATTAACATTTATGTGATGTGATATTTGTGTGACAGACATTTACCCCCAACTAAAGCCTCAAAAATCTTATATGTATTCTTGCTCACAGATAAAAAAAGATACTGAAGATGTTTTGATTTGCATTTTAATGCTGAATAATGAACAAATGAGACCATCACTGACGCCACTGCTGGCCTCTTTCCTGTAATTTTACGCTGTGAGCCACCAACACGTTTTCATCCCAACATTGTCATGTACTGACGCTTTGCCACATACTGACACTGCGTCACTTTTCAATCGCTGTAAACACGTGTTTAACGATCATGGCCGTATAAAGAGAGCTGGATACAGTATTGGAGATGGGGCCCTGTTCATTCCTGTGAGTTGTCGAGTGGCGCAGAGTTGACTCTGGATCATCCGGCGATCTTCCATTCTGATCTTCCCATCCACTGGGCCCATAGAGGCGCAGTGGCGTTTCCTTTAACTCCGCCTCCCAGCCCTCGATTCAGCCTCAGTCTCATTCATTCACATGAACAGAGGAAGGGAAATAACTCTCAATTCAGCTACTTAACAACTTTTTGGAGCTAATAATTTAAATAAGGGCTATTCAAATGTTCATACTGGTGAGTTAATTTACCTCAAAACAAAAATTATCAGCTGAGTTACAGATGCCTCTTTCTCAGTGTAAGTCTGTAGGAAAAAGTGTTTTTGGGCTCCTTGGTATCATGTGACGGACAAAGGAGTTGTAGTACCGCTGTGTGGCCACTACAAAAATTTGCTTCAAAGCCCCCGATAACAAGCCTTCGATGTCACTTTTGGCTTGCCGTAAACATCTGACTGATGTTGTGAATTAAGCAAAAATGCCTGTTTAGGTTTATCAACAAAACCACTATAGTTAGGTTTAGGAAAAAAATCAAAAGGGTTGGGTTTGAAACTACTACATTTTCACAGTGAAAATGTGGCTTGATGTTGTGAACACGGCACATGAATGATCAGCTGATTGTAAAGTGAAAGTGAAACGTAACACACAGGACACAAACTCCTGAATGAAAGCCTCTCTTTCGTTCTTCAGCCTACGTAACCACAGCTCTTTCCCTGAGCGTTTACAGTCGCTGTGGATGGGTTTGCATTAAGCGGCAAAGGGTGCCTCGTGCGGCGGTATCAAACGCCGACAGCCGTGACAAAGTGTCAGTATTTGACGCCCTGGGAATGAGAACGGATGGAGCCACCAGATCATAGCTGGCGGGAACGCTGCAAACAGGTGGCGCTGTTCCTGCAGAGCAAACAGTCAAAGCTATAAAAGTTATACCAGAAGCAGAAGGAAGCCGTTAATGTGGTGTTGGAAAAAAATCACTTCCACTACTTTCATTGCCTTTAATAAATATGAAGAGAAAGGAACAACTAGTAGCCACATTTGTTGAATGTTGTGGAGCACTTAGAAACCACTATATCATCATCTCAATCATGGTCTCATTTGTTTACAATGACCACACTAAAGCATCAGATTTTAAATGTTTTCATTTGTACATTGTAATTCAGTCTTTCAGGTTTTAATTTGAACAATGTCAAGGTCTGGGTTTTTATGTTATTTATTATGTTGTTTTAGTTGCGTTGCCATAACCTTGCAGATCACTTCAGCGTGACTGTTGGGGAAGCAGGTGTTTTTGTGAAATGCTAATGTAAAATGATTTAGACAGAAAAGCAAGATGCAGTAATTTTATTGGTTTAATATTAGTCATTTTACAACATGCTTAATGCACCGTCAATCACATGTAGTCGAATATGGTTTAGATCTGATATGACCGATGTCCCATTTGACTATTTGTCACGGTATTCAAGTTTTTATTATTTAAAATTTCAATATTTGCCCTGATGGACATTCAGTTTTTGGGTATTATTATTATTATTATTATTATTATTATTATTATTATTGATATTATTATTTACATACAGGCATTTCAAATCCTGAGAGTGAAGAAATAGTGTGGCTTCACTGAGTTGCTCTCTCACAGTGAAATATAAAATTGTTAAATTTGGTGCAATAATCTGTTGTATGTATGTATTGTACTGTGGAAACTTTGATACTATCACTTTTTATTATCGTTGTATTTTTATACTTGTGTACAAGGCCTTCTATCACTTGTTTTGTTGATGTGGGTAGTGTTAATAACAGGTTACAAACATCCTTTTCACCCTCCTTTACCAAAGAATATGATGTTATCTAACTGTAGGCTGTTTGATTTTGAACATTATTCCAACATCTCACAAAATAACCTTAGCATGAAAGTTACTGTGTAAAATGTAAATGAAAAAGCACTTGGACACCACTATCCCATTAAAGATAGTATGATTGTTTTAATTAGTAAAAAAAATAGTTTTTAAATTGATTAAAATGCCAGTTTCTTGAGTGCATTGTAAATTGCTATACATTGACAGTGTAAACTTAATTCCTTGCATCTTATCGTATTTATATCATCTGTTGTTCAACTTTGAAAGTATTTCTTGTTTATATATATATTTCTTATGTAGCCAAGTTTGATATTTAATAATTATTTAATGCTTTTTTTGTTGTTTTGTTGAGACATGTCACCTGTTCTGTCAGATTTTTTTTTTTTTTTTAATTTTACTTATTTTGTTTTTAAGGCTCTAGATGCATATGATAATGTGAAGCCTGATGGGATAAACATGCTGGCAGGATGCACTGTGAGCTGGGTCATCCCTTTTTCACAGGAGACATTTTGACATATCACGGTACGAAAAGCACAGTCGCTGTCACACTGTCACAGCGTACCGAGACACTTAAATAGACCCTTAAAGCTACTCGCAAAACCTGTCCTCCTCCTCCTATAACCAGTCAAAATGTCTGCTGTGAAAAGCTGAAACATGTTTTTTTTTTTTTTGTCCATAGTCGAGGCTAACTGGGTATCTACTCTTGTACTGAGAAGCATCTTGTCATTTAACAAACGTAGAAGAATTATTATTTTGTCAGGCTTCAACAGCAACAGCTCGCATGAGCATCGACAGTGTGCTATACTGGAACAGTGGCTACCGCTAACTAATCCATGCAGTCGCTCATTGAAGGGGTCCTACATGAAGCTCTTGGGGTTTATTTCACAACAATAATCCGTTCACTTTACATTATCCTGCCGTGGTAATGGTAGTGGTAATCCGTAAGATTTCAGTGCTGGTTGATTTCAAATTTCTATATAAGTGAAAGCAATGTAGTTGTTAGTGCCTTCAAATGAAACTCGTGAGTTTGTGTTTACAACGTGGGAAGTCGTGTACACCATATGCTGAACAGTGTTGCTGTTGGCATCTAGTCTAACAGTTTAGCAAATAGCAAATGGGTAACATAATACAGTAAATGCTAAGGCATAATGACAGAGGAGAAAGATTAGGCTATCAACATTTTCCCCAGACGTATAATAAAATTACAAAGAAAAACAATTTATGACTAAAATTACAATATATTAACTTATTATGCGCTGCAAAGTGAACTTCCATGGCCTCCACCATTTCTGACAACGTCAGCAAACACATCACAACTCGTGAACTCAGAGCTTTCAGAAACTTTACACTCACGAGGTCATGAATACCACAAGAGGGGGGCGTTCATATGGACTCTTCCTGTGAACGAGGCAAACACGACCCCATTTGAATGCACCGATAAATAACATCTCCCCCTATTCAGCAACTCCATGCTTTTTACCCTATTGCATCACAAGTTTGAGTTTCAGCACTCTAGTTTTTGGATTTTGAGTTGTTTACTGATATTTTTGGACTGTCTTACACCATAGGAACAACATGAAAATGGCCGTTGTTCAACTTTAAAGTTACTTGTGACGCCTGTCCCCCTCCTTCTATGACGAGTCGAAATGTGTGAAAAGCTCTTTTAACAAATGTAAAAGAATGATTATTTTATCAACCTTGGAAAGCTACAGCTCGCATGAGGCGTTGACAGTGAGCCATAGTGAAACAGTGTCATTAGGGTCCTGCATCTCACTTATTACGTAGCTACTTACTTAAAGTGGCAGTCCGTGAGATTTCAGTCCTGGCTGATTTAGAATACAATGTAATTGTGCTTAGAGTTAAGTAGTCTGGAGTCTTTTTGTAGAAAACTCTACTTCTATGTACGTGAGCTTAAAGAGTTGTGTGCATAATTCCACTTTTGTGTGTACACAACGAGAAAAACTGTTGGTGCCTTCAAATGGAGTCGTGTTTTCCGTGTCCACGACCTTATTTCACGACCTTATCGTGACCTTATTTCAGGCATCGAACTAGAAACCCATTAAAAAAAACAAACATTGATTTCCCGATGAGGGAACCAGAAGTGCTAAAAGACTAACTCATTTCTGCACCACTCTGTTCCTATAAAGGTCTTGTGGGAAATGGTGTTTGGCAAAGGCAGCTAAAAACAGGACTAATAAATAAACAATGACATTAAAGGGGAATGACGCCTATTTTCAAAATTCTAACATGTTATTCCTATGGTCTAAGACGGTCCAAAAAATAATGAACTCTCTCCTAGATCCAAAAGCTGTTTGAGTGCTAAGACTCAAACTTGTAACGTCATAGGTTATAAAGTGTGGAGCTGCTCCATAGACAGTGAATGGGAGACTGATTCTGTGGGCCAAGAGAATGTTTATCTTTTTTTATACCCAAAAGAGCTTTTCTCTATTGTAGTGTTGTCCGTTTTGAAACAGAAAACAGGATTTGACAGGAACTAAGAAGGAATTTAAGCAGGACTTCCTTCTCCATAAAAATGAATGAACATCACAACAATTCTGTGTCATATTATCTCAAATATTTGACTTTCTGCGCTGTTAACTAAAACATCTAAATGTTAAAATCGTTAAAACGATCACAGTAATGGCTGAGGTTTTTGCCAGCATGTAACCTCAGAGCACCCTGATGGTCTGCGTTCATCTGTTTCACTGTGTAGCTTTGAGTTGTTATCTAAAACACTTTTATGGACAAGATGTAAGAATGTATATGTTGCAAAATAATATTTCTGTCTTGAACTTTGTTAAGTTGATGGAAGGCATTGACATTTTGGATCTTGACACTCTAAGGAGGACAAAAGGGATAAGGTGGATTACCTAAAATAGGCTCAATAATATAGTTAATTTATTGATATTCCTGTCGTTATTAGCTGTAATATTTCATGTTAAATCAATGCACAGGAATGGATAGTTTGTTATATTTTCTTTGTTTCATTATTGTTTTTTGAGTGATTTTCTTCTCTCACCATCATCAGCATTAAATCAACACATGGTCTACTGTTGGTGGATGATGATTTTAAAAAAGATATTACCTCACATTTTGAGTGTTTTTGAGACGACGTGAAGCCCAGTTATTCCTAAAGTGTGATTGGCGAAGCCTGTAAAGCTTTCTATAATTCCCATTTTATTCCTGCATGATTGTTGTGGAATGTTCAAAAGTTGTGTAATAAATCGGAAAGTAAAACATTCTGCTGAAATATTGTCTTGACATGATTTTCATTTGCAAAAAACAAAAGAAAAACAACGTTTTACAAATTTGAAATCGGTCCACAGTTGTGTTATTGTTGGTGAAAATCCAGCAGAAAGTGGAAGTTACTTGACTGTCTTTATTAATCTCCCTGTGCGTTACCAAAATGTCTTGAAAAATGATTAATTAGTAAGGAATTAAGTAGGAGCAGGACAGTTTTTTGACACCCGGACAGTGAAATGAAGAATATAGATCAGAAAAGAGATTTGATGTCAATTATTTATTTATTTATTTGTACGATATTGAATATTGATTTTCATTACTGTATCCAGATAATTAGCATGAAAGTACATTCGCTTTCTTTCTTTTAAAAAATATGATTACATTTCAGAAGAACATCATTTTTCAGAAGGTACATTTAAAATGATACCAGTTTTGTGGTTCTCTTGATTAAAATAAAAGTTGTTATTGTAGAATATCATTACAACAGCAGCATTATCGTACTTTTAAGTAAACACTGTGTTATACAAATGATGAAGATATGGTACGACTAAAATTATTTTTAAAAGAAATAATATTACATTCATTCAGCAGATGCACAAAAGTCCAAATACATTTATACATTTTTAGATACATGACTGTTTAAATTATTTTGTACTGTAATTACCATTACCAATTATGTACCAAAAAGTGGGCTGTCAATTAATTTAAATATTTAAGCGTAATTAATTGCATGACTGTCCATAGTGAATTGCAAATGAATCATGTTTTTTATCTGTTCAAAATGTACCTTAAAGGGAGCATGACATGATTGGTGCCATTATGTGTTCTAGTTTCATATGATACCAGTAGCGTCACTCTAGCTTTAAAACAGCCTGTTACAACCTAAAATCTTAAAGCTGCGTTAATGCCTTAAAGAAATTAGTGGTGTGAAAATGATTTTATGTTAACCAAGTTATTGCATTAACTTTGACAGCCCTACAAAGAAGTAAACATTACTCTTTTTTAAGTTTATATTACATTCATTTTGCATATGGAATATTTTCCATGCACAGTATTTAATGAAAAAGTTTAGTAAATATAACAATCAAATTTCAACACACAATCTCTATGTTGCAAAAACGTTTTCACCATTTCATTGAATTTCTGTGACGAACTAGAGTCACATCTCAATCTTTAGCCCCACAGATTATTCTTTAAACTCCTGTCTACTTGAGCTCACACAGCTCAGCAGTGTCGCCAGCACTTCTTGGAAGCCAAAATCCTGGATAGAGAGGCTGAGTGAACGTGGTCTGGACTCTGTGGAGGAGAGTCATGGTTTCAGTGATGCTGTAGTAAGACAGAGTACCTTCCCTGTGATCCAGGTAAACTCCTATTCTGGAGGACTGAGGGCCTGAGATGGAAGTACTAATATTGTTGTGTCTGAATTTATAGCTACCACTGTAGCATTCAAATGACCAAGATTTGTCATTATTTCCAAATCCACATTCATCTCTGGAGCCTGTTCTGCCAATATCCTTGTATGCAACTGCTATATAAACAGTCCCGCTCAATTTCACCTCCCAGTAACAGCGTCCAGTCAGACCCTCTCTACTCAGGACCTGCCACCATTCACCAAATCTGTCTTGGTGATCTAAAAACAACTGTTTTACTGCCATCAATGTTGCTTTTCTGTCATTGTAACTCAGTGACAAACGGGTGTGTGCTGTATTTGGATCCAGTGTGATTTGACAAGAATATTTCATAAACTCAGCTCTGGTTCTGGGCTCTGCTTGTAAAATATCGGCAGAAGACACTGCCAGAGAGATCTTTCCCCACTCCTCACTCAGAACAGCCTGCAGTTTATCACCGACCTCTGTCACCACCGCTCTCACATCCTCAAAAGAGCACAGAAGACCGATATCAATGCTGGGTACGTCTTTAGATTTGCTCAGATGTGACTGCGGGGGGAAGTTGTCTAGGAAATGGAGGTGATCCTCTGTGTGTGAGAGCTGCTCCAGCTCAGTGTCTTTCCTCCGAAGCTCAGTGATCTCCTGCTGCAGCTTCTCCTCAAGCGCTTTAGTTCGACTCACTCGAGTTGTCTGCTGGGATCTGATCTGCTGCTTCATTTCAGAGCTTCTTTTCTCAATGAGATGGATCAAATCAGTAAAGATTTTCTCGCTGTCCCTCACAGCTTCATCAGCTGAAAGATTGATAGCCTCCACCCTCTGCTGAAGCACCTTGACGTCTTCCTCTCTGTCCCGGACTCTCTGTTGGATTTCTTGCCGACTCGCCCCGAGCTCCTTCTGCCTCTCAGCCCTCTCTGAAGCAGCGGAGACAGTGTCATGACCTTTATGATCATCCATGGAGCAGAGATAACAGATGCACTTCTGGTCAGTGCGGCAGAAAATCTTCATCACCTCATCATGACGGGAGCAGATGTTCTCCTGGAGCTTTAAAGTGGCCTCAACCAGCTTGTGTTTCTTTAATGGAGCTACATCGTAGTGAGGCTGGAGGTGCTGCTCACAGTAAGAGGCCATACACACCAGACAGGATTTGAGGGCTTTCAGCTTCATCCCAGAGCAGAAATCGCAGCCCACGTCTCCAGGTCCAGCAGAGGAATGATGGGGTGAAGCAGCTTGAAGTCCTGCTTTCTTCAATTCCTCCACTAACTCTACTAACATGGTACTTTTCACCAGGACAGGCCTTGGTGTGAAGCTCTGCCTGCACTGAGGGCAGCTGTGTGTCCTCTTCTCATGCTCCTCATCCCAGCAGTCTTTAATACAGCTCATGCAGTAGCTGTGCCCACAGGGAATAGTCACCGGATCCTTTAGAAGATCCAGACAGACTGAACAGCAGAGTTTGTCTCGATCCAGAATTACTTGCTGCGCCATTTCTCCTCTAGATGACAGTGAACGTCATTAAGTTTCACTTTCTGTTTCCAGATAAAAGCTGTGCTCATTTCCTCTGTGTTCATCCACTGATCTGCAGTGTATGCGCTTTCCAGCTCTTACATTTGATCACATGGGTGTTTGCACCCATCTGTAAACTGGCAGATCTGTGAAACGGGAGGGAACTGAACAGAACAGATGAGCAGGAGGAGCCTCGTCTAGCCAATAAATACAGTCTGGGTGTGGATTGTAAAAGTTGTGCTCCATTCCAGGAAGAGGAGCAGTTTGAGAGTTGCTGTGTGTCTTTAGTCCTCAGTTATAGTCTGCCTTTAACATTTAGTACTAAAGAATTAAATTGGAAGACTTGCAATGTAATATAGATAGATGAACTTTTATTAATCACCGAAGGGAAATTATCTAATATGTTACTACCACTACTGCTACCATGAGTACTAATAAGTTAACATTAAATTATACAAATTATGTTCATGGAGATACTAAAATGACTTTTTAAACTGTGTTACATTCAATTAGCAGATGCTCAAAAATCCAAATCCATTTATAGATTTTTCTTCATTTGTAATTTTTTTAAATACATAATTAAACTCATTTATATAATAACCAATTCCAATCCAAATCCTATGTGCACAGTTAGGAGTGGTATATTACCACTACATAGTGAAACGTGAAGTCCACAGACTCAATATTGTGAATTAAATGAGGTTGAGGACAAAATTCATTTTATTTTATTTTGTCCTTTACATCATGATTTATAATGAATATATTTTCAAAAAGTTCACATTCCTGGTTTAGATTTGATAGGTATGAAGACTGGAGCCTTTATTGAATATATTAATTAATAATGTTATGTTAATAATGTTTTTGTATTTTCTGAACATCTTTCTAAAGGAGAACATATAGTAACATATAACAAATTCCTAAGACTTGTATGCCTTTTCTGTCATGATTGCATTTGTGCATGTGTCTTCTACTTTTATAGCTATGACTGTTTATTTGTTATATTTCCATTGTGGGATATATCCTGGAGCATTATTTGTGGGATGTTCATGTTCATGCTTATGTTTGGATGATTTTGGTGTATTGTGCTGTTAGATGATGGTGGGTTAACATGCAGAAAGGTTTGATTTGTTGTTACTTAAAGTATCTGAGTAACCCCATAATGGATGGATTATGCAAATGACCAGACAAAAATAAATGATTCCTTCATTCATTCATGTGATTTTAAGTGAACTTTACTCATATAGCATTTTATCTCAATGGGACTTCCTGGTAAAACAAATAATAAAGATAAAATAAAGGTAAAATATAATAAAGAGAGACATTAAAATCAAAAAAGTCTCTGTCATTAAAATGCAAGTACATTAAAATGAATTGTACCATAAAACCCATTCAAATTTTTCATTACAAAAAATAATAAAAATATATATTTTACAGCATATATATATATTATATAAAATAAATTAATAATACAACAAATATAATGTAAGGAAAACATAAATAAAAAACAATATTACAAAAAATCAATAAATAAATACACAATCAGTTAAACAGTTGTAATAAATTCAAAATGTCTACATGTTCTAATTGATCTAATATCTAGCTAATCTAATTTAAAATAAAGTTTTCAATCAAAGTCAAATATGTTTTAAAATCAGTGTCATTCAAAGTATAAAAGGAGGTTATTCCTTAAAGCCATATAATTTTAGTAGGTAAAGGTAATACAAAACCGGAAGCATGACCGGAAGCCGTCTTATTTAATACCCGGAAGCAGAAGTCGGAGGTGTAACATTTGTTTTCTTCCGCCACAGCTCGAAACATTCTTTCCTACATACCGAAAAACAGCACCTCACATCGTATCAACCATCGATACGTGGTGATAACAGTTCATAATTGCAACATGACGGGGATTTCTATTAAACTTCACATCTCATATGTTATATTATTTACGTTATATCATTCGGATTTTTTTAGTTTTTTGGCTGTGACCGCACAAGGTAAGGGACTGATAGCCTAAACAGTGGCAGCAAAACACTGCGAACTGACAGTTAACGCTGACCAACAGCTAACTGGATATCACACTGCTAATTGCATTGTATGTGAAGAAGCTAGCTCGTAGTTTCAATGTTGTGTTCACGTTTTAACAATATGTCAAACGAAGCTCCAAAAAGTGGGTGTTATCATAAATTGTTGGAGACGTTGTAACGTTGCACTCCTAATCAGACGTTTATACACACATGGCAATTATATAGGGTGTAGGATTTTAGTTGAAAGGCGAGTGATGCACTCGTGGTAAATAACATAATCACTAAATTAAAACATATTTGTAAGGAAAAACAATAAGTTAGTGATGACATGTTTATTGGACAGGACCTAGCTAGACCTAATTCAACCTTACTTAGATCATAATAACACATCGTAAACAATAGAAACTGAACAGGATAGCCTTCATGGATTTATTACAAGGCTTTTGTATTAGACTATTAGTTTTAGCTAGATTTACCTTCTATTAACTGGCAACTGAATGTACATAATGTTCAGACTGATTTACCTTTTAATTTCACTTAATTTCAATGACTGAACACATTTGAGATATAGTTTGTGATTTAGAGATCTAGACCTGTTCAGTGCACCTTCCTTTAGACCCAGTCAGTGAATTTTCATGGGAGGTAGCAATCAGCTTTTGGCAACAAAAAGTAGAGGTTTTATTAGAAATATGAGATCATCATATTTTAATGCCCCTGGCAGTTTTCTGAAGATTATCTCAAATGACAGCACTGAGAGAAATGCCGTCTTTACTGAGCTAAATGTTTTTTCAGAGAGTGATGAGTCACTGGAGCTCAGGCTGTCAGAGGATGTAGTCTCTGACTTGGAAAACAGCCCCAAGTTTGTGGAGTCAGAAGACCCGGACTCTCTACCGAAGAGACAGTTCAAGACAGCTGAGATCGCAGATGCTGTGATGGGAACCGAAGCCCCCATCGACCCATCTGATATTGAGTCCCTGTTCCCCAAAAATGTGAAAGACTTCCAGTCAGGCTTCTCCCCGCCTTGTGACGAGAACAGTGCCCAGTGTGGTTCCCCTGCTCTGGCTGCTAAAGGAGACTCACTGGAGGAGAAGAGTGACGAATCTTTACAGCAGGTAACTCAATGGGAGCACTATAACACGAATAGGAGTTGTTGTAAATTGCAGCTTAGAGAGTAGGGTGAGATATGAACTACTGAAAACTAATGAAGTTTGGTGTGTGGAGCTGCGAAAGTGGCAGCAGATGATGATGAATTGCCAAATAAATTGTAAACAGTAAAAAAAAGATAGGAGAGGACCTATATCTCCAAATTGCAATATTGGTTGTATAAATAATAAAAATAAAGTTTAAATAAAATAAAGAAATATTATTTTCTACATGTATTTGCTATTATTTGTCTTTATTTATGCTTCAGAAGCTAAAATCATGCAGAACAACTACTTTAAAGGATAACTTTGGTACTGTTTAACATGGACCCTATTTAAAATCTATTATCCATGTCTTTGTGTCTGAGTGACTAATGGAGCAACAATTTCTGTAGCTAGTCCAGTATTGAGGGAGAGTGCTGTAGACGGCAGCTGCTCACAGGCTGCAATATGATGCTATTTTGGTAAGCTGGCATTGTCATTTATGTCCACCAAAAGTGCTTGTTTTTGCCATGACAGGCTCTGATTGTTATTATAAGTGTCTGACATTATGGAGAGTCTCGCTCAAGGCGCAATCTGGCGAGGCAACATCTTGCTGGAAGACAACCATGGAGTAGTGGAATACATCCATGGTGGAAAGGCGAGTTCATTGTGTTGGAGTAAAGAAAGCATAGCTTAGTGTTATCTAAAAGATTTACGATGTCATGACTGAATATTTAGATGATTTCAACAACGAGGATGAGGTCTTTGAATTTGATGGCCGCCAGTATTTATTTGAGTATACGGATATTCAGATTTCAGAAGACTGCTCCTTCAGCAGGACTTGGACACAATAACAAACAGACTGGATCAAGTGAAAGGTAAGAAAACTATTTCATTTCCCTGTAGGATCATTTCCATAATGTTGTCAGACACTCAAAATAACAATCCGAGCATGTCAGTAGCAAAAACAAGCACTTTTAGTGGATAATGTTACATTGAGGCTGCTAACTTGCCCTCTCAGCTCGTTTCATGGCTGCCGGTTGCAGTGTTCTCCGTCAATACTGGACAAATTTCGGAAAGTGTTGTCCCCATTAGTCACTTTGACATAAAAACATGGGAAAATATGGTCTAGGTTGAAAAAGTTACTCTTTAGATTTGGTTTAGATTACAGCTAAACTGATTAGTCAACTAATTGATTAGTTGAGCAACAGAAAATGTATATGCACTACTTTATTGATAATTGATTAATAATTTAAGTTTTTTTTGAAGCACAAACACAAATCATTCTTTGGTTACAGCTTCCTTTTATATGATAGTAACTTTAATATCTTTGCATCTTTGACCTCTGGTTTGGCAAAAAAAAAAGACAATTGAAGATGTCAACATGGCCATTGAATTAAACCAAACAACTAATCAATGAACTGAAAAAATAATTGGTAGATTAATCAGTAAAGGAAATAAGTTAGCTGTAGTAGCTATATCCCTAGTTTAGTTATATTTTCTGTCATTCTGAAGCCTGGTTGTATAGAAGCATGTAATGAGTGCAGTAGTAGTAGCAGCAGTAGTGCAGAAGTTGACTTTCTTTCTGGATGTTCAACACTAGATCATTCTTGACGTAGTGGGTGCAGACATCACGCCAGCTGAGGAGCAGAACACCACAGAGGCCGCCAAGACGGTCAAGGTGAACTGTGATAAGAGGAACATCACAGGAGCGGGCACTTACACTGTGCAGGTCCTCAACGCTTCTCAGGTATTCATGCTGCCCGCTGAGGCTGAAGAGTACCATCAGCACTCTGAACATCTGAATCTGTTTCCTGAATGTGTTTGTACAGTTAACTTCAGACAAATTTGCGTTTAAGACATTGAAATTGGCCATCATTTTCCATATTTTTTTTCCAGTTGTGCATTTTTGTGTAATTTTGCTTCGAGCTCATCGCGAATGAGCCTGTATGTGACATAAGATGGGAGCCAAATCTGAATAGCTTGTTGATTCACATGTTTTCTGATCTAGGCAGCCCACAAAAAAACGGACTGGGTTGTCTTATTTCACAATTTGTGGGTTGGTAGTTACTCCTGTGAGTGAGTTTTTCATGATATGTCCCCTTTAAGTTTAAGTCATTGTTGTTCCAGGGTTTGTTTAACTTACCTTTATGTTTGTGTTTTATTTCAGCTTTCAGTTGCTTATTGTCAGACCTGCAATAAGAGCGCAACACAAGTTTTAGTCTAGACTTTACAAAAGATGTGATTTGACTATGCTGATAATTTCCATGTAACACAGTCAGCCAGTTTGTTTGTATTCCTCAAATAGGATACAAAAGGAGAAGGATCCATCTCTCACTCTGTGTCTTTGTTTGTCCCCTCTCTCAGGACCTGATGGAGTTTCTGAATGCTAACAGCACTGAGTGCTCTGTGGTGCTGTTCTTCACCGCCTGGTGCCAGTTCTCAGCCAACCTGGCTCCTCACTTCAATGCCCTGCCCCGAGTCTTTCCCAGCATGCACTTCCTGGCACTGGATGCCTCGCAGCACAGCAGGTGAATGGTCATGACATCTGGTATTAATGTATGTTCTCAAATTTAAAAAAGTGATGACGACCAGATCACAGTTTATTAAATAAAGTGAAAACAAAGATGCAATACAAAGAACTTTGTTTTGATGCATTACAGCACCCTCAGTCCCGCCTCCATCCCCCATGTCATGCGTCGGCTCATCCAGATTTTCTTTACATAGTTTTTGTGTTCATACAGCTTATGAGGCATGGCACTACGCCATTATGAATCTCCATTATGATCTCCCAGAGAACCTGATATGAAAATGGCAGAGAAGAGTACCGGCAGCTTGTGAGAAGTGCCGGTGTCTCAAGAAAAAGTCACGATACACCCCCAAGAATGAAATGCAGAAGTGTCGGTACTGAGTATCCGCCCACTTCCAACAGTGGAGGTGTGTTTGTAATTCTGTCCCCCCTCGTGCATGTAAATATATGTGAAAATCACAACACCCTTGAATATAATGCAGATGAAACAGTGTTAAAACTAACGACACCCTCAAAAACACTCTTTTGTCTCAAAACTGAAAACTAAACATAAGATTTATTCAGGACATTTTTTCTTTTTTGCTAAGATCGATTATTTTGTATTAAAGCTGCGAAATCGATTGAAATATTTAATCAAGATTAATTGCATGATTGTCCATACGATTAATCGGAAATTAATCACACTTGGCCCGGCAGGCAACAACAGCTGCCAGTGTGTCAGTGTGCTGACTTGACTATGACTTGCCCCAAACTGCATGTGATTATCATAAAGTGGGCATATCTATAAAGGGGAGACTTGTGGGTACCCATAGAACCCTCTTTCATTCACATATCTGGAGGTCAGAGGTCAGGGGACCCTTTGAAAATGGCAGTGATAGTTTTTATGTAAGTTTGGAACTAGTATGGCAAGCTACTATGTCATGCTTGGTACCAATGGATTTCTTATGTTAAGTTATGTTATTGCAATAAAGAAATTAGTGGCATTAAAATGGATTTACATTTACACGTTATTATTGTGTTAGCTTTGACAGTTTTATTCTGTATACCAGACCAGATCAGCAACTCAGGTGAACATCTAAAACTGAATCGTCATTTGTCATTCTTGTGTCTTGTCCATCTCCGTCTTCCAACAGCCTCTCCACGAGGTTTGGGACTGTGGCAGTGCCCAACATCTTGCTCTTCCAGGGGGCCAAACCCATGGCTCGCTTCAACCACACCGACAGAACGCTGGAGACGCTCACCGCCTTCATCGCCAACCAGACAGGTACAAACTGAGCAGAAAGAGCCTGAAATGATGCAGGTTTCAGGTTTAAAGGCAGGGTTGGTAAAGATTTTAGACCCATTTTTTTGTTTTGTTATTTGAAATTCTCATTACATTCTGACAGCAATCAATAAATCAAATGTTCTGACAAAAAAAAAAAAAAAAAACAGTGAGTCCTAAAAAAAAGCCATGTTTCACATTCATTGTGATATGTTTATTTTTGTAATGATAATAGTGGGAGTGACTTTGCAGGGAGTCCTAAAGCAACGGATGGTCAGTGTTGCTGACGTTGTGACTTTCTCTCTAAATTTAGGGACTTTTGGAGCTACTGCTATGAGCTACTTTCATTGGAAAAGAGTTGGAAACACTGGGCTTTAAAAATCTGCTGTGCTGTTGCTAGTTTATCAAGATCACCGACCAAGCCTTTTAAGACAAGCAAGTTCAGCTTTCTCTGGATAGAGTGCTTTCACCTCTTGTCACTTAATGGAGTTACAGTGATAATTTTGATAGTAAGGTAAAAACACGTTTCATCAGTTATGGGTTAAGATGTTCCTCTGTGCACTTGCATTGGTTCTGTTGTTGGAAAACACCATTTCTCAGTCATTTTAAACATTTTATAGGTGCTGAATAAATAAATAAAGAGCAGGAAGCTCCTTGAGGGTCAGATGTCATTCAAATTGAAGTCGCTATTTAATTTGTAATTTTTGTGAAGGTTGACTTTGGTACTGCACCACCTTTTGCTGCTACGGCTGAATTACTTGCACTCTCTCCACCTCCCTACACTCGTGTTTTAAGTTTAATTAATTAAAAAAGAGACAAAACACACAATAAACAAAGGTAAAGATGAAATTAACTGATTGTATTTTTTTTAATTTTCTGTAGATATTTAAAAAATATTGTTATTGTGAGTTCTGTGGTGGTCTACAGTGGTGCAGTGGTTCGCACTGTCGCCTCACAGAAGGTTCGAATCCGGCTTGGGCCCCTTCTTTGTGGAGTTTACATGTTCTCTCCGTGTCAGCGTGGGTTTTCTCCGGGGTCTCCGGCTTCCTCCCACAGTCCAAAGACATGCAGGTTAACTGATGACTCTAAAGTGCCTGTAGGTGTGAATGTGTGTGAATGGTTGTCTGACTCTATGTGCCCTGTGATGGACTGGCGACATGTCCAGGGTGTACCACACCTTCGCCTAGTGCCAGCTGGGCTCGGCTCCAAATCCCTAACAGCCTAATGGTGTAGTGAAAATCTGGTATCATGACAGCCCTACTTTCAGCTAGTAAAACTTTAACTGTATTCCATCACTGCTCATTCAGCCTGTTGTATTTTCTGAACTGTTTATGTGCTCCAGGGTTTGAAGTCGGCCCAGACAAAAACGTGACGGATACAGACCGCCTCGGCCCCCTCCCCAGCGTCCCGGTGAAGAGCATCGACTGGCTGCTGGTCTTCTCGGTCCTCTTCATTACAGGCTTCACTACGTACGCCATCCTACGAACAGACAGCATCCGCTGGCTCATACCGGGACAGGAGCACGAGCATCAGGACTGAAAACACACAGGCTGCAGGTCACTGGATTATATGATAAACGATTTAGCTTGAATTAAAATTAACTATTGCTAATTTGCTTATGTTTCAAGTGAGCAAAATAAATGTATGTGAGCCGTTGTAATTTATAATAAAGGATGTAATGATTTGTAGCTGTTACCATTTCAGGGTTTTAGCCAGGCTTGTGTTTCTGTGTAGTTCTCTTCTATGCTTTTTATTAGATGTATCTATCCATCCATCCATCCATCCATCTGATATTTTCTTTCAGCCATAATCCTAAGTACAATGTGCCCAAAAAAAGCTATGACTTTAATATGGAGAGATGGAAGCAGGATCACAAAAAGCAAAAGCCGCAGAGAGGTGTAGTCCACTAATTAGAAAACAAAAACAAAACTAAAATTTATCCACCTTTTTAAGATGATAGAAATGGTATACTTTAAATTATATAAACACTTTTTTCAGTGAGAATATACAGTATACATTAAAGGTCTTATTGATAACATTGGCATGTAGACATTTTTTTTAAATAATACATTTACAGAACCTTAAATTAAAGAGAACCTTGAATTAAAGTGTTTCCATAAATTGCAAATTAGTGATTTGAAAATTTTGGCAGGTCCAAAATGAATGTTTTGTTTATCTCTGCATACCCACTTCCACTCTATTTGCATGTTCGCGTGGAGGGTCCGCCATATTAAGCGCCATCCTAAATCAAGTACTGGAGAGTGGAAGTGGTTTATAAAACACTCCAACAACAATCCTGCAGCGATGCAAACTTAACCAGCTGACCTTACCGATGACGTGATCGCTGTTTTGTGTTCGTCGTGGAACATGATCCAGTGTCAGTTGGACATTGGACTACCAGTGAAACATTTACCTGTAAACTGCTCAAACTAAGACAGACATTTAATTTATTCTTTTTTATTACCATACAGACATTATTAACAGTAAATATACTCTATCTGTCTAGTCTACAAAATAATAATAATATTCATTTGACTGTAAAGTGTTGTATATTTATACATACTGTATATACAGTATATATCTATGTGTGTATATGTATATAAATACTGTATAAAACCCCATAATTTAGGATATATTCATCTGTGCAATAATGATATAACAGTGCAATTACTTTGGCATTAACACTGCATTTATTCATACATTACACTTAAGCAGCTATTCTTATTTATTTAAACTATTCTTGCATTTTTACATACACAATATATGTATTTAAATAAATCTTTATATATATATAGCTAGATAAATGGCCTGGCAACAACCTGTTGTGAAGTATATGCAATAGAGTGGGGGAGGGAGAATGCAACATTTAGTGGGTGAATGTTACCAATGTTATCAATAGCACCTTTAATATGCTACTGGAAATATAATCTATATACAGTACGTCTATTTTGTATAAATTTCATCACAAATTGAAGAATGTGTTTTGCAGATTCTCTGTTTGAAACACACTTGCAGTTGTCACTTTGGCATAACCAGACTCCCATGGAAAAATGTGGGATTTTAATCAGGCAGTACACTGAACAGCTATGGTCAGTGGGTTACTAAGTCACGGGTGAAGTGTGAGAGGACGGAGGACACGCAGAGAGCCGGAGAGGCGATAGAGGAGAGGCGTAAAGGCTGACAAAGTGCTGGTTATGTCCGGGTTAATATTTAGCCTGAGGACGAGCAGCTCATGGCCCTGCAACCGTGTGTTCAGGCTGAGCAGTCTGCTGCTGCCTCGGCTCTCCAAGCACCAGTCGTCTAAAATGGTGAGTTCTGCAGTGACAGTCAGTTTTTTAGCATCATTAGCACGTATAAGCATCTTATCTACGTATTCCACAAGAAACTGGATTTATGTACTTTATAATAATCTCATGAGACAAGCAAAAACTGGATACTGAGGTAGCCAGCTGGATAGCCGCATTAAAGACGCGCCAAACTCTATTTGAAACGGTCCGATTTAAAAGTTTACACGCATACCTGTAAGAGTAACTATCATTTTAAGCAACAAGTAAGGTATTTTTTACTTGCTTCATAGCTTTTTTCCAATTCGGCGTAAATATTTTGTTGGATATAACTCACCAGACAATATTAACTTGAAATATAAGCTGTAGGAGTTCAGTCCGGTAGCCGATTGGTCTGATACACCATTTCATTTCCGCGATGTCTATGAATATTCGACATTAAGCTCTGATATGTTGTGATTTAGGTGCCGAAGTGAGGACAGGGTTGTAAACAAGTCACACAAGATATCTAGTCTTACTGTTGTGAGTGTTATTAGCGAACAAGCAAACCGATGTTAAATATACTCTGAATTGTTAATGAAGTTTGGTGTGTTTGTGTGTGTTTTAATGCACAGATGAAGAGTTCACTCTCAGTAATTACACAGTTAAACATAAATATCGCAGAAATGAATACAGCTTGTGGCCATTGCTTGTTTGGTTCATAATTAGGGTAGTTACCATCTTATTTTCGGTGCTTGGCTGCCACCTTTAGGACGCATCTGAACATAATAATGAAGCAAACTTTACTTATAACCTGTGTTTTTCCAGTAAAGGTCTTAGAAACATGCACCAAAAACCACAGATAATAATGTAATTTATTGGTTAAAATGTCACTTTACAGATGCGATATTGTTAAATAATAGCATTATTTCCCAGGACAGGAACAACAAGATTTTGTTGAGCACATTGTTTTTTTTAGAAGAAGAAGAAGAAGAAGAAGATCAACCTTTATTAGTCCCAGTAGGGAAATTCAATTTACACTCTGTTGTTAACACACACATGCACATACAGGACCCATATACATGCAACAATGGAGAGATGTCAGAGTGAGGGGGCTGCTCCTGACAAGCGCCCCGAGCAGTTGGGGGTTTGGTGCCTTGCTCAGGGGCACCTCGGCAGTGCCCAAGAGGTAAACTGGCACCTCTCCAGCTACCAGTTCACACTCAGTTCTTGGTCCATGTCGGGTCTTGAACCGGTGAGCCGCCGGTTCCCAAGCCAACTCCCTACAGACTGAGCTACTGCCGCCCCCAAAATTAAAAAAAAAATTAAAAAATTTATGTTGTGTGTGTGTGTTTGTGTCCAGTCGTCAGACTCCCACTGGCTCTCCCCTGCAGACCGGGACCAGCAGGTGATGGACCTCAGGGCCACAGGATGGGGGGAGGTAGAGGATCGCGATGCCATCTTCAAGGAGCTTCACTTTAAAACCTTTAATCAGGTGTGTGTTGATGTACTGACATGTTCGAGTCAGTGTTAGTTTCTATAAAGTGAGTATTTGGCCACTTAAGGTTCAGACTTGGGTTTAAGGTTATTACATTAAGGCAGGGGTCATCGTTCACTATGAAACATAGTGTGTAGCAGCAGGTCACCATTTCAAATAGAAGCTGCGTCGATGTGATTCACCTGATTCATAGAAATAAAAGGAAAACACCAATGAGTTCAAACAGAATTGCACAACCAGTAAGGCTGATTTTAGTGTCTGTTAGGGCTGCACAATTAATTGAAATTTTATTGTACCAGGGGACTCCTTACATTTTCTAGTTTCATGTGATGCCAGTATCTTCACTCTGAAAAACAGAGCCCACCATAACGTCAGAAAAATTGATTGCGTTAAAGAAATTAGTGGCGTTAAAATGAATTTGCATTAATGTGTTATTGTAGCCTAAAGAAGCCTTTTTGTTTCTGTTCAACATGTAATGTTTCACTCACTTTTATGAGTTAAAACTTCTTGCTTTTAAGTAGAGGTCGACCGATGTGGGTTTTTTATGGCCGATGCCGGTGTTGATTTATTGGAGAATCAGGATAGCCGATGGCCGATATATGATGCCGATTTTTTTGGTGGGGGGCCGATATGTTTGGCTGATTTTCTTTTTTATCCCCCATCTGATTAAACATAACAGTTAATAATAACAATTGATACACAAAATGTCTCAACTTCAGTAAACATTTATTGAACAACACCTATGGTCTGTCTCTCCAATCTACATTTGGTGTCTGCACTGCAGTGCACTTATATATTTTAAATGAAAATAATGTATAATCTAAATATTGAATACATGAAGCAGGTAATCAAAAAAACGAAACTTTGTCAAATAAAGTTTTGGATGAAAAAAATAAAGTTGTTGTGCATTTATGCACCTGCTTGATAATCAGCTTAATATGCTCAGACATCAGGCGATGCCGATTAAGAAAAAAATTGTCAATTAATCGGCCGACTTATTAATCGGTTGATCTCTACTTTTAAGTTTTACTTTCACTTTTAGAACATAGTAAGTGTAGCAGGCCCCTAATGACCCACATCTATGGTGCTTATAGCGACCAGTGACGCCTATTTAATAGTCTAATAACAGTAGTATGTTTTTGTTGTGAAAAGGATTTTCAACTTTTTTCAGGTCTGCCTCTTCTGTGTAATAGTTAGCACGGCAAACAACTTAATTTAATGTTCTTGTTGTACCAGACAGGTGCGGCTTATGACAACACAGGAAATTTGCCACAGAAAAAATATTACTCGCAATTTCCAGTGACAGCCTAAATAATGTCACACTCATTGTGACCTATATGGCGTCTCTACTACTTCTAGGTGTAAAAAAGAAACACTAAAAGTTTTCTTGGCAGAGCAGTGGTAGCCAGCTTGCCTCTGCCCTATATTGGGCGAAGTAAACTGCAGCATCTCAAGGCCACTTAGCGGACTTCCTCTAATCCTGTCGTTAGTTGTTTTAGCCCCTAAAATAGTCTGTTTTTACACTTCCCCGTGTTTGAAGTCGGGGGGCGAGCGCTGACCTCCCCCGTCTGCTCCTCCTGGCTCTAAAGCCTCTCCTCTTACCCCGACACGTCAGGCTGCATTACCCTGAGACACGCCAGGCGGCCAGTTGGCAGCAATTGGGGTTTCGATCAGAATGATTTCTTTCACAAACAATCAAATTGGTTAAAATGTTTCATCTGGTTCACAAACCACTAACAACCCCATCATTCCTTCTGGTAGATGTGCATTGCAGTTTTTTTTTTTTTTTTTTTTTCTTGCTCGTTGCCACCCCCGTCTCCGTCTTTGTCTGTCTCTCATTCCCTTTCTGTGCCCCATGTTATTGGGGAATGAGCTCATGTTGTTCCAATTTTACATGCTGGCAACTCTCTCCGTCTTGTCTTTCTTTTTCACTCTTCTTTTATTCTCTCTCCAGCCACCCCTCCGCTTCTCTGATGCATTTTCACAAACTCTCTAGCTCGTTTTTCATGGCTCTCCTTAAAGGGCTTTTTACCAGAGAGGGAATGGAGATGAGGAGCGACACGCTGGCTGATTTCCATCCACCACTTATCTGCGAGTGATGGGCTTGAGGAAATCAGATCCCCAAGAGTTTATAATGAGAATAACAAATCCCCTCTCTGTCAGTTGAAGCACTTCCTCTTGTGGTCTGTAGGCGGTGGTAGAGCCGTATGTATGACTATAAATCCAGCAGCCTGTTGATGTAGAGCTGAATACATGAGCCACTCAAAAAGAACATGACAGCTGGATTTTTAACTTTATTTTTCTTTGATTACAGCAAGTGGAAAGTGTTATGATTCTGTTGCAGCTGAGTAATTTAACTGCGGCATGCGGGTAAACTGCGTTGATAGTGGCAGAAGTCTGAGACGTAACTGTGAGTTATTTTCCTCATCAGTCCCAGTGACGTTTAATCAAGTTTGAGAGGTGAAATCCTCCGTCTGGAGCCGCTTTGGTCAGTGAGAATCCCTGCAATCATATGTGGAAACATCTCTGTGTGTCTTTAATACTGTAAATTTAGGTTGGAGTTGTGCTTGTTTTTAAGTTGCAGTCACTGATCTTGTTTACGCGTCAAGCTTTATATGTTGTGTATGTTTACAGATGACCATCTGCTTTCCGTTTCGGCGGATGAAGTGGAAACATTCATGCGACACAAGTGAAATGGGTAGCCTTATAAGATGCAGTTTGTGTAGGAGAGGTGAGCTGCTGTGCATGCTCAACTGTTGTGTTACGTTAGCCGAAGTTGACAACAGTGGCATTCCATCTCTCCCCACAAATACTCAGTATATTCATGCAGCGATGGAGGGGAAAAAAAATCCCTCAAAAGCTGCATTTGGGATGGAAAAATTGCTGGTTATAATCTGGAATCTCTCCTGCAAAGTGAACAAGCCCCTCCTTTAACTATAGAGAAACTTTTTACCAGGTACATGTCGCTCAGCAGTTTTTATTTATGGGTTAACCAGGCAGATGAGGGGGTCCACCAGAGAAGAGCTCATCTAGTTTTCCAGACATTCATTGGTGATTTATTTTTAGTTTTTTAGTTTAGCTGACTTTATTAGTCTGTCCTCAGGCTGGGCAATATGACAATATATATCATCAAAATGATTTAAAAATGTATATTGTACTGTGCTAGGGATGTTGATAGTTGACTAATGATAACCAACATTAAGCATTTTAACCAATTTAATGCTATAAGTTAAAGGGATAAAAGAACTATTAATCATTCATTAAAAAGCTGAGAAAAATGCAGAGGAGCGCTTTGTCACGTTAAGGTGAAAAGCTGGTCGACCTTAAAAGAGAGTCGGTGCAGATACAGGAAGTTGGCTCTGGACTTCAGCTGAGGAGTTGTAGCTTGTACCCTCGTAGCATTTATTCACCGACAAATTAACTCTGCACACACTGTCTGCTACAGCTACGTTCACAGCTATAACGCTACCAACAAACCCACACTCACTGTCGCCACACACGGTCCGTCGGAAACTCACTGAAGTTACGCTACAGCGGGCACAAAACCACCGGCAACGCTAGCATCTAGCAGCTGCTAAAGTAGCACAAACACACACCCTGTTTATTGGACAATCGCTATTGTTAATCCTGGCAGACACACAGCTGACAACATGCTACATTAAACTAAATGTCTGGTGGAGACTTTTACTGGGAAAGTGACTACATGTTTACAACACCACACGCAGCACCGTGGCTGCTACAGTAACTCTCCTGACAGTGAACTGGAGACAGTGGTTAACGAGGGCTGTTATTGGTTAACGAGGGTTGGTTATTGGTTAAGAAGATTTTTGAAAATTATCATCCCTATACTGTACATATTTTTCTGTATCGTTTCTATCGTGATATACTGTAGGCTAGGCAGTGTTGCCAGACTGGACCGGTTTCTGCCCAGTTCCATTAAGTCGAGCTGGGAAAAATAGCACTGGGCCGGCAGATGAAATTTGGACTGCTTTGTCAACTTTTGGTGACGTTTAGAAAATATTGTGAAGATAATCTGGTCAAAAACATAGATACAAAATTCAGTAAACTTCACTGCATCAACTCACTCATATTATTGGCTCATTTAATTTGAGAAATATTTTGTTGACATGAGTTGTATTCAATCGTTCAGTCGCCGTATCCTTTTCGTCTAACATTTTATCTTTGATTATTGGATGAAGATATGAAACTTTTTACTATTTTTTTACTTTTTAATATTCCCCATGTAATGATTTTTTGGCTAAATAGAATATAAGGTGTTAAATGTTGGGTATTTGGCTGTTGTTCAGACATAACAACCACTTTAAAAACATCACAAATTGTCATGGTTGTTCACTATTTTCTGACATTTTAAAGACTAAATGATTCATCCATTAAATGACCAATTTATCAACAGATTAATAGATAATGAAACTGTAGTTTTGTCTGTTTTCATCAACTGAGCTCATCTAGATAATTAAGGTGTGATAGCGTAAATCGGCAAGTTTAAATATGCAGTAAGGGATCGCCGTAATGGAACAGCCTCTACCAAAGAGTTAGAAACAAACAACAATATTAAATGTTGGCCTCATGTACGTACAAATTGTCAAATTATCAATCATGAAAGGAATTTTGTGTAAAAAGGGATGCAAGTCAAGTTTTTATAGGATGTATTAACCAATATAATGCATTATATTGTTACATTCTTAGTAAATATTTGCAGTATTCACTCAGTAGTTTCCTCATATAGGGGTTATATTGCTGCATTAACCTCTCAGTAACTTCTGTATATATTATCTATGTATAAGTTGAAAAGCTGTATATGGAAAATGAGTTTGAAAAGGTCACCAATGAGGGCTCCACATATTTAAAAGACGCTGAGGGAGCTGTGTTCATCGGCCTCATAATGAGCACATAAATGTCACAGACTGATGCAGTAAAACTCCACAAAGCTGCTTTAGAAACTGATTTGAGGTCATATTAGAAAGCTACTCCACGTTAAAAGCTTTGCTGACATTTGCAGTCACATTCGTGCAAGAAAGAATGCAACAAAAGCTGAAAAGATATGTATACTTAAAGTTTGTGTCATATAAATATGACACAAACTTTGAGACAAACAACACGGCAAACTTGTGGTTAACCACAGACGATAACCGCATTACAAGCACCGGAAAAAGCTGCAGCGTCCACACAGCTTCTGGACTTAAGGTCCAATTTTGAGACTGAGGGGAGCCGTGCTGTGTCCCGACAGCTCCCTCCGCTGCGCTCTCGGAGGCTGATCCCCCTTTTTATATTCAGTCGGGGGCTCCCTCTCCGCCAAATCTCCTTCAAGCCTCTGCCTCTCGTTACGGGCCTTGCTCTGCTTGTGTTGAATAAGTTGTCCTACAACTAAAACTGAGCCCCTGGGTAAACCAGACTCCCAGAGCCATCCCCCTCTTCCTCCACACACACACACACACACACACACACACACACACACCCGAACATACACTTTACAAACTGGCAATTCAATTTCACTATTAAACTCTTTATTTCTGTTTGTTGATTGACTAAAAATTACAAATTATGTTAAACATTTTCTACATTAGCGTGACATTCTTTGACTCATTATTATAAAATGAATAATTTTGAATATAAATGGAATTAGTATTTGAAAAATATAGTATGTAAGAGTGCTGCAGTACTGCTGAGTGCTGCAGGAATGGATTTTTAGTTAGATGTCTATGGTTCACACAAGCTGAAGAAATTTAAACATTTTGTTCTACAACATAAAATACATCAATAAATACCCCACACGTGAATTTTGAAGCTTTTAAATGTTTATGTTTTTAAAAAAGACGATCAGTAACAAATGAGACTACTAAACGTCATCACGCCGACTCCACCGCCTTAGTAGCCTCGTTTATGCTCACGTTCACACAACTGTGCTGTAGTTTGTTTATAGACTATTAGCTTTTTACTTTAGGCATTTGCAGTCCCACCTCAGAAATCATAAGAGGTGTTCATTTGTGAGGATTATTTTGCTGAGTAAAACATGTAGGTATCATAAACCTTTGTTTGCCGCAGAGTTTATTTTCTGCAATAATCCAAAACCCCAATGGAAAACTCCCATTGGCTTGTTGCCGAGGGAACCGGGGCGTCGCTAACGTCCTGGTTGGCCTACAAACATACGTCATCCCCGCACCACTTCATTGGAAATAATCAGCCTTAACTCAATTAATTGTTCAATTAAAGTTTTTGTGCGTTGTTCCCAGAGTTTCTTATGGGATGGGTGTGGGGTGTGTTGAGTCTGTTTTTAAAGAGTTGCTAACCCTCAAAGAGTTTAATCAGTTTTAGTGTCATAAATAAACAGTTTCAGCGGCTTTTCCACCCTGACAAATATCAAATTCTGCTGGAAACACTGAAGATTGGTAATTTTGTGGCATGAAAATGTCTAAAATTGTTGACATTAAATAATCAGCTTTTAAAACTCCATATCCAAACCCTAGTATTTACACATGCATGCATACGCAATCACCCTACACAAGCGCTCGCACTGTATCCCTTACTCTCAGCGAGAGGCCGGTTAATCGGCTCAGCGGTGTACAGTTCCCACCTCCGTCTCCAAAATGGAACTTTCTCTGGGAACTGGAGGCATTCAGCTCATGTTGTGAAAATGGCTGCAGGGAAGCAGCGAGGTGTGGCGCCCAAGCGGAGGTGGTTAGATAATCTAGCTATCAGTCGTTGGGTAAGCTAAGATGGCCCTGACGTCTGCTGTCCTTTGACGAGCCCAATGTCTTTTTAAGCCCTTGCTGGTAACCCTGCAGTTAATGAGGGGGTTTGCATAAACGGGCCTTAACGCCATGCCTGAGCATTACATGACACAAATAGGAGCTGACTTGTGTGAACGTTTGTTACACAGGATATTAGTCACTTGATGAGTGTCCACATCGTGCATCACCTTCGTCAGGGTATCAAATTGACGCTCTTCTCTGCGTTTCTCAACTTAAAGTTTGAAAAGATTATGATGCGACACACACCCAGCAGAGCTCTCTGCACTGTAACCTCAGTGCTTGGCAGCTTTATGTCCAAATTATTCAATATTTTGCTTTAAGTTACATGTTAAGTTAGCGGGCAGCCTTGTCCGGCCAGCTGGAAGCCTGCGAAGAGCTGTTTGGGAAAGCAAAGAAATGAGACATAAGAGGTGTGGTCGTCATCATCATGACCACCGCCGTTCAGTTCACAGCGTTCTTGCCTTTCACTGCGGAGGAGCGAAGGTTTTCCAGGGGGCTGACGCTGACGCGGGTGATGATGGGGCTCGCGGGGTAATCATCGGGTAGTCGTGGTGGTGTGTAATGGAGGAGAGCGGCTTGTCTTCATGTGTGTCGGCACATACTTGTGTGTATGCTTAGGAGGTTTGCATATGTGCATTCATACATGCATCAGTGTGCATGTGTGAGGCTAGTAAGAGTAGGCGCAATCTGCATGCACTTAGTCCTGGCAAGACAGAGCAGGCGTTTCTAAGCCCCTGGACCGCGCGGCGGTGGAAAACCGATCTGTAAATAACAGACACATGTGTTTGAAACTGAGTCCTGTATTCCAGCCCACGGCCGCAATGAGAGAAAGAACACCACTCTGCTCCGACGTCAAATTGTCTCATCCAGTGTTGTATGACAATCATGCCGTAATAGCACCAAATCGGCTCCTCAAAAGCGGGTGCGTGGGGAAAGGGGCATGGCGGGGGTCTGCCGTCGGGTGTTTCTGATTATTTGAGATGGGGGCCTGCATAATGTCATGTCAAATTATCTGACTCTGACAGCTACAGCTTGTTGGGCCAGTTGGAGAGAACGGCTGGCTGGCTGGCTGAACGGCTGGCTGGCTGACCTGTTGGCTCGAGAAGTGTGGCCCGGACAATACAAATGGGGTAAACAAAGCACTTTGAGAGGGAGAGTCCTTGACCTGTGTTGACACAAGACCTCAGCTGGGACTTGACGGTTGGTTTTATTTCCTTGTTTGGCCCAAGTGGAGGGCGTTGAGATGACCTACAGGTGACAGACAAGCGTTGCACCACCACTTCGCCAGTATTGTGTCCTGCTACTCTCCTTACTGCCCCCGAGGGACCACCACCTGTGGGAGAAGGGCAATGTAGGGCGTGATTTTTCAAACCTTTTCAGGATATTTGGACATTCAACTCCAATTCATTTGTAGTGGAAGATTACCTTGGTTTTTCTTCCGACACGAAGAGTTTTCACTTAGGGTTCATGTTGCACACAGGCTGAACTTGTCATCCTCTGTTTCACATTCTTCCGTTCCTCTAAATTACCTTTCGCTCTGTGGTTCGTTTGCACATCAGAGGTCAAAACGTGGACGTGTAACTTTTCGGGAAGTGTGACACTCCGCTTGATAAAAGCAGTGTGGCCCGCGTTTTGTGCAGCACTTTGAAGTTTGGATAATGAGTATAAGCTCTGGTTGGGGGTTGGTTTGCTGTCAATTCAGTGGATTCAAAATGCAAATAAAAAACACACTTATAATACAGCATTTGTTCTTAATCATTGGCAAACTTCTTCATGCCATGAGCTCGCTTTGGAAGAAAAATCTAGTTCTTGAATTAAAACTGAATTGAAGTGAATTATTCGTCCAGACTGTGAGTTCCTCTTGCCAAGCCTGGAAATCTGTGGAAATGCATCATACAGATGTGACTGCAGATGTTTGCAGACCCGTCGTAATGGCAGTGAATCTACAACTGTGTTATTGTGATAATGTTGCTTTAAAGTGGTGTGACCCAGTTGGCAGACATGTAGTGTTAAAAGGGATCCTCCCTGTATTAAAGAGAGAAGTACACCCATCATTCACACATGCTGATCAAGGCCGGGAGCCTGAAAACATCTCCAGTGGGAATAAATATGAAACTCCGCCAGTAAAATGAAACCCTATATTCAGCATTCAGCATTTTAAGTGCTGGCCAAAATCCTCAAATTCATCCAAGAAATTAAAAGAGAACAAAGCAGAGCTCGTCTTAGCAGGGATTTTTGAGGCTGACATTGATATTTTTCTAATCATAGTGTATCAGCTGATATTCATTTTCTAACAAGCACATAACATAACCAGTTTTGGTAAGGGTCCCTAAAGTTTGTGTATTATATTACAAGTGAGACGTGTACTGAATGCATTAAGTATTCTATAGCCAGGTTTCCATCCAAATTTTAACCGAATTTTGAGAAAATCTGTGATAGAAAACATGAATGAAGGCGTGTTTTGTCCACTGTCGTTGGCACTTATTCTCCAGTCTGAAAACCATTATACCACTGCAGAAGAGGAGGTGATGTAATTTAAAAGAGCAAGGAAGGTTAAATCAGATCTGTGTGGCGCGATGTCTTAATCTGACACTATTTTTGTGTCTCTTCAGTGGAGCAGAAGATTCAGCTGATGTTGAAGTCACATACATGTCATCATTTATTGAGTCTGTGAATGTTCTCATTCATCCAGGTCATATTCATTCTGGCAGCAATTGAATCGAAGGCAACTGGACTTAGAGTTGTCTCTGAAGACGTTAGACCCAGGGTCTAACTCCACTGTTTGTCAGACTAGTGGGAACTAGTCAGACTGTTATGTTACGAACTGATGAAGCCACTTGGATAAGGGGCGAAACGTCTTCAGAGACAAAGCTAAGTCCAGTTGCCTTCGATTCAATTGCTGCCAGAATCATCATTTATTGGCTAAATGATCTCTAAATCTATTTCCATTGCACTTGGTACACCAACTTTTCCACCTCAGCTCAGCATGAAAACTTTTTCTGCAACTTTTTTCAAAATTTTTTGTTGTCACCACTTTTTATATGCAAATTGAAAATGAACAACAGTTCAACAACAACCTCTGCCATCTTTATTTAAGTCGTTCCAGTTATGTTAGCTCGGGAGTGACACAAACACTACAGTATCATTTCGCATTGGCACAGATAAGTTAGCTATGTGCATCAGAGATACAGCAGGGACATTTTGAGAGGAAGGTAATGTAGTTTTAATTTTGTACTTTGTTGATGTGAACAAGCATCATTAGCACCTGCAGCTGAGATGTCCAGAGTACAGATCCACCACAACAGCACAATCATGTCGCCCACAAAGTTACGTTCCCAAACTACGTAACCATATATCATTTTAGGCAAACATATTTTTTTTATGCTTGTGGTTTTAAAGTGTTTTTTCGACATGTGATTAACGTTGTAAATGGAAACAAAACAAAATGAAAGCACAGCAGAACTACAGGGTTGGGTTCAGCTAGAAAAATCAAAGAAACATCATTGTTTGGCTTGAAATCGCTTTAAAACTAAATGAAAACTCAAGAAATGACTGTTTCACACAGAACACTAACACCGGGAGAAAGTCTGGTGTTTTGCTTATTATACAAAAATGTTATTATTTTTATTTTTGCTCCATATACTATGTCACCTGCTCTGCCCATTGTTTGCTGTAGTACGTCACTCAGTGCGACTGTCCACAGACTTACAAAGATATTGGTAATACAGTACGTAAAAGACAAACATTGGTTGCGTCCAAATTTCCACACAGTATGCAAATTCTCCACTGTGGGACTAATAAAGGAATATCTTATCTTATCTTAAATTGCATACTATTTCTGGTGAAATATTACAGTATGCAACACTTGGACACAACGGCGGCATAAATATCCCACAATGCAATGCAGTAGTGATGACAACGTCCAAAACTTACATTGACGGACAGCTCTGTAACATCAGTAACACTTCAATTCAAGTGTAAGTATAAGATTTCACTTATACTAAGCTTAATATAATTTTTTAATTAGTTCAGACATTGATTCTCTCAAACTGTCGTTTTGATCACATGAGGTTGGCACAGGTTACCATGGTTACACATCCCCAAACGGGCAAGGAGGTTCTCAGGAAGTGACGATGTAGATTGCTCCTTAGCGAATCAAAAAAAAAAAAAACATACTACAGTTTATTCATACAAAACTATGTTGAACGATAGTACACCTCTTGAGTATGGGGTGCATAGTATTTGATTTCGGATGAAGCTATAGGCTAATCCGCAACAAAATGTTTCCTTCCAAATGCAAGTGAATTGTATGGGAACATAATTTTTAGGAGAGCACAGCGATAAGCATCTGGTGCCAATGATGGTCGTGAAAATAAACAGAAATGTTTGATTTCCGTGTTTAAAAACTGTCTTCACATATTCTCAGCCCAAGTTTGGCCAGTCACTGGGGTGCTGAAATGCCAGCGGGGTGAGTTTTTGTTCTGTAACAGAGTCCAGACTGGGAAGTGAGTTTTTGAAAGAACATGATGTTTTGAAACAGGACAATGCGCAGGAACCTTTAAGCGTTCACACAGAATCCTTTTACCCGTCACTCAATGTTCCTCGGCAGCAGCGTAGCCTGAGCTCGGCCCTGAGAGAGAGACGACATGTTTGGACAACACCTGACATGACAGGCTGCTTAGCCATCTCCATTAGGGTCAATGAGGACTGAGAAAAAGCAGACTGCCTCGGTCTCCAAATTGGTGCCAGTAGGGTCAAGTTGCAGGAATATGCCAATTACTTAAATTGATCAGGAGACGGTTTCCTTGATAACCAATTTGATCAAGCTGCTGATCGTGTTACACACGTCGCGCTGCTCCGGCACCGAACAGGACGTCTCAGAAATTGGTTACAACACACTAAAAAGGCTAATTTCTTCTGCGAGAGTAATTCTGTTTCGTCATGTCAGGTGGTGGACGGGGCCGCAGCCATGGCCTGTAAACAATGGCGTTTCAGTTGATTTAATTAGGCAGGGAGGAAGTATTTAGGGGCTTAATTGAGATTGCAGTGGGAAATTGCTCTGAAATAGGTCTACCTGATTTTTTTCTCCTCTCTTCACAGTGGGCATGACGAGGGATTTCACTCTCCTCTTTGTAGATAATTAGAATAACCATAATCACTCCCTGGATGGCCTGTGATTGGAGAGAGCCACATGCCGAACTTGAAATATGAAGAGTGTGTATGTTTCTGAGTGTGTGCCTGCGTGCTGTCTGCTGCTTACGTGGGTGTGGAAGTATGCACATACATGCCTTCATGTTTTCAGCATGCACAGAGGTGCCGTCTGGTGCTTCTCTCTGCCTCAGATGGCAGCATTGCTCCTTGTGCTGTATGCGTCTGCCGCTGTGGGTTTTTAAGGCTGCTCCTAACAATTGTTTTAAGTAATGTATTATTTTGTGTTTAGTGTTATTGTTATATTTTTTATTATTTTCATTGTCATTTCATTAATTGCTTGATTATTTTCTCGATAAATTGAATGTGAGGCATTTTGCAAAAAATGTTTTTGTAGACCAAGCTTAGTCAGTCTGAACATTCACTCCACCAATAATTAAATAACTTTTTGATAATAACTCATCAAATACAATAAAATAAGTGCAGTAAAAACAACAAAACAAAGCATTATTAATTTATCAAATACAACCTCAAAAGAGGAAGATCATTTTGCATAATTGTCTAAAGTATTATAATATTAAAGAGTTAAAATATGATTACATTTCTTAACTTAAATCATTATTATATCAGAGTTGGGCTGCAACTAACGATTGTATTCATTGTCGATTAGTCTGTTGATTATTTTCTTAATTTATTGATTAGTTGTTTGGTTTATAAAATGTCAGAAAAATGGTGAAAAATGTTGATCAGTGTTGATGAAAATACGAGAAGACGTCCTCAAATGTCTTGTTTTGTCCACAACTCAAAGATATTCAGTTTACTGTCAGAAGAGGAAAGAAACTAAAAATATTCACATTTAAGAAGCTGCAATCAAAAATGACTTGATGAATAAAACTTAATAGATTAGATTATCAAAATAGTTGCAGATGTAATTTAATAGTTGACAACTATTCGATTAATTGTTGCAGCTCTAAATGTTTCAATTAGTCGATTAGTTGATTGCCAGGAAATCAATCAGCTTTGAGCTATTTTGATAATCAATTTTTAATGAAAAATTCAAAAATGTTGGCTTCCTCCTTCTCAAATATGGATATTATGAATAATATTAACATATTTTCGGTTTTATTTAGTGTTCCATGATTACAAACTGAAGTTACTTTTGGTGTTTTGGACAGTCAGTCAAAACAAGCCACCAGCTTGGGATTTGGGAAATTGTAATTCGTCATTTTCTTCCTATTTTGTAGACCAAATCAATCGATTATTCCAAAAAATAATGGTCGGATTAATCTAGAATGAAAATGATTGTAATCCTTAATAGCAAAAGTTGAATCAGTGCTGCGACACATTTCTGTTTACAGTGGTATTTGTTGTTATGGAGCTTTATAATCATGTAAGATCTCTTACAGGATGATTTTTAAAAAAAAGTTTCACTAAATGATAAACGGATATTGTTGAACAGTTGTTTATAAATTATATTGTATGATCAATCACATTAATCGGTTGACCTATGCATAAGTGAAACGTTATCTTACCTGATGTGTTTTATCCAGCGGCTCCTTACTATATTGACTTTATTGACTATCAAAATTATGGTTTTATCGACAAACATCATTTATGTGATTCATCGCATAATTCAAATGGTATCCAAAAATAATTTGTCCCTTTTTGTTGACTACCGTTCATATTTTTCCCAAAATAATGTCCAGAAGGGGCGGGACTTCACCTCTCTGTTTGCACTATTTTGGAAGATGTAGTTTGTGGTGTTGTTTCACTGTTTTGCTTTATACTGAAAGTAGTTTCTAATATTTTGTCCACCCCATTGATATCAATGAGAGACTTACACAAAGAAGCGTTTTTATGGAAACACAATGCACCACATGCTGAGTTGTTTTTGATTGACAGTTGATTTTTTTTTTTTCATCCTAACCAGGCGTTTGGCTTCATGTCGCGAGTGGCTCTGCAGGCAGAGAAGATGAACCATCACCCAGAATGGTTCAACGTTTATAATAAGGTAATAACTTTCTCCACATTATGGCACAAATCACAATTTGTAATAGTGATTGAGGAGTCACTTACAACGCTGCATTTGTTTAGTATCCATTACAGAAATCACGGCTTGCGGAATCAAACAGTGTTATCACGGCTACGTGTTTGAGTTACTGCCATATTTGCAATGCTACGGTTGGCTTGTGACAAATTACAGACACACCGAGATCAATCAACCCTGGATAAAGTCAGATTTTTTCATGTCAAACAATCCTCACTAGTTCTGGAGAGCTCTCCACTCAAAGCCTGAAATACACTCCGCTAGTCAGAACGACATAAAAACGCAGTAGCTTCACACTCTAATCCCATCGTTTTTCTTGTGAAAAGCTCTGCAAATATCTCTACCTCCCCTCCACAACCCCAACGCTTGCGCACACTCTCACTTTCCCTGCCTCAGAAATAAAGTAGTGGTTGATATGACAAACCCAGTCCCTGAAAATCTCTCAGCATTAGGCTGTAGCCACTGAGTTACTGTGTGGTGGACCGGGCCGCTCTGACAGGAATGCTGCTCCTAATCCACTCTTTATTAAAGTGGCTGTAGAACGGTGCTACAGGTCTCTGGGCCCCCACAGCACTTTCCACCAGGCACTTACACATAAATCCCACTCCGACTGAGCTTCGGCCTCGACAAAATAGATGCTGTATACTGAGCCGCTGCTAATATTCTATTAGTATCCATTCATGTTCTGTCCTGTTTTATTGGCTGTCAATATTAAGATATGAATTTACAAATATATCATTCTTGGTTGAAACTGCTGTCCAGAGAGAAACCACAGTGGTTGAGTAATATCTCAGTAGGTGTAGCCTGATGGACGTGGAGTTGGACATCACACCGAATTTATCACATAATAGGACATCTGCAGCCCATTCTCACTCTCAGGGTGTCAACTACCGATGCTTTGTCGCGGATACCGCCGCACAAGGCACCTTCTAGTGGCGGTAAGAAATGCAACGAGCTTTCGATTAACTACAATGTAAACCCATTCGTGGGGACAGTAAACGCTCAATACGCCTGCGCTTGGAGTGTGGTGACATAGTTTAAAAAGCAAAAGAGACACCCAGGGCGGGTGGGAGGGGATGTGGATGGATCCAACAAACACGGGGCTTTCACCCAGTCAGGCCGCTGTTTGTGTCTCGTTCATTATGTTTTACTCTCACTTTACAATCAGCCATCTGTTTGTGTCTCATGTTCACATCAGGTCACATTTTCACTGTTAAAATGCAGTGATTCAAGTTCAACCATGTTGTTTTTTCTTGAACCTAACTACAGAGGTTAAATCACCTAAACTTAAGCAAGTGTTTTAGTTAAATTCACAATGTTAAGCATGTGTTTACTGCATGTAAAAAGTGACGCTGATGCTTCTGACAGCATGTCAGTATGTGACAAGTTGGGATGAGGACGTGTTGATATCTGTGACTTTATGTGGATCAAGGCTTAAAGATATAGTTAGACATTTTGGTAAATGTGCTTCTTCACTTTCTTTTCAAAACTGGGACCAGAGTATTGATACCAATGTCTGCGCATAAATATAATACTAATAATAAACATATAAACATAATACTGAGCCACATCAGCATGTGACTAGCCTAGTTTAGCATCCAAACAGGGAAAACGGCTAGTATGGCTCTATTCAAGTTTAAAAAATGATACCAGCCAACACCTGTAAAATTTTATGGGGAGTTGTGTACGGTAACCTGAGCTGTAAGATGGTTTGTTTCACAAAACAGTTGTCATTAGAAAAAAAAAAAAAAACACAAAATACTAAATACAAAATATTGGGTGAACCATCTACCAGTCAAACTCTTGCCGAAACTGCGCGAAAAGATCTTTTCCATTGAGAAAAACCTTCAGTGCCCTCCTTTGCTCAAGAAATACTCTCCGGTTCTGACGTAACTGCTGATACAACAGCATCTCCATTAACCTTTTCAGGAGGCGCCATTGTTGTTTAGATTGAACAGTCGTCTCTCTGTGTCGTCATGTCATTGCGTTCCTGCAAGCCTGATATGAGGCTGTGAAACATTTTTTCTGCCGACTGGGTTGGTAGTCAGCAGTCACAAGAAATCCCAAAGTCCTGTTCTTGTACGCTGTTCGTTGCTACACCTACAAAAAGTAATAGACAGTAATTTGTATATATCCAACCACATCCATTCGTAATTGTCCACATAATTGTGAACCAGGAAGTATAAAGAGATGACAAAAAAATTCCACGCAGGGAGGTCGAGGAGGTCAAAAACACCAGACTTTCTCCCAGAATACCACAGTTCATGTCCCGTGTGAAACCAGCAGTCAACGTTGATTTATTTGTCACATAACTTCTATACTTAAGTAACGCCACATGTAGTTTACATGATCTTTTCCTAAACTTAACTAAGTAGTTTTGTTTCCTATTCTTAACTAAGTTTTTTCCTGTGAAGACGGAAGTTTATTTCGAAAAGGCTGCATTCATGTAAAAAGCATAAATTGGTATGTGTTGCTGGACGTTTGTAGGAAAATGCACTAAAACACAGAATAAGCTACATAGAAATCGCTCCTTCAACATGATCCATGTCTCCTACACTGAGTCACACAAGTTCATGAAAATGTCTTTATCTTTGTTTGGGTATATTTTATATTATATTTATATTGGATAACATGCACTGTAAAAATGTGTGGATTTTACAAAACGTGTTAAAATTTATGTTGTAAAACTATGATTACAGCACTAATTATTCATTATTGCTTGACTTGGTTTTGCATCTGTATGTGTCCTCACAGGTCCATATTACACTGACTACACATGACTGTGGAGGATTGTCCAAACGGGACATCAAAATGGCCAAGTTTATCGACAAAATTGCACTTTCAATGTAATGTCTTTGTCTGCTCTGCTTTCAGTCACAACTCTGCTCCGTCAAAGAATCATTACTCATAAAAATGATTAAATACTGTCTCTGTTGATCCATAGACCTCTGGGTTTGTCTTCCACAAAATCTGTGAAAGAAATTATATTTTTGCGTTTGTATTTTGTTCGCAGCATATTTTGTACAAGCTCTCTGTAAGAATAAAACTTTGATTCTATGAATCTGTGTCGTCTCTGTTATTTACAACAACTAGTGGTGCACCGACTGGAGAAAACCTTGCTCTGTGGTTTAGATTCAGGATTCGATCACTAACCGATCCTGGCAGATTTAATTTCGTTGTGTCACTGTGTGGTTTTCTTGTTTTCAGCAGTGTTTATTTTCACACTAAAATGCAGTGTAATTGCTCTGCAGTAGACCTACTCTTCTTGCAAACGATCCAGAAGATACTTTTCCCCGTCAGTCCTCCTCCAGACCACATGTTCTCTTTTTTTGGCCATGGAGAGAGGAGCAAAATGAGGAAGGGGTCAAAGTCGGTAGGAGGGGGATTTATGTGATTTACAGTTTGGTAAGGGATGAGTCAGATAGGGCTGCTGTGTTTTCCTGACTGGACTGCAGCAGGAGAAGATCAGCAAGAAGAGAATAGTGTAATAAAAGCTGAATCGGTAGAACTACATTATGTTCACGCTGCCAACCCGTGTAGCAAAACGCCTGCTTCTTTGTCCTCTCTTGTGCTCTGTACTTTAAGACTGGAGACGGGAACTTAATGTATGTATGATATATCTATAATGTATGCCCTGAGGCAAGGTGCTCGCTGAGCACCTCAAGTGCTCTATTAGTTGGTTGTGGTTGCGCCAAATTGGTGAATTCCCTAAACAATGAGTAATTATCCATGGTTGGCCTTTCCTGATCAGGTATAAAAATCCCACAGATTCACATTTTATTATAAAACTTATATGTTTAGGGTCTGGCACTTAAAGGAGTTGACATTTTAGAAAGTGCACGTGTTTACTTTTTTGACATAGATGAGCACATCGATACCACTCATGTCTGTTAAATATGTAGCTATAGGCCAGCAGGCAGTTGGCTTGGCTTAGTTTAACACAAAGACTGGAAGTGGTGGGAAACAGCTAGCCTGGCTCCGTCCAAAGGTGACAAAATCCACCTGCCAGCAGCTCTAATGCTCACTGATTAACACTTTATATCTCGTCTGTTTATCCTGTAAAAGAAAGTGTAAAAACAACATGTTGTAACTGGGTTATATGCTGGACTTGTTCTTGGCCTCATCAGCATGACAACAAGCAGAGACTCTAGGAATAGTCCGGTGTTGTGTCGAAGTCTGTTTCCCTGTCCATATGTGCTTCTCCTAACTTTAACTTGTCCCCAAGCAGTAATGACCAGATTAACATTAAGGGTAATAACTTTCTTTATTTGCATAACTTTAAGAAATGGTTCTTCATTTGTCTCAGACAGTATAGTGCGAGAAATATGAAGGAATAAACCAAAACGTAAGCTAACTCCATTCCTATTGACACCAGGGTGGATTTTAACATGGTCTTCTCAAATTGAGGTAACCTCAAAGGAGAAGTGTGTAACATTTCGGTGGATCTATCAGCAGAAATGGAATATAATAATCATAACTATGTTTTCATTAGTGTATAATCACCTGAAACCATGAATCGTTGACATTACCTTAGAATAAGCTTCATATTTACATAGGTAGTGGGTCCTCTTCTCGGAGTCCTTCATGTTGTTTAGCCATGTTTCTACAGTAGCCCAGAACATTTTTATTCATTATCTGAAGGGCACCGTATGGAAAGGGAGAGGTGAACACGTTCTCATCCCAACTCATCACATACTGCCGCTATGTCACTCCTCTTGGCATCAAAACCACTATAGTTACCCTCGGTGTCACTTCAGGATTAGGCAACAAAACCATAAAACAACCACATGGTTGGGCTTAAAACTACTCCATTTGTACACTGAAAATGATGCTGAACGTTGTGAAGACGAGATCTGAACAAACAGCTGATAGTAACGTGACGCAAGGGACACAAACGGTGGTCTCCTGGATGAATGCCCTGTGTTTGTTGGACCCATCCACCTCCTCTCCTGCCCGCGTAGATAAAAATGCTACTCTCAACCCACCAATGCAACGTTAAAATTAATTGCAACTGTAATTCTTAAAACTAAAACATCTCAACCAAATACGCCACACGTCACAAAGTGCAGCTGCAACAGGAAAAAAAAAAAAATCCCATCCTTTGAACATGAGTTGGTGTAAATCAAACTCAGGTGTTACATGGGGAAAATATACCCCCAAAATACTAAATTCACCCATAAGAATTGCTGGGTCATACAGTCCAGAAAACTCTGTATGTAACCTACGCTAGTCTGAAAGCTCAGTTTTCCTGTTTCTTTTAGGTCTCGGCTAACATGGTAACTTGAACCTTATGGGCTATAGACAGGCTACATTTACATTAGATTAAATAATTTGTCATATTTTCACAGTTTTGCCTTTTTACAGTGAAGGCCATCCAGACCCACACAGATGCTGGCGAAGTGAAAGCACAAAGTTAGATTTACAGTATATATCCTATTGCAAAGATGATTTGTGAGCACTTAACCCCCTGTTCATTCATCTGTATAGTTAAGTTCAGACCAAAATTAGAGAACCGTTGCATCTGTTGTGTGTTAAGTCGTACAACACTGATGTCTGCTTTCTGTGCAGGAAGACAACTGCAGGGGCCAGAAACAATACAAGGCATTTCAAGTCTTTTTAATGGTTCTGACACAAACCACCTCTCCACTGTACTATACTGTGTGTTTTGACGCCTTATTTCATCTGCAGCAGCTGTGTAGGAACTATGTCGGCAATAGTGGAAGAAGTACTCCAATACTTTTATCTAAAAATACTCCATTACATGTAAAAACCCTGCATACAAAATCAGTAAAAGTAAATAAATATAATTAGCATGTCATTAAAGTATCAAAAGTGAAAGTTCTGCAGAAAATATTCTCTGATTGATATACATATCACACTTTCGAGGGTTATTGACGCTCGAGTGTGTAAGTAGTGTTTTACTGTTGTAGCTGCTGGAGGTGGAGCTAGTTTTGACTACTGTATTAGGTAACCTCGGGGTGGAACCCCCTCCGGTGGGTCACGAGTTACATCGGAGGGGTCGCAAGATGATTAATGGGGCGGGAAATCAAAGTGGAACCATCTGAGTGGTTTAGAGGGGAAGTCTCTCTCATGTGCAATGGCTCTCAAACTTATCCAGGGTTGTCGAATACCGATTTGTCCCGGCTTTCAGCGTGTGATACCGCCGCACAAGGCACCCTTTAGCGCTGGTACTAGACACACCAGGTTTCCCATTTACTACAGTGTAACCCATCCACAGCAACAGTAAACACACAGAGCTAGTGCTGCAGTATCGTAGTTTAAAGAACGAAAGAGACACACAGAGCAGGCGGGAGGGGAGGTGGATGGGTCCAGCAAACAAGGCTTTCATGTAAGAGGCTGCTGTTTATTTGTAGCCTGTATCTACAACGTTCATGTCATTTTCACTTTACAAACGTAGTAGTTTTAAGCCCAACAATGTAGTTTTTGTCCTAATCTAACCAAGTGGTTTTGTTGCCTGATCCTAAGGTGGTGCCAAGGGGCGTGACAAGCTGTTGACTGTAGCCTTATATTTAACGGTTAAATAACTGAGGGAGGTATTGATCTTTGCATCAAACTCTTTGGTGGAAAGTGTATTTCCTTGAATTATACATGTAGGCCCAAAAACAAAACAACAGCAACAACAGCAACAACAACAAAAAAAAAAACTATTATCAGAAATTATGTGTTGTGGAGCATGTCTCAAGACCTTTACTGAGGCAAAGCAGCTGAGACAGTACATTTGAACTGCTGACTTTTCATTTCTAGGGTTGCATGGAATAATTATTCTAATTCATCAATTAATCTGATTATTTTGTTTCCAATCTATTGTTTAGTCTACAAAATGTAAATCACAGGTCGTCTGCTCACAATCCAATCATCACATCTGAGAAGCTGGAACCAGTGAAGGTTTGGAAATGTTCCATCACTTAAAGGAACAGTGTGTAGGATTTGGCAGCATCTAGTGGTGTGGTTGCAGATTGCAACCAGCTGAATACCCCTCCGCTCACTCCTCCCTTTCCAAGACTGAGGTAACGTGAGCCGCTGACAGATAATAACGCTACTTTAGGAGCAGCAGAAGTCAGACAGCGGCGGTTTCACAAGCGTGCCGGAGAACTACAGTGGCCTTAAGGTAACGTGAAACGCAAAAGTATCTCTCAAGAGCCAGTGATTGGTTGGTCTGTTCTGGGCTACTGTAGAAACATGGCGGAGTAACATGGTGGACTCTGAAGAGGACCCGCTCCCTAGATATGACAGGCTCATTCTAAGCTAATAAAAACACATTGTGTGATTATACATAAATGAAAACAGTTAGAAATGTTATATTCCATTTCTGCTTATAGATCCCTCTGAAATTTTACACATGGTTCCTTTAAATGATTATCAAAACTGATTCATTAATTTCTGTGTATTAATTGCCTCTCTAACTGCTAGGCCACCATCATTTTTCCTCTGAGGAAGAGGAGGAGGAGGAGGAGGAGGAGGGAGACTTTTTAAGTGACCAGACAGCAGTTCCTGCAAGGCCAAGCTGGGCCAGACCAGGCCAGATGTGGCCCCTTCAGATAATTGGCCTCAGCTGATGGCCAGAAGCAGCAGGCAGCCCAGCCAGCCCTCCCATTAGTGAACTCCCTGGATTCTGGCTCCTTAATCCGTTTTCAGCTTCACCTACAAATTCTGCACCGCCAGCAGTCCAGCACACACACACACACACACACACACACACACACACACACACACACACACACACAATATACAAGAACCAGAGGGAGGCAGACAGACAGGGGAAGGAATGAGGAAGAAAGAAGAGGCAGAGAAAGAGGGGAGGGCAGCTGAGATTGCAGAGGTGGAGGGGAGCAAAAGACAGACGGAGGGTGGAAAGGAATAGAGTTGAGAATAGATGAGTGGGACGGGCCAGGTTGGGGGGATTCCTGTTTCCCTTTCTTTTTGGTGCAGACCTTGAGATGGAAAAATAATAATTCTCCCCAGCATACAGTGACAGACGGGTAAAGAGAGAGATGGAGGAGAGAGGCTTTCTGGGCTTTTTCCTGTGCGTGATAGCGGCCCATATTTCTCTTCTAGTGTGTGAATCTAGTAGTTTCACTCCCTGGCCATGTGGGGAAGAGTTGGGGGACCCAGTAGTTGAAATCATATACTGCCAAATAAAGATAACAAGGTCATAGAAAGTCAATCTTGACTTAAGTCTGTGTTTGGAGTCTCCAGGGGGAGTGCACAAGCCAGCGTTTAGCATGTGGGCTCATCTGTTGTGGGATTCGCTGCAGACGCACCGCTGAGAGTAATCACAGCGTTCGCTTGATGCCAAAAAGCAACCAGGAGCTTGCAGAGACATTTGTATGGCATTTGTTATTAGATCAAATGCATCCTGTTTGTACATTTCCCATGTGGAGCGGTAGTAACTACTGGACGACCACTGACTGTTCTCATCTGTGTGAACAGAAACATATTGTTGTCTGTTTTGCTGATAAATGGCAGTTTCACACTCGCTGTCTTTTTGCATTTAAAAGACAAGTTGTCAGTAGTCCTTTTTTTGTGGAAAGGAAAACACATTTTCTCTGGGATGTGAGGGATCATGGTAATAGCTGTCACGCAACAGAGAAGCTTCCTAATACAGGCATCCATTACAGTCGGCAACTTTTCATGAGCTAAGAAAAGACCAGGATTTTACCTTTTTGGCAATGCATTTTTAAGATAATCAATAATAATTCATGGTTTATCCAACATAACTTGTAGAAGAATTTCTGTTTATCTAAAAACAAATGTAAAAATAAATTGGAGATGCATGTTTTTTCTGGAAAGCAACAATCTGTATATGGCTGAGTCACTTTGTTTTTTGGCACCAAGGAAAATCTAAATAGGTAAGTGAATATGGTATACTGTACATTGTTGATAAGACTAAGAGTCTGCAGCCAGGCTAGTGGCTCTCTGATGTTGTTCTTAGGCCCAGCGGCACTTTGAATTAAATGCTAACATCAGAATGCTTTCATGCTGATGTTACATGTGTTCACCATATTACAATTAACATGCTAATATATGCTAATTACCACTAAACACAGAGCACAGCTGAGGCTTATGAGAGTGCTTTTTTTGCAAATATTTGCATCAAGACAAAATTCAAACACGACCTGATAATGGCACTGCATGAAAAGTTAAAGGTGCAGTGTAGAAGACTCTCCTGTGTGCCTGGGAGAGCTACAGTGGCTTATGCGAAAACACAAACCTGTTAATGTCCTTATCTAGAGCCAGCGTCTGGTTTGTCCTTTCTGGGCAACTGTAGAAACGTGGCAGCTGGCTCTGTGAAGAGGACCTGCTCCCTATGTAGGTATAAACAGCTCATTGTAAGCTAACAAGCACACACCGATTCTTAGTTTCAGGTGATTATACAATAATGAAAACATAGTTATGAATTATTAGAGCCCCCAAAATGCTACACACTGGTCCTTTAATGTTACAGCACACAGTGATGTCATTTGAATGACGTGCTCACCAATCACATATGGATGTAATGTTGTCGAGTCCACATACTTTTGACCATATGCACTGTACATCAGTATTTGATGTACAGTGCTATTTAATAGAGTGTAGCCACTTTCTGCCAAGCTGTTTGCAGTAGTGATTTCCTACATCTCCCAGAATTCCTTATGTCCAGAGAGCAGCAGCTAAGCTCAGCTTTGCCTGTGAATGTACAGTAACTGTGCACATCAATGTCAGATAATTGGCTTCCTGTAAAATAAATATTGTGTGCTGAACCAGATCCTTCATACAGTAGGCTTCATTCTTTACTCAGCCACCCACAGCTCTCTTTAGTGTGTTTAAGCACACAAACACTTGGCTGTGAAGTCACTGCAGTCGGTCACTAATCCCAAAATGACTGTCATGTGTCAGCTTTGTTAGAATGACTGCGGTACTGAGACACAGTCTTGGCAGTAATTACATCATTTTCTCAGGACACATATAATTATAGTAATTCATGCTGTTGTACTTTGGCTTGCAACAGCATGCAGTTATTGGCCAAATGCTCTTTTGACTGTGTGATCCAGTATTTTGTAATAAATCTTCAGCTCCATAAATCAAAGTGTGTCTCTTTGTAGCACACCATAAATGTTGGCTTGTTACAGCGGTTTAATATTAGCATAATCAAGTTGGCTTTAGGCAAATTAAATTAAGATACATTCATAAAGACCTCATGATTTATTTTGGGTACATGCTCAACATGGATATATACAGCTCATCAGATTTAGGTTATATTGTTAATGTATGAAATGCAATGAAATATTGCAGGAGGAAGGAAGTAAAATAAGCAGCCGCTGGGCCGTTTGAGACATTTGGCTGATGTCTGGTGTTTGTTCAGCTTTTTGTTTCATGCTGTAAGAATAAATGTCTTATCATTTGAAGAACATCTCCAAAGTGAGACCATTATTTCTCTGAGCAACACAGAGAGACCCATTCATGCTTTTATAACTAGTAGACTAGACTCTTGTAACGCTCTCCTCTCTGGTCTGCCGAGGAATACAATAAATAATTCAAAATTCTTTCATTAGTTTATAAGGCACTGCACATGGCCGTGGACCAGACTACTTCTTAGAAATGCTTTTAGTTTATGAACCAGGAAGACCTGTCCGATCCTCTGGTTCCTCTCCTTTAGTTGTTCCACAAAGCAGAGCAAAAAGATTTATGCTCCAAGCTGCTAGATCAACTTTCCAGACAAGCTGAAATTATTCATATTTTAAAACGTAAACTAAAAACCCATCTATTTAGTCTGGCTCTCATGTAGTGCTTTTCAGTTTTAGTGGTTTTAACATTTATACTATGGTAAGTAAGATTTTAAATGAATGACTTTTACTTATAATGGAGTAGTTACACATCGCAGTACTGATATTTTTACTTAAGTAAAAAATGTAAGTACTTCTTCCACCACTGATTGCTATCTGCTCTTTCTCATTGGTTTCCCTTCATCTAATCATACCCACTCCATATGACTGTAAACGTCTTTGTTTTGCTGATTTAGTTTCCTCCACACTATTGCTTTTACCTTGATTTTGAAATTTCAGTATTGATTTCAACATTTCCTTTTTTTGATCGTATGTCAGTTTGTGTTGTATCTTGTTTCCTAACCTGAATGTGCCTCATATGAATGTGACGTTTTCCCTTGATTACCTGTTCTTGAACTGGCGAACAAGTAAATATGAAAACTGGATCTACTTATTTGTTAATGCTTATGAGTGCTGTCTCCTTCTACTTCAGTTTTTAGTGCAAACCAGCTTATGGGTGCATTGCCTCCACCCACTGGACTGGAGTCCCTTTATATACTTCCCAGTAAATTGCAGTGGACTACACCACTAGTAGGGGAGCTCACCATAAACACACACATATAGAAACACAGTTTGGACACATAATGTATATATTTCCAACTTACACAGTTTTCTTCACAAATCAGCAAAGTATTATGGTGCCAACCTTATATGTGTCCACCAGCTTCAGAAAATCACCTTTTATAAGAAATATGTCCTCCCCTCCTCCTGTCTTCAAACATGGTCTAACCAGGACATAATGAGGTCAGAGTGGAAAGTAATGACAAAATGGTGGCAGTTCAAGAGGATTTAAGATGGTGCAGCATGCTGCAGGAGAGTTTTCAATGTTGTGGACATCTATGTAATAGATGAAGTGTGTACAACACTGAGGGAAGGATTTGTACCAACTTGAGGAGCTGGTTCTGGTTAGAAGGGACAATGTTGTGGTTCATGACTGACTTTTGGTGGATACAACTCATGGATGCCAACAGCCATTAAACTTCAGAAAGAAGAAGAAGAGCTCCTTCTCAGATCCTTTTACCTGCCAGAAAGATCAGTAACAAAGGTAGGACCATAGTGCAAACATGTTCGCAGTTAGCTTACTAGCAAACATTGACAGCAGAGCAGACATGCCTGTTTTTTGTTTGTCATACTTTGTGTAGAAACCTGCAGACTCATGAATCATTAAAGCTGTCTAGTCGCAGATCCGTGTTGAAATCGGCAGAAGGTGAGCTAGCTAATGTTAGCTGTTAGCGGTTGGTAGGCAGCACAATCCTGCATGGCTAATTAACGAGACTACGTACCTTCCATTGCATTATATTATGATGCGTTCAGGTTCTGTTTAGTAAAAAAGAGAACTGGGCGAATATTATCATGTTGTTGTGATGTGTTCAATGTAATCTTGTAAAAATGTGATTTTAGCGAGAAACTTGACCTAATGCAGTTGTTTTAAGCACAGGTTTTCACAGCAATATAAAATAGATATTAGTGAGGGACTAAATGAGAAAATCCTTTGACATAAGAGACACATGCTCCTTTTATGACAAACTGCACCTTAAACATATCACTGATGGGCAAACACTGACCAGCAGTGATGAAGGTAGGGACTATACTATACCCTCCCACTTGGTGATAGACTGAACTTTTTTGTAGACACACTCACAGCTCAATGAATCACCCTTCTTTAGGGTGGAGGGTCTAAATACAGCAGCCTCTTCAGGACAAACTTCCCTCTCTCCTGCAAGGAAACTATAAATAAATATTAAAATCACAAATACTTTATTGATCCCTGATGGGGAACTGAGTTACATTTTCCTCCCAATCTGGAATAGATGTAAGTAGATGTAAATAAATGTAGATAAATATATAGACGTATCAGACAAATCATGAACATTAAAGAAATATGTCTAAAGCAGTGCTAATAACAATTCTGAAAAATAAGATCATTAAGAGTGTAAAATGCAAGAATAATATATAGTAAGTAAATATGAATGTCATTTTAAATGTGCTGTCTGAATAAATGCAGTGTTCATGCCAGAGTCAACCAGATAATTGCACAGCTGAATTATTGCACTAAATTATTGAACTGTTAAGTCAGTATTGCAAAGCTGAAGATAAGAAAAAAATATGTTGTGTGTGTGTGTGTGTGTGTGTATATATATATATATATATATATATACTTAGAAATATACAACACTTTATAATCAAATGAACGTTACCATATTCTAGGCTAGACAAGAGTTTACAGGTAAATGTTTGTACTGGTAGTCGCATGGAAGTGACACTAGATCGTGTTCCATGACGAACACACAGCGGCGTTGCACGTCGTCTTTAAGGTCATCTGGTTAAGTTGGCACTGATGCAGGCTCACTTCCACTCCCTGCTAATTGGTTTTGAATGGTATTTAGTTAGCACTTTGGTGGTCACAGCAGAAGTGGACCAGAAACAGAACTGAATCCTCTGTCAAATGAACTTACGTGAACACAAAAAGAACTGTGTCCCTTTTCTTTTGGTCCACTAAAAGGACTGAGTTTGTTTTGCTTAAAAAGGACACCCTTAGTATATTGCTTTTCTTTGTTTTGTCTTGTGCCATTTTATCAAAATGCTTACCTCAGCAAGGTTGATACCTGCACAACTGGTGTTTACCACTGAAATATACTGTAAATTAAGTTATAGGAAATATGAGGGTGAGACTGTTTTGCCCTCACAGCTGACCTGTTATGACATATGAGGCTTTACTCAACGTGTGGGCATCATGACATCTAAAAGTAGAGATTTTAATTTAATAAGAACTGCTTTGTGGATTTGATTAAAGCTGAAGTGAACAAAAAGTCTTCTTTAACTTGATGAAAGCTTTAGGCGTTGTGCCGTTAGGGATGTATGTCTGCCAAAAAAAGCTGGCCACTGTAAATTGCTAGATGTTTAAATGGCGCTTGGTGTGATGTCGTCTGCATACAAGACAGAACGCTGTTTTAGGGTCTGCGCTCGTTCATCGTGTGGTCACATTCATCTAGTTGTGACTTGAAGTTAAAAATATGGAAATCAAAGACTTCACCTCTCAAAGTAGAATAACTCATTTGTTTTCACTGTTCACAGGATGGAATACAAACCCCGGAGAAAGTCGTATGATTCGAGATTGACTGGGAATGTCCAGCAGACATGGATCACTCACTACATGGAGGCCCATCACTGTGAATTCGTGAATGTGGACATCGTTCTGTTACTGCAGCTAAACAGGTAAAATGAATCCTCTCTTTTGCACCAGCTGTTTTAAAACATTCACAAGATGATTTTAGTTTAAACAGTCTCTAAGTATACCACAGTGTAAATTCAACAGAACCGCAAACTACCGCCTCCATAATGACCATACAGTGGAATTAACACCCCTCTGAAACAAGTTTCAACAAAAACTGAACATTATAACTGTTATGAATTCATTGCAAAACAACCAGACTGCATTAGCATAAACTAGGTGTACCTAATAAACTGGCAACTGAGTGTTTCTACCTAAAGCAAATAGTAGATATTATGCTGTCACTATGATGACGAAACAGACAATTGTATGTAATTGTATTTTTTTTTCATATTACCTGTCTGTCTGTAAGATAACTTTTTAAAATCATATTTGCTCCAATTCCACCGACTGCAGCTTTAAGTCTGAATTGGTCAGTCTTATGTTACATGTTTCACCCATGACAGTTTGGCTGAGCAGCTTGCACTGCGACGACACACCGGATGAGACGCAGAGAGCCAAACAGTGACTTCATGGTGTGTGATTCTGTTCAGGGAAATCTGTAAAGCGAGATAACGCAAAGTAAAACATGCAACATCTTGAGTTACGGTTTGTGATGCAAGTTTCATGGCAACATTAATCCAAAAGCGATGAAACGTGAGCAGCAATTCAGGATCCAGCCTGTTGGTCTGCTTTCTTGTGAAGGTGTTTCTTTTTTTTTTGAGATTTGAAAAACCTCCACGTAATTGTAAAACAGTTTGTTTTGTCCTCCAGGATTACATTGTGCAGATGTGCTTTTTTTTCCAAAGCATTTAGACATGGATGCCTTTTTCCACTACTCCAAGCAGCCATTATTTTTGATTAATTTTTATTATCAAAACCAACCTACAGGACACTTAAAATATGGTCTATAAATAAGTCATCTATCACAGTGAGTGTTTGCTTTTATTGATTGATTGGAGGGTCTGCAGTGTTTCTCAAGCACATTTCAGATCTTGGTAATTTGATTTTCATACCATATGAAAATTAATGGCAATTAATGGCTTCCTGGAAGACTGGAAGCGCATTAGGAATGCTCAAAAAGTGATGTCAAGTCCATGCACCTGATTTGTGTGGACTGCTGTCTCGTTTTTTGGTGCAGCAGCTGCCTTTGGAGAGATAAAAGTCACGGCGGTGCTGTCCTAGCAGACCCCAGCTGCTATTGTTTGATTACAGGGTCAGTATTGTATTATAGAGTCAAGGTAGTGCTTCTGTATAAACTACAGGTCTGGATCTAAACAGGGACTTGGTGTGTTTATGGGATGCAGCAGCTGTAGTGCAGGTTTCAGGATCAGATGAGCTGCTGCAGGGAGCTGGCAGCAGAGAGCTAACAGAAGCTGAGCAGCGCTGTAGTCATAGCTGAGGGAAGGCCTTGGTTTAGCAGTGCTTGTTTTATTAATTAGGGCACACCAGATGGACAGGGTTGTAGAGACTATTCAGACTACAGACTCTTCAGCCACAGAGGTGTAGTGACACTCAAATAATGGCTTCAAATACGTGTATCTACCTTTTTTATTATGTTGTGGTTTTTATTATTAAATCGTGCAAATACTTCAATGAAATATGTAATTGTTGCTGATTGTGGAGTCGCTCTAATGAAAACATCTTTCATTTTTGGATGTACAGATGGAAGCTGCCTTTTTTATGCAAACATTAAGTGTTTCTGCAAATATTATTCGGCTTTTATTTTCTATAGCCATGGCCGTGTTAACCTCTTAGGGGGCCCCTGGGGCAAAAGTGTTGGGCCCCATTGAGCCCATCACTTAAAGGTCCAGACATCAAAGAACTGGCGGCGATCAGGTGAGATGAAGATAAAAAATGAGGAGTGTTTTCCTCATCACTTTACTGGTTTGATGCTCACAATACATCCGTTTCTCCTCTCGAGCACTGATTTGTTTAAGCTGAAGAGCCAATCAGAGTGTTTCCTCTCACCGATGGGCTCCGCCGCCTATTCAACATGCTGAATTGGCCAAAAAACCTCCAACACGGGCAGACTAGATCCAACGGTGCGGGACACTACATCGACGGATGCTCACCGGCGTCCCCAAACTGATGGCCAACTCTCAGCTTAGTCTGCCAGGGTCTTAACGTCCTCATGGTAGTGTCAGAGTAGGTTAGTTTGCCGTAATTTGATCAATCAAAACCAACGTTATTAAGGAATACGCACCATGCAAGCACAATTGAAGTTATAATAATAAAAGTCTTGACTGGTTTTGGTAACAATTCACGAGGCAAAAGTCCGGGCCTCAACATAATAATGTAGGACTTGCCTGAGTTGATATTCAGTGGTACTAATTCTTAAACAAATTTACAGTTACAATTAAACAACTTAAATCAGTTGACATGCACTGCACTTTTGGGTTTTTGGGCCCCCAGTAGGTGATCCAGACTTGCCTCAGTATACCAATGTGGCCAGGAGGAGCCCAGTTAACTTCTGAAGTGTCCTCATGGAAAGCCAGTATTGTAATTTGCATATTCAGAATAAACTTGAAACATGATGACATACTGTAAAACCAAAACTTGCTGGTTGAGCTCCTCATCAGAAATGGTCTGTGACGACCTCAGAGGAACAGTGTGTAACATTTGGGGGATCTCTTGGCAGGAATGGAATAAAATATTAATAAGTAGATTTTACTTAGTGTATAATCACTTGAAAATAGGAATCGTGTTTTCATCAGGTTAGGATGAGTCATTTAAATCTACATAAGGAGCAGGTCCTCTTATCCGAGCCAGCTGCCACCTTTCTACAAATGCCCAGAACAGACAAACCAACAACTGTAGATTAGCACCCGATCTGACTGTTATCAGGCATCTGAATCTGCATTATCAACACATATCTGAGTATGGGCCTACTAAACTAATAGTGGGTCCACAAGGCTGTTATCTATCTATGTATCAGCCTACTACATTGTAAGTGAAAATGAAACATAAAGATTCACGTTGTTACTGTCAAAACTGAATGAAACGTCACCTTTTGAACACAAACAAAGGCTTCTTTAGGTTTAGGCAATAAAACTACAACTACTTTAGATTTGGGCAATAAAACCACAGCTTTTTTAGGTTTAGGCAATAAAACTATAACTTCTTTAGGTAAAGAGATAAAACTACAACTTATTTAGGTTCAGGTAATAAAAGTTCAAATTCTTTAGGTTAAGGCAATAAAACTAGGACTTCTTGAAGTTTGTGGAAAAACATCATATCCTGTTTTTGTTTGACCCATCCACCACCACTCCCACCCTCCCACCATCAGTGGACTTTCTCACTCTTTATACAACACATGTTGAATAAATGATAATACCTTCTGGTGAGAGTAGTAGGCCCCTATTGACCCATATCTATGGGGCTTATAGCGACTGATAACGCCTATTTAATAGTATGACAACAGTCTAATCGGTTAACATAAGGCTATTTGCATTTTTGCATCGGCCTCCATAATTCTCCTATGTTTGGCTCAGGGGAGAAGTTTTGGTTGGTTGCAGTCTGCAACCTCAACACTCGATGCTGCCAAATTATACACATTGCACCTTTTAAGTCCAGTGTAGTTTTGTCTTTATGCCAAATTGAGTTAATTTGCAGTGATTTTGATTATTTTAAGTTAATGTGTTGAGTGGCTGTTTTGTCCAGTTCGACTGCAGCGCTTCCATCTTTGATATCTGCCCATTATTTCTTCAATTAATCAAAACTAAATAAATAAATAAAATTTAAAAAATGCAGTATCATAACACTGTGAAAGACGACCATCATAACTGCGAAATGTTCATAAAAAAAGCAGCAAATCTTCATATTTGAGAAGCAGGAGCTGGAGATTGGCCCTTTATTTAGTTTGATTGTCATAATAGCTGTTGATAATATTGTCTAACTTATTGTGTCACCTTAAGGTTTTATCTGTTTTACACTAGCCTGTCATTCAGTGTGGGTGAGAGAGCACAAATGGAAACAGTCATTTGCTATTATTGTTTGCTCAGTTAAGTCATTTGTATGTGAGAGAAAATCCTGATTTGCACTCTTGAACACAGACGCACCAACACAACCGCGTGGTTACACGATGTCACACGTTATATTTTGTTTTATTCTATTTTATCGCAGTATCTCTATCAATTCAGGAGAAGTGGGGACTTCCTTACCACAGAAACACTAGTTCAAATATTCACAAGCTGTAAAGCAGCGTGTTGAACTTTGCCCTCCAGGTTCAGGCGCGTTCACGGCGCCGCGCGGTCTTGTTTATAACCGGTATTGTGGGTAACCTTTACAACAGCGTGCGCGCTTTGTTTTTGTTACGAAACATTATGAGTCTCTATCCAGTGCACTTTTGTCCTCTCGTCAAACATTTCCAAATCAAAGCGGGTAGTTGTAATCACAGCCAGTGCGCATGCCCGCGCTGAGTAAACGCGCTGCGCCTTCATGCGCGCGGCCGCGCCCAAGGAAAGAATTTGAAGGCGCGCGCGCTGCAGATGTTACTGTTGTGACTTGTTATGAATGGTTGAACCTCAACGACAAAAGAGCTCCAGCTATAACCTGTGGGACAGTAACAGCACTGTGCGTCTAATATAAGTTATAACTAAACATTGTATATTGTTTTGATCGATTATGGGAGATAAAATCACCTTAAGTGCCATAGCGTCTCCATGTTTAGGTAAAAATAGAAATATTATAGAGCCATAGGCTATAGGAGATAAATGAAATCAAATCAAGACGCCATATGCACAGTGGTAAAAATATGATAGGCTAGAGCCAATATTCATTTAAAAAAAAAAAACAACTAACTTCTAGTCTCAAAAACCTAATCTCAAAATTTTTTTGAATGTTGCAAACTCACTCCATATTACTCCATATAAATATAAAATATTACAGAAATATTTTAGAGACATTATAATAGGAGATAAACACTAAATATTGTAAATGTTGATGGCAAAACATTAAATTATAGTCCCTTCAGTTCAACATAGACTCTCTTTTTCAGTGCAGACACTATAAATTAAGATAAAATATATAATTGGAATATCATAGAGGAACTAGAGCAATTACCAAAAAGCCATTTTAAGGTCAAGAAAATTGACTTTTGAGTGTCAGACACTACGGTGAACTATCATAGGAATGTTATTGATGCACTATATGAGGATAAATCTGAAAAAGCCCAAAATATGAAAATATCATAGGCTAGAGCTGATTTTTCAAAAACCTGCTTTAAGTGTTGCAGACTCACTCTATTATTTTAGAGCCACTATAATAGGAGACAAACACTAAATGTTGTAAAATGTTAATGGTAAAACATTGAATTGTAGTCCCTGTTGGCACCTTCAGGTCAACATAAACTCTCTTTTTCAATGCAGACAGTATAAATTAAGATAAAATTATTAGTGAAATATTATAGAGGAACTAGAGCAATTTCCCAAAAGACAACTTAAGGTTAAGAAAACAGAAACTATGGTGAACTATCGTAGGAATGTTGTAGTAAATTTTCCAAAAAGGCATTTTAGTTCAACATAAACTCACTTTTGAGTATCAAAGACACACTACATGTCAAGATAGTAGTAATTATAAAATAATTACCAAAAAAAGCTGCTATGAGTGTCATGATATGTTCACATATTAAAGAAATATTATCGTAAATTTTCCATAAAGTCATTTTCAGTTTAACATAAACTCACTTTTGAATATCACAGAAACAAGTCAAGACTGAATATTACATGAATATTATAGAAATGCTATAGGAAGGTAAAGAGCCACCATGGAAATTAACTCAATAAACTCACACTCAAGTGTCAGACATGTTTCAGGTTGCAGTAAAAAAAGTTATTATGAGGCTATAAAGACACAGTGTTGTTCGAGTTTATGTTTTGACTGTGGTGCCTTATTGTATTATATTATGATAAAATACAAAAAGGCACCACAGCCAAACTCAGAGTCAACAAACTGACTTTTGATAATAAAGATTATGTAGCTAATATAGGAGGATATTTACTAAAAAGCCACCACATAGACTCATATGTGTGCAGATACTATAAATTAAGATAAAATATATTAATATTATAAAGGAACTTGAACAAAAAAAACACCCTAAGATCCAAAAAACTGACTTTTGATTGTCAGTCACATAGTGGAATATTACAGGACAGTTTTAGTTAAACAAACTCGCTTTTGAATATCACAGATACAAGAGAAGCTTGAATACTACATGACTATTATAGAAATACTATTAGAAGGTTAAAACACCCCTATGATTAACAGTTATTATGAGGCTATTACACTTTAGCAGACACATGGTGTTGTTTGAGTTTATGTTGATGTATGATGCCTTTCTGTATTATGGTAAAAAAAAAAAAATATTAGAAACACTTTTTCAAGTAGACACCTTCAAGTCAACACAAGCTCACTTTTGATAGTAAAGATAAAATAGTATAGAGTTACTATAGGAGAATTATTACTAAAAAGCCACCATGATGTGAAGGTACACTCGCTTATGAGTGCAGATATTATAAATTAAGATAAAATATGAGAATATTATAAAGGAACTAGAGCAATTACTAAAAAGACACCTCAAGATCCAAAAAAATGTAGGTAGGAAGGTTAAAAACCACCATGATTAACACAGTAAACTCACTTCTGAGTGTCAGATGTGCTGCAAAGTGGAGTAAAGGCAGTTATTATGAGGCTATTATACTTTTGATAAAGATAAAATATTATAGTTAATATGGGAGAGTAATTACTAAAAAGCCACCATGAGGTGAGTGTCACAGATACACTTCAGGTAATGTAAAATATTTATGTAGGATTATTTTAGGTACTACAGCACATCTAATACAAAATAGGCACCACGTGATCAAGAATTTGAATGATCCTGTATAAATGAATAATAGGCAGAATAGAGGAATATTAGTGTTATGCCTGGTTTATATTAGATTGTAGGTTTAAATCATATAATTCTTCAGGTGTCATGGGCTGTTTTTATTCGTCATTAGAAGGCTGTTTTCCTTCTGATGGTTTATTCAAGTGTTGCCTCTCTAATCCTACAACAATCTGCCCTCACACACTTATCAGCTATCAGTTAAAGCGCAGTCATTTGTGCTGCGCGCTAATATCAGTGTGACGCTGAGTAATATAGATATGGGGATTTCTGCAGGTGTCAGAAAACAAGATACGGTATTGATTGAATTCATTTTGTTTGCACTCCTTGGACAAACTTGGCGCGTAAGCGAGGTACTTTTTAATCCCGCTTTTTGCAGCTAAAAGAATGAAAAAAGAAATGGCTTCATGTCACATATATGCAGCTTTTTCCATCTTTTGATTAATGTAAAATGTGCATGTTGGATATAATCATTTATTAAAATGAGTCTGATAGGTAGGCCCATAAAAAAAGTGACTTCTAATCTGATATTATATTGTTAAAATGCCAATGAGAGCAGATATCAAGTTAGAAAAATCATAAATGTTTATATTAAATAAAATTGTTTTCTACACTAAGCTGTGAAATATGGCAATTATTGTACTCTCCAAATAAAAATAGCCCATAATGTTAAATAAAGCTTTACATCCTGTTAATTCCTAGAAATTTATATATTATGGGCTGGAAGTTTGGAAGAAACTCCAGTGGATTTATTTTCCTCCAAAGACACAAAGTGAAAGAAAAAGCAATAAAGCTTCAAAATGAACAAAAGAAAAATATAATATGGTGGTGAAAGACCAGATAACTACCGGCTACTTCTACTAATCCTTAAAAAAACGTCATTTTTCTTAGATAATCCCTTTTAAGGTGAGTGGATCAATATGAGGATTTTTAGCCAAGTTCTTCATTTTACTCCTCTTTGGGGGGAAACTGCGGTTTGTCTCGTTAAACAAAGACTCCTCTACTTGAAGTAAACCTCTCTTTTCCTGGAGTTTATTCAAACAAACATGTTACCATAAACACATGAGGACTTTGAATCACCTTTTTTTTTCTGTATACAGTTTAGGCTAATGAACGCACTTCTGCAAAGTCTTACATTATCGTACAAAACACGTTGCACTCAAGTTTAAACATGCGGGTTTTTTCTCTATTTCAGCAAACAAAAAAATGGGAAAAAACAAAGTAAAGTCACTGAAACGGGCCGGTGGCACCCTGCATAGACGGTAAATAGAAAGCACACAGAAGCAGTATAAAATATGTACAATGTAGGCGACATTTTCTTTTCTTTTGTTGATGATATGCTCGACACTTTTATTTTTTGTTGCAAATCCTTTTAGGTCGAGACCCAAAATCCCATTGTCTGTTTCATATGTTAGGCCTGTATATATTTACATTTATATATGTACAATGCAGCAATGTAACACGTCTTCATTATTTAAAAAAATCCAAAAAACCTGGACATTTCAATTGCTGTGCAAGTTCATTGGTAAACACATAAAACCCGCATAATCCACTTTTTATTTTTTTTGAAAAATGATTGCAACTAATCCAGTTTAGTTGTCTGTTTTCCCCCATCCGCAGGTGGCCTGTAAGCTCTGACACCGTGTCCGTTTATCACATATATTTATTTATTTATATTGGTAACATTTCGGCGCGTCAGCTGTTGTACTGACACGCGTTCAGGCTGGATCCGGGGCTCTGCAGGCTGCTGTATCCAAAAGTTGGATGCTGTTTGGATTTGAGTCTGAGGGTGGCCAAGCTGGAGTTGCAAGTGTCCCGGTAAACGCTGTACGGAGAGCCGGGAGGCCCGTACGGACACGCGGACGGCGACATGGCCGAGTTGATACCGGACGTGCCGATCCCGTTCAGGTTACTGATGTTGTTGAGGCCCGGGGTGGGCATGCCCGGCACGGCGGAGTGGCCCATCCCGGACGCCATGGTCATGGAGGAGATGGAGTTGGGCGCAGAGAACATGGACTGCGATGTGAGGGGGCTCATGGAGTTGAAGAAGGTGAAGTTCTTGGTGGACAGCGGCGCAGGGGTGAGGCCCTTGTTGGTCCAGTTGTTGTAGGTGTAGGCCGGGTACATGTCTTCGTAAGGCTGCATGAGGCCGCTGAACTGCGGCAGGTAGCTGTTCTTACACAGGTCCATCTGCTGGTTGCGCTCCCGCTTCCTCCACTTGGCCCGGCGGTTTTTGAACCACACCTGGAGGAGACACACACGGTTAATGCTGTGGACATGAAGGAGCTGAGTCACTTGTGGAATGAGCCAAGTACCAGTGGGACCCCAAATAGAGTAATATGTGGAAATTTCTTTAAGCTCTTGATTTGTTTTTGACATTAACTTATTGTCTTATAGGCCAGAATCAAGTCTCAAGTAAGCGGCAGCATCTTATGTTGTTTAAAATCCAACTTTCTTAACTGTCATAAATTGTAGGTAATAGCCAACTGAATAATATTTCGGTGCACTTGAAGGCCCCCAAGTTTATTTGAGGAGGGATAGTGCAAATTAATAAATGCACATGGTATAAAAAAATGCCACAATTAGCCAAATGGCTGTTTTTAATCTGTACTCCCTGGCCAGGGTGTTACAAAAAGCCTTACTAAAATACATCAAACACAGGAACAACAGCACATGCAGTTAAAATGTCGGAGAAGGACGCACAGATGTTAAAAGCAGTAAAGCGGTAGCGAAGAGTGCTGCTGCCCTCGGGGTCTGTAGGTGTTTTGGCTACAGGAAAAATAAAACATCGTGTGCTATTAAAACAAAAATCTAAAAATACATTTAAATACGCTCGAAAGTCCTACAGCTAAATTTTAAAATTAATTTAATTTAGCTGCAGTCCCACGTTATCAGTTCTTAACAACATCTGTTTAATGTTCTCAGATAAATTAGTTAACATCCGTTTCTAAACACAAAAATGCCCAGACTGTATGTTCAATTATGATCATTTTCTATCTATAAACGAATATTTTGTTCATATATGGCCACAAAAAATGTTTATCAGCAATCACAAATATAGAAAATAACACCTTTGCCCAGTGACATTCCTCCTCAGATTTTGGGGATTTGTATTAGAGCTGTTACGGGTCTTTTCTTTCCCCCCAGTGAAAACATCAGACTTGGTCCTAATTGTCTTTTGATACTAAAAAGTCTCACAATCAGTCGTGTTTTTTGTACATTGAAATTCAGCCTGGTGGTTAAATTATGTGAGCAGCTGCAACAGCTTTAGAGTCCAATACTTCCAATTCATCCGGTAAAACTCACATTTTAATTTGCTCAAAAACATCAAAAGTGAATAGAACGGCATATGGTGAAAAAGGTGCATTTCTTTTGTTTGCATATGCTTCGATTCGCTTTTTGTTAAAACCTCGTTTATTTTGAGTTGTTCAATTTTGCGCAGGAAGTGTTAAATTAACGAGTGCGCTCGCAAAGATATGCATTTAATTGACCAACTTGTGTCCGCATTCCTTGTATAGAGACATTGTTGTATTTGTTTTTATTTTTTAATATTCCTTGTGAGAAAATGTATCTACAGATATTTTCATTTTCTGCAAAGGAGTTCTTGTCATGACCGATTAATTTTAATTTTTTTTACATGTAAATGAATCATGAATAGTTTCATGATATAATTCAAATAATAATTATAGTAACAGCCCACAACATCAGTGTATTTTGACCAAAGAGCCAAAGATGTGTTGAAGGTAATTATTTATTTTATTTTTCAATACTTTATGTCCAGCGATGAAATTAATATTTGCATTGCATGCGCATAAAATTAACGCTAAGTGTGTGTGTGTGTAGGGTCTCTCTCTCTCTCTCTCTCTCTCTCTCTCTCTCTCTCTCTCTCTCTCTGTTTTATATATATATATATATATATATATATATATATATATATATATATATATATATATATATACAGAGTATATATCAGTGTGTAGGTCAGACATCCCAAAATAAAACCAACACATCAACGTGCAGGGGATGACTGTGTGACTGTAAATGAATCAGAAACGCGCCTCTGGATATCCTCACGCCTTATCGAAACCTGACAAAATGCCCGTTAGACGGCACTCTGCGACTCATTTTTAATTCATAGTAGAAACTGTTTACAAGTGGAGCCACCAGACTGGCCCGCGGAGGCTATTTATAGCCGTGCGGGGGACAGGGTGCTGCGGACAAATTGCCCACAAAGACGTGAGCGATGTGACGGAGAGCTGAGTCTCTTAGCGCGGCCTAGCAAAATAAAATAATACTTTTGGTTTTAATGGCACGTTAACGAGCAAAAACCTCATTAGAGACCTCATTTCAAAATAGCATGAGGCCCACACATAGCAGTCAGTCTCAAAATATATTATCTGCCAAGCTTGATTGAACACCGATGACCTTAAAAGGTCAAGTCCAAACACTTTAAAATGTCAAAACATTTTAATAAATGCTCAGATATGAACCACCATTTTTTCTATGCGCTTCCCCCCCAAAATGTTTTCTTTTTATTCCGCTATAAGAAAACGCTGCACTGTTTGAATTTCACCCTTTTTGGCTCCAGAAATGAAAATCCAGCACTCTAAACTTTTTTTTTTAAGTTTTCAGCTGGCACTTTAAATAGCTGTATGCATTTTTATGCAATTTGAGACAGTGGATTCTGCAAGGACGAGCCGCCAGGCGCCAGTTGCTGTAAATGAAAACCAACTGCAATTGTTTCGCGTTTGACGCACGTCTCTTGCATCCATTTTTGTCTGAGAAAAGAGCAGCCAGCATGAATACCTGCGTAAAAGCAACCTGTTGTGTCAGCTATTTTCTACTTTAAATTGACCCTATCATATGAATTTAAATCGCTTGTGATTAAAGTCCTGAAACGTCCTCCCTGAATAAATACAATCACACGCTGTTCCTTTTCATCGCACAGCTCCAGGTAGATCTGGCTGCACGAACCGTCTCCTACACGCGGACAAATAAGGGTCCAGACTGGTGGTGATGTCATCAAAAGAGAAATCCCTCCATTGGCTCTGTTAACAGCGCGGATACACCCTCAGAGAGAGAGAGAGATGTAGTTTCCAACAGATCCAAATAGTTAAAGACAGCTTACATTTCTTCTAAATTTTCAACATGAAATGTGTTAACATGCAGTTTCAGTCGTGCTTGTGTCCAAAATGCGCGCGGTGTTGTGAATTACGCACGTGTTGTAATAAAGGAAAACTTACTTTTTTTTGGATGTACCGTCGCTGACGGTCAGGGATGACTGCAGCTTAATATCTGTTAACGCCACAGTTCTGAAAAACTCACATTTTTTGTCAAAACATTTTCTTCAGAGTGTCTCTGACTTAGATCACATTCAATTTCTAACGTCACAAGTTACACGAACTCTTAAAAGGCGGGATTTTCCCCCTTTCATTCCGTAACAGGAAGAAGTCGCTCGGGAAAAGGCGATATTATACATAATAAGAATTGTTGTCGGCTTGTCCTCGTATGAAATGATGGGAGAGCGAGTCTATGGAGACACCAGCAGTGGATACTTCTCTACAGTATCTTTGCACATGTTTAAGCAAATCATTTGCATCAAAATGTTAGTTAGGACAAGCAGTAAATGTATGAATTTAGCGCACAGTGTGGCTCTGATATTAATGTATTTTTTGTATTTTTCTTTTTGTTAGAATTACTTTTGCTTTGTTAATTTTCTTGTCATTATTTATTTCCGGGTAATTCGCTTAACATTTCATTATTTATCCAGTCCGTATGTGTTGGAGTTATTCCATGTATTTAGGTAATTGTTTGAGAATCCTCCCTCCCAAGAGTGCTGTGGTTTATTTCTCAAATCGTCTTTACGCACGCATTACGCACGGCTCGCCTGCTGCCTGCTGGCCTCTTACCCGGACTCTGGCCTCGGTCAGGTTGGTCCACACAGCGATCTCCTCCCTGGTGCTCATGTCCGGGTAGCGGTTCCTCTGGAAAGTGGCCTCCAGCTCCTGCAGCTGCTGGCTGGTGAAGTGAGTCCGCTGCCGTCGCTGCTTCTTCTTCTTGGGATCGTCCGCGTTCCCGTCATCGCTCCTGTGTTCGGCACCCCTCTCCTTTTCTGTGGGTCATAAATCGGGGTGAAATGATTGTACGATGAAGCTATTGCACTTTGTAGAACATATACATAACAATATAAAATTTTCACTTCAAAAGTTAAACGTTTCAAACTGAAATTACATGCACGAACATTCAAAAACAACCTAAGCTTTATAGGTCAACTTTAACAGAAATGGTCTGCCAGCATGAAATAAGCAAACGCAAAGCTATAAATAAATTATTTACAAAGTTCTTAGTGGAAAATAAGCCACAGAAGAGAAGTGACACATTAAATACAAATATTTACCAACATGTCTGTGAGCTTCGTATCCATTCTTTCAAACACACTTAGAGATCAGTATGACTTTCTTTACGCGAGGTCTGCCCCTTCTTATCTCCCAACTGCTATCTTGTATTCGTGTCCTAACAAGATTGGCTCATTAAACTGAAGGGTCAACACGTGCAAAGGTTAATCACAAAAAAAGGAATAGTCTCTTGAATATTACCAAAATAAAAAGCTACTTAAAGCCATAACATGATTTAATTCAAGCCCCATAAATAATTCAAACAAATGAAATGAGAAATAAACGGCATTCATCCATATTTGGTATTTCTTCCTCACATGGAGTGAGACAAGACAAAGTCTGTTTTTCTAAAAATGTGGCCAAGTTAAAGAACAAATAGCTTCTCCAAGAATTGTTAACAGACCTTCTGGCTTTCAGTTTAGATTGGTGGATGGGCTCAATATTTATAGTTTTGTTTTAATGCATTTACTGACATCAGGCCAGGCTGTTCTGCACATTTTTCCCTGACAGACCCCAGGATCCTGCCAAGTGTTTGGTTCAGCCAGCGCAATAAACAAAAAGCTGAACTATAGTCCAAGTTCTGTTGCATTTGTGCGCGCTCAACTCTGGAGCAGAAATGGTCCAAACTAAGATTTACTGCAAATGGATTTTGTTGCATTTTATCCATGTGCATGTTGCACCGCAACACGCGGAAATAAATCGTCTTTGCAGTGAGAATAAGGAAACACTGAGTTAACTAAAATAGAGATACCGAGATACCTCTGTGGCAGCCGCGTCGTAAACGTGCTTATGGGGACGTAAAATAAACTGTTATTGTACTCAGAAGAAGGAATCGAGCTGTTAAAAGCATTGTGGCTGTGTACCTGCCAACTCTGTGTCTGAAGACTCGCTGCTTGAGTTCTCTAAAGTTTCTCGGCTGCTGTTTGAAGTTCTTGGTAAATGAAACGCTGGGGCCATGTCGCGGGCCGGCGGCGCTCTTACTGCCTCTGCGATTCTGTCCAAATTCATCCCACCTTGAAGAGAAGGACGCGTACAAAAAAAGGAATGGAAACGGGTGAATCCTGGGGGTGCACGGAGCTTTTCCTCAACAGCCAAAAGTCCACCCGCTGCCAGACGCACACCACGACATGAGAGGGATGAATCACACAAGGAGGAGGTCCTAGAAAGTTTTGTTCTCCCACGAAAAAATAACCCCACACAGCTCCCCGTTCCTCTGGCCCAGCGCGCTCTCCTTCTCTCCGCTGCAGGGAAACGCTTCTGCCCGCTGTGACTGAGAGGAAGCTCCGGCTCTCCAACCCACACATGAGACCCACCCATCGGCTGCGTTTAACCTCCCCAAAAAAGATCGAGTCCCACCCACTGAGCCTGCCCCGCTGCAAGAAAACATCCACCCAAACAACTCTGACGTCAAGCTAAAACAAGTGGAAAAATCGACTATTAATTTATCAAACATTTGGTTTAATCGCATGCAAATGTCCTCAATCGGTGAAAACGTAAAAAGCGTCCTATCTGAGAACAATATACCATGTGAATTTTTACTCTACAGTTTGTCCACTTGCAGAAAGACTCGGTATTTGGACTGAATTTCAGGTTAACACAGACATTTTTTGCAGCGTTCGTTTTTTTTTTGCAGCTGTCGGGAGCGCGCAATGCGCCGCTTTGCGCTTTAGGAGTAAAATGGGCCTTTTATTCGTGCAGGCATGTTTGAAATTCGTCCAGCGCAACGCAGCTGGGTGCGCTTATACACACACGCACCCTCACAATGTACCGTATATCTCGGATATGTACTGAGCTGAATAAACATTTGCCCTCCAACACGGGCCTGCCCAGTTACTGTTTCCTCAGTATGATTGAAAGGTGCAACGGTGATATGAAGATTATTGTGTAGTATGAATACTGGCACGCACTGTAAACAGACGTGTGTCGCTCCATCAGCTCATTGTTGCACTTTGACAAATAAACAATCAGGACTAATAAAAGGGCAGAACTGAACACAGCTTGTGTTTTCCTTATAGCAGGATAAACATCAGGCTGTTTTTTTTTACGAGATAACTATTGGCGAATAATAATCTCATGACAGCAGCTGATCTTTCCCCAGACACGATGATATAATTAAGCCTTAATAAAAACTTTTTCAGAACTTCAACAACATGCACAACCTTTCAGCACGAATCCCCATTATAATTGATGGTCCGCTAATATGATCTGATTACGGATGACCTGAATGTGGCTGCTGACGGTGACACATTTCAGTCCGTTTTGTTGGCGATGACGCACAAATGGCAGCCAGTGGTGGCCAGTTGCAGGCGCGCAGCCAGTGAATAGGCGGCATTGCGCTTTCTAGTCCTAATTTGGAATAAGGTGCCAAATATCTAATAAGTCAATTTGAAAATCAAAAACTCAAATCAAATGTTGTGATCACAGAGTGTTTTTGGTGATCTGTCATCCCTCACACGCATTCACACATTGAGTCCCAGCGCAAAGTGAACTTTAACCCTCTGAACACGCATGTGTGTCTGTGTGTGGAGAGCTACAGAGCTTCGTCCAGATGTTGACTTGCTGAGTGAAACATGCGGTGATACAGCAGCTGCATGGCAAACTTCTTTCTTTGCTAGAAAGCGCGCATGCTCACAATGGATTTCAATTAGTCTGAAGTGAGGCTGGCGCCAGGTGAGGCCTCCTTGTAGTTATTTAAGTAGACCTGGTGCATCCCGGGAAGTCAGGGATGTCGTTTGTTTTCATTTCAGACCAATAAGAGCATGCGTATTGTTTGGCTTTTGTTTTTTTTTTTTTTTACACAGTATTTGCACATATCTAACCACTGCGCATATAAATGACCCCAGTGTGCTAACATCGCTTTATAGTGTGATTGCGCATGTGCAGACCAACAGCAACATTTTGTATGGTTTACAGTAGCAGACCTACAGATATTTAAAATCCCATTTTGTACAGTAAGAAGAAGACAAACATTTGCCTTTGAAGTCAGAAGCTTTTTCTTGCATTAAAAGCTTATTTTTTTGCTTGTGTCCAAACACAACTGCGAAATTAATCTCTTGATAATCAGCTCTAAAACATATTTTGTAGTGTCTGCGCAATTAAACAGAAAACTAAGAGCAAAACACCAGGTACGTCTATTTGCGCATCTTTACTACGGACTGATAGCTTTAAGTCTCTCCTGCAACATGAGACCTGCTGACCGGCTGTGGTTCGGTTTGTAGCCTGTATATGACGGGTAAACGCGCACCGGCTCATGCCTCACCGTCTGGGACTCGGACTGTCACCGGCGCCAGTCTCAGGCATTTTCGGCCATTGTATGACGGTGACTTCTGACATAAGATCCCCGTCCGACCGGAAAGCTCCCCCGAAGGCCTTTTCAAGAGACAATCGTACTCAAGCTCTCCCCATTATTCTGCTTTTTTCATCTATATTTGTTCAGGCTGACTCACATTAAGGGCCTGGATTAGTCTTCTACATTTGACAGGACTGCCATATTCATTCATTCTAATGAAGAAATCCAAATATCTAGAAATGAATTAAACAATCCGGGTTTTTTTTTTATAGCAGAATTGTCATTATTAGAGGATTCAGCTCCAGCATGAGTCACGGTAGCCTGTGCGCATTGATCGGCTGTAAGAAGTTCGACCCTCACATACTGAGGTGTCCTTGGGCAGAAAACCATCACATCACTTCCTGAGCTGCAGACAAGTGCGTAAAATGGGTTTGAAGATAAATTTGGCGCAGTTCAACGGTAGACACAAACTCGAGAGCAGAAGTGGCATCTGTACGTTAATGCATTTTTGTAAAAAGTAACCTGGAGCACCTGGTCATCCCATTGTGTCAGCAGCTGGTATTTACTATGCAGGTTGCGAAGACCGAATGGACTGGAAATCTAAATCGGTGCGTGTTAGTTGGGGGTCAGTGGGTGCATTGCGTATATCTATGGAGCGTATCCGGCTCCGCGTGGGTCAATGTACGGTGACTATAAGACCAGTGATGCAGCTGTGTCCTTAAAAGTGAACTAACTTATTTCTATAATAAAGATTATAATAATATTAGGTAATTAACTGCAAAATCCCAGGTCTGTTACAGGGATATCACAATTTAGATGCTGTTCAAAAAGTCATTCTGGATTTTCACTAGTTGAACAAAATTCACAATAAACCCACTGACCCTTAAAGTCCCTGTAGGAATATTAAAGGATTTACAGCACATGGAGATTTTCCATGGAGGAGCTCCTGTGATTGTACCTTCCTCTGTCCTCCAGCAGATATTACAGGCTGATAGATGGGGCTAATCTAAATACCCAGCAGCCTCCTCCTCCTCCTCCAGCCTGCATCCCTGCCCGCCCGCGTACCCGCTCCTCCTCTGCTCTGGAGGACACTTGCGTGTGATGGATGAGTTAAAAAGCCTTTCCATCCGGCAGGACAGGTTAAAGGCCAGTGGAAATGCAAACACTCATATTTTTCCTCCCCGAGAAGTGAAAATAAACTCTGCGTTCGCCGTTAATCACACACCAAACACGCGTAATAATACAGTATTTATTCCTCTCTTAACTGTAAAGCGACCAAACAAAGCGAAGCTGGAACCACGGGGGGCAAAAAAAACAAAGCTTATAGAAAATTAAAGCTGGCGAGCAGATTGAAAGGCAGGACAGCAGTGGATATGTAACTGGACACGGTGCGTAACTGGAGAAGGACAGAGCTGATTATTTCCTTGGTGATGGTTTCCCTGCTTGGTCCAAGGCCTGTTTGACCTACAGCCTGACAACCAACGCACAACTCGACAAGAGGGGATGTAAATAAAACAATAACTTCTAATTGCCATCACAGGGAATATCAGTAGAAGCTATAAACATGGTGTAAAAATTTCGGATTTTATATGAACTTAACGCTCGGAATGTTTCTGTGGTTTTACAGAAAAATAAAAAGACAGACGAGTTGAGGTGGAATTAGTCCACAAAAATATAATTTGCTGCATACAAAAATGAGATTCTTGATAGTCATTAGCCTCCAGAAAACAATACAAACTCATACATGTTTATTAGCAGCATAGATTCCACTGTAACTTTAATGAAGGTCCATTTAGTCAGATTTTCCAGACAGTCCAAAACCTCGTTTAGCCAGTTTGTCTTCATAATAATTGTGTTTCTCATTTGACTCATGCTAATTTAGGACCTGACCTTTAGCTGCTTTATTCTAAAAATGATTATTTCCTGACAGAAAACGTAAAATTTAAAAGGATTTCCACCTCGCGTGCATGTCTGACATTTAAATGTCTTTTAAAACGTTGGCCTGTGATTAAACCCAGAACCCCTTTTTATTTAAAAACCTATTTGTTATAAGGAAAAAAATATTACATGTAAACTTCAGCTTCCTTCCGAGTAGAACTTTTTGTTGCTTGCTGCCCATCTGACTTCATGCTTTTGTTTTTCAAAACGTCTCACCAGGGAATCACCATCACACACCAGACACACAAAATAAAAGTGTGTAAATAAACCTCAGCTATAGGCTGCATCGTTGAATATCTCGTTTCAGTCTGCTTTCATTTGATTCCCGCACGCTCCCATTTGCATCTCATTATCTGATGTGTCCGCATATCACCATGTCGTAAATGCCCCGCGCATGAATTCACCGCATATCAAACATATTGCGTCTGAAAGCAGATGCCGATGAACAGTTCTGACCTTGCGCCAAAACCGTGAGGCGCAGTAAATCTATACTCTGTTTTGCTTTGCGGTATAGTTTTGTAACTCTGATAACAATATAATAATTTGACATTTGTGACGAGAAGAAGTCATACCTGGGTCCCCACAAGAAATCACATTCTTCGACAGATTCAGTTCCATTCCAGTTACCTGGAAAACAGAGGAGGAAAGTTTCATCAGGAGAAAAAAATCCTGTATATCAGACTTAAAAAGATAAGTCAAATTTATTTATTTTCCTCCCTTAAACCAAACAATGTTATATATAAATTATAAATCAATTCTAATCATATTTCCTGATATATTAATTCATTTGAATTTGTTTAAAAATAAACCTGTAAGCAACCTTTCTTTGGCAACATCATATTCATGTTTTTTTGCGTCACACTTATTTTTTTTTAGAAATTTGGAAACTATGAATATTAGACTATATTTGGGCAAATCCAAGGAAATGCAGCTAAAACAAAAAAATATTTTAAAAATAACATTACTAAGCAGCAACCAAACATTTCACCAACGCCTTCACGCATTTAAATTGTCTTCATTTTTATTTTATTAATAAGTTTACACGCAGAACTTCATGTTTTAGGCCCTTAGTAAGGCCCCTAACCCAACATCCCAAAGTTTACCTTTCCCATTATAGTGTACACACACACACACACACACACACACACACACACACACACACACACACACACACACACACACACACACACACACACACAGCCCCCTCTTATCTGCAGGAATCCATTTGCTGCCTCTAAATCTTCTGCCCCTCCGTATTCACACGCTTCAGTGGCGCGCACCCGCCTGCACTTTATATTCATTTGGTTCATTTAAGGCGTCAGTCAGATATTACAGGGAAATAATAAAGTAGTGTGCATGTTATATATGGCTGATAATGATGCTCAGACACGCTGAATAGCAGTCACTCGTTAGCCGCCGTGTCCTACAGACGTTGCTGCTGTTTTAAATCGTTGCTGTGCGTAAAGATGGATCCACTCAGTCTCCGGTCTCTGTGCGGTCACTACAGCCTCTCTGACCCCAACTAGCCAACACCATGCACAGTTCAATGGAGTCAGCACGTGTAAACACCTGATTTTTCTCCATCATGCTTAACGCGGACACGTGTGTGGCTCGTATTCGCAGAATACTGATCCTGAGCTAAAATCCGGCAACTTGACAGACGAAGTGTGTGTGTTTTACTCACCAGTTGGTGCCCAGCAGAGGCAGACGACAGGGAAAAAAAATGAATAAAGCCTCAGAGTTTCTCCATGCAGGTGTTCAGTAAATCCGCTTTATGCTTCGGCTGCGCGTAAACGCTGCGTCCGCGATAACCAGCGCCTTTGGATGCGTCTCCTCGGCGCTGCTTTGGTTTTCTTCGCCAGCGCTCTGCAGCACGCCTCGCGGTGACGTCACGACACCGCAACCCCACCACCCTCTCCGCGCCGCCACCTCCCCCGTTGTCACCCTCTTTATCCTCCTGCACCGTCGAGCTCTTCTTTATCACACTGATTTTTTTTTCTTTATGTTCATTTTTTTAATCCTCAACAAATTTAACTTTATATCATCAACTGACGTCACCCTCATCCTCACCATTTTCATCTCTGAATGAATCCTCATTCTCGGTTTCGGATCTTCATCTTAAATTAATTTTCATCCTCATTTCTTAACCCGAATATGTGAATAACAAGCAGAGAAAGTAAAATTAAAGTATAATAATTTATTTTTATTAACATAATGATGATGGCGATAGTAGTAGTAGCAGCGGTAATAATAATAATATTAATAATAATGATAACGATAATACGTATTAGAATATAAGTATTAATAAAACGTATTATAATATTTGTAATAATATGAAACAATAAATAAATGAATGAATGAATGAACAAGAAAATCAGTTTCGGTGTGAAAAGTTGAGAATTTTTATGAGCGCTTCATTTGTACGCAATCCGCGTTTTAAACAGCTTTTCTGTCTGAGGAATATATATATATATATATATATATATATATATATATATATATATATATATATATATATATATATATATATATATTTATTAACCAGGGCCTGTTGCTTTTTTATGTTACTTTAATTGTCACACATCACAATATGTTCGGTTCATTTCTATAAATTAATAATGTATTAATGCAACCAGCAGTCTATAGACAGATTGTTTGGGTGCGGGCACTAGCGATGTTTGTCTTCTCGACAACCAATTGATTCAGTAAACCATCTGAACACAACAGCCCAAAGCAACTGGCCTCGTTAACGGAGGATTATTTAAACAATTGCTCATATGCTAATATTTACACGCAGGTCTAAGTAGCGATTTGTTCTGCTGTTGATTTGACATGAATCAAAACATTTTAATTGTGCCTATATATATATATATATATATATATATATATATATATATATATTTTGTTCGGTGGCTTAAATGTTGGGAATAGTCGTTTGAATTACATTTTTGCTTTTAATAGTAATTAAAAAAACAAAGTAAAAAACTAATATTTCATGAGAAAAGAAAAGATGCTCCGATGGAAACATTCAGGCCTTTACGCGTCTTTGAGCTGCTGCAGCGCAGAGAAAGCGACGGAGCCTAAACACTTCAATAAATCCTTTTAGCTGAGGCAAATAAACTGATGGATCGGGTCATAGCACGGCTGTATTAATAGACAAAATGTCTAAATAGGCAAAGTAGGGCCTAACAGTAGGCCACGAGTAACCGAGATGCGAGTAGGTTTAGACCGTGAGCCGTGGGCGACTGGATCACGGATTAAGACTTTAAATAAATAAATAAATAAATAACTACAAGTGAAAATAAAACAATAGAACTAATAAAAAATAACTTCATTTTACATGTGCAGTCGCCATATCCGAAAAGCCATTATACATTTTTAATGTACAAAAACGCGCTCTCAGGCCGGATTTGAAACGTCCACGGCCAACATCCCACGCACAGCCAGCCCCACCACTTGAACCACCACACCGTCTGTGTGGCAGAGAATATTTCCAGCTCCACATATTTGGTTTACAAGCTCCTTCTATTGGCCTGAGACATGGGAGAAAGTGTGAAATTTGTCCCACCCTTACACTTTCCTTTTTAACTCGGCCAAGAGCTGCGCACGAGGCAAAGCTCCGGCTCTGAGAGAGGGATCCTGGAGGGATTAAAGGGGGGCTGCGGGCCTCCCTCCAGGACACGGACAGACCTCCTTCCCATGGTGCCTCTTGGAGACACCTATCCTCATGTCAGCTGTTTTTTTAAAGTCCTGTATCAAAATGGACACGCAGCTTCAGGTGATGTAATATCTGATTTTTTTCCCACCAGGCCTTGTGGCCAGGAGCAACTTTTGCTTGACTTGCTGCCATATGAAGTCAAAACTAGACATTAATTTGCCTATTATAACACAACACGGCTAAAAAGAACTTCAAAAATAACATTTTCAGTCATATTTTATCAACATATGTAAAATTAGTCCGACTCAAAGTCTGCACCTCAAACATCATCTTGCTTGATTGGCTGCAATACTGACCCCAGCTCCTAGCCTGCAACTGTATCCACAAAATAGTAATATGCAAAATCCGCCTGTGTAATTGTCTACCTGGGAGGCCTGCATTGCTAAATAATGAGTCCTACACACATTCTCTCTCTATAATTAGGCAGTAGGCAGGCAGGTAGGAGAATGCTGTGATTACTCAACGAGTGACTCGAGGAGTTAAGTAGTACCCTGAAGGTGAGGCCGTGGCCTCATCTCTCCTGTGTAAATAGGTGGAGGGATTATTTGGCCCTGTTTGGAGTGTGTGTGAAGGGGGAGGAGGTGTGTATCTGTGGCCAAGGCCTGTCTGATGGTCATCCCCACAGCGTAAATAGTTATTCCTAAATAACAGAGGGGCTGATGCACAGTGGAATAGGTGGAAAACAAGCTCACACCCCATCAGGAGAAGAGCTGTAAGTGTGTGTTGGAGATACCTGGATCACACACTTGCAGAGTTGTGTGTTTTTCTGAATCAGGTTCCTAGCAGAATCAGCTGTTTTAATCTGGTCCAGAGTTCTGCTCTTATTCTTCACCCTTTCAGCCGAAGGGCTCCCAGTGAGCTCCCCATCCAGGACAATCATAATAAAGCAGAGCTGGTGGCATTAGTATGTAAGGCCTGTTTCCGCTGAGCGAGGAGCAGAGAAGTGCTTTTGAACCGCGTGCCGTCCAGACTCTGTCGAATCAATCAGGAGGGTTTTGTGAGCTTGACGCCGGGCAGCTCGACAGGATGGAAAGCCTTTTTGTGACGTCGCAGCCGTTTCTCTAACTCAGAGCAGAGCCGGAGAGTCCGCCTTCATGTCAACAAGCCAAACACTCAACCAGCCAGCCTGCCCAGACAGATACACAACAGTCTGTTGGACAGACAGCCCTGATATTTACTGCACAAAGTTTCCACTACTATGGATATCTGTCCACTTTAAAACATGTGAGCGGACCAGGATGAAGTCACCCTCTCATCACTGGGGCTATTATGAGGAATGGATGCTTCCCAGCTCCTCTCTTTTTTTTTTTCTCTTTGAAGCAGTCCCCCTTGAAGTGTGTTGAAAACGCAGATGTCACAGTTTCCAATCGGCAGTGAAATTAGTGATGTTTTGATTGCGCAGGGCTCGGAGATTACCAACGTAAACAGGTCTGGTGCATAGATCATCATTTCAAGAGGAGGCATCATCCCTTTTTTTCCACTTTATCCAAACTCGGCGGGCCTCTTTGGCTTAGTGCTGATGAGAAGCGGACGTCCAGCTTCCAGTTTTTCATCTGAGCATAAACCTAATGCTGGCTAAAGTGATATTTCCTTTTGGTAGAATATTTAAAAAGCAGACCACCAAAACTGGGCAGCTGTAGCACAAAACACTTGGACTGAGCTGGTCTAAAAACATCTTTCCATCTTTTGGCTAATTAAGTATTAAATACCATGCCGTCTTCTTTCATTCCAGATCTTAACATCTCCTCAAGAAATGTTTCCTGTTGTCAGATTTTGATAAATCCTGAGTGATGATCAGATCCCCAGGGCTGCTGAACACTCCTTAACTCAACACAAATTTAGCAGTTTCAGCATAATCCAACAGCGTAAAGCATCATCTCATCATTATTGACTGCTGGTGTGAACATGCTGCACATCCTGGGTTGGAGTTGAAGATCAGAGTCCCCTGAAGACATCTCATCTTACAATAATTCACTGTTTTATGATAGGTTTAAATTACTTGTATTCATCGCCACTAATTTCTTCAACACTGCAGACCTCTTCACTGAGCTGGCTGCAGTGTTTCTACAGTAGTAGAAAGGTCAAACCAACTGCTGGCTCTAGATTGGACCCTTTGCGTTTTTGCGTCGGTCACCATAGTTCTGCTATGCGCTTGGCACGCGGGAGAAACAACAGTTGGTTGCAATCTGCACCCTCACTGCTAGATGAAATCCTATACCCTTCATCTTAAACAAAATCAGTGTGGAAGTTTAGTGGGAAAACAAGAGACACAAGATCAAGTCATGTTAAGGACTTAAAGGTTCTCTAAACCACATCCAGTTTTAATATAGCAGCGAACAGCCACTGTCTATGTAAAGACATAGAGGAGTAATGTTCATGCTCTCCCTCTGCGTGTGTTGTGATCAGAGCAGCTCGGTGTTTTGTTGACATGGCCGGGCCGGCTGACGCCGACTATTAGTGCATGTGAGTGTGCCCCACTGGCAGGCTCATGGCCACTGCTCTCATATGGGGGTTACAGCTGATAACGCTGTCCCAACCAATGAAGTCTTCACGAAAATGTAGCACTGACCCCCTGATTCCCCCTCAGGTAAATCAACCCGGTGTCATGGGGAAGGAGTATAAATACCACTACATTACATGGCCGTTCTGTGTGTCATGAGTACGCATTTTAGCCTTTTTGCATGTCATTCATTCGTCACACAAATGTCCGCTGTTATGTTCACACAAGAAACCACTTGGTTAGGGTGAGGAAAAACATGGTCAGGCTTAAAATAAGTAATCTAAGTAAAAAATACTAAAGCAACATAACACAACTACAGAAAATCCGTCACAAACGTCACTAATGTAACTCGCAAAACAAAACACCAGTCAACAACAGTCTCGAACACTGGTCACCTGGTTAAAAGTCCGGTGTTTGTTTGACCCGCACACCATAAGTGGTTTTTCTTACGTCTTCGTAGCATCTATATGCGAATATGTTTACATTGCAGTCACTACAGAATACATGACGTACAAATGACAGACGGAAATCAAGACAGGCATACTAAAGGCTTGTGCATTATTGTGGCATTTATAATGTGCAAACGGGCTGAGTGAACACTGTTAGCACTGTTAGCCACAAGCTGCTGGCTCAGCCGTCGCCATGTTAAGAACCACGTGTGGCAATAGAAATTTTCTCAATCTCACATTTAGCACCTTTAACATATCATACCATAGGACTAAAATCACATACTTTGTAATAACGCCACTGATTCTTCTTGGCTTCACTTCCTGGATTGAAAACCAAGGTTATTGTGCATGGTGGCAGCTCCAAATGGCAGCAACAGGTAACCATTTGAAAGCAGCGTGAACCTCAATACCCAGAAATCCCTAAAAGCCTGTAATGTGACGTCGCACTGCACACAGCGCTCTCATGTTCATGAACCCGGTGAGACTGAGATTGGTTTAGACTGAAATGAAGAGTGAAAGATCTAACAACATTGAGGCGACTCACTCAGTTTTCCACTTCCTGTGACTTGATTTCCTTCAACTGCTGAAACCTGAAGTTCATTTGGGCAGATTAAGTGAATCTGTTGTTCAATTTGTAATAGAGACCAAGGCAAGATGGGACTGCCGTGTGTTTTCGTGTATTAGAATCCTTATTACAGTAGCTCTGGCTCCCCCACAGTACTCTACTTCCTCTGTGGCGCTTCTTGGAAATGAAAGCTCTTTACATTAAATGTTTTGTTGGAATCTGAGTAGTCCAGTCCCCTTTTTGTGCTTTGTTTATCAGGCCAACTGAAAGCTGAGAAAGACACAACGGCAGCACAGACATGGGATACAAATAGGTCCTCCAGGATCCAGTCCCAGCAGGAGTTCATGTCCAGAGGCACAGGTCTTAAACAATAAACCATCTCTGCGCTCGGCACAATAAGATTTTAAGTCATGGATATTTATTCCACAATGAGGTTTCTATATCTGTTTATCCCTTCAATCCACCTGCTTCTATAAATGATAAAAACTAATCCAGAGGAACAGGCCTGTTTTGTATTCAGGAACACCTTGAGCTGCATGTAGCGCATGCTGCTATAATATCTGTGTTGTCCCAGTTGGGATTAATGTTCTGATTCCACTCACTGAGGGAGTTATTGGACTCAAACTCATTGATAATTGCTTAAAACAGATTTCCAATATCAGTTGCAGGAAAAAAAAATCCCCCCTCGTTTTTTTTTCTCTTTTTGCTTCTTCACTTTTGATAGATTGTTTTATTTACCGTCTCCCTCCAACATCTGGATTCTGGCCTCTGGAGCGGCACACAGCACTGAACAAGCTTGGCTGTGGCTCGCCGAGCCCGGAGATTTATGGCGGAGGCTTATAGCACTCTGCTGTGTTTGGGATAGCGTTGCCCTGCGCCGTCCCACCAAGATCACTATACTCTCTCCTCCCCTGCTTCCCCGCTTTCAATCCAGCCTCTGGCTCATCAAGGAAAACTGTCCGCCCCCCTTCTTCCCCTCTCTGTCTGCTTCTGTCACCATGAGGGACAATAAAAACCACAAGGTCATATGGCTGCTCTGGTTACAAGAGACTGTTCAGTTTGTAGCCAAGAGGCTCAACTAGGCCTCGTGGTTCTTCACATTTGAGTGATTTAAGTGATCTTTAAGCGTTACAAACAGTGAAGTAGATGAATTTCTTTGCCTTACCACCTATTGACAGATTAAACGTATCTTGTATTTAACAAAGGTCTGCATCGAAAAAAAATAGAGAAGCTGCAAGTACAATTAATTTACAGATGAATAAACGGAACCAACCCTGCGACTGCCCTCACAGGAAGATGGACAGCATCGGTTAGTTGGTCAAACACTTAAATGACCCATTTTACGTTTCCTTGCCAAGGACGACTTGTCGCAGCCCAAATAAAGATGATGATAATAATGTCATCTGTGAGGTGCAAAGAGGAGCAATTAGATTTTGCCATCTTTTGGTTAATGTTGGTTTCTTCTAACAGGATCTTTTCTTGAACATTAAAGAAATAGTTTGAGTTGTTGGGGATTTTGCACCTTGCGTCTCACACCTCTAAAGCTCACTAAATTACCATTTTTTGTTTTGTTTAACTCTTGCAAAAACCTGATGTGTGAAAATTACCATTTGCTGTTGTATGGGCAGTTATGTGCTGGGATATTGTGCAGTTAGCAGTCATGAAATAAACCAGCAGAGGTTCCAGGAAGTGATGCCGCTCAAACCCAAGAAATAGTCCAACACATGACCCTGAATTATTAGCTTTAACTATAGCATGTGTATAAGTGGACAACATCACCGTGACACCAACCACTGGTTTGTTGACTACTTTTGAAGCCTCAAGTTTGGCATTTTGGTCATTGCCATCTTGTTTTTTTGCAACCAGAAGTGACACGAGAGGGTGGAGCTAAGTACAACTCAATGATGTATCAGACATTTTTAATTGACCAAAACGTAATTAACTTTCATGAACTGAAAACACACTGTGGAAGGCCGTGATAGCAACCTGTCAATCACATGGTAGCCACGCCCTAAAGCATCCCCGCTTTATGGTCTGTTTGACTCTAAATGGGACCATAATTTTCTAAATGAACATCATGCTGTATTGAAGAAGAACTGAAACTAGCGATTGAGACCATAAACTCATGTTTACAATGTTTACTGAGGCAATAAATCAAGTGAGAGAGAGGCTCATTTTCTCATAAACTTCTATACAATCAGACTTCTATTTGAAACCGGAGGAGTCGCCCCCTGCTGGATATTAGGAAGAATGCAAGTTTAAGGCACTTCAGCATTGGCTTCACTTTTCAGACACAGAGGTTTGCGCCTGGTTTTAACGCTATGTTTTTGCAGGGACTAAATAAACAAGAATGTATTTATTTGTGCGCTTTAGCAATAGGTTGATTTTGTCACCTTTGGACAGATCCAGGCTAGTTGTTTGCATCTGCTTCCAGTCATTTTGCAAAGCTAAGAAAAATAGTTTCTGACTTATTTTGAACGATGAGTGTGATATCAATCATCTCATCTAACTCGTCGCCAGAAAACAAACATATTTACAAAAATGTTGAACTTTTGTTTAGATCAAACAGTTTTCATTGTTCAAACCTCACTAATCTTTAACCATAGAGGTGGAGGATACAAAAAAACGATTATCAGACTTATTTTGTAATGGTTATTTGTGACCGTTTTAGCAGACAATCTACGCCATCCTGCCAAAATGGGCGCCAGATCATTTTGCGGAAGGCAATTACAAATCACCTGTTTTGTCATTTAGGTCGGAGGACTTGTTGGTAATTCTTGTTTTGAAGAGACGACACTTGATGCACCTTATGCCTGTAGATTTGCAAATATGTAGTATCAATTGGACAGTCGATGAGAAAGTAGTGGAAATTAACATTTGTTTAAGGTTGTTTTAGTATAACTGAGTTGTATTGGTGCTTGAGGTCAGTGTGACTTTTTGGCTATTGCTTTCAGTGAGAATCTTGTGCTTGTCCTCTCTTCTTCTTTGGCTTGTGTCAATTGTTGCTGCTCCACTTCCTCATTTTTGGGCTAAAAGGACTGAGCGCATCCAATTTTCCATCATTTGAGGGACATTACTTCCCCTCCCCTCTTTGTCTCAACTTAACCAGAGCTGCCCAGAGTGTCTGTAAAAATCCTTTTGGCTTTTTGTAAAGTTGTTCCCATAATAAAAGATTAGTTTAAATGTAATGAGCTTGTACTTGAGGAGTGATTTCTAGTTGATTTTGGACCAAGAGCTTGAAGCTTACTCAGCGCATAGCTTGGTAATTGGATTTTTTGGTGCATGGCCACAACTAATGTTAGATACACAGGCGTTGGATCATGTTAGAAATGTGTTACAAAAAAAAATGTTTATTGCATGTTGATGCTCCTGTAGCATGCTGTATATCTCTGCAGATTCTCAGCATCTTGCTCTAACTGGGCAAATGAAGGTAGCACAACGTAGGGCATGAGAACTGCCAAAGGTTACTCATGGGGAGGCAGCTCCAGCCTCTGCACTGGGCCTGATACATGTCTATATAAACCTACTGACAGCAGGCTGGAAAAACAACCTGGCAGAGCGAGAGAATGGAAAGTAAACGAGGAAAGAGAGAGAGAGTGTCCAATCCGACCCACCCAGGTTTCGACCTATAGCTCTCTTTGTATTCTCCTGACACAAAGATTTATTATGCAAACATTACCGTTCCCAAAAATACATATTGAAACAATTTTTGGACAAACACGGCAGACAAAGTGAGCGTCCTGCGCTGTCACGGGAGTTTGGAACTCAGGGCGAGGCGGTGAGGCGGCGAGGCTGCGAGGAGAGCAGCAAGTGCATTAGTAGTCTCGCTTCAGGAGCCCTGAAAAGGTAAGCAGGCCGGGGCGGTGATGTGGGCCGTCACACAAGAGCGAAGGACTGTCAAAAGAGAAACAAAAAGGAGGGAGAAATGATTAAGAAGCTGCCTCGGCCTCCCTGCCTGTCAGTGTGTACCTGCCTGCTCAGTGGAACCAGGCCGAGCAAAGGCTTGAACCCAGAGAGTGTAAACAGTTATAAACACACTCCCGTCTACATGTGCACAGACTCACACATGCTCACACACTCGTACAGCTGTATGTCCTCAAAGCACACGTATGTATCACTGCAGCGCTGAGGTCATTCACCGACTGCAGGCTTTATGCTAATTCTGAGCTGAATTATTGTGGTACCATTCAGTGCCTGTGGTGGCACTGCAGGTACGATGAGTAAAGTTTCAAAAATAGCTATTCAAGCTATGCAAACACTGGAAAAAATGTTATCGGGCTGCTTGTGTTGCTCATATAACATTAAACTTTCTCGAATGGTCACACCAGAAATTGACGGAGTGAGATTTTGTCAGATGTTGCTGCAAAATGTACTGAATGCTACTAATACTTACTAGCAAGTTTACATAGCAATGTCAACAAAGCAAAGCACATGTATGAAACGTATAGTTCACACTGAGTACTTGACAATGTGTAATGACTGAAGGAAAATAGTCCAAAGGGCTTTGGTGTTGGCTCTACAGTGGGGCCGCTTATCTTGCACGACAGGTCGATTCTCGCAATGTCACAACATCACAATATCGCGCGAGAATCGCAGGATCACATATCACACGAAAATCCATCTTGTCAGACTTCAGGTAGGCCAGTGCACCAATCAGCGTCCTATGAGGAGCTTAGTGGCTTAGATGTGTGGGAGGTGACACTGAGATGCAGCTGTTCGTACTAAACAACGATGGCGGGTTCTGAAGAATTTAGCATACATGCTGCAATAGCATCAGTTATATCAGAACTGGAGAGTATTTCTTCAATGAAAGAAGAGCAAAGAACGACACTGGAAGCTTTTCTTGATGGTAAAGATGTATTTGCTCTTTTTCTGAATGGCTACGGCAAGAGTTTGATTGACTGATGGGTCATCCAATCACCTGCCGGTCCATTGTCTGCTAGTGTCAAAGACAGCAAATTTGTCCATCAAATTTCACTTAATTTGATGCAAAGACCTATGTGTTTACATTTCTCACTGCTGGACACACACAGTGTGACAGGAGATTTTGACAGCCAACGGATAAAGTAAAATGACTCACTATCTGCTGCACAGATATATAATTCATGCTGACTACAAAACATTTTTCTTTTCCTTAACCTGAACCACTGAACGTTGTTCACAACAGACAACACTTACCCACATTTCTTTACTCTTTGGGAAAGAAATTATTTGGTAGTAGTCAGGCGGCAACCTCCAGGTCTGTAAAGTGAAGCCAATGTGCTTGAAGTTCCTTAAACTTGCTTTCTTGCTAATAGCCAGCAGGGGGCGACTCCTCTGGTTGCATAAAGATGTCTGATTGTATAGAAGTTGAAGAAGAACTTGATCTTGAACTTGAATAAACACTATAAACATGAGTTTATGTGTGCTTTAGGGAGTGACTACCTTGTGATTAACAGGTTGCCACCACAGCATTGTGGGTCTGGGTGTTGTCCATATTTTTGTCTTAGAGCTTTAACCCTTTCTGTCCATCAAAGTTAACTGCAACATTTTGGTCACCCAAAATCTTACTCTTATTCAGCGTTCAGTTGCACTACACCCCACCCTCTCGTGCCACTTCTGGTTGCAGTAAACCAAGATGGTGACAGCCAAAATGCCACACTCGAGGCCAAGAGACTGTTAGCTTACCTGGACTGGAAGCAGCGGGAAACAGCTAGCCTAGCTCTGCCTAAAAGTAAAACAATCCAGCCTATCAGCACCTCTAAAGCTCACTAATTAACGTGTCTTATTTTGTTTGTTTAATCAGCACAAAGAGTCTTGCCATCACAGCAAATGAACACATTTTCTAAAAGGGTGAGCTCTTTCTTTAACTGTGAGGACTTTTTATAGGATTGTTGCTGTTTTGATTAATAGACAAAATGTTTGTCCTTTAAAGTCCAATGTGCCTCTCATTAGAAACCTCACTTTCTACAGGTTGCTGCATTATTACTTGAGTTATGAAGATGAGAAAACCTGCAACACCGTCAGGTCAAACTGACTTTTATGGACTCCAATTTGGGTCTCAGATCCAATGATGAATGCATACGGCGCATTGACTTAAACCTCAGCTTTCAGAGAACTGACAGTGCGTCCTGAATTGACCACAGCAACGCTTTAAAAAAACCACCTGTAGTGGATTTCATTTCTTGAAAGAGCATTCTGGATGCTAGCCAACTGAGGTGACATGTTCTTGGCGAGGTTTGAACTTCTCTGCGGCCAGTAAGCGTCATATATTGATCAAGAGCAACCGCCGAGGCTGAATGAGCCTCCTCTACATATTTGCTCAGGAACCTCAGCCGTGTTTGTCCATCAACAAAAGGTCAACCAAGTATTATATTTCTTACAAAACACTGCGCTCCCTTTTCACTTGATCTGGGAAGATGTTGGACCTGAGAAAGTCACGAACTGAATACACACACATGCACACACACTGCTCCACCTCAGGCTCACATCCTCCCTTTAAAAAAAAAAAAAAAAAAAAAAGAAGAAGTGATGTATGTGTTTTTCAGAAAGGACACGTAGGTGAAACTCAACATGCCTCCTCTCCTGTCTCTTTTTCTCAGAGTCAAAGGTATTCAGGAGGGAGAGGACAACGTCGCCCCGCCGGACAATTTACTGCCCTTCTCTGGGAATTCCACATGATCCAGGTATGGGAATGGAGAGTAGGAAAAGCCGCAGCGGTGAACTCACCCTGGCAGTTTTATCTTGATTGTCAGATAAAACGGTATGTGCTGCTCTAAAGCTGTACATGAGTCTTTAGCAAGAAGCACTTTAGCCCCTTCTCACGTCCTGCTTTCTGATAAAAATCGCACAAACACTGTGTCATTAGCAAGGCCAATAAAAGTGCACAGAGGCCTGGAGCTTCTTCTGAAGGCTTCCCTTTAAAGCAGCAACATACGTGTGGAGAAAACCTTTTCTTTCAAGTTCATCAATCAAAATCTCTCAAATACTCTTCTTCGGTTAAAGGGATATCAGTTAGGCGTCTCTTTGTAAAGTATTTTGAATGTGAGCGTTGCATTCTTATGTAGAGAGTAAGAGGATTAACCTGTCCATGAAGATTTAGGACTATCCAGATAACTACGATTTACTAAATAGGCTACAAAATGGTTTGATCTATGGCCGGGTTTATGCCAGATGCCTATTTTTGCCCAGAGCAAAAACATGACTGAAACAAACACCAAAAATAAACGATCAACATCTTTTTACACACAAATTTGATAACCCATAACATATCAGAAATATGGCAATTTTGTCATGAGTAGGGGAGATCTGAGACGGAAGTAATGCCGGATGAAAGTAACGGCAGACGAGTGTAACGGTGGACAAGAGTTATATCGTTGTGGTGTTTTACCCAGAAAGCTGTTTTGGAAGCGACCATTTTTTAATGACAAGTTGTGTTTATTGTTTTATGAGTCACAGTTATGATCATCTGATATTTAGTACTTAAACACATCCTGAAGTTTGACTTGTCAGAGTTTTTCAGCATAGCAGCAAGTCAGGTTTAATCGGGAGTCATTGTCGGGATGAATGTAATAAATGTTTCTTTGGTCCCTCTACACTCTTATTATTATTATTATTATAGAGTCTGAAATGAAAATGAAATGAATTTTTTTATTATCAATTAAGTTGCCTGAATTTGCATGTTATACTGTTAAATATGGCTGTCAAAGAAAATTCATTTTAACTCCACTAATTTCTATAACGCATCAATGCAATTTGCAGTTTTTTGGTTGTAACATGCTCAGTTTTAGAGTGAAGCTACTGGCATCATATAAAACTACTAGTTTGTTTGAGGTTAAATAATGTTCCATCATGGTCATCACCTCTGACCTCAAGATATGTGAATGTAAATGGGTTCTCTGGGTACCCACGAGTCTCCTCTTTACAGACATGCCCACTTTATGATAATCACATGCAGTGTGGATCGACTCATAGTCAAGTCAGCACACTGACAGCTGTTGTTGACTGCTGGGCTGCAGTTTGACATGTTATGATTTGAGCATATTTTTATGCTAGATGCAGTACCTGTGAGTGTTTCTGGACAATATTTGTCATTGTTTTGTGTTTATTGATTTCCAGTTATAAATATCTACATACATTTACATAAAGCTGCACATTCGCCCACTCCCATGCTGATAAGAGTATTAAATTCTTGACAAATTCATTTAATTTTGCATTTTGAACAGATACAAAATGTAATAAATTTACAATTAATCACAGTGAATCATGCACAATCATGCCATTAATTGTGATTAAATATTTGAAGCCACTGACAGTCCTACTGTTAAAATTTCTTGAAATGTTATACCGTTCATACTGTTGTAAAACATTTGATGAAACTGAAAATTTAAACTGAAAATGGAATTTCCTATTTTGTAAGATAAGATGAAGATAAAGGATATGTTTGCAATCACTTACTGTAAAACCCCAAACTGATAGAACACAACACACATGAGTTGTTGATCACAGTGAAAATTTGTTTCTGTCTGTAAAATTGCTTTTAAAAGTGACATTTATATGAAAAGAGTTACTTTCGTACCGCCTCTCCCTTATCATATTTGTGTCAGCTGTGGCTGAGATTTGCTCTTTAGCCTGAACGTTGCTCATGAGAAGCTTCTATAAATTTTAGCCCTAGAGGGAGCAACTTGTTTCCTTGTCCTCCGCTCTATTTTCTCTTCTTCACTCTTTCCCATGCTGTGCTCTGAGCCAGACACAGACACAGGTATGGATTAACACAGGTATACACACACACTAATGCAAACACACACACACACACGCACACACACACAGTAGCCTGACGGAGCAGGCCAGGTTAAAGAGGAGTTAGGGAGGAACTGCTGGGACTCTGGTTATCCTCAGTCAGGAACAAGTGTTTTCCCACAGCAGCGCACGCAAACACTCTCACACGGCCTCTCGTGTAACACAACGTTGGACTCTTCTGTTTTTACTGCTCCTCCTCCTTCAGTCTTATCTGATGATGTAGTTTCCAATAAAGCCAGGGACCTATGACCTCTCGCTGGTGATCACTATAAAGCACAAACGCTGTCCAAATACTGCATGGTCGAAATTCTATTATGCTTGAAGAAAAGTGCAGGTGCTCCTCCTTCCTACAGAGCACAGTATGGCCAAATCATATTTTAGTTACTCTTTGTGATATAATTGAAAAAAACTATAACTGATTGTGTTAAAGGGGCATTTGATAGATATTGATCACAGCCACCTGATAAGCATCCAAATCATATCATGGCAGCTAATATCGTATCGTTAGCCAAAAAATGCCATGATTAAACTTGTGATTTACAGCCCTACTATTGGTCATACCAGACCAAGTAAGGTTGTAGCAGTAAAAGTCATTTAGAGCTGGACCAGCGCTAAATGGGGCTGTGGTTAGTACTTGCGCCTCACAGCAAGAGAGTCGCAGGTTCGAATCCGGCTTGGGACTCTTCTGTGTGGAGTTTGCATGTTCTCCCCGTGTAAGCGTGGGTTTTCTCCAGGTACTCCGGCTTCCTCCCACAGTCCAAAGACATGCTGTTTAGGTTAATTGGTGACTCTAAATTGCCCGTAGGTGTGGATGTGAGCGTGAATGGTTGTCTGTCTATATGTTGTCTGTCTCTATGTGCCCTGCGATGGACTGGCAACCTGTCCAGGGTGAACCCCGCCTTCGCCCAATGCCAGCTGGGTTCGGCTCCAGCCCCCCCACCCCTAACGGGATAAGCGGTTGCCGATGGATGGACGGATGGACCAGCGCTAAATGAAATTGCCCTACAGTACCTTGTCCAAATAAAAAGGCAAACTCTATTATTACGCATAAAAATTGGGTAAACAATACTAATGTAAACTTAAAGTTTAAGTAACCTACTCTCCACCTCATCCCTGATCTTTTCACCAGTCCTCTTCTGTTTTCTTTGCACACCTCATTCGTTATTCGTTGTCTGTTTTTTGGTCGTGTCTCTCCCTCCCTCCTTCTCCGTCCCTGTGGTCGTGATCATCCACCATCTGACATCTGCTGTGCAGAATGAACAAACTGGTTCCCAATGTTTAGCTGGAGCGGAACACTAGAAACACACTCCAGTGATAAAGCAGGTGCTTTTGTTAGACTCTCGTCTTACGAGACTCAATTCCCAAATGTTTTGAATTGTTTGGAAAGGCTGAGGTTGGCAGGGATTTGCTGCTTCAATGTGTGTGTGTGTGCATCTCTGTGCACTTACAATAGCTGCTTGTGAGGTAGAGTTATACACACATCAAACCAAATGTCATTGCTCTAATGCTCTGATAATTTGGGCTTGATGAATATTTGCTAACCCGAATGATACATTTCCATGCCAAAACTGACAAGCAGTCAGTGTTTCCCAAGCTTTTAGAAACCCGTTGTAATAAGAATAATGAAGATTTGACCAATATGGAAATGTGACGATGCTATTTTTGGACTAAATGGCTGGCAAAAAAATCCACATATTCAGCATTGCAGTGGAAATGTTGTTCTTGGGTAGAAAAACCTCTGAAACAGCATTTAAATATTCCTGCTCTGTGGTCTGGAGCTGCATTATGTTGTATTAGAACCTTTGATTTAACAAATATACCCAGATTTTAAAAGGGTCATTAAATCATCTATGACATTTACTTACCTCTGTTACCAACCACGAATAAACCATGACGATATGACGTCAAGCGCTGCCAGGGCAGATCACATAATTTGCTCTTTTTCTGTCTTGTGAAATGTGTCTTTATTTCCTATTTTATTGCAGCCTGTTTGGGTGAATTTCTTTGCCCTGGCGTGGTGTGTAGTGGCACCGTGAACATGGCACTGGAGCCATTGTGTCATTGATCTCTTAGGAATCAGGTCGAGGAGCTTCGAGGTGTTGTGCATTCAAGTAAAAAGGCAGAGGACACATTGGCACCAATGGAACAATTATTGTTTAACAGATTAAAAACAAGCTGTGATGTAGCTGATGGTTCATTTTTGATTTCACAGTATGTCACAGGTGAATAGTTTGGGACTGTTTCAAACGTTGGATGCTGTGACAGAAACCATCTTTAGTCTCCTCGTAGCCAAGTGTTGGGTCGTTTACCGACACCTGTCGCACACAGTAGATGCACCATAAAGAGTTAGCAGTCAGTGCGGAGTCATGCTATATGGATATTGACCATAACTGTGATATTTAAAAAAATTAAATACTGTTATCATGTTAATAGGCTACACAATGATAATGTAAATAATCCAACACCTCTTCTTTAATGCTTTTGTACAGTTATGGTCACACACTCTTTATACTACCCTACACATTTGCCAAAAAAAAAAAAAAAAAAAAAAAAGGTTTAAAATTTTGTTGGGGCCTCTAATGAGCCGTTTTTGAAGGCCCAAGCCTGAGACCCTTAAAATATCCAATTTTTCACCATGCCTGATAAGTGTGCAAAGTTTGATCACTTTTTGAGCATGTCAAGTCTCTCAAAAAGGCAATTCATTGGAAAGAAAAATAATAATAATCATTATCTTAAATCCTAAAAAAAACAATTTCAATAGGGTCCTCACGGCCTGACATTGTTAGTGCTCGGCCTTAACAAGTCAAAGATGAATTTGACTGCATTGTTTATTTTTTCAAATTTCTACATATTGCGATAATATTGTTATCATAAATTCATTTGGCCATTCTACATGGCTGCAGAATACCTAGTTTATTTCACAATAATCACACACTCGCTGTACATTATCCCACTTAGTACACGGCTTCTTACTTAAGAAATCAATAATTTGACTCAGAAACGGTCCACCAGAGTCCGACATCAGAGCTGCGTCCATAGCAATGGTCTGCTATAAAGAAATAACAGACCGTGGAACGGCGTGATTGGCCAATCAGAATCGAGTATCCAACAAAGTCGTGTAATAATCAGATATAACAGACACACTCACTTTAGCTTAAGCTAACTGACATATTGTAAGCAAGTAGTAGTAACCAATTTTAACTCAGAATTGGCATGTTTTTAGTCAAATCTGTGGAATTGCAGTATATTTACAAGTTGTATGTTCATAAATATAAGCAGTTGTTGCTCTGGAGCTATGGACCTCCAAAATGGCTGCTAGACGTTATGGTATATCATCTGTGCAACCTCTTATTTGCACCCAGCTCTGATTTCATGTGAGAGTTCAACGTTTCTGCTCAGGTTTATGAAGCAAAGCTAAATGACTAAGGTAAAGAGGGAGGTAGAGGCAGGTAGGAACGTCGGCAAAGAAAAGCCACAAAGTGGAGGCGGCGACGGTGGGAGAGCGGTGGGAGGAGGGTGTGGCGGGTGAGGCTGAGAAGGGTGAGAGCCTTTCTCAGGTAGGTCTGCCCAAACTTGACGGCTTGTTTACCTGTCAGGTTGTTGCTTTTGTCTGGGCCTCCCACGAGAGAGAAAAGACACAGAGCTTTAGCTCCTCTCCAGGCAGGACCACCAGTGTAGTGTGTAGTGTGTGTGTGTGTGTGTGTGTGTGTGTGTTACAGAGACGTGCACTCATTTTTGGCGTGTTTGTCTTCATATAAGTTTGTTTAAACATCCTCACGTTTCTGTGCGTGTAGTTATGCACATGCAGTTACGCGAGTGTGTTCATGCATGCGTCTGTGTGTGTCCTCATGCGCGCTCGTGCTTGTATGACCCTGAGCGCCTGTTGTGTTTGTTGCTGGGCGGGTTTGTGTACAAATGCAAACATGTGTGACTAATTCGTTTTCGGGAGCAGCAGACAATGTACGCAGTAGACGGCTGTGGAATTGGGTTGAGGGTGAGTGGTGTGTGTTTGTGTATATGGGTGTGTGCATGTGTGTGTCTCTTTGTGTATGTCTACACATGTGAGGGTATGTCTTGTAATTTGAGCACTGACTCAAACAAGCACATTTATAATGGAGTCTTCCCATTGACTTACTGTAGCCGACAGTATACAGTGTCATGCAAACATAATGGGCGTAACGGTCTGAAGGTAAATTCAACTGGGGAAACAGTTTGCCAACAACTACAAAATAAAATAAATAAATAAGCCAACATAAAGTCCAACATATTTATTGTTTCCAAAACTTTTACCTACATTTTTATATGGAGTTTGGGGTCATGTAGCTGATAACAGGGGGTCGTCCACAGCTGAAAATAAAAAAACCAAGGAGGTCATCCACATTCAACACCAAAGACGACTGAAGTTCTTTATCATGGTCACATGATGACAAAGAAATCCATCTCCATGACAACAAAGGTCATGAGATGTGGTTGAAAGCTCTGGAAACAAGTTGGCTGGACCTTGTGTTGATTTTTCTTTGAAAATCTGCTGTTTATACTGTATGATTAAATATGAATAATAAGTGAAGTTTGAAATATTCACACTGCAAAAATAACAAAATTAGAGAGTAGTAGTAGTAGTAATATTAATACAATATACATGTATGACAAATAGGAATTAAATTGGGAAAAGTAAAGTGGCCTATATTAGAATCATTAGCTATGTAGTATAAATATAATTGGTATTGGTATTACACACTACAAGAGCTTCAGGAATGTACACATCAATGTTCAGCTTTTATTTTATTTTCTAAAATGTAACGATAATTCTTTGCACTGTGACTGCCGGTCACTTTCTTGTTTTAACTGGCAAAGCACTGATGAAACTACATGTGAAAAATTTTATATATATATATATATATATATATAAAAGATCTACAATATTCAAGCAACAGGCTATTTTATTTAATACTTAAAATCTTAAGGAAAATACTGACATTCTCTCTCAAAGTGAACTTTTTTCCCCCCCACCTGCAAATATAAATAGTTGGCTATAAAATGAAAGTGAACAAATTTCACCAACCACTCAACAGATTAGCATTGCTCTTTGGCTGGTGAGTGAAGCAAATCTGACTGGCTCTAATTTCCAATCCTGTTACAGTTTATAAAACACTGCATTTTAAAAGATATGTGCAAAAATTTGGCAAGATATACAGTTTTTTATTGTATACTTTAATTATTTCTGTATCTTAGAATGTTTCATTGTATGCAAGAATAATGACTATAATTAAATTAAAGTAAATGTAATGTAATCACACAAAAGAATTATTATTAATGATATTAATAGTGATATTAATAATAATAATATGGCAAAAGGTTTAATTAAATTAAAGTAAATGTAATCACATATTAATGATAAAAATATGATCATTTTGATTATTATTAACAATACCAATACTACTACTACGACTACTACTACTACTACGACTACTACTAATAATAATATAATGAGGCAGGTAAAGTTTAATTTGTAAATGTAATGTAATCACACAATAAAATTATTATTATTATTATTATTATGTTTATCAGTGTGTTTTAATTTTAACTGTTTGCATGTCAGCTGTTCTATAGGGAGTCATTGTTTCCTCCAGGGGTTTATTGTTGTTGGAGCAGCAAGACACTGAGATCATGTCAGGACACTAAAACTCTCCGTTTAAACTCAGACTTATAAAATGTAGCTGGTAAGGCAGGGTGACCCCACCTGTCCAATAACGGGAGAAAAGAAGAATTAATTTACGAGACATTACTCAACAATGAAAAGATTGATTATAACCAGGTTTCACAGACGGTTTAATTAAGCTGTTAAGTAGGAATCTCAACACATGCTGCTCTGCCAAAAATAAAACCAAACAAGTGAACATTAAGACAAATTACTATTGTATTATTTTTCTTTCTCCACTTTTCATTGTGTACAGATTGACATCCACATTAATCTCTTGTTGCAGGGCAGTCTGGGCTCAAACATTTCATCCACGTCAGCTTGTAGAGATGGAGAATAAAAAAATGTCTACTTTTTGCATGCAAAAGGCAGAAATTTGTCTGGTTTGCATTTGCAAAATCTGCTATTAAAAAGAGAACATTAAAACACAACATATCACATCCATCCATTGTCCTTTATTAGACTGATCCTTTTATTATTCTTATTCAGTCTTTTTATTTATTAGTTAATCTAATATACATCAGTAACCATTTTAGGTCCTATTTTATATTTTTATCTTACATATATTGTTGTTGTCGCTGTGTTTTATCTATGTTTTTATGAACAAGTTGCTCCAAACCAATTGCCCCTAGAGGAATTAATAAAGTTGTTTGAATTGAATTGAACAGACAGGATACATTAAAACACATTTACATAAAAACCCAGTCGAAGCTACATTAGAAGGAGCAGCAGGTACTTGATGGTGAGGACCGAATCGAGGGTAAATAAACTGATTGACTGAGTGTTACATAACACTATGTGCTGAGGTAGCAAGCTGGCTTCAAAAAGTAGATGTCCTTATTAATTAAGATACTTTATGGCAACAGGGTCAAATGAATTTCACCGAATCATATCGGACATAATAACTTCCTAGAAACAATTCTGAATCCGATGGTTTAGAAATGCACATTTTGAAATATAATTCATATTTCTCAAGCTGCAGATGCTTATGAGAACCACATAGTTGCAAAATACTTTTCATGACAGTAAAAGACAATGATGCATCTTTAGATGTGACACAAAAGCTCTTTTAAGTGACTGCATTAAACTCAAACAATGGCATAAATTGCTATCAGAGATTTTTTTTTTTTTTTTTTTCCAAATTCATTGCAACAGTACTGGATCCATTTTCTTGCCTTTTGTGTTTGGCTTTAATTGTGTGTATCTTAGAGCTTTAGCCTCTGTCTTGTCTTCTGTGTGTGTGTGTGTGTGTGTGTGTGTGTGTGTGTGTGTGTGTGTGTGTGTGTGTGTGTGTGTGTGTGTGTGTGTGTGTGTGTGTGTGTGTGTGTGTGTGTGTGTGTGTGTGTGTGTTACCTGAGTGTCTACCTGTGTGGCGGTCGGTAAGCCCAGTAATCTCTGTTTGTCTCAGTCTGAGGAGTATAATGCTGTGACTCATTCCCAGAATGGTTGTGCTAAAACCCAAAGCACTCCATCTATCACAGAAACCAACAGTCGCCACTGTAATTTACCAAACTAATCCTCAAATGCCAAATTAATATGTTAAGTATAGATGTGATTAAATGATGTGAAAGATGCCTGTAGACTCCCGATGTTTAGTCAGCGCTCTCGTCTGTGGTGAGTGAGGGTGAGTTTAATGTGGTAATCCCGGAGATCTCGGCTTTTTCTTTCATTCAGGACTGCGTGGGCGACGCTGTCTCTCCTCTTCAAATTTATGTTGATGAGAGGTGGCACTCGTTTCTCTTCAGCCATGATCATTGTTGTTGTGGGCAATGCGAACAATGCAGTTTGTCTTCTGTCTAAACTAAACAAACTGAGAGCACTTTAACCATGTTGCCTAATTCATATCTGCATATTTCCGCCACTTAACCTCATGTTTAGCTTTGTGTGTGTTTGGTTTCTGTGCATCAGAAGCTTTAATGAATATTTTCTGTTTCTGTCTGGGTCTTTTGGAAACAAAGTTTTCAAACAAACCAGCTTTTACCAACTGCACAACATGTAACTTCCTGTGTAGCTGGGAAGCAGTTGGGAAATTACTGTTTTTAAACTGCTAATTTGCAACAACAAATGCAACCAGATTACATTTTCTATTACAATACATCTCATGGGAAGGCGTATAAATAGCACACTTCATAGTGAAGCATATTAGACTTTCTGTATGTCATTTATATGCAGAGGTCAACCTCCAGGTCAGAGAAGTCAAGTCAATGCTGAAGTGCCTTAAACTTGCATTCTTTCTAATATCCAGCAGGGGGCGACTCCTCGTATAGAAGTCTATGAGAAAATGAACCCACTTCTCACTTGATTTATAACCTCAGTAAACGTTGTAAACATGAGTTTATGGTCTAAATCACTAGTTTCAGTAGTTGACATCACAATATCATTGGGAAGACAAATAAGCTGTATACAAACTAGGGCTGTCAAAGTTAACATGCTTATAATGCATTAACATACATTTGTGTTTACACCACTAATTTCTTGAACACATTTAATTTTCAAGTTGTAGCAGCTCCGTTTTAAAGCTAATGAAGATACTGGTATCATATCAAAGAACGCGGTTAAATACCGTAATGCTCCAAACTTGACATGGCCATTTTCAAAGGGGTCCCTTGACCTCTGACATCAAGATATGTGAATGTAAATGGGTTCTCTGGGTACCTGCGACTCTCCCCTTTACAGACATGCCCACTTTATGATAATCACATGCAGTTTGGAGCAAGTCATAGTCAAGTCAGCACACTGACACACTGACAGCTGTTGTTGCCTGTTGGGCTGCAGTTTGCCATGTTATGATTTGAGCATATTTTTCAGCTAAATGCAGTACCTGTGAGGGTTTCTGGACAATATTTGTCATTGTTTTATGTTAATTGATTTCCAATAATAAATATACATACATTTGCATATAGCAGCATACCGTATTTCAATTTGAAGTTTAGTTCTAAAAATATGTTTACTTATAGATCTTTGTCCCATCGCCAGACTAAAACATGTCCAAACATTATTGGACATTTCTGCAAAACCTCAGATTATGTCCAGTGATAAAGATCTTTATTTTTAGGTTTTAATTCAATATCTGCACATGGCAACTACTTAGATGTTGGTGAGGCATGGATGTAATTCTCACAGTCTCTTACTGGGCTGAAATCTACCTTCAAATGATCCCAAATCAGCAAATCTTGTCTGCTATGTGTTGCTCTACGTCTATTGTCTCGCTCCATCTCTCACTCTTCCTCTGTCACCTTCTCCCATATTTCTCCATCTCTCACTCCCCATATCTCTTTCCCATCTACCTCCATAACCCCCCACCCCCACCCCCCAATGACTTCCTCTTGTTATGTAAAACCAGCTGCTTGTCTTTCTCCCTTTTGGGTTGGTGAGTGCTGAGGAGGAAGAAGCTCAATCCAGCTGGACATATTTCACATGGACAGAAAGAGAGATACGGAGCTGAAAGAAGGGAGAATAGATGGGAGACAGCAAAAATAGAGATTTGGGGACAGAGCAGATAAAGGATGAGAGAGCAAGAAATGAGGGCGAAATGGTGAAAAGAGGCCCAGAGACATATTTCAGTGTGTAGTGGGGGTCTGTGGAGGCTGTCGGGCTTTGATCTGGTCCACACATTGTGTGTGTTTGTGTGCGTCTGGCCTGTGAGAGGAGCTGATCGCCAGAGGCCAGGACTGCAGGATTAAGGAGCAGCTCTCCTCTTCTGGCACAAAAAGACTTGAGAGAAAAACAATGAGAGAAACAACTGTGTGCTTGGCGAGGTGGCTAAAATATACTATTGTCTCAAAATTAAAGAGCCAAGTTGATTTATAAAAAAACAAAAAACAAAAAGATCAGCCAGCCTGCTTGTACTGTTCTCGTTCAGTTTTGTCCAGGTGTGTTTCCTGCCTGGCCAGTGGCTCTTTCTCTGTTTTAATCAGGTAAAGTAGTGCCTCAGTAATCCACTGTTTGCAGCTGTAGGTACATATGTGTGTGCGCCTGCTCATCACACTGAGGTCTTGAAGAGATTGGAGTGGCCTTGAGGTCAAAGGTCAGATAAACACAGCTGGCACTCTCCTCCTGGCTGGCTTAAAAAGCTGTTCTGTCCTTTTTTTTTCTCCTCCTCCCTCGTCTATCTGTGTCAGTCCTATTTTGTCTCCCTTCTATCTCCCTTGTGATCTTTCTTTCTACCTCTTTCTTTCGCTTGTGCAACTTCTTCTGCCCTCTCCCTCTCTTCCAAGTCTTTTATCCACTTCTCCTTTTTGTAGCTTTTTCTTTCTTTTGTTTGCCCTTTATCTCATGTATCATCGATCCATGCGCCGGTCTTCCCTCCATTTTCTCCTCACTTTGAAACATTTGCTCTGATTTTCATGTCTCTCCTGTTTCCTTTCTTGTTCAACTCTTCGCCACATCTCTGTTTCTCTTTTGTCTCCGTCACGTCTGTTCAGGGAGGAATGCTCCCTCGATGCCCAGATCCATCATGTGTCCACGTTGTTATCAATAAATCAGCCTCCTCTCTCTCTTTCTGTCTCCTCTGTCTGCCTTTTCATCTGTGACCTTGCCAGAGCTCTGTAACTGTACTACATGGTCAAAAGTAGGTGGACACCTGAAATTTACACCCATATGTAATTGTCATCCACGTCTCATTCAAAATCCACATGTATTAATATGACAGTTTAATATGACAGCTTTCACTTTGCTTGAGGTCTGGGCCAGTGAAGTCCTTCCACATCAAACTGAGGAAACCATTTTAATGGATATGGCTTTGTGCATGTGGCCACCCCCCCACCCCCAGGAACAGCTGTGGGCCGTGATGTGATTTTGGTGCAGTTAAAACAATCAGCATTTTAGAAAAGATTAAGTTGTCTGCACGCTGATATGTGCAACCTCCAAAAAAACTGTATCCACGCAAAGTTTTGAACTCCATGCATCCATCTTAACAATCAAACCAAATGCTAACATCAGCATGCTACCCTGCTCACAAAGGCATTGTCAACATACTAATGTTTAGCAGGTGTAATATTTTTCATGTTCACCATCATAGTTAAGTGTGTTAGCATGCTAATATTTGCTAGTTAGTATGCTAATATTTGCTAATTAGCACCAAACATAAAGTACACATGAGCAGGCTGTTCTCATACATCCTTTGTTGCTATACTTGAAAAGTAAAAGTAATGTACTGTAATTCATGTGCATCCCACAAAATCAATTCATAATAATAATCCATAATCCACATAATTGTGAACCAGGAAGTATAAAGAGCGACAAACGCTGTGCAGGGAGGAGGTCAGGGTGGATGGGTGGGTCAAAAAACACTGGACTTTTGCCCGCCGTTTGTAACCCATGTGAAACTAGAAGTCAGAGTTGTATATATTTGTGTATCATGTGACTTCCATAGTAATTTTAACCCAAACCATGTTCTTTTCCTAAACCTAACTAAGTAGTTTTGTTGCCTAAATATAACCAGGGAGTTTCCTGTGAAGATGGAACTTTATTTTGAAAAGACTGTATGCATGTAACAAGCAGAAATTGAAATCGCTGGACTTTTGCAGGAAAATGCGTAAAAGTAAGGATTAACTTTCTGTAAGATACCATATGAACCGTATGAGGGGACGTTGAGCTGAGACTGATGTTAGTTTTCTAGGTTTTTGATCTCAAAAACAATGGCGCTATATGAAAAGTTAGAGGATAATTTAAGTAATTATGATTCATCCTGACGGGGAAGGATGTGAGTGCTACATTTCATGGCAATCAGTCCATCCAGTAGTTGTTGAGATGATTCATTCAGAACCAAAGTTGTAGATAAACATCGCCATCCAGCCATCTTGCTAGTGTTGCACTTATGAAGTAGAGATCCTCACAGTGACATTTTTTAAGGTCGAATTTTATCCTGAGAAGGTTTAGATAGGCACAATGTAGAGTGGTCGGACTTCTTGGCTTTTTTTTTTAATTTCTAACTGACAATTTAAGAGCAGAACCAGCTCTCATGTCTTATATTACAGGATATTTTAAATGAAGCTGTCTTAATAAATAACACAGAAATATGAAATAGCGCAGAATAAATGTAAAACATATAATGCTATAATCATTTAAATACTCATTGCATTTAAAACCACACTAGAGTAGCTAAAAATGAATAAAAAAAATGAATAAAAACTGATTTTTCCTCGTCTTTCTGGGGCCACTGTATTGCTGTATCTCTGGTGTCTTTAGCCTGAACACCAGTTTCTTTGTAATGATTCATAGTAGATGTTTAACTTTGCACTCTGTGTTGGCCTTTCTTTAACCCTCAACCCAAGGTTTCTCTGACTCTGTTTCCACATTTAACCAAACACAAACACTCATTCTCTAAAATAGATCTTAAAGATGTCCTCCGTTTCCCACAAATCTCTTTGCTCTTCAGTTCAGATCTCAGACAGGTTTATAAGGAGACACCCCAGACAGCCAATCAAAGTGTTCTTTTCAAGGTGTCCCCCCTTCAGGCAGGAAGATTATAATGTCAGTGCACAACACGTATGTGTGTAGTGTGTATTTGTGCACAAGAAATAGTTGTTGTTATGTTAGCTTGCGTGCTTGACTTTGAGTGTCTGTGTCATGTCAACTACACACTGGAGAGTATTTCTGTTCTGGTGCCGTTTGTAGAAGGAAGTCCATTTATCCCCTCTGGTATCTTCTTCCATAGTCCAGTCACACACCTCCTCCAGTTGATGAAAGCGTCTCTGCGACGACGTGACCAAAGCGTCTTCTTCAGTTTAGTCAGTTGCTAGGACTCCATCCATCACCGCTTCCTCCTTTGAGCGTCGGCGGGCGAGTTGTACATCCACAACAATCTGGGAGAAGCCTCAGCACAGCAGATGAGATGAGGTGTTATGTCAGTACATTTCAACAGGCCGATTGGAGGACTGGAAGGGCTTGAGAAGCGGGGTTGTGATTGGAAACTGGGGTGTGAATCCCCGTCTCCACCGGGACAATCGTGGCAGGAGACGGGAAAGTGTAAATCTCTCTCCTCCCTTTATAAACATCATGAAGGTGCCCTTGAACAAAGCCTTAGCGCTCAGATGCTCAGTAGTCAGCAGCACACAATTGTGGTTTTATTGATGAAAATAACGCGTATAAATCAAATTTAGGCACAGAATGATAGAAAAAGAGAGAGAGACTGTATAAATGTTGAAGCAAGACTGTGCAGAGACAACAGCTTTTATTCTGAACTAATACAGGTTAACAAAAGTTCACGCTCTGTAACCTGATATCCAAATTTCCTATTTTTTACTGTTGTGGTCTAATTGACTTAAGCACATGCGGATGTGGTTATTTTTCTCAGAGACATTATTATAGTAGGTGCACTTTTTCTTCCTGTGGGCGTATTCATCAGTAGGTGTAATTAATTGTCAGCTTTCCAAACCCTTCCTGTTGTTTTCTGAGCACACAGGATGTCTCACCCCAGTAGCGTGTTTTTAGTTGTTGTTGTGCTTCATCTTTGGCATTGTCAGTGGTTCCGGGGCTTTTCACATCCTCACTATTGCATTACTTCCTACCCGTCTGCTCAGGGCTGGTCTGATTGCATTGTTGTATGCAGATATCAACACAGTTGGAATAATTCATGCTCACCCCTCCTTTTCCTGCCGCTAGCTAGCTAACTAGCTTCACACCTCCGTTACTGATTGTCGCCAACCAGCTCTACCTGCTTAATATGAAGACCGACCTGCTGCAAGGTAGGCTGGGACGTTCGCATCGCATGCAAAGGAGTCGGTCGGCTCCTGACGAGAGGCCACAGCTGCCAAATGAGAGACAGCTTCATCATTGTCTTCGTGTTACAGATGGATGGCAGTGCTGACAGACAGGCGGAATAAATTGGCGGGGATATGAAGGAGAGACGAGTTTACATTTCAGGGCTTCTCTGATTTTTTTTTTTTTCTTTCCACTTTTTTGTCTTTTCAGTGTCAAGGTACATTTTTATTCAAATGCAGAGAGAAGATGAGAGACCGTTGGCCTCGTGAACATGTTTTGTTAAGGTGATTTGATGCAAAGCGTTTGCGTGTATCAGCTGCCCGTGTATACAAACGATTTCTCTTTGCATAACTGGGCTGTGGTGTGGAGCAGAATAGATAGACACAAAGGAAACAGCATGGATCAAAATAGGGTGTTTATGGCTCCATGTTGATTAACCACAATTGAGGTTTAATGCAAAAAAATTAACTATGCAAAAAGCACTCACTAGTGTTCACTTTTGTTCCTTTTCAGACTGAGACGTTTTCTCTTTCTGAAAAGAAAAAAGAAAGAACGAGCCACGATGAAGGCCGACTGTCACGTCGCTTCCCGTCACTTTTGTTTTGGCCGACAAGTTGCATTTGAACACACCGCAAAGACTACAGTTGACAACTGATTAGCATGTAAGTTCTGCGCCTGTGTGAGAGGAAATAACTCTCCACACCAGCAGGTCGTGGTTGTTATATTTGTCACTCAAAAAGGGCAACCGGGAGGCCGAGGATGGCGGACACACAAGGCGTTGTTATGATAGGTACATGAAACAACATCACTGCTTCACTCCCTGTCACTGTGAAAATATCTGTGTATTGGAATGATCAGATGACGTAAAGATTAAGAGCCTCCTGTGTTTTTCCTCTGGACTTAATCGATGACTTGCCTTCCTCACCTCAGTCTCTCTTCTCGTGCACTGATTCACTGAGAAGTGTGGCAATGCTGAGTCAACATGCTAAATCGGCTTAAAAATCTCTGACATGGGAAGACTAGAGCCGACGATGCAGGGCCTTGAAGGCTGGAGCACTAGTGGTGTCACACCTGCTGATGTAAGATACAGTGTGTTTGAGGAATCAGTTAAACAATGACATGTTAATTGTACAGCTTTGAACTCCTGTATCCACTTATCAGTTGTGTTTTATGTAAAGAACTGTACGAGTGTGTGACTTTACAGCTTTACAATAGAGTGCTGTCTAGACACTGAGTTTGACTGGCAGCCCGTTCTCACTCCCAAGTCGTCAAATATGGCAGCTTGGTCAGTGGCCATATGAGCCATGCATATGTAGTTATGGCGGGAGTAAAGGAAGAATCAGGTGATAGGTACAATAAAGAGTTAGAAGTCCACTCGGGAGGAGGTAGGGGTGGATATGGGGGTCAAAAAACACAGGATTGTCGTTTGTGTGAAACCAAAATCACCGTTGACTCACTTTACATTCAACGTATTCTCATGCAGTGAGATGATGATGATTTGTATGATATCTTACAAAACACATTTTTTGTTTGTTTTCATACAAATATCCAGCAAAACGTGTTAGTTTCCATAACAGGCATTCAGTCTTTACAAAATAAACTTCTGTCTTTACAGGAAACAACTTCCTCAGGTTTAGGCAACAAAACTACTTAGGTTTAGGAAAAGATCGTGGTTTGGACTCAAATATACTAAAATAACTCTGGAAGTGGTGTAACCTAAGTAGTTCACTTCTGTGACATATAAATCAACATTGACTTCTGGTTCCACACGGGACACGAACGCTGGTCTCCTGGGTGTAAGTTTGATATTTTTTGACCCACCCATCCATCCCAACCTCCTCCTTATGCGGTGTTTAGCATTCTTTATATTTTCTACTTCACAATTTTGTGGATTACATATGAATTGATTACATGGGATATAAACGAATTACAGTGCATTACTTTTCATAGGTATAGCTACAAACAGTGTATGAGACCAGTCTGTTATATTATGTAGTGTAACTCCAGCATATTTATTAAGTACCCTCATTTATCAAGTGTTTACATGCTGCTTGTAAATTAGAAGGTTGGTTAATCCTCCTTTGTCCTCTCCAACTCTTCAATATCATGCTGTGACACCTTTCGGTCAACTTCATGAGCTGTTTCGAACGTTCACGAACGATACAGTTCAGAACTAGACAGCTCTCTGCAATCTGTATCTGACAAAACATACACTTTTTCTAGCATTAAACACTGTACTGACGGCGCCTGTGTGTTAATTGGCCTTGTGGGCTTAATGTTTAGCTTTACTGGACAGAACTAACGTACCATAACCTAAAACCAACTGTGCACATGTCTACAATACAGGTCCCTAAATGCTCTGTTTGCATATTTTATCTATTTCCTATTTTAATGTAAAATCCCATATTTTTTTTTTTTTTTATGTGCAGATCATAATTTGATTATCTGTGAAGCTCATTCATTGCAGCAATAGTCTCAGTCAAATCCCAGATATTTGAGGGCTTTTTGAAACAATGTGCTCATTTACTCACTCTCTCTCTGGTAAGAGTGCTGGAAACATCCTGACATACCTCCATTTTTACATTTTCAAATGCATCCGCATTTGCTTTGGAGCCAGACGTCACATCACATGTTGTTTCAACACACATTTTTCAGTCCTGGTTTGGGCCAAACACCTTTTACTGATGAATTATGTCCCTTAACTCAGAGGGGCTGTTAAGGTACTTGAGGAAAAAGGGGCAAGCAATATATTAAGTCCAATTTCCATAAGCCTGGCTCTAAATTTGACATTTGGTGGTGCTTTAAGTAAAACCTGAAGGTAGCAGAGGCCAGAGTGGAGCCAGAGAGATCAGGAAGATATACGGTGACATCAAAGCTGTTCTTTGCACCCCACAAAGGCTCGACACAATCAGAAAAATCCACCCGACTTAGACGTGGAAGCGTCTTTGTGCGTGTGTGTTTGTATCTGCGGATTCTGTCAGACTGAAAAACACAGTGTATGTCGGTGTGTAAAGGTGTTATTATGTTTTACATACATGTTAAATTGTATGAGAAACAGATTAAGTTGTAGTAAGTACTATGTGTGTACATCTATCCCAGTCCTCTTCTTTGATACTTTTGGAGTACTTGGTATCCCATTTAGTTCTGAAATTTAGGATGATCTTTTATTTCACTGAATTTGACAGCTACTTACAATAAGTAATAATAATAATACAATTTAACATCCAAAACATTTGGTGAGATTATAAATATGATGCATTGCTATAGATTAAACTAAAAAGTTAGAATCGGGGCAACTTTGACCAGCTGTAACATTTACAGTAAATACCACCTACACCTTAACGTGTCCGTAGTAATAACAATAATCTTATACAAATGTAAAGTGTATGTTGACCCTGATAATCTGACAATGAATTTTTTTTGCTCATTTTGCCAGGGGAGACGCTACTGTCAGTAAAGTCTGATTAAACCACATCCACAGTCCTAATGACGCACTGAATTTTTGGATGTTAATACTTTATACTGAAGCATATTAAAGACATGAATATAAAATATTCAAATTTACCACAGATGTTTAAAGCTGCAATAATCAATATATTATTCTTGGAGATGTAACAACAGAGAATGATCTTAGTATCAGCAGGCAACAACAACAAAAACTATCCTGATAAATCCACTGTGTGTTACCTGCCCAGCACCTACAATATTAGCGACTAGCTTGTGAACGACTAATACCACCATGTTCTCACTCCCAACTCGTCACATATGGACGCTTGCTCAGTGGTCCTTGGTGTCACCTTTTAATGCACCTGGTACCCAGTTAGCATCATTTAACTACCTTATGTATGTGGCGTAAGTTAAGTACATTGAGTACATTACGTAAGTCACCCTTGAGTTTTGATGTTACTTGAGACAGGAACAGCAGTCTCCTGTGTTTATTGAGCCATGCACCCTCCCTGACTTCATCTATACGCAGACATTCCCTCTCTTAATAGTCTTTACCCCAGCAGGCTGGTCTCATACACTGTTCGTAGCTATACCTACAAAAAGTAATACACCGTATATGGTGTATGTTCCATGAAATCAGTTCATATGTAGTTCACATAATCGTGAACCAGGAAGTATAAAAAGCGGTGAACCCTGTATAGGGACGAGCATGAGGTGGGTCGAAAGATATGTGACTTTCACACAGGAGACCGACGTTGGTGTCCCATGTAAAATAAGTAGTCAACATTAGTTTATTTGTCACATAAGTTATATATTTAAGTAACACCTCTTCTGTAGTTATTTTAAGCCAAACCATAATCTTTTCCTAAACCTAACTAAGTAGTTTTGTCACCTAAACCAGACCAAATCAACCTTTTCCTAAACCTGAGTAGCTTTCTTGCCTAAACCTAAGGAAGTTGTTTCCTGTGAGGGCAGGCGTTTATTTTGAAAAGACTGTATTTAACGAGCGGAAATGAACACATGTTGCTGGATAATCGTAGGAAAACAAATGAAAAAGGAGGAGTAACTTTTTTGTAAGATATCATACATACTGTTGTATGAAAATACATTGACTCCCATCATACTTACTGTGGCTATTAGAGGCAACCCTGCACGTCCACCACTGGCGCTGGAGGGGTATGTGTAGGTTTAATGTCATGGAGAAATACTGTCCTTTGAGTGCATTGTGCTGATAGTAGTAAAAATAACAAGTAAAATAAGATATTTGGAGAACTTTCAAGAGTAATGGAATATTTTACTTGCTGGTATTTATACACATTTAAAGTATTTGATTACTTTCATCTTTGCACATGGGTCCCTGTGGATGGTTAACATTCAGGCTCCAGGTTGTGACATTAAATAAATGGCTTTCCATGGGTTCAACATATAGCTACCAAGATTAATGACCAACAACTTGAGACGACAGTGTCATATGAAATATGTCTGTGTGCCTGCAGTGAATTTGAAAGTTAACTTGTCATGAAATCAAGTCACCAGAGAGAGAAAACTGAGTTTCTCCAGTCTAGAGGCCAGGTGTTTGGACCAAAGAGCAAATTTGTAGCCATTCTGCAGGATTTCTGCTGAGCTTTTTAGTTTAAACAAGCAAAAGTATAAACACATGCCTGGGGGAGACATGTATGTAGCATGTGTGAGGCTGCACTCGTCAGACCTAAAGAGCCAACAAGCGACTTGTGACAGGTTTGGTTGGGTAAGAAAAATAAAACGAGGGGGACAGCGTAATTGTATTGGAGGTTTTGAGCAGTTTGATGGTTGAGGTTGTAGAATAACTGCCTTGTTTTTCTTCATGACTTGCAAAAATTGGAAAGAGGTCTTACGTCCCACATGACCTTACCTTTGTCAGAATATTGGTGTGATCTGGTTCTGTTCAATCACACGGCATTTATGTGCCATTAAGGAACGATAACCTTAAACCAGCTCGTCAAACATGAACTTCATGAGGAGGTTACACTTTCACATTTCATGTGCCAACGCTGGCAACTTTTGGGCTGCAGGAGATGGTTGCCGCAGGACAGTTATTCCCCACCATACATATAATTAAAAGCGATTATACACTGGTATCATTAGCTCTTGCTTTCCGTGTGACTTCTTGCTTTCATTTGATGTTGCTCTCTGCAGCTCTTTTTAGAGCCATGAGTGTGTGACTTGATCTTGCTTCGGTTGCTTTTCTCTCCAAAAGAGAAAATTGCATGTGATTAAAGAGAAATATCAACATTTGCTGCCAACTAGTAACCCTGTGCCACATCTCAGGCCTTATAATGCTGACAGAAAGAAATATGATCTAAAAAAATTGCTGTACAATAGAAGTTAGAACAGAAATGTAAATCAGCTTTCATTGTATTGTACAGAGCACAGCCCACAGTGACATTTAGCCTCTGCATTTAATGCATCCTAGCAATAGGAGTAGTGCTTAGCTGCCTGGGGAGCAGTTTTGGGGGTCTGGTGCTTTGCTCAAAGGCACCTTGGCAGTGCCCAGGAAGTGGGCTGGCACCTCTCCAGCCACCAGTCCACAGTCTGTATTTAATTCACTTGACCCAGTGACCCTCCGGTTCCCAAGTCAAGTCTCCGCCCCCGAAAGTACATCCTGCCTAAGTTTAGTTTTAAGTTTTAGTTTACCTTTGAGCCAAAGTTGAACTAGCAACCCAAGGATAACCGCCATTACCACCTATTATTGCTACCAAGTGTGCTATTGAAGTGGAGGGAATGATATCTAATAAAAGGGACTAAAAACATCTGGCCTTTAGAGTCCTCAACACCAGTTAACTCTGGCATTGAAACTGCATTTTTAATGCGTTACTCAGCGCGGAGAGTCCATTTTTACCAACCGTGACAGCGATGCTGGTATTGTTTTTACCTTGTGAGTCTATGTGTGAGTCATCGTGGCACAATGAGGTCCTGGAAACACCTACTGTAGCAGGTATTACCACAGAAGAGCTTCTGAGTACCTTGCCAGGTGTTTACATTTCTGGCTCTGGATAGATTTTGTCACTGATTGTGTCGCAACCGTGCAAGATGCAGTAAGGAAGCTTTACAGATGTGTAGTTGAGATCAAAATGAAGTTAGTTTGAAGATGGGTGTAGTCCAAGGAAGGGTGCTGGAAGTAGGGGGATCGGAAGGAGGGAAGGGCTCACTGGCCCCCCTACGTTATGCCCTTGACCCGTTTCGGTGTTGCAGCTGGTGTGATCCTACCACAAGGTGGTCTCTAGTCAGAGGTTGTAGCCATGGTGCAACGTAACTAAGTACATTTTACAACGTCAAGTACAACCTTGAAGTACTTGAGTATTTTCATTTTGTTACTTTCTGCATCTTCTTTGATACTTTTTAGAGACAAATGTACTTTATACATTTTATTATACTATATTTCATATATTATACTTTTTATTAGATTTATTTTTAAGTGTTTGTTACTTTTCAGCAGTGGTGAAGGAAGTACTCAAATCTCAAACTCAAAAAGTTAAGGCAGCTCACGTCACCACAGTCTTGGACAGGGAGGAGAGAGCAGAGCGGTATTCAGTTGGTTGCAATGTGCAACTACACCACTAGATGCCACCAAATCCTACACACTGCTCCTTTAAATAAAAATACAAAAACACAAAAAGTATACTTAAAGTACCAAAAGTAAAAATATTAATTATGCAGAAATTCCCATTTGAAAATGATAATATTATATCAGTGAATTATAATTATTGAAATGTGGCAGCTGGTAAATGTAGGGCTAATTTTACTTGCTTTATACACTGGTAGCTTGTGAATTTGCCCCTGGGAATCAATAAAGGTTTATCTTATTCTATAATACTACATTATTTATTTGTTGAATATGGATTGAGATTAATATTACAATATAATAAAGTTATGAGATAAACGTTGGGGCGTAAAAAGTACAGTATTTTTACAATATAGTATAAAGTAGCAGAAAATAAAAATAAAGCATCTCAAAATTGTACTTAAATACAGTACTTGAGTAAATGTGCTTAGTTACTTTCCCCCACTGATTTACAGATTAACAAAAAAAAGAAACATGAATGAATAAGACTAAAGTAGCGCTTACATGTTAATACACTAATGCATGTGATGTGTTGATACTATAATGATTCAATAGTTTGATAAAATAAGACTACCTTAGCTGATAATACCTTAACAAAAGTAAATGCAGGACTTGTAATAGAGTTGTTGTTTTTTTACCACACTTAATCCCAACAACTGAGCACCAATTATAGATTTTTTGAAGGAATGTTAAAAAATTGATGACTAAAAAGAAATCATACATTTTAGCAATAAAATATACATTTTCTGTTGATTTACTGCATATGAATGTGTTTGTAGTCAATCAATTGTTTTCGTTCATATGCAGTCATTCCACAAGATAAACTCTCTTCTTCCACACCTTATTTACTCAGAAATGTTGTGACAGAATGATCGAGGAGTAAATCCAGGGGGGATATAGGGTGTGACAGCGACACCGTTATTTTGACAGCATTTTAGGGTAAAGCCGCACCTGAATTATTCAGACGTGGCCACTGAAGTCATTGCACACAGACCCCATATGAGCCCTTTGTAAGCCCCGACTGGAGAGAGGAAAAAAGACAGAGCGAAACAAAGAAGTCAAGGAAGAATAAAATAATCAATGGAGATTGTGAAGAAAAAAACATTAAAAGCCAAGTAGTAGAGATAGAGAGACATTGAGAGAGCAAGGACTTACAGTGGACTTACTGTAAGTCCTCACCCTGTCACTCTGCTATCTAGGCCTAATGCTGACACCTAAGTGGCCCTCATTAGTCCGATAGGAGCCACCCTGGTCAGCACGTGTGAGCGAGGTGGAAGCAGATACAGGAGAGGAGGGTGTGCAGGGGTTAAAGTGGGGATTGGCTGGATTTGGTGCAGCGCAGATGTAATCCGCTCTCTCTCTGCTGCTGCATGAGATTCGACCTTGTGTTTACGAACCTATGCACAGATTTGTTTCCAAACCTGGAGCTGCTGCATCTTTTGAATTTGTTTCAAGAAACTGCGCCGCCAATTTGCAACAGGACGGAGACGCAGGGTGTTGCGGAAGAGAGAGTTTGACATCTGTGTGTCCTGTTGAATCCTTCTGACTCCCTCTGGGGAGATTTTGGTTTCTTCACTGCTCAGCTTGGGGTCCTGGCTGCGTGTTTAAAGCGACTGTCTTAGCAGCCTTCACAGGCTACACGCACAAAGTGCAGACAAAAGCCTGCAGCTTACACCTGTAAATGTGCCCCGCTGAATCTGCCTGTTGTAATCCTGTGAGCCTCCACAATCCGCCAGCACAAAGGGAATTGATGATAGGGTATTATGGCAATATGGTAAATATGGGCCACCCTTAGAAGTGCCTGAGATGATACTTTAACACCGTTTCCCTAAATGCAACTGTACCAACACTGAGCTGCTTTTTAGTCTGTAATTAGATGAAGGATTTTTAGATCAGTCGCTAGATGAAACAATGATGCGATTATGGTTCATTGGTTAGATTTGAACAGCTTAACATATAATCAGAGTTTAGCCAAAATACTTCTGATTCATTTTTATCACGCAGTGTCATTAAAATAATGATGTTCTGCTAAATATGCGTCCTTAAAAAGTGGCGTAATGATGCCAGTATTACACGGTAATATCGGCTCGTCATGTCCCAGGGTTTTTCAAAATAAAGGTTGCAACAGGATCATAATCACTGATGTCAAAGGACTAGTGGGCAGCTCTGGGGTCTGAAAAGTGAAGCCGATGCAGAAGTGCCTTGAAGTTCAGCATTTTTGTAAATATGTTTGTTTGCTTGCTGGTGGAGAGTTAGATGAGAAGATTGATGTCACACTCATTGGTAAAAATAAGTCAGAAACTGGTTTGCTTAGCTTCACAAAATGACTGAAACTAGGTGTAAACAGACCGAATCAGCCCAAAGGTGAAAAACTCAACCTACTGCATAGCTAAAGCTCTCAAATTCTTGTTTCTTGTTTATTTCGTCCCTGTAAAAACTTAGTGTTAAAACCAGGCAGAACCCTCCAGGTCTGAAAAGTGAAGCCAATGCTGAAGTGCCCTAAACTTGCATTCTTTTCAACAGCCGGCAGGGGGCGACTCCTCTGGTTGCAAAAATAAGTCAGAAATATAGATGTCTATGAGAAAATGAGCCTACTGCTGTCTTGATTTATTACCTCAGTAAAGAAGAAGAAGAAGATACTCCTTTATTTGTCCCACAGTGGGGAAATTCAATTTTTACACTCTGTTGTTTTACTTATACACAGTACATGCAGACCTTAGACACACATGCACAAACAGGACCCATATACATGCATCAAATGGAGAGATGTCAGAGTGAAGGGGCTGCTCCTGACAAGCGCCCCGAGCAGTTGGGGGTTAGGTGCCTTGCTCAGGGGTACCTCCGCAGTGCCCAAGAGGTAAACTGGCACCTCTCCAGCTAACAGTTCACACTCAGTTCTTGGTCATGTCAGGACTTGAACCGGTGACCCTCGGATTCCCAAGCCAACTCCCTACAGACTGAGCTACTGCCGCCCCCAAACATGGTTAGAGATGCCACGAAGTAGGTGGCAGTGCCTTAACCGTATATGTGTTGATGGCCACAGGGACCAGTTCCATCCTTGTCAAGGGGAGTGCTAACCTTCTCTCCTTTCATACAACACAAACATTTAAACATTGTAAACATGAGTTTATGGTCTCAATTGCTAGTTTCAAGTGTCCTTCAATACAGCATGATGTTCATTTAGTAAATTATGGTCCCATTTAGAGTCAAATAGACCATAAAGCAGGGTATGCTTTAGGGCGGGGCTACCTTGTGATTGACAGGTCGCTACCACAGTGTTGTCCGGTCTGGGAGTTGTGTTTTTAGTTCATGAAAGTTAATTATAACATTTTCTGTTGCCTAAAAATGTCTCATTCGGCTTTTGGTTGCACTTAGCTCCACCTTCTCAGTCCACAAACTAGTCTATGGCAGAAATGCACAATGACAAATGGTTAATGTTGTAAACCGATGTAGGCAAGAAAAATACGTGGTTAAGGTTAGAAAAAAAAAAAGTTTGTGTTCAAATAATAATGTAATACCGTAACGTAATAATGAAATAACATTACAAATGCCAGCACATCCCAACTACCTTCAATACTTCAGTCTGTACCACGCATCCAGTGTGTGCAGACATGACAGACGGACAGTTCCTGTTTACAGCAAAGACTGTTTTTTTTATGCAGACATAACATCATGTTTTTATTTTGCCAGGCTATGCTGGAGAGCATCCTCAGGTATGGGATGTTAGCGTTGTACGGTGACCTCCCTGCGCTGTTGAAATCTCAGCTTGCTCGTCTGGTTCGGACTGCCATGAAGGTTGGGAGGACTGACAACTCCTCCTTCCAGTCAGTATATGAGCAGTCTGCTTTTAGGCAAGCACAGAGAGTATTGTCTGACCCATCGCACTCCGCTGAGTATGAGCTTTTACCGTCTGGCAGATGATATGGAGTCCCCCAAATGCAGACTGAACCGTTTTCAACTTATTTGTGCCCACTTTGTTAAAAATTTTAAATTTCAGGTGTTTCTTGAGGTTGGAAGGTAGTGCGATAGCATTTATGGTGTTCTTATTCTTATTATTTTAATCTCTTATTTGTGCTGTTTTATATAAGATCTTGTGCAAAATATGTGGTTTGTGGTTTCCATTGTTAGGTGTTTTTCTGTTTACATGTGGATTGATGTTTGCTTTTAATGTTTCTGTTTACTGATGCTGCTGTCGAAGCAGCTGATAGTGTGCAGCAACTGAGTCCAAGACAAATTTCCCCAAGAAGACATCGTGCATCGTATCGTATGATGTTGCACTTTAAAATGGCCTCTACTCAGACAGAATATAAACTTTTTTGATTTAGGTAACATGTCCTTTATTCTGCTCACCCAAAGACCAAATTTAACATTTTTCCCCCTAAATGTAATAATCTGAGAACAACAAAGTTGTTGCTCCTTTTTTCATCCAACCAGCCAGTGTTTCCTTTGCTCAGGTATATAATGACTTTTAAAGCCGGTGTGGTCACACACGTTCAGGCTTATAGAAAGTAAGTCGACTCAAGAGCGGATTTATTAAAGATCAACATGGTGTTACTCACTATTCTCCCAGCCGGGCCTGACTAGTTAGTCACAAGGCGGCTTTGCTTTACTGACGTTAACTGACAACGTTCATACAAAATAAGCAGAATTTCGTTAAGTAACAGCAGCATCAAACAAAATCCTGTTGACTTAGATTCAAGGTGAGCTCTGCTGATGCAAACTCATGTCAGTAATAACTTCCCAAACTATTTAGTAGGAGTTCAATGCCTTCGAATGGCAGGTAAATCCGACTTACACGGGAACAATGGAGGCTTCACTCTGTGACATCACAGCCTCGGGTCAAATGTTTCGCCTGTTTGTCACAAAGTCACACTGACAAGGAGAGGTCACACACACACACACACACACACACACGCACACACGCTACAACAACACACCACAATCTTGCAGGTACATAGGCATGTGCACACAAAGAGAAATAGACCCAGAGCACAACGGACACACATGCTTATACACTCTCTGTCTTTCTCTCTCTCGTCCCGGCACAATTGGCATGTCAAAGTGTCAGGGGAGCATTTGAAAAGCTGCAGTAATAACAGTTAAGGCGGGGCATCAGCGAGACGCAACACTGACACTCTTAACCTGCCTCCATCAACACACATGAACTGCCTCACTGGCAGAGCAACAATTCTCTCACGGCGCTAGTCAAAACAAAGTGCACTGTTCACACACTCTGTGCCGGCCAAAAAGCTCTCCTCCTCTACACACAATGCTTATTTGTAGTATCCACGCAGAGAGCATTAAAAACAACATACTGTTCTCATGAAATCAAAAAGGCCCCTGAATCCATGTGAAAGCCCTTGTTTCCTATTGATTTCACCTGTTAAATCCACTTCCAGCGTGAAGACAAAAAAAAAAAAAATGAAGTTTACAAAAGGATTTTCAAGCCTGAGAAGATTTGGACGAAGCCTGTGAAGAGGCTGCAACTCAATATTGGAAAGACGGTCTTAATAGTTTGTAAATTCACTGTAGAGTTTAGCAGCATTCTTCAACATCTGGGCTGAGGCCCAGAGGTGAGTCAAGGGGAAATTAAAATGGGCTTTCTGAATCAATCTTGGGATATTGATATAACAAAATATTGGCTGTATGATGTCGCCAAATCTTTTTCGATTCCTCAAGTGTACAGACGGCTGGATAAAATATCATGGCGTAAAATCAGGGTAAATTATCTCCAATAAGCCTCCACTATTTCTGGCTACAAGTAGGAAAACATAGATTCTTAGAGAACAAATCTGATGTGTTCCCATTTATCTGTTTTATTCTCTCCTATTCTGTCATCAATAGTCTGAGGGTGAATCTCTTCATCCGCTCTCGCTAAACTACAAAGATTTACGACCTCTAATCCTTGTAGTGACTCTTGGTTGTGGTTTTCCCAAATCAGCCACCATCTTGTTGTCTCGCTGTTGATGAGACCAAAAGAAACTATAGTTCCACCCCATTTAAAAAAAAAAAAAAAAAAGTTTGAAGAAATCTGCCCCACAGGCAGCCCACATAATTTCCACTCTGAAAGATTCATAGGGATATTTTACACCCTTGGTAAGAAAGTGGGTGTAAATGTAGCCCGCTGGTGAATGTTTTATGAATCTATATCCTTTGGTGAGCTGCACGTGGTAAACTACACGCTGTAATGAGGGATGATGATAGCCCAGACAAGTCACAAGAGGGTAATGAGGACTGGTTGAGTGGGAAAGCTTTGGCACCACTGCTCGTGTGGAACACTGACAAATTAAATTAATGCTCAGAGGTCATTATGCCGTTGATGTCAGTGGTTTTAAACTGTTTGCTGCTGTCACGTCACCACATCACAGCCATATTGTGCGCATGTCCCCAGTGTTCCTGGGTTAAGTGGACTTTTATTTTTTGCTGTACACTGTAAAACATTTTTAGCTATTTCTAGTTTCCTTACCACCTTAAAAATTTGCTTGAACTTGACTTATTTGGGATTCAAAGAACATTCTAGACCTCGGACATCACAGTTGAGAAAATTATCAACAATTATTATTAACAAGGTCCATTTATTGCCGGTACCGAAGCTTTTGATCATATTATATGATCTTCATCAGCAGATGGAGTGCGTCCATCTGGTAAAGTTGGGAAACATTCAATTTCTGTGAAAAATGGTATTGTATGTCTGCAGACCACGGACATGCTGAATGTGAATGTTTTTGCATTCGGTCAGAGCAAGTGTAGTAGATTGAGCGACTGTTACGTGGCACATGCTGTTTGTGTCTGTGTGAAACCAAAAAGTAACTTTTACAGTTGACACGTTGCGTTATAATGTTAATATTTGAACACAAATATGACGTTTTTTCCAACCATAACCAAGTAGTTTTCTTGCCTAAATCTTCACTATGTTTACCGTGTGGCATTGTTTGTTTCTGCCATAGAATGTATATAAGAAGCTGATGCATCAAGTTTGGCATTTTGATATTTGGCCATCACCATGTTTTTTGCAACCAGAAGTGACATGAGAGGATGGAGCTAAGAACAACCCAACACTGAATAACAAATCATTTTCAGGCAACCAGAAACATTATAATTAACTTTCATGAACTGAAAACACACTGTGAAAGGGTTAAAACTGTAAGATGAAAACACAGACAACTCCCAGACAGGTCACCGTCATGGTAGCAACCTGTCAATCACACTGTAGCCACGCCCTAAAGCATCCCCTGCTTTATGGTCTATTTGACTCTAAATGGGACCATAATTTACTAAATGAACATCATGAGGCAATAAATCATATAGGTGCATTTTCTCATAGACTTCTATACAATCTGACTTCTTTTTGCAACCAGGAGAGTCGCCTGCGCTTGGCTACTAGAAAGAAGTTTAAGACATTTCCTCATTGGCTTCACTTTTCAGACGCAGAGGTTGCCCACTGGTTTCAAAAAGCGTGATATGAGGCTGAAACATATTTATATTTTTTTATTTTTGTTGTTCAGTAAAGTCCACACTCAACGTCTCCCATGGTTTGCAGAAACGATGTTCCAGTTTTTGGAGCACTTCAAGGACTTGACCATGTTGGCTTAAAAGCTCATAGTTCATATATAAGTTCATATTTCGGTCTTGACATGGAAACAGTAGGCCATTTTCTCCATTTAATAATTCAATACGTTTTAAATTGACTGTAAAATGTGTGTTTATCTACATGAGTTAATGATAAACGATAACCAAAAGTATGATGTTTTACAGTGTTGGAAAGAAAATGGTTAAATCAATTTTAAGACACTATCGTGGACAGTATTGATGTTTTCAAGCTATAGGTCAGTCTCCTGTGATAATTTAGTTTTAACCATCATTACATCTCAGAAAATGCTTCCTGTAGAATGACAGGAATGATTTCGATCTACATCTTGTCAAGGTTAAGTGGAGGAGCTGAAGGACAGTGTAATTATCACCGTGCAGGTTTTCCCTCCAGTCCTCTTCGCTGTCTCTTTCGCCGTCTGCGTTTCCTTTCTCAACATGACAGAAAGCCCTGCAGGGTGACCTGCCAATCACTGTTGCCACGGTAACCAGCACACAACCACACACACAGTGTGCATGTGAGTAGAAACGTTGTGGTGACAAGAAAGGAGGTAGGAAGAAGATCACACAGAGTAGTCAACACCACGCACATGCAGATAAACTCATATTTAGGATTTTGTGCTTTTACTTTTTTCTTCTGCAAGAATATGCATGTGCACACATAAAGCAACGGAAATAACAACACACCCGAATGAGTAATCATTACACAGTCATTAAGGAAAATGATCTGATCTGATCTGATCTGTCAGTTTGCTGCTGCCTGAGGGAATGGCAATTGTAGCTGGAAACGAAAGTTTAGGAGTGAGAAGCCTGTGAGGCTAACCTGAAGTTCAACGGACTCTGGAGGTGTGCCACACTCCACCTACTGTGTAAATTAGACAAATGATCAAAATAGAGGAAATGATAAGGGCGTAAAGTAAAGTTGAGGCGGGACATAAAACACACCAATAAGATATGAGTTGGACAGAGGGAGATGGTTTAATTTGATGGGAGGATCGCTCAATCTGCCGCAGGAGGAACCTTTGAAGAAGCTTCTCTACAGGTTTAACCAGCTTCTATTTTCTGCCTCTGACATGGACAGCGGCCTGTCGGCTGTTCACAGAGACGCCATCTGCTCTTCATCAGATGGAGAGTTTCTTGTAATAACCCCTCTCAAATATCATCCTCCATTTATACATAACACCATGCAGCTCTTATGCAGCTGTACTACGGGAAGTTGAATCGAATGTGCAGCTTACGTACTAACAGTTTTCAGCTTTTGTGAAGCAGATGGGTGGAGCTACATCAGAGAAAATGTCAATGCCTCAAACAGTATGCTAAGATTGTTTTTTCAGCCTCACCCGTTTAGTACATCTGTAATTGTCTGTTAATTGTGTTTTTGTTTTGTAAAGCTATGCGGATCACTTAATATTGGGTAAATAGCACAAAACTTTGGGTAGAAAAAATGTGACTCCTACATATTCTGTGCATTACAGTTTGTTTATATGGTAAATGGTAAATGGACTTGCATTTATATTTTGCTTTTCTAGTCTTCCAACCACTCAAAGCATTTAACACTACATGTCAGCATTCACACATTGATGGCAGAGGCTGCCATGCAAGGTGCCAACTTCACCCATCAGAATCGAATCTAAATACTCATTCACACACCGATGGCTATGCTTTCACCAATTTGAGGTTAAGTGTCTTGCTCAGGGACACACCGACGTGACTGAGCCATAGTCGCCCTATATGCTTAAGCACAGAAAGAGAAATTGTAAAACATGTGTGTGTATATATATATATATATACACTGAACAAATATATGAATGCAACACTTGCTTTTTGCTCCCTTTTCTTTGCACTGAAGTCAAAGATGTAAGATCTATGATCGCAACAAGGCCTATTTCTCTCAAATATTGTTCACAAATATGTCTAAATCCGTGTTAGTGAGCATTTCTCCTTTGCTGAAATAATCCTCACAGGTGTAGCATATCAAGGTGCTGATTAGACGGCATGATTATTGCATAGGTGTGCCTTAGACTGGTCACAATAACAGTCCACTCTAAAATGTGCAGTTTTATCACACAGCACAATGCCACAGATGTTGCAAGTTTTGAGGGAGCATGCAATTGGCATGCTGACAACAGGAATGTCCACCAGAGCTGTTGCCCATGAATTAAATGTTCATTTCTCTACCATAAGCCATCTCCAAAGGCGTTTCTGAGAATTTGGCAGTACATCCAACCGGCCTCACATCCGCAGACCACGTGTAACCACACTAGCTCAGGACCTCCACATCCAGCATCTTCACCTGCAAGACTGTCTGAGACCAGCCACCCGGACAGCTGGTGCAACAGTCGGTTTGCATAACCAAACAATTTCAACCGTCTCAGGGAAGCTCAGCTGCATGCTCGTCATCCTCACCGGGTCTTGACCTGACTGCGGTTTGTTGTCGTAACCGACTTGAGTGGGCAAATGCTCACCTTCAGTGGTGCTTTGGAGAGGTGTTCTCTTCACGGATGGATCCCGGTTTTCACTGTACAGGGCAGATGGCAGACAGCGAGTATGGCGTCATGTGGGTGAACGGTTTGCTGATCACAACGTTGTGAATCACGTCTCATGGTGGCGGTGGGGTTATGGTTTATGGTTTATGGTAATATTTTATCCCAAAACACAATATTTTCCTGAGCCTAACAAAGTACTTTTGTTGCCTAAACCTAACCAAGTAAACCTAAGAACTAGTAAACCTCATTTGATGGAAATTGGAAGTTCATTTTGAAAAGATGCTATGCTTGTAACGAGCAGGAACTGACACGCCGTCCCTGACACGCCGTCCGTCCCTGACACGCCGTCCGTCCCTGACACATCCAAAATGGTCACTAGAATGTTACCTACAGGGTCACAGTTTGAAGCGTAGGGCTACTGACCAAGCGTCTGTATTTTGAGTTGGGTGTAAGAAAGTGTTGAATGTTAGCCTCATGATGGTGCTAGAGAAAAAGTCAGGGGATCATCAAAGACCAACACTGCCATCCAAATGTGTAAGATTAATTTGATATCTGAAACTGCTGACAGGTAAATGACGAATCAGAGAGTTATGATACAGTAGTGCAATGCAGAACACTAAGATATGGGTGCAGCGTTGGCACAGACCATCAGCTGTCAAACAAAACCTCCCATGTCGTTATATAAAATGGTCCACACCAGTTCTGTGAGTTGCGTTCAGCTCTGGTGGACGTGCATGGTCCACGTCTGCCTCTCGCACTTCTTTATGAGTCATTCGTCTGTCAATACAAACTGTCAGAGCAAGGCAACCGTAGTGTGTTCGCAACTAGTGCCAAGTATGTTGTAAAAGGCAGATTCCCATGTTGTTCATACTGTAGTTTTCAGGTGTTTGTTGTGACTTGTTGCTTTTCAGGACTTTGAAGTCTCAGTGTTGTCTTCAGAGTTTCCAGTGAATGACAGTTTGCATTTTATCTCACAATTGATATGTAACACCGTTCCAGTACAATCAAACTGCTAACAGCTACACCAGATGCTAACTAGCAGATCTGTCTCGTCCTCTGTTAGTTGGACTATCAGTGTTTGGATCTTCATGCAAACTGAAAAACTACCTTTATATTTCAGCTTCAATGGCCTTGTGTGAGTGTTGAGTGAAATCACCACATCAGGGCTTTAAGAGAGATAAATGTCCTTTAAATCCACAGGAGATACTTCTGTGACGTGTTTAAGTATTTTGTAATGTTGTGTTTGCAAGCAGTGGTAGAAGAACTGAACTTAAGTAGCCTACAAACTCAAGGTACTTTACTTGAGTATTTCCATTTTATGCAGCTTTATACATCTAATCCTCTACATCCCAGTAAATATTGTACTTTTTACTCTTTTTACCCACCCAGTGAAAACCATGTATCTCCAAATTTAGTGATTTTAAATTTCTATTTACCTGATAAATTGAAGGATTGAAGGAAGTGTTCCTTTATGTGAACAGCAACACTACACATTTTACACATAATTTTACTCTTTTATATACTGTCCAACAGTATATAAAAGAGTAAAATTAGCACAACCATAACCATCTACAGCAGTAAAGTGCAACACACACACATTAATGCTGCAGTAAGTAAGTAATGTTCTGCCCACAGTTTCCCGAATTTCTCTCTGGGGATTAATAAAGGTTCATCTTACCTTATCTTAACATTAATCCAGAAACTTAATTAACAGCAACTTAATTTCATTTTTGGCTTTTTGTGTCCAATTTGTACACCATGCAACAAAACTACGGTAACATCCACAGTAAAGTTTAGGCAACAAAACCACTTAGTTATTTTAAATTTCTATTTACCTGATAAATTGAAGGATTGAAGGAAGTGTTCCTTTATGTGAACAGCAACACTACACATTTTACACATAATTTTACTCTTTTATATACTGTCCAACAGTATATAAAAGAGTAAAATTAGCACAACCATAACCATCTACAGCAGTAAAGTGCAACACACACACATTAATGCTGCAGTAAGTAAGTAATGTTCTGCCCACAGTTTCCCGAATTTCTCTCTGGGGATTAATAAAGGTTCATCTTACCTTATCTTAACATTAATCCAGAAACTTAATTAACAGCAACTTAATTTCATTTTTGGCTTTTTGTGTCCAATTTGTACACCATGCAACAAAACTACGGTAACATCCACAGTAAAGTTTAGGCAACAAAACCACTTAGTTAGGTTTAGGAAAACGATCATGGTTGGGCTTGAAGTAAATAAGTAAACTAAATAAAATATGTACAGAAACAACATAAGTATGAAAAATATGTCTGAAGTAAGGAATAATGTACAAAGAGCCAGTCATTGCTGTGAAACAATATTGGGGTGCTGCATCAACCTGAAGGGGTTTATTTCGCAGCGGTGAACTAGCTGTAGGTGCCTGACTGTCCGCACTGATTGTCAGCAAACCATCTGATGTAAAAATCATGTCACAGAAGTGATGAGGAGTTTTGTTTTGAAACCAAATTTTGAACTGAGCCATGTTGGTTTTGAAAAACCTATTTTTCAGTGTGAAACAGATCAATTTGTGATCCTCTGGTCTTGTCTTGTGGTGCCTGACTGGCAGCACCTGGAGCTCAAAACAAGAGTCAATGCCAACAGGAGAATACACTGTTTAGCATTGACAGAGAATTTTGGCAAATTTTAATGGGGCGCTAAGCTGTGCCGCTTATCCCACAAATGCATGCAAATGCAAGCCTACTCTTTGTTTTTTGTATCTGAGTCGTAGAAGCATAACATTACTATCTCACAAAGGTCAGGTCAGTGCCATGTTATGATTGTGAACAGATTTTGCTGCTGCTGTCAAACTTCATTTGTCAAAATAAGGTGCTGTAATCTACACACAGAGGTTGTCAGTCGGTGGTATTTCAAGTAGAGCAGCCTGAGGCCAAAGAGATATCAAATACATTAACCTCTGACAGCTTACACCAAATACAATCGACACCTGTTGACTTTCAGATATCACAATGTTTATGGTCTTTGTGAAGGTGAATTTAGGCTCGGCTGCCTCAGGAAATGAAAGTTTGTTTTCAATCGATGGAATCTATCAGCATTTCTTCCCTCTTTTTTGTTTCCCCAGCTGTTGTTTATTCTGTCGTGACCTGAATCATCAGGACGAGAGCCAAGCAAATGACACACACGTATCATGCTAATGAAAATACACAACTCCTCTAACATTTAGAAATGCATCTGGAGCTTCCAGTTTGGCTGGTAATCATGTTGAAGTCTGAAAAATCAAATCTGAGAGACGAACACTAAATTATTGTTGTCAATCGATTAATCGATTAATCATCTTTATTTCTGACACAATACAGAGCTGCTCCAATGACATATCGTAGACAGATGTAATATATATATTTTCAGATTGTTTCACTTCTCCTGACACTGCTGAATTTGTCTGATTGTCTGCTGTTTTTTTAGGCAGGACTAAAAGCTCTGCTGTGTGAAAGTCTCCCTTTTTTGCTCTTTGGTCATAGTTTTCTGAATGAATTTTGCCTACAACAAGCTGAACAGGTAGCCTCGTGGCCATGTTAGGAGCATTAAGTATGCTAATGACTACATGTCATGAGCAGTAAAGAAAAAGTTCGAGGTTTTGGATAAGAGTACAAAAATATTCTTGCATGATGTAATTTCTGCCACATCCAGTCCAAATAGGCTGCAACCCAACAGGTATAAATTGCAGTGGTTGCATTTCATGGGGACTAAATTCAACCTAACGTTTAAAGCAGGAAGTGACTGGACACTGAGTTTAGCTAAAGCTTGAAGCTTGATCCACACAGACATCTGCATTGTTGTTCACATTATTCTCATACAGCGGTTTGTATTATATTGTATGAAATGTTATTACAAATTTTGCGTGTGTTTCCTACAAATGTCCAGGGTCAGTTTCCTCCCATCTTTTCAAAATAAAATTCTGTCTTCACAGTTAGGATCAGGCAACAAAACCATTTAGTTCGTATTAGGAAAAGATTGTGGTTAAGTTACGCCGAACCGGAAGTGGTTACACTGTACTGGAAGTGGTGTGACCTAAGTATGGAAGATCTGTGACAAAAACTACTTAGTTAGGTTTTGGAAAAGATCGTGATTTGAGTTAAAATAATATAGAAAGTTGGCTATATATATGAATTACAGTGCATTTACTTTCCCTAGGTATAGCTACGAACGGTGTATAAGAACAGCGTGTCACATTAGTTAATGGCTAAGTTCGCTAATGTGCCGATCTGCCAAAATGTTAAACTGGTGTCAATAATAAAGGCAATAGTTCTATACAGGAACCAAAAGTCACATGTGAAAACTTTACTTCACAGTGTGATAATTTTTCTCATCCAGAGAACTCTAACAACTCCTGTAAGAATGTCAAAGTCTCCATTTAACAAATGCGTTTCCCTCTTGACATTCACTTCCACGTCTCTGGTGTCAAACTTGTCCTTTAATTTCCCTGAAAACATATATGCATGTCTATATGCATCTTTCACCCTTAAAAAAGTTCCACTCTCCTTTAATTGACTCGTCCACAAGACGGGCTGTCACGTCTGTCTCTTAACAACCACATCCCCAATTCACCCACCGGAGGATAATGGCCAGGAGGAAAGGTGCCTTTAGGTGCCTCCGAGCCCTCTCCTTCCTGCTACCTTGGCCTGATTAAAACAATTGAGGGGGAACACGCTGGGTACTTGACCCAAACGGTGTTTCGTACCAAATTGCTTTTGTTAGGTGAACCCGGCGCTACGCCTGGCCTGCCTATCTGCCCGTGTCCAGAGGGGATTTGAGATGCATATACATGAGTGCTGCAGGCTGGGAGGGGAGTCAGGTGGAGTTCTGGAGGCCAATTTAGGCCTGGTGGGAGAGGTGAGGAGGACAAAGGAGAACGGAGAAGAGGGCAGGAGGCGAACCTAATAGAGCTTCCTGCTAACAAGCCCCATCTCTGGGCTTTAAGTATGATGTCACCACATCTTCTCCTCCTCTTCCAGCGGCGCTCACCACTTACCTCTGCATAATTCTCATTTTGTTACGCTGTTATGCTGCTTCCTCGCCTGTTCTCCTTTCACGCCAATTTGGATGGGCAGCAGTGAGTTAAAGACTTTTCCTCTTTCTGCCTCATTTGTGGAGGCGTAGAGCAGGACAGGTTCTGGTGTTTGTTTGCATGTTTGTGTGTGTCTTGTCTTTGTCAGACAGGTGCTTTGTTAAGCTGCTGCCAATCATGTGTTGTCTTTCCCAAAGGCCTGAGTAGTTTTTTTTTTTTTTTTTTTTCCCCCTTCTATGCACCATTTGTTCACGAGAGTAACCAAAAAGCAGCAGACAGGTTCAGGAGAGGAGATTACATCTCTAAGTTTTCTTTTTCTTTTAGACATTGCTCATGCATCCCACGCTGCAGACAGTTAAAGCAGTTTATTAAGGTGGGGTTACTCATAGTAGCGCTCCAGGCCTGGTAGGCAACAGGTCAAAAAGTTTCCCTCAGGCAGTGTCTACCTGTGTAACAAAGACAAATCTTTTACAGTTGTTTTTACCTAATTTGACTACAGGAAGCAAAGTCCCATCTCTTGTTCTGTATGTGGGAGCGTTTGGTTTTGGTTTGTTATAAATGCCAGAGTAGCAGAATGGAAAGAACATTTGTTGGGGTGAAAAGACACTTTCGGCTAAGCTAATAAAAGCTATTATAATATGTGCTCCATGTTGAAGTTAAGATGGTAGAATAGGTTACAGTGATGTTGTCAAATCTCTCATATAGCAGTCAGCCCTGGATTGCAATTTTGGAACTGATCGGAATGAACAGTTTGGCTTCATGATTTTGCACGCATTTATGCAATCAATATTTCAGAGGTTATACCAGGCTAAAGTTTGTCAAGGAAAAAATTGTCATGGCCATTTTCAAAGGGGTCCCTTGACCTCTGACCTCAAGATATGTGAATGAAAATGGGTTTTATTGGTACCATTGAGACCAAGGACGGACAATATAGCCGTCATCATGATACATCCATGAAACAAAGCAGCTTCATTAGCTTCATTTCAGGTGGACATGTTGTAAAAATATCTGTGTATTGGAACGATCCGATCAGATGGAAAATGAGAAGGGCCTTCTGTGTTTGCTCTCTTGAATTTACTTGTTTGTTTTTTTCCTCACTTCTCGTGCACTGATTTGCTAAAGATGAGCAGCCGATCAGTGATTTCTTTAACTGACGAGCTCTGCCACCTATTCAACATGCTGAATCAGCTGAAAAACCACGGGCAGACTAGAGCCAATGATGCGGGACACTAGGCCGACAGATGCTCGCTGACGGCCCCACACTGGTTGAAGGCCGACCGTGGGCTTGGTGTTTCAGGCCCTTAATGTTACAGCATCATTGGTGCAACCAAACTTCAAGAAAAAGCATCATTCGTTTAATTGACAACTGATTGGCAAATAATCATTTTGTGTCAGAAGGGGTCAGGTTGTATGTGAACTTTTTTGGATAGAAATTTAAATGGGAGGTACTGGTTGCTTGTGAGCTACTTGTTGGCGACCCCTAGTCTACAGCCATCTATGAGGCTGTACTTTGGCACAGTGATGCTTTAAGCTAAATGCTAACATCAGCATGCTAACATGCTCACTATGTCAGTGCTGATATGCTGATGTTTTGATTTATAATAGAGATATTTCAGTCTGGACTCAAGTGGTGGAGCGACCGACTGACGCTGCTTGCATGGCAAAAAATTCCCAGCATGCACGCATGCCAAGCCAGAGGGACACCAAAAACTGGGGGCAAATTCAAATGCAGAACCCCCTCTGACCCCATAAAACCTCTTGAACATGAAGAGCTGCTTAAATTGAGTTGTGTTACCGCTTGATCATTCAAGAGATGTCTTGTCAGACATGGAGGGTTAAACTGAGGGCTTGTCTGCTTGTCAATCAAAGCGGCGTGAGACGAACATCTCTGTCAAAAATCAACTTCATCCCCCTTCCTCCATCCCACCGTGCTGCCGCCACGCTCTCATTTTGACATCTGTGTTAACCAAGGTCTCCGACAAATCCTCCCTCTGCAGGCTTAGAGCAGCTACCTGGGGAAATCACAGCTGTCTGGGTGAGTGATTGTGTCTACGCATGTGTCATACATATCCATGATGCCACTGCTCCTCTGCCAACACGCATGTGTATGTCAGCAGCATCCGATATGCTTTGGTGTAACGACTCTGGGGGGTAATTGACAGGCTCAGGCTCCCTTGTTTAGGCCGGTCTCAAGGGGGGCAGTTAGGCTGCCTGCGCTCAGAGCCTCGGACCTCCACTCATGGAGAATGCATAGAGGGATCTCTGGTGTATCTGTGGATTAGCTGCATTGTAAAGGGCAAGGGGGCAAACAAGGCCACGGCATGTGAAGTTATTTGTCCTGCTTTAAGTGTGTGTGTTTGTATGATTCTGCAAACTGCACTGAATAGTCCAGGTAGTAGTATCAGTAATTAAGGCTTGACAATATGACCTGAAAATTTTAAAAAGAACAGTTAAAAATGTATGACGATTTAATATAATAACTGCAGGATATTTCCTTTCCCTCTGATATGTTTGTCCTGATTTAATAGTCGTAGCGTCAGACCATTTCCTCCTTCTGAACCAGCCCATTCTCATTCCCAGGATGTCAAATACCAACACTGTCACAGCCGTTGGTGTTTGATGCTGCCACACATGCAACCTTTTAGTGCCGATATGAGCAGCCCGTTGTCATTCCCAAGGTGTCAAATATCGACGCTTTGTCACAGCCATTGGCGTTCGATACCACCAATACTGCATGAGACACCCTTTATCGTCGGTATGAGATGCACAGGGCTTTCCATTAACTACAATGTAAACCCATCCATTACTGTTGTAAGCACACAGGGAAAGTACTGTGGTGACGTAGTTAAAAGAGCAGAAGAGACGCTGCTGGTTTCTTGCGACATCATGAGATGACGTGAGAATCGCGGTATCAAATATCACATGATGTGTCACATTGCTCCTGAAGAGTTAATGTGTAGCATCTCATAACTGAAGCGTATTTCTTCATTGAAAGAAGAGCAAAGAATGGCAATGAAGACTGTTTTTGTCAATAGAAGATGCAGTGATGATAGCAGTAGTAAAAATATTAGCCTTGTTAGCAGCAGAATTAGTATATATTGTGTTGAATTGGTCCCATAGATCAGCCTGGTCGCATGAAAACTCGTATGAATGACACAATAATTCGCAAGGCATTTGCTTGCAATATGAAAGCTGTTCTTGCTATAGGCTTGTAATTTGTACAACATATAGTTTACACTGATTGCAATGTAAATGCATCTGTGTCAATATGTTACACTCAGAGCTAGTGAGCGAGAAAGACTGCTTATGGTGGGCAGGACTCGATGTAGATGGGTCCAACAAACACAGAACTTCCAACCAGGAGACCGGTGACTGGGAACAAGTGAGTTGTTTTGAAGTTCTGTTAGTGATGTGTGTGACATTTGTGATGTGTTTTTGTACATATTTCACTTAGTTTATATACTTAATTTAAGCCCAGTCATGATGTTTTTCCTAAACATAACTAAGTGGTTTTGTTTCCGAAACTTAACTGTGGATGTTACTGTAGTTTTGTTGCATGGCGTAAAAAGTACACATGAAAAACCATGCGTCCTCATGAAACGTGTAATGGCCTTGTAATGTGCTATTTATACACCTTTCATTGAGATCGGGTTGCATTAACACAAATTTAGAAAGCAAGAAAAGAGAATACCGAACAGAGCGTATACTGTATGCCCTGTGCTGATGTTCTCTTCTCTATTTCCTCAGTGATACTTCCCACCCACAGTCAGGCAGACATGACCCGACCTGCGGCAGCGGCGCTGACTTCGTTGGTCTCTGCTTGTGGTGGCAGCATTAACAAACACTAGCTCTCATCCAGAACATCAAACAGGGCAGGGCCTCCAGGAGGAACCAGGGGAGAGTGTTACGGATGTTGTGTTTAATAATTGTTAGAATTAACATTTGATTAGCACTTGTACCCACAACGACTCTCTCAGCGTGGCGTTTTCATTTTCACAACTGTGTTTTACTCACTGAGGCATATAGAGCTAATTTATACAGTATTGATTCTATTTGTAGTAGTAATAACATTGCACAAACACAAAGGACTTAATTTCTGAAGAACTTAGCAGCTGTAAAACAACCAATCAGCTATGTGATATTTGGTTTGTTTTAAAGCAACATGAGACATCTGCAGTCAAGCAGGTGCACTCAAAAAACAGCTGAATAAATGATCACATTAAGGAGAACATGGGTTATAGGTTACAGATAGATGCACATATAGGGGGTTGAGGCACACTACTAACTCTATAGTAATGTTTGCAGATGTGATTTAGTTCATTTAAATGTTGCTGCAGTTTCCATTTTTTTTGTCCCATGAAACCTGCAGTAATAATACTGATAATACTGTGCTGGTGGAGGTTAATTATCATTATTTGTAGTGGCGGTAGTTTTACTTTCCACTGATACAAGAGCCAAGCATCCCAAGGATTTATATTTTACACCTCACAATTTGCGTCACATTACAAACATTCAATGTCCCTATTCAGGCAGTGGTGTGTCATTTATGTAGCAAGGTGAGATGTAATGGTGTGGAGGTCAGGATGGTGCAGGGCATGTGGTGCATCAGACTTTTATGCAGGAAGCAAAAGTTTGCATCCTGTGACAGACTTGAATTTAACTTTAGATGTATTATTAACTATAACAATGATCTTTCCCATGACGTGCGCAAATATTGCAGGAATCAAAATTTGGGAAACGTGGATGTATGTATGTCTGGTGATAGGATTGCAGGACAGCCAGTGATTTCTTTAGTTCTCAATTTGCACAGACAGTGATGAAATGGGGAGACAAACGGCTCCGGGCGGGATTCAAACCCTGGGCCGCTAGCAATTTAATTATGAATCATAATGTTTTTGATTCTCTTTTCAAAATGTCTGTGGTCTGGCCACAGTTCAGCGAGTTACCTGAGGAGACCACATTAGTTTCCATCTGCAGTACCAGAGTACATGACCGAATATTTTAAAAAGTACATACAAAAGAAGAAATAGAGATGTGTTTTTGTGCTGGGAAGCATTTCTATTATGGGACAGACTTCCATGTTTACTGTTTAACTCTCACGTAGTGTTATTATTGTTGGTCCATTAGTACAGTGGTTCCCAAACCTTTTCACATCAAGGACCCCTGAACTGACACAAATTATACCACGGTGCATGTGAGCATGTCTTATTGGGTATGTCACAGCCACTGCTCTGCAATTTTCTCTTACAGCGGGTACAGCTGATAATGCAACCAGGTGTTACCTTCCGGTTCCCCCCAGGTAAACATTGTTAGCACTGTTCTCGCTAACTGCTGGTTCAGCCATCGCCATTTTGAGAGTCGTGCCGGAGCAATAGAAATGTTTAAAACAGACTGAAACTGGTACGTTACCCAAAAAGAGGTGAAAATTTGATTTACATTACATCATAATAAATAATATATAGTATATTTCACTTGCAGTTTGAAAGTTTGAACCTATTGTATGGTGATGTGATGATAGTGTATTATAGTCAGGTGTTGCCATGGTGATGTAGGTATGTTAGTGTTTGGGCTTTACATTAGATGTGGATGCACAAACCTTCACAGAGATTTAATGTGCAGAAAGACTCATTTATTCTCCCTTTTTCATGATCAGACCTCACACAGCTCCACGCTCCTCTAAAACATGACAGCAAACATAAGCAAAGAGAAACAAGACACAGTTAAACATTAATCAAAACAGCAACCGAGCTCACAAAATCCCACCTGACCCACTGACAGAGCGACGCATCACCAGCACTTTAATCTGAAGTCGGTATCTCATGCATCACTGGGTTCCACATCTGCAGCGACACAGAACTACCTGGTGATTGTGTAAAATATGGCGTGTTGTCAGTGATGTTAACCAGGCGTGAGAGATCACACAGGAGGTGTTTATTTTCTCCGTCTGAGCCTGGCAGTCACGCCTGGCTTTACTGAAACTCCTTCAGCAGAACGCTCTCTCATTAGACAGCTGTGATAAATCGATTATGAGCTGACAGTGCAGAAAAGACAAGTGAGTCATCATCTAAAGGGAGATGCTGCAGGTTTCTGATGTGATTGTCTGTGCTTTTATTGTACCGCTTCTGGCAGATCAAACTGTTTCAGTTTGTTTTATGCAGGTGTGGCAGTGCAGGTAATCCTCTACTTTAAACTCAGACTGGTAGATCTAATCAGTGACAGTGACAGGTTTGAAGGTCTGATTTCCATCTGGGACGGGCTGTTCTCATACACAGTTTGTAGCTATACCTACACAAAGTAATTCACTATAATTTGCATATTCCACGAAATCAAGTCATACTTAATCCACATAATTGTGAACCAGGAAGTGTGACAAATGCAGGCAGACCGCCGTTTGTGTCCCCTCTGAAACCAGAAGTCATCGCTGACTTATTTACCACATAAATTGTGTACTTTAGTAACACAGCTTCTGTAGTTATTTTAACCCAAACCACGATCTTGTCCTAAACCTAAGTAGTTTTGTTGCCTAAACCTAATTAAGTTACTTCCTGTGAAGACAGACATTTATTTTGAAATGATTGTATGCATGTAATAGGTGGAAATTGGCACATATTGCTGAACATTCATGGGAAAACACACAAAAAAATGAAGGATAACATTTTGTTCAATATCACACAAACCGTTGTATGGCAACTTGTTACATGCTAACATAATGCATTTTGTGTAAAAATGTCCCATCACATGCTACTGATCAGTTTTCTCCTCCTTTTGTGTCACAAAAAGTAGCTAAAGTCTGAAGTCTTAGACTGTTTTATTGTCATTTCTGCATATGCAGGGAGACTTACATACAGGGTAACAAAATTACGTTTCACAGGGACGACAGTGCCACGACGAACTATAAGAATAAAAAAGAAAATAGTAAATAACACACAGTACTGAGGACATTACACAGAAATTGAAGATGTTGACAAGTACTGAATAAGTAGGAAAAATATATACAGACCTCTATGCAACTACAGTTTGGTCCGCGTGAGGCTGCTGCATAAATTATAAGTTATAAAAATGTTTTAAATAGTGATAATATAATATATAAGACAATATCATGGCTAAAAATGGCTGTGAATAAACATTACATTACAGTATATCTGATCAGTGCTGCCGAGTTGGATGGTTTGATCTGATAGTTTTGCGAGCCATGGTGAGCATTTACTCTGGTGCTTGGTTTTCAGCTCAACTATCTCAAACATGACAGCGGGCCAAAAACTTTCTTGTATTACAGCTAAACAGTACACTAAAATATGTTTCTGAAAACATTTTACTTGACTAATAGAAGAAGAAGAAGAAGAAGATCTACCTTTATTAGTCCCACAATGGGGAAATTCAATTTACACTCTGTTAAACTTGTACATGGTACATGCAGACCTGAAACACACATACATGCATTAATGGAGAGATGTCAGAGTGAGGGGGCTGCTCCTGACAAGCGCCCCGAGCAGTTGGGGGTTTGGTGCCTTGCTCAGGGGCACCTCGGCAGTGCCCAAGAGGTAAACTGGCACCTCTCCAGCTACCAGTTCACACTCAGTTTTTGGTCCATGTCGGGACTTGAACCGGTGACCCTCCGGTTCCCAAGCCAACTCCCTACAGACTGAGCTACTGCCGCCCCCAATAGGCATTAATGTAACAGAATATGGATTCATATTTTTAGTTTTGTAAGCCTGCTGCCTTTTGATGGACTGGTGTCATTTGTGTAAAGTTGAGGTCGAGTCATGATTTTGCAAATTCAGATGCTGAACGCCGACTGGTCAGTCAATTTGGGTCGTGTCTAGGAGGAAACCGGTGAGATGGAGAAACTCTTGGGAGTTGTTGAAGGTTAAGCAATGATCTCAAGTATTTAAGGTTAGGATAGGTTATTGGGCAGCACATCTCCCAAGAGGTTTTGCAAGTCTTTTTAGGTTTCAGTTCAGATTTTTCTATTTGAAGGTTACCTTCTGGACACGTCAATTTGTCATACCTGATCCATTATGCAACACACGGCCGGATCTCCTGCACTCCATAGGGAATGAATTGGATCCTTTGACTTCATGTACGTTAACTGGTTTCTCCACCATTACGCTACACTTTACACTACACAACTTAAATAGACACCTTAGAAACTTTCTCTCAGTTTTGAGTTAAAATATAATACATCAAGTTTGGTCAAATTTCATAGTCTGTTTATTCCATTTGTAAATGCAAATATGCTATTCTCCAAACTCAACACAGACAATGACAATGTAACATATATTGTAGTATTATTATAAACTACAAGTGTGCAGACACAAAAAACTAAAGCAACCGCTGATACTGTGTTCACATCCAAGACAAACCTTAACAGGGATGGGCAAAATAAACTTGAAAAGAGGGATACATTTTTCATTGTATTCATGCACAAACGAACACATAATCTCTTCTCATTCATCTTTGTCACTTGATTTTACACTGTGGCATTGTGATACCAAGCGTGGCGTGGTGGTTTCTGTCTAACCCCAAGTGTGTGGGTGGGGTCACCTCCGCTCCAGATGGCTGGTTGGTTGGTGTTTTGGTGATAGTTTGGTGGCCTGATAGACGGTTTGGTTTGGTGTCTGCTGAGCTGATTATCTGTTTGTTGGATGCCTGCTGTGTTTCTCTGTGCCTCAGATGACTGTTGTTTAATTTGGTTTGATAACAGTTTGGTTGTCAGTTGTTTGGGTTGGCTTGGCATGTTGGCTGGTGGAAGTTTTGGTGGATTTTTTTGTTGGCTTGTTTACTGGTTGCTCATCTGGCCAATTGTATTTCTTATCCTGTTGAACTGTGATGTTACCATGTCCCCACACCTCAGCAGTTAACTTGGTGAGTTACCACAACCAGTAATAATAATAATAATGATAATAATAGTAGACAAACTACAAAAATAAGACAGCAATTGTAAAAAGAAATACACAATTACTTAATGATGTTATTGTGTTGATGTTAACATTGGTAGCATTCAGCCATTAGATGTTGCGTTCTCCCTCTGCCATTCATTGCATTTCTTCACAACAAGTCATTGCCAGGCACTTACTGTCAATCCCAGCCATTTATCTGTTTTTTTTCCACACTAACTGACGACCCAAAGATATTACCTGATGCCTACATCGGTTTACTGCTGGCTCACAAGCCTTAAAAGTGGGAATCAAATGACAGATATCTTCCACAGAGATAAACAAAACATTCATTTTGGACCTGCCAAATTTTTTTAAATGATTAATTCACAACCATATTTTTTTCAGGAAAAGCCATACTTTTATTTGGCACCTTTTTAACGATATATTTTTATTTTTTTTTAATATTTGGCTACATAAAAATGTTAGCAATAATGTTTTTCCTGTGGCTGCATGATACAAGCTAGAATTGAACTGAAGTTTTCTTTACAATTCACAATACTAACTCTTCAAAGCTATTTTGGCTTCCTATAACTGAATGAAAAATGGGATTTTCATCAATAAATGCCGCAGTAAATTGCCATGGAAGTTCAAATTTACAACTATTCAAAGGAATCTGCAGGCAGCACAGAAGACTCCTGGGAACTGCCAGGAATTGACGTGGAGATTCAGTTTCTGGAGGTTTTAAAAGCCCGAGAAGTTTGGCATTTGACTCCTTGCAGCCCCTTGTCCAGGGGAGGCTGGTGATGATTTTAAAAATAATTAAAGGGCTATAAAGCCTAACGTTCCCTCTTAAATTTTCCTTTCAAAGAAAAGAAAAGTCAACTTATTTCACAGTGTCTGTATCAGCTTGTTTCTAAAATGCCTTGAGCATAATTTTTTTTTTTTTTTTTTTTTCGCCCAAAATTCAGCCCATATTATCTTTGGTACCGAAAATTTGAAATTGAAGTTCTGTGTGTTTAAACAATTTTTGTCTGCTCAGAGTTTGTACTGATTGACCTGCTGGAAAGGCACTGCTTGTTAAGCAGTTAAGTTTTTAAATCTGTTGCCCCAAATAAGGGTTTTCTGGCTCAATGATGACCATGAGCAAAAACCAAAACACCAGGCATCAACTTCAACCATGTGGATGTCTGTACTGCTGACCAGTTGGTCATTCTGGTTGTTGTCTGGTTCGTTATTTGGCAGAGTGGTTGACTGGTTTATTAATTCTTTTGGCTGTTTGGTTAGTTGATGGTCTGCATCACCACACAACGATACAGCTCCCTCCTCGCAACCGCTCCTGAATGAAGACTTTAAAACACAAGCTACAGTTGGCCCTGGTGATGTGAGCCACATCTGGTTATACACAGGAAAACCAAACCATAAGCAGCCAAGCAAAATAAAACACAAACCTGGTAATTTGTAATCTCTGCCGACATACACAGGAGACAGTCAAAGGATCAAGATAATGTTTTATGATCTGGATGCTTATTGGCTTGTTTATCCCGTCCTCCCGAAGATGGAGAGAGAGAGAAAAGGAAAGGCAGATGTTGTTTAAAAAGCATAATCCTCGGGTCTGTGATGGGGTATGTGGGTCTGCTGTGTGTCTCAGCTCAGGCTGTAATAATGAATGGCAGCTTCATTGAGGCTCCGCTGCAAACATCTTTTTATATGGTTTTATTCTTTGTTGTAGAGCTTTATTTACATGTTTGTTTGTGTAGCATTTCTGCTAGTGAAGTAACAGTCAGTGAATAAGACAACAGAAAAAAGAAACCAAGAAACTAGAAACATCTAGAAGATTATTTTTCCTCATAATTGTTGTATCTGTGATTCATGTGTTTGTATGTGAGAGAAAGTTCTATACACTTATTAATGCAATCGTAAGATATAATATAAAGTACCTGTAGTGGAAATTTATTTTTCATTTTTGCAGAAACAAGCAACATAAGTGCAGGAAACACATTCTCAGTAACACATACATCAAGTATCTACTGCAAAGAATAGTAATAAATATGAAATGCCTTTGTTTATTCACCCCACCTGCCTGGTCTCACCAAATGGCGTGTGAATAACACGCCAGTTTCTTAAGTTTTTTCGTGTGCTATCACAACACCGTTCTTGTATTTAGTGTCATTTTACACCATGTAGTCTGTACTTAGTGCAAGATAAATGAATTTGCATGAATATGCTACTGTACACACCCAGAATAACAAGCAACGCTGAGAGCAAGTGAGAAAGAGCAAGTGGTGTAGTATAAAAAATGAGAGATGGAAGAAGCGAACACAGGACTTGAACAGTGTTCATTTCCTGTGTGGAACCAAAAGTGTTGTTGAAATATTTGGAAGTTAAGTTAGTGATATATTTTCCATACTTCCATACGTTACATTGTTTATGTACATATTTTACTGAGTTTGTGTACTTATTTTAAGCCTAACCAGGATATTTTTTCCTAAATATAATTGCAACCATTTCACGTTAACGATATGGCTTTAAATGACACGTAAAAAGCCTTTTCACAGTATTAACCGCATGGCATGAAGTGATATGCGAAAAGTTTTAAATGCGCATAATGACACCAGGACTGTCCTTAGAAGTGGACATATTTCGACAGATCAGCAAAAAGAGTATCCCGTCCCGTTCATGCATACTGTCTGCTTTCATTTTTGGCACAGGTAAGTAAAACGTGTTAGCAAAACAGAGAAGAGACTCACTATCAGTTATGACTGAGACTCATCCCGGTAAGCCCGACTTTCATGGATCATCAGCAGCCTCTTTAGTTGATCCAACATCAGTCATGACGTTCATGGGTGGGTTGCTGTCAATCGCCACTGTGGAGATTCAGCTTCTCCCATTAGCAGAACAGCAAAGCTAACGCCTTCACCACAGTCAGGTAAAGGCTGATATGACATGAGGTAGGAGTCGCAGTATGGAAAAAACCACTGGGTTTAACACAAAAGGCTTCAGTCGTTGCACCTTCGAATATCATTTCAAAGTATGTTTATTGTACCAGCAGTATTTTATGATTTCTTTGCCTCAGTTCTCAAATTTAATGTGCAAAACTAATACTACTCGCAGTTATCTCATATTATACAAAGATGAAAATAACTACATAAATGAGACATCATCCATCAATGTTCACACCATCTTAACATTGTTTATTATTTATTATATTATATAGTCTATATTATCAAATGATGCTGTCAAACAATTACTCATCACAAAAAAATCATCATGTGCAATATTACTTGTTTTTTTTCATTTTCTTTACTTATGTTACTACATTTATCTTAATTGTTATTGACTTATGTAGTTGACTAATTTTACAAAATTTATATATACTATACTACTATAATATTTGTATGCACACTGTATAAGTGTGTTGTGGCTTTTTATTATGTTGTAATTTTTATTAATAACAATCTTATTTTGTCTTATCTTAATTCATTCTCATAAACAAAGTACTATGCAATTGTCATTTTAGCAAATATACATAATGATTAGCAAGTAGAAAATGTGCAACAACACACACAGTTTTTGAATTGATGCAGAGTAATAATTCCCCCTGAAAACCTTAATATTAGTTAAGATCATACATTAAAATGACTATTTAATCACATGTACACCTCTCAAAAGTAGTTTTTCCCACAGTATATCTGCATATACAACATTTAATGAATGTAAATAGGAAGCCGAGGTCTGCAACCTCTAAAAATCTGAACTATATAATTACACTATTTGTGCATTTGGTGTTTAATGAGCCGGTGTTGTCAAACCTGGCATTGTCAGACATTTCATTGTTGCTACTCAGCAAACCATTCATCCATTAATCTTACTCTTCTCAATCAAGTGTTTGTTCAGACAGAATACAGGATGAAGGTGTGTGTCGTCTGGGTGTTATTTCCTGTCCTATTGTGTGCTGTCATACAGCGAAATGGTGGGAACCATCGCAAACGCTCGCTTGTCTTTTCACAGGAGTGTTTGTCTGCCTTTCTGTGTGTCTGGCTGGCTGTGGTTTCGCATACAAACTAGTTTCTGCTTGCCTTGCGGCTACATCTGAGGTTAGGAGTGTGGGTGTGTGTGAGATATGTACACGCGTATGTGTGTGGTATGAAGTCTCAAAGCGTCAATCAAATTTATATCCAGAGATGAAAGGAAGGGGATGCCCTTCCCTGTCTTTTAATTATAGCGTTTGTGGCGAGAGAGTCAGGAAACTCTGATGTTAATGTAGCGTACAGTAGCTGCTGTTTTGCTTACCTGGTCAGGTAGACCTGTTGTGTCGTGGGAACCGAGTCTCAATCTTAATTAATCATTTACATTACAACGAGAGTGTGAGGGAGACTGAGGAGAGTCAAGAAAAGGAGACAGAAGCAAAGAAACACTGGTGACTTTTTTAGTGTGATGGGGCCGCGGGGAGGATAAGGGGCTAAAGGGAGAGAGGTTAGTTGCCACGGTAACGCAGGTATACAGTATATTGTTTAAAGTAGAAGGGAGAGGCTGGAGGCAGACAGGTTAATCCTCACCAGGCAACCAATTACAGACTTCCATCTCCTGTCCTTCCTACCCCATATAATCTCACTGACTCACCCTCCCTTCCCTCCTCTCTACCTGACTGTTATCCCAGCCATCACGTCCTCCTCTCCTCTTTCTTTTTCTCCCAGTATTCCCAAGAATTATGTCCATATTGGGCGATTCTGCACCTCACGATCACGGTTGGAAATTAGCACCATGCACCCACCGGCCAAATGCTGCAAGTGGACAAAAAAGTTCATTTCCTATGCTGCTCATGATTTATAGTCAGGTCAATGCAGTAAGTAGTGTCCTTGAATGAGGGAAGGCACAAAGTTAGGGGGTTGAGTGGATGGGTGTGTGCCATGGTTACACAGCATCTTTACCGTCCCCTGTAGTGACTCTAGCAGGGTTCGCATCCTGAGTCCTGCGAATGGTTAAGCAACAAAAGGCCTTAAAGGGTAACTTTGGTATTTTTCAACCTGGACTCTTTCCCATGGTTTTGTGTGGCACCCAGGTCCGTACCATGACCGAGTATGGCCAGAGGGGGCAGAAACTTAAATTCTGGATGCAGGGGGTGGGTACTGTCCGAAATGATGGATTCTGCTTTCGTTATCAGCTGTTTGTTGTCCAGTTCAGACACACCTTTCTGCTTTGTGCTGCTGATTTTGTTTCTGAGTTTTTCTGTTTAAGGTGGGAGGGATGTGTACCAGCAAATAAAAGCAAAAGTGTAAACTGACTCAGTAAAAGATTTATAAAACGTCACCAGGGATTTGTGAACCTGGAAGTTGGCTGGCTTCCTACGTTTATTTAGCAGCTGCCGACTGCAGCGTTCTCCCTGTTCCCATTCGTCATGTAGACACAAAAACATAGGAAAATAGAGTCCAAGTTGAAAAATACCAGAGTTACCCTTTAAGGTTGATTTTTTTTTTTTTTTTTTCCAGTTAAATGATAATTAAGTAAAATGTGTTCTGTCCCATGCTTCAAGTCATTTCTGTAGTGATGGAAAGATAAAGTTTCATGAAGCACTGAAGCTCTCCGGCAAATTGGTTCGCAAAAGTGTTCAATTCACGAGGCTTCATATAGGCTTTGTGTGCACACAAAACCACAATAAGGCAAAGAGTGTAAAACAGGCATATTACAGATATGAGGCAGTGGTTTAATCAAGCAGGGGCATTGAATGTTCTTGTGTAACCATCAGAAAATGATAGAGGGATTTGTTTCAATAATTTTTCTCTGTGTTTCGGCTTTGGGTGTCTTTAATGACGATACCAGCCTCAATACGCACTTCGCAGAAAACTTCCTGGATTACTCGACACGCTCTGAAGCCTCGGCACAGCAAGTAACATCACTGCATTTTTGACTTTATTAATATTCAACCAAGACAATAATCTTTCCTTATAAACAATCATCATGCTTCTGTTGCAATCACATAAAAGCATTTTTCATTATTTGTGAACGTTTTGCAGATACAGTACCTCCTGAATGAACATTTTGCAACTTGGCAAACAGTAGTGTGTACATGTAGTTTGTAGGAGAGTTAATCTTAAAGTGTCATTGATGTCATAATGTCTTTGTGCAGTAAGCTGGTTAACTAATTTTCTTCTTGTTCAGCAGTTATAATCTTGGACTGACTTCATTTCGGAGGCATCATAAAACAACAAGAGGCAGGAGAGGCAACGTTCTGGAGCAGACGAGATAGTTAGGTGGTGATGCTTTCATCTGTGGAGCAGCAGAGTAATATCTAATCCTTTAATGGATCGATGCTGACACTCGTCACACTGAGAACCATCTGTCACACACACACACACACACACACACACACACACACACACAAAAGAACAGGTTGTGAAATCAGGTCTGAGACACACTTTCGCTGAATGAAAAGTTAGTGAGTTATTTGTCATAAATTTAGCAACAACTGACTTCAGCGGTATCGTATTTCCTCATGTGGTTAATCTACTAAATCCTACAGTTTCTACTTGTTTTTCAGTTAAATCTGAAATCAAATTTCCACTTCTAGTCGCTGCCTGTTTTTCGTCCCTCATGTGGATGTCATTTCTAAAGGTTTTAAGTTAATTATATCCAGCTACAATGCCAAAACCACACATTTTAGTGCTGGGTCATGCATTAATGTGTTTCGCCCAACTGTGTTTGCTTTTGCGCCATTTAGACGCTTAGAAAACAAACCTCTTTATTCTGCAAGTCCCCATGAAGTGGAGCCAAGTAAGACACAGACTCCAATCACAATAAGCCTTCACTTTATGCAGCGGGAACCAACGTCCCCTCAGACCCGTCGCCAGTGGTCACACTGAGGGGTTTTTATTGTGGCAAATCACAGCCTTTCTGCCACAAACTCATGAACAACAAACAACATCTTAAAGGCATTACATGAATCTGGTCCCAGTAGAACATTACCGTGATCACTGGTGTTACAACCTGCAGTGATCATCATGAATATTAATAATTTCTAATGAAATTAAAACAATTCTCCAGTTATTGCAGCTGCCATATGCCTTAACCAAGATTGCTTTAGCAGAATATAAGTTGAATTAAGCATGACCTGATTTGAATTAGGGCTGAGTAGGGATCTTATGACGCATATTTAATTTGTTGTTATGTGTGTAAATAACCCTACCTCTTAGTCTGATTTTTGATCAAATAGCAGTGGAGGATACAGTAGAGGGGTTGCAGTAGTAGCGCAGATCCTGTTTTTCCTCTGTGTACATTGTTTCAGCCAATAATCTAATTATCTGACAAATCACCTCAGATTGTTGGAAAATACTTTAATACAAATCATGTAAATGCTTCAATCAAACAATTTTTAGCCAGGCTAGTGATGTGGCTCTCTAGGGATGGCAATATCAGTTGGTCAGTCCAGCCTGAAAGTCCTAATTAGCAAATGTCAGCATGCTAATATGCTAAACTGAGGCAGTGAACATGGTGAACATTATACATGCTTAAACATCAGCATGTTAGCATTGTCGTTGTGGTCATGCAACGCGTTCTCATCCCAGCTCGTCACATACTGACAGACTTTTCAGCTTTGACAGACTCCTCGGCGTCACGTTGCTTAACATTGTAGATTAAACAAAAATTTGTTTAGGTTTAGGCAACAAGCACAGCAAAAATGGCACTAAATGTTGTGAACATAACGTGACGCACAGGACACAGATAGAGGCCTCCTGGATGAAAGCCTTGTGTTTGTTGGACCCATCCACTTCCCCTCCTGTCTGTCCCTTGTGTCTATTTTACTCTTTATAATACGTCACTACAGCATTTTTCTTGAGTGTTTAACATTGTTGTGGATGGGTTTACATTGTAGTTTGTGGAAAGCCCTGTGCGTCTCACCCTGACACTAAAGGGTGCCTGGTGCAGTAGTATTGAACGCCGACAGCTGTGACAAAGCGTCGGTATTTGATGCCCTGCAAGAGAACAGGCTGCACTGATGCAGTGCTGTGGAGATATTGAAGGTCTGATTGTGTGAGACAAGGAAATAGATCCAAACAAAACCTAATAAGTTAAAGAACAGTTCCTCCTTTAAGGCTGCCCCCCATACAGATCCAATTAGGCTACTGCTTCTGGGTGAGAATACCTCAGGGAGGCCCTCGCCCTGGAGACACTCACTGCCTAAATCTCTGTGCAGGGATTAAAGATGGCTGCAGAAAATGATGATTCACAAAGCTTCTTGTCCTTTTTTGTTCTCCTGTGAGAGAGTGTGGGGTTAGTGGAGGAGGGATGGAGGTACAGTAGGTGTGCATGTCTGCTGACGTACTGCTTTAAAACCTTTCCTTCCTGTGTGCTTACCTGCTGAGGTGTGTGTGCACATGTTACTGCCAGAAGGAGGTATTAGTGCACAATGGGGTGGAGGCATTAAAATGGCAGCCCGTTGCTCTGAAGCGATTTGTCCTTCCTGTGTTGTATCACAATTCAACGTACGCACAGTTTGTTTCTAAAATGGCCTGAGTGACGCTGATGTTTGGAGACATCGCACTGTAATACAGGCAGTCTATTCATAAAGCTGCCGTCATCACACATTCAGGATTAAGCAGCTTCCATCACCCACTATTTATTCCCACACAGGTCTTTATGGTGGAGGATGACACTGACACCTCCGGGGTCTGGACTTTAAAGGGCTCAGCCGTCCTGTAAGGCTCTTTAGCATCGCAGCATTCAACAGCCACAAAATGATTACAGTAAATAAAATATGATCCAACTGTGCAGTTAGAATAGAAAATTCTAAGACGCTCCTAAGGTCTGAAAAAAATCCTTTACTTAAAGGTGTAACATGTAAGATCTGGCCAGAATTTTAGTTTCGATGTTATGCCAAATACATACATTAATTTATTGTGCTGCACTGATTACAGCAACGCACACTCTGTCAGACAATCGCTATCGTTAATCTGGGCAGACACACTTCTGGCAACCTGCTAAACTAAACTAAATGCGCGGTGGAGACTTTTACTTGGAAAGTGGCTGCAGAAATGGGTACAGTGAACGCATCACAGTGGCTGCTACAGTAGCTCTCCTGATGGTGAACTGTTGACTCAGTTGTCTGTTGTGCTTATATACTGTAACTAGCGCACCTCTGCATGTGCATGTGAATTAACGGTTAATAATCGGTTAACAAGGGTTGGTTAGTGGTTAAGAAAATTTTTCAGTATTAACATCCCTGGTGTGTATGCTTTTATTCTGATGTTGATTCGTGTAGACAATATAACAGCAATGTTTATTCAGGTGAATCTGATCAGAGTCCTGTTTTTAGATATGAAACTGAAGGCTTTTCTCTCCCCTTCAGATGTTATATAAACACATCTCCTCTCTTGGTTTCAATCAACTCTTCCACTGCTCTCGTTCTCTTTGTATTGGCACTCTGTTGGAGCAGACTCAAGACACGAAACACACATTGACGCTTGTTAGGCACTGGCAGAAAAAAGAAAGAAAAAAAAAACTGAGGTAGCAAAGGGAGGAAAGGAAGAAAAAAACCATCCCTGAGGTAGCTTGTAAATTGTGCTGGAATGCCAAAGCAGCCAATCAGGGGGCAGGAGACGGAGCCAGGTTGGGAGGGGCAAGCATGAACAGCAATGATGATGCTAATGCAGCCAATTAGAGCTGGGCCGGCCACGCTCCCCCCTCCACAATGTCAATGGCAACATTTATCCCCCAATAAAACAGACATGATCTCAGGAGCCCGGGCCCTGCCAGGGCTTTCCGTTCCTGCAAATTTCAGTTGATTGTACAGTGCTGTGCCTGGAAGCACTTCGAGGGATGATTGCTGAGCTTGTGTTACATGTTTAAAGGGAGATTTCACATGTTTTTTTTGTCTGTTTTCTCTCTGCAAGTTTAGATTTTTGACTGAATTATTAAGACTAAAACAGGGTGTTCTCCCCTAACCCTGCAGAGATCGACACACATACGGAGCACACAGCCACTCAGGCAGCAGGATTTAACCTCCTGAGGCTGAAACAGGAAGGACACGGCAACCTAAAACAGTTAACAATCTCGAATCTAAATCTCTAAGTGCCATCGGACGAGTTTAGGTGTTTTTTCTTGCTGTTGAAATGTCAAATCTCCAGCTTTCACTTTAAAGTAAATCTTTGTTTTTGGCTTAAAAACTATGTATTTGACTTGTGGTTGGTTTAGTTTGAATATTTGGTCAAGAGTAATGGAGTTTACTGAAACAATACGAGCATACAGCATACTGAAAACCTCCAATTTAACAACAAATCACCAGCCTACAACACCTTTAGGCTACTTATTAAGCATTATTAAAACAACTTCTCTGCAAATAAGAAGCACATGTTTATTTTTTCATAATAGCAGTATCTTTGTTCATATTATTTCCCATAGCTTGGTTGAGAAGTGGAGGCTGAGCATGAAATGCATAAATACAACAGAAAAGACATAGAGAATATGGTGATATTGCTGACACTTTTTCTGGTAATTCAATAAATATATAGGCTATAAATAACCACATAGTAAAGCCTATTTTTGTCGATTCCTGTGTGAATTAAACACTTGAAATGAAAAGCACTGAGTATTTTCTTATTTCAAGGACATTTTTATATCATTTTGATGATCTATTGTGTTATTGCGCAGCCCCAGAGCAGAATAGAAATGTTATATGCTGCGTGTTTCATATTTCTAAGTTTGTGATTAATTTTTATTACTTGATTGTTCATCATTATTTTATATTTTAGAAGACATGGTGCAGTTGTCATTTTGAAAATGTAATTTGTTATGTCTCTATAGTTTGTGGCTTTAAATCCACACAAGAGGAGTGTTGTCCAGAGCATCTTTCTGTACATTCAAAGTTAAAGTTAAGCTGTACAGTATAACAAATAGAGTCCGGCACAATGAATGAGAAACTCACTGTAGTCCAGAAGCCTAAATACCAATGCTACTACTACCACCACTACTACTAACAATAATTATATCACTTCAACCATTTCCATCATCAGCTACAGATGAGGTCTGACTGATTTGAGTCGATGTTTTGCAGCTGATTTGTCGCAGCAGCGAGGCGAAGAATTATGGGTGACTGACAATTTATCTCCTCAAGTTTAGTGTGTTAGTGTAGAGATGTCTTTTCTTTCACTCAGTCTGCTTATGTGGACAGAGACTTTGGAAAAAGGGACATGGTAAAATCCATTTGCTTTGTTTTCTGCAGGAAATAGGATAACAAGTGAATATACATTTCTCGTATGGGTGTTTGCTGTATTCAGTGTTAGTTAAACCTTCATGGAGCACTTCCCTGTTAAGTGGCATATGTAGCTTAAATAAGTCTTCAAATAGCACAGACATTTTGGTCTCTAAAGCTATTCTATCTCTATTGTTGGCGGTGCCTGTTAGGATATTATCCAGCAGTGGCCTCGCTGCTGCCTGCCTGCTCTGTACCAGCAGGACGGTGTAGAAATGTTGCAGCTAATCTTGTTGATGCATCTAAAGACAATTATGCTGTGATCCGCATGACAATGGTGCCCTAAGCCTCACGAAGCCTGTTGAATTAGCAACTTAGTAGCTACGTTTAGTTGGTGTTGATGAGGTGTATGTTCACGTGTGGACACTGTAGATTAGATAAACCTCTGTTTTCTCTGCAGAACATTTTTTGCAATCCAGTGCAGGTTTGCTGCATGTGTCTGTGAACTCAGTGTGCCACATTTGAAATAGTGTTTTCTAAATCTAAACTGAAATGCTGATGTGCTTACTTTGCACAATGCAAGATTGCATAACAGTATGCGTTCATTATTATATATTATATATAGCTTCTTGTGAGTATATACTGTAGGAGTTTCAGATTAACTGTTAAGTTTAAAAGCTCTGAGTAAGCTTACAAAGTAAAATGCTTATCCTGCAAACCTGATCTTGATAGGAGGCTGGATATTGTCTTAGATTTTCGATTGTGTAATATGTGTTAATAAGTGTTGTCTTTTCCTGGTTTTAAAGACTGCATTACAGTGAAGTGATGCCATTTTCTGAACCTACCAGACTGTTCAGCTCTTATTTTCCTTTACCCACGTAGTCATTATCACATAACTGCTGATTTTTTATCAAAAATCTCATTGCGTAAATATTTAGTAAGAGAATCACTGTCCAGCCACTACAATAAGGTTGCAATATCGACATCCAGGTATTTGGCAAAAAAATACAGTGATATGTGATTTTCTCCATATCTTCTAACGGTAATAGATCTCCACTTAGTTTTAACTTATAGCATGAAGACCACCCTGACTTTAAGTATGTTTAATCTAAGAGCCAAAAGAATTATATCAGATAGATGTGGGGGCAATTTTGTTGTTTCTGGCAAAAAACGTTTTTTTTAACTGTATTAAGTAAAACTAGGTCCTCACTGACTGTTTTTTAGGGATAATGTATAAAGCTGTGGTTTTACAGATGGTCGTAAAAATACACTTATTGTACCTTAAAGGTCCTATATTGTATAAAGTGAGATTTTCATCTCTTATATTATAAAGCAGGTTTAAGTGTTAACACTGAAAGTATCGAAATGCTCAATCAATGTCTGTACATTTGTGACGTCATAAATATACTATATTCTGTATATATACAATATGTATACCATCAGACAGTTTTAAATGCGTCCCTCTTTGTCTCTGGTTGTAGTGTATCGTGCCTTGAAATGGGGTTGTGTTTACCGTGTTCACGAGAAGAGTCCATATGAACGCCCCCCTCTTGTGGTTGTGACTTGTGTGTTTGTTGTAGTCAGAAATGGTTGAGGCCGGGGAAGTTTCTTTTTCGGTACATAACATATTAATATATAGTAATTTTAGTCGTGTGGGTTTTTTTTTTTTTGCAATTTTATATGTCTGGGGAAAATGTTGATATTCCCAGCGGCCTCATCTCTTTCCTCTGTCATTATTTTTTGCATAATTGCATTATTGTATTTCCTACATTATGTTACCCACTTGAGAACTGGATACAGTGTTGGAGGTGGGGCCCTGTTCATTCCTATGAAAGTTGCTCAGTGGTGCATGAAGTCAATGGGTAGACTCCCAGGTCTGGAAAAGTACCTGGATCTTCTGGGTCTTCCGGGTCTTACTGGGCCCTCGTGCGCCAGTCCGATATACACGGTATTCGGCTGTTTTCGGCAACCTTTAAGAGCTAAGGATTTAAATAAGGACTATTACAGTGTTCGTACTGGGGAGTTGATTCACATTAAAAAAAAAGACGTCTTTTTCTCAATGTGTCTATGGGGAAAAAAATCTTTTGGGGCCCAGTGGCATCACATAACGGACACAGAAGTTGCAGTACCACCTACAGTGCAGTACTGCCGGGGGCGGCAGTAGCTCAGTCTGTAGGGAGTTGGCTTGGGAACTGGAGGGTCACCGGTTCAAGTCCCGCCATGGACCAAGAGTGTGAACTGGTAGCTGGAGAGGTACCAGTTTACCTCTTGGGCACTGCCGAGGTGCCCCTGAGCCCCTGCTCGGGGCGCTTGTCAGGAGCAGCCCTATCACTCTGACATCTCTCCATTGTTGCATGTGTGTGTTCGGGTCTGCATGTACTGTGTATAAGTTAACAACAGAGTGAAAAATTGAATTTCCCCTCGTGGGACTAATAAAGGACTATCTTCTTCTTCTTCTTCTTCTTCTTCTTCTTCGGCCATGTTGGGCTCGCTCTTCCTGGGGGTTTGTTCTAGACGCCGTCAGTAATGTTAATAATGGTGTCAATAATAGTGTTCTCACGATTTAATCACTTGAACACGTTCTCCAGACTTCTTCCTCACAAACACTCTGTGCTTTTATTTTCTTTTGCTTATACTCCATGAAGACAGGGATTCCAGCCTCTCCCGTGTCATTAGCAGCGCCACTTAGCAGCTCTGTTATCTCCCTGAGACAATGCTTCATCACTGGATTAGACTGTAATTGGCTGCATTAGCTGGCTGCCTTCCCCTCTGGCTCTGCAGCAGCTGTGATCTCAAAGAGTCACACACACAGAGGGCTTTTCCACGCCACCGACAGCCTGCAGGTAGGAATGGAAACAAGTTTTGGAAACTTCAGATAAACAGTACAATCCAACACTTTCTTGCATTTGCACCGCTGTGGTTTCTCAGGTATTACTTCTGCATGCGCATATGAAGGACTAAAATGGGACAAAAGGTGGATAATGAGGCATGATTAGGGCCCCACGGGCCTCAAAAACCAACTGAATATGCAACTTTTCTTTGCATCCTGCATTATAAAGTATCTATTCATATATTTGTGTCCATTTAAAGTATTTAAAGAGACATTCCCTATTTTCATATAGTGCTGCGTTGTGCCCCGAAATCCCCAAAATGCTCTCAAAGCTCAGTAAAACTCAACAGGATTTTGGCGCACTGCAAACAATCTTGTGTACGACCTCAAAAATGCTCGAGCTGCTCGTTTATGTGCCGCTGTTTTGAAGCCGTAAAGGCTTTTTGATTTTTATACCCTCACATAAAAAAGGTGAACAAGTTCAAATGCACAAACAAACATCTTCATGTAAAAGCTCTTCACACATTTCCCCCCCCTCCCTCAGACGGACAAACACATCTGCTAATCTCTCAGCAGATCTCTCTGAAATCTCATTAAGACTATCTGGCTGCATTGGATTAATTTATAATTGCTGCTTTAATTGATAACTCATTAAACAATATAAAAGGATCCTGAGTGAGGCTTTAATGCAGTAAAAGTTTCAGCTCGGCTCAGCCAAGGCCTTATGTAAGGCCCTGCAGGGCTGACTCCACATCTGCTGCACAAGCCTCCCTATTGAGGCCAGGCATGGCTTTAATATGTGTGTTTGTGTGTGTGTGTGTGTGTGTGTGTGTGTGTGTGTGTGTGTGTGTGTGTGTGTGTGTGTGTGTGTGAGTGAGTATGTGTGTGAGTGAGTATGTGTGTGTGAGGGGGGGGGGGGGGGGGGGGGGGGCGCTCTGCTGGCCCAGAGTACAGCCTTTATAAGACAGTAAGGACTCTATTATAAAGCGCTCTGTCTGCCTGTTTGGAGGTAACAGTGTTTTCTCGCTGTAGGAAGCTTCAGCATCAATTTAAACTCCATATTACATCATTTAAATTCTTCTTTTTTATATGTCTGTTTATTTTTTGTCCCATGATTGCATTGTTAAGTGTTTTGTGGAACCCTTGGGTTTAGCGAGGTGTTTTAGCAACACATTATCTCCCATAAAATCATGTTTCCTAACAGTTATCACCGCTAAGTGATCCACATGTTGTCTAGATGTTTAGAAAAGCCTGAACGTTAAGAGGTTGAATTAGCTGGACTAATTTATTTTTAATTTAAAATGACTTAAATCAGACATGAACAATGGACAAAAGAAAAGTAGATACATGTGAAAAAATAAAGAAACAGTACAAACAATATTACTCAATTCATATATTTTTAGGGAAATGTAGAAAAAATGTTAATTATTTTCACATATATTTATCTATTAAATATTTTTATATGCAAAATGTTTGAAATAAATTTACATAATTGGAAAAAAAGATTGTTATGGGCCTAATCATGGACTTGATTAAACGTCAGTTTATTTATTTATTTTTTTAATTAATCACACTTTTAATAGATTTTTGAACAAATAAAAGCATGACTTCATGCAGACATATTTGTCCCTGATTTCACATTAAATGGTATATTTGAAGCAACAGCATGAGCAGACGTTTAATGTTTCTAATCATCACAACACACGTCCACGCTTTAGAGCCATGACAGAATAATTTTGGCAGAATAACTTTAAATATTAAAAGCATCAGTTAAGATGCCTAAATTCAGATGTCGACGTCGTACAAGGAGCCAGATATTAAAGCAGTAACACACACACACACACACACACACACACACACACACACACACACACACACACACACACACCAAGGGATGATTCATGTCTGTTAGGCGTCCTCAGCTGGAGACAGCGGTCTAAAGGCTGGAAATTGATCCTTGTCCATCAGATCAGGTGACGTTTTCTGCCTCTTCTGGCTCCTGTTAGATGATCACTTCTGATATGTTTCACTCTTTTTATCTTCTTTCTTTTTCTGGCCTCGTTGTCCCACCGTAATCTCTTCCTGTGAGAACCAAAAGCCCAGAAATCATCTTGTGTTTCATTTGCTACTGCTATCTGTATATTGTTTTTATGCTTTTTTGGGTCATTTTTACACCAGAAAGCATCAGGATCACCAAGGTGATCCAACAAGAGGTTGGTGTTGTGTAAAATATTTAGTTTTTAATATCTATCTAAGTATTACAGAAATCAAAGTGTAAACTTGCGATCCTTTTCAAATAGGTGGACCCTTTTTTAAATACTGTTGTATTTCTGTTGTGTGTTTTCTGATCTCTGGAGGCTGAGAAGCAGCAGTGGTTTAGTTTTAAATAACATCAGGAATCTTTTGTCTCTAAGAGGCTCAAGTGTGGAACAATAAGGAGGGTAAGTCCCCTTCCTCAGGGGGCAAGAATAAAAACAGCTGGACACTCCCCACGACACAAAACACACACTTTTTCAGAAGAGCACTATTCATTTTATATATAATTTTTTTTCATGTTGAAATTATTTTTTTAATTCAATATTATTTAATTTTAGTATTTGTAATATTTCTACATTATTAAATATATTTTATCATATTAAATATATTCAATCGCTTACACTGATTATTTTTAATCACATGGGCCTATAATGACTTATAGTTGCACATTATTATTGTCAATAATAATATTCAATAATAATCAGCTATGATCAATACAGCTAAACCTCTCTAGAAATTTCATCTTTATTTATTTATTATTATTTTGCTGATTGGATTTTTTTCAGTTCAGCTGTTTCTGTTCATGATGCTTAACATCATGTTATTTTTCTTTCTAGATTTAGAAACTGTTAAAATTGAACGTGAATAATAGTAAATATAATAATAATAAAACGTATTACTGCATTGTAGATATAGTTCGTTTTTAATTATAAATTGGGCCTATAATGAAGCCTGAATGGGCCGATTTGTATCCTCTTAGTTTCCCCTTTTTTGTCCGTTTTGTTTTAAAACTATAATTCCACTTTGATCCGTTTTCATCCTCTGACTTAGTTTAAAGCGTTTTTAACACTGAGATCCTCTCTGGTTAAATATTAAGAGTTTTAAGCCTCTCGGCCTTAACAGAATATTAACAAGCGGGATGTAAATTAACATCTGATTTCACTCGCCTGCGTGTTTCATTCATTCAAATTAAACCCGATTTTTCTTTCTTTCTTTATTTATTTAAAGCAAATAGGCTCGTAATGTTTTTAATCCTCTGCGACGTCACTTGCGCCTTTTTTATTATTACAATATTACGCAAAGAAACGTCACATATTATTATATTAAAATAGATGGAGAGGCGAGCGAGGATATTTTTCAGCTTTCAGTATTGAGGTTTATAATAATTAGAGGTGAAATAAGTGCGCCATCATGGAGACGTTATCAGGCTCTGTGCGCAGGCTGCATGTAGGGAAACGGACTAACATATTTATTAGTCTCAAATTAAACTTCTTTGGTGTTTTCATTCTAAAAACAATTGAGGAGTTAAAATTAGATCAATTAAACTTCACGGATTGCTTGCTGGAATACAATTCGTTTATGCTACTGTACATATTAGTTTAACCTTTCGCTATAAGCTGATTCATTATTCATGTGAAGGTAAAATTGGTAATAATCAGATGAGCTCTGGTGCAGGAGACACCTGACTTTTTCATGATGGTCTTCTCTTTCCACAAACACAGCCAAGTGCTCTTCTTTTTCCTCTAAAAGGGCGGTAACTTCTCCCCTCCTTCATTTCTTTTAACCACACTGGTCTGTTTTTGATTGAGGCCTAAAGGTCAGCTGTGGAGTTTTTCTTTTAAAGCATCTCTGACTCCAGCCTTGTGGCCAAAAGCTAACAATAAAGCCCTAAACTCCCCTTGAAATAACGGAGACTTTTTTTTTTTTTTTTATCAAGCCTCTGAACACCCTTTTTCCTTCAGAGGGCTTAAGCGCTTTCATGTCTGTAATAACTTTGTATACAGTGTCTGTATACACACTAAGCTACAACAAGGTGATAATAAAGCGGCTGCTAACTGCTCATGGTGAGGCTAAAGCCCAGCTGAATTAGCACTGGCCCCTGCTCTACGTTTCATAACAGCATGTCAATAGGTTTTGATTTAGCATCGCTGTGGTCAGTGTAATCACAAAACCAGACAATTTTAATCAAATTCCTCGACTTGTAGGAGTAAAAGTTGTGCAGCAGCTTCACTGCAGTGGAGCGGGCTGGGATTTCACTGTCATCGAGGAGGAAAAGAGCTCTGATTGATGCTGATTTAGTCTGCGTTTACAGCAACACAACCTTAAGTTTCTTTTTGTTGTCCAGTCGTTGAACTGCTTGAATTTTAATACCTTAAAAGCTCTAAATATAACATACTCCCTGACTTTGAATATTTGTCATCAACCATTTAGGCCAGTAATGCTTGAATTTAAGAGACAAAGATGCAGGACACATTTTCCAACAAATACAACCATCAGAAACTACAAAATTAAAGACAACTTCCTCCTGAGTCATATTTCTTCAACGTATCTGTTCCCACAGGAGCTGGAAGTCTCCTCTTTGGGTTCGGAGCCAACTCATTGCAGCTCATCCAGTCCCCAACGATGGTGAGTCAGCCTGCACTAAAAATACATTAATCACTCTGGTTTTTGTGTTTTTTTGTTTTGTTTCTATAAGTCAGACATGAAATACATCAATAATAAGCACTAAAACTAACCACCAAAAGTTACTCTCTTAAATACAAAAACCTACAGACAAATTGACCTTATTCCTCCCAACACGGCCGTCCACCAGCAGCTCGGTGTCCGTCCTCCGGACCTAGAGCCAGCGTTTGAACCTCCCTGACTGATTATACCTGATACGGATCCCTCTCCTCCAGGCCTCAATAGCCTGTGCAAGTGCTTTTCATCAGACCTCAAGTGCTGTTCATGCATGAGTATCGTTAATAACATGAACACACACGCACATACACGCACATACACACACACACACACACGCACACACACACACACACACACAGGAGAACATGAGCGTGTGAACGTGTTGTCTCCTTTAGGGTTTGACATATTTGTTTTGACTAAATGTCACAGTGACGGCTCACATTCAGCTCAAGAAGATTAAAACCTGCCATTACATCTTATTTTCCTGCCATTTAATACACCCAGAGTGTCTCTTAAAGAGGATTTAATTATTCAGGTTTTTTAATGATGGTCTGCGTGCTGTTTCTGAAGCTTATCCATCTCGCCAATAATTAAAATTCAACACAAAACACTTAATTTTGTGGCTTTTGACTTGAAAATATTTAAAAATGTTTTAAAATCTCCATCAGTCTGATTCAAATAGCCACAATGCTGCATGCTGTTAGTACACACAGTTAAATAAATCTCATGAGAAACTACATATTTCTACAGTACGAACACATACATGTAACGTGTGATTACTGTTTTTCAGAAATCCACACTGTTTTTCAGTTATTATTTTCAGTATTTTTATCTACCTTTATTTAGTTTTCTGTCTGAATTTAAAAGGCAGCTGTAGTGAGAAATTAAGGAAGATCTTGTGCACTGTGTAAGTTTACTATAGATGGGAAGTCTTGTGCTCTGAAGTTATGAAAGCTTATTTATAGATTTGTGTCTCCACACATCAAATTTTACTTGAAATTAGCACAGTATAAGGGATTTATGTCAGTTATGCAGTGTTTCATTCCTGCAGGACATTAAAACTATTATCTGAATTTAATATTGGCCCCTGAACAAACTTAATAATTTAAAAGCAGCATGTGTCCACCTCAACACCTCACCTCGTTTTATTCTGTCTTATACTTGATGAACTTGATGGAAACAAGAGTCACTCCACCATTTTAGGCGCATGTAACTATAGTTTTCTGTAAATTATTAATTCACACGATACAGACACATAATCTGTAAGAAATCAGAACAATAGAACTTTAAAATTTTGATCACATGATGAATTCACATATATGTACATGCGTTTGTTGGACAGTTTGCATGTGAAATATGTTGCATGTAAAATACATTAATTTTCACAAGCTAAACTAATAGTTAACCGTTAAATGTAGTGTAGGTTTATTAATGTTTTGGATGCAGCGGTAGACCTACAATTTAGCAAATTCTGCTGACATTTAAACAAAGGAAATGTCACTTTGAGATATGTAGAGTATGCAAATATGGCTGCTATTTATAAAGACAGAAAATGACAGATTGGGCCTTTAAGGGTGATTTTCTCTATGCGGCTCTGAAAACAGTTGAGTCAGAGAGGAGGTGGACGTCTACTATCTGCCTGCTGTTAGTCATGCAGATGCCTCCCGTCCTCTGGTAGACACGGAGGCACTTTCTCAGGGCTGCAGCTCGGCTCTGCTGTTCCGTGATAATGATAAGGCCTTAAATCCCTCTGTAGATTTGACCTTTGTCCCCGCCCCCCTTTATTTTTAAACTGTCTTGTGCGTTTCAAGAGTTGCGATCTGGCCAGTGCTGGGAGGATTAGGTGTATGTTTGGGCAGAGGTGACTCCAGGAGCCCCCCTCTATTTGGCTTGGCAGCCCCGCCACCACCACACAGCTGCCGGCAAAACCCCGCTTGATCTACCAGATACCCAAAATCATTATGTGGTGTTTGTTGTAGAGGGAGAGAAAAAGTGAGGAGAAAAGAAAAGAAAAAAGACTTTTTGTTTGAGGAGGACTTTGAGAGTTTGAAGTTTGGTCACTCAGACATGCTATAGGCGTCCTTTCAAACTTGACTGAGGTGTTTACATTCGCCTTCGCCTTTTAAACCGTTATCAGCAGCCTGTTGACTGAGATCATGTTATACTGCATCACATTTGTGTTGAAGAATGATTGGAGGCGTGCAGCGTGCAGAATATGGAAATGTCTTTATAACACATAGGACACCTCGAGTAGGACGGCCATGCTTTTGCATGGAAATAGGCAAGAAGTATTCAGAATATTATTAAATACATTGTACAAATACTCCTTTACAACTAAAAATTCAGCATTAAAATTATACTGTTATCAGCAAAATGTATTAAAATGTTAATGTAATTCTGCAGGATGGCTCCTTTAAGACTATATAGTTTAATTATTAGATTATTATACTGATGCATTAAGTTGTAAGCAGTGTTTTAATGTTGTGAGATGAAGCTAACTACTTTATATACTATAAAACTATTATGATATTTTAAGATCACTTCAGAATCTGTTAAATAACTAGTATCTGTGCTGTCACATAAATGTGGAATAGTGGAGTATAAAGTAGCTTTCTTTATAAAATGTAAAGTTAAAGGCTAAGTAAGCGTTAAACATGTGAACCCAACAACTCATTCAGTCTATTTTTTATTTGCGCTGTCAATAGATTAAAATAGTTAATCGCAATTAATCACATTTTCTTTTTATCTGCTCATAATGTACCGTAAAGGGAAATTTGTGTTTAATCCTCTTATCAACATGGGAGTGAGCAAATATGCTGCTTTATGTAAATGTATGCATATATTTGTTAGAGGAAATCAATTAACAACACAAAACAGTGACAAACATTGTCCAGAAACCCTCACTGGTGCTGCATTTAGCATAAAAAAAATGTCATTCACATATCTTGAGGTCAGAGGTCAAGAGACCTCTTTGAAAATGGCCATGCCAGTTTTTTCCTCGCCAAAATGTAGTGTACGTTTGGAGCATTATTTACCCTCCTTCATGACAAGTGAGTTTGACATGGGTGGTACCAACTGATTCCTGAGGTTTTCTAGTTTCATATGATGCCAGTATCTTCACTCCAAACTAAAAATGACTTTCTATTACTCTCTCTATCTTTGTTTACTTGCTTAACTATTAGATCTTTTGTTTTTAATGATGCCTCTTGTTTGCAGTGCCCCCCTTTGCTGCTGCAAATTTCCCCACTGTGGGACTAATAAAGGATTATCTTATCTTATCTTAAAATGGCACTTCGTAACTGGACTTTCAGTACACAAGTAAATGTAATCGGGTACTTTCCATCACTGTGATTTGAGGTCAGATCTGAGCTGGAAATTCAACTGAATCACAAAGCAAATTTTGTGCAAAATTCAAAAATATATGAAGATTTCTAATATGTTTTATGAAGAAACTACAAAGACTGCAAAGTAATAAAATGAACACAGGTTCAAACGCACTTTTTTCTCAACTACCTGAAGCCGTCGATGCATTTGAACAGTCAAGCCGTCCGTCATCCTTACGAAGACAAACTCGTCTCTCGCCTGACAGTTAATGGGTTTGGCCCACTGATTAATTGTGATGAATGGGAGCTCATTCATAACCCATTGTGTAGTTGGCCCTGTGTGCTGTCAGTGGTGCAGCAGAGACACAGTCCAGTCAGTGTGTTTTTATAAAGCAGAAACAGGCAAACTACTGCCCCCTGTTGGCCCGAGGTGCTCTCTCATTAGAAACCAGCACTGCATGGTGGATGTATTCAGACTGCAGGCTTCCAAAGAGTCAAATTTAGTACATGATGGTGATATTTTCAAGACAGATAAACAGGAAAGACGCACAACACACACCAAAACAGGCCGTGAATTATAAATAAGATATTTATCTCCTGTGTCAATTCTTGTGGTAATATGAAAAACACATGAAAAATGTAGCTGCGAGCAGCGATCAGGGGGTTTAAGCCCATCTGGGAATGTTAATAATTTAAGGCTGTCAGGGGTCAAGAGCTACATGGGAATGTTGGGAATGTTGAGAGCAGAGTATCACAGACATAATGATATGGAAACCATCCACGCAGGAGAGGTTTTATTATGATTATTTTGTTTATCCAGTTTAATATCAGTGTTGCCGTTGTCGTGATGGGTTCACTGCTGCCTTCCTGTTTTAGGAATAAATCCTGTGTGATGTGCGTTTCAGTAGGAGGGCTTTGTGTGCACGACATGTTTGTCCAGGAGTGTATAAATCTACCCTGAGTTAGTGTAAGACACACCCAAACTTAAACATCAGTAGTACACCGACATGTTCAAGTCATGCTGTTGTATTATATGTCATTATTAATGACAATGTAGTTATTTTAAACAGAGCTCTTGAATAGTTTGTTTACTAAATGTTGAGGAAAAACTCGACTTCCACTTGTGGCCTCTCATGGTCATGTTAAATGGCCACTGTAAAGTTTCAGTATTTCTTTTTCTCTTATACTAACTATCAGGAACTGATGGTCATTCATTTAACTGTCCGTGGCCGTGTGGTACATTTCTGAATACGTCTGGTGGTGATTGGTTAATTTTTTTCCACATTAAAAGTCCATCACAGACCCAGATGTCAGTTTTGGACGGAACCGTAGACTGATGGAGCAAAGTACAACCGAACACAGACCTTTTTTGGCCACTAAAAGGCTCATAATTAGAGATCCAGTTTGATACCAGAAGTCAACACTGATTTATTTGTCACGTAACTTTCATACTTCCGGTGTGGCGTAACTTAACTACAATCTTTTCCTAAACCTAACTAAGAGGTTTTCTAACCTAAAACTAATGAAGTTGTTTCCTCTGAAGACGGAAGTTTATTTTGAAAAGACTGGAGAGGAAATTGATGCCGGATATATGTAGGAAACTACACAAAAAAATGAGGAATAACTTTTCATAAGATATCATACAAACCGTTGTGTGAGAATATTTTGCACATCGAGGTGCAAAATAGTTTGCATTGAAACTTTAATGTGACTATAATCCATATTTCTACATTAACACTGACTGAAATTACAAATATGAAATGTGAAAACACTTTTAGTCCTTCCAGCCTGTTTTGGTTCACTCTCACCACACTAATGGCGTCATTTTCCACCCTCTAAAAGTACTGCACAATATTTATCATTGTTTTGTGTTGATTTCCAGTAATAACTATTTACATATGTTGGCATAAAGCAGCATATTTGTCCACACCCATCCCTTTAAGGAACATTTTGAACAAATAAAAAATGCACAATTAATGTATGATTAATTTGTGATTAATTTGTGACATCAAGCCGTAATTTTAAAATGATAATGCATCACTGAAAGCTTTTATTCTTTCATTCTCTCTGTTATGTTTTTTACTCTCTCAGGCCCACATAGCTTCTACCATCCTCTCTCTCACACACACACTCACACAAAACACACACACTCGACGAGATCTGAGGCCAGATATTTGATTTACATCGGCGGGGTCAAAGAGAATGCATTAGGGCCTTTTGCAGGAGAGGCGCAGGGAACGGCCAAGAGTTATAAAGTGGTCGGATGGATGCTGACACATGGCCCTTCATAACAATCAGTAGAAGAGTTAGATGCACTGGCCCTGACCTCCTCCTCACTAACACCATGATCTATACACTCCGGCCCCCGGCTCCTAGTCACCACACCCCACCAAAAACTCCAACTCCCCTGCCCCGCCTGCAGAAAACCTGCCTAAAAGCTTGTGTTTTTATTCTTCCCTTTTCCTTCATGTTGACTTTTTAACACATTTGCGAGTTGAAAGTATTTTATCATCTGTTTCATTTCTAAATTGTTATGAATAATTGTCACCTCGCACCATGATATAGTGAAGTCTTGTCTCGTTTTATACATACTATAAGCCGGCAGTGAAGACACAGAGCAGAGGCCGAGTTACTCCCATTTTAATGTGTTATCTGAAGGTCTTTTGGGTTTTTATGTCTGTCGTAACTGCTCTTTATCTTTGTTTGAGCTGATTACACAGTGAAAGGATCCCCTGGTGTATTTAACACATGTTTGGGCTGTAAAATAACAAAAATAGCACTTGGTTTAGGCATTAAGAAGTCCTTTTAGACCATCATATATCACAACTATTACAGTTGACATGTGTAGAATATTGCTGTTATTATATACAAACTTTTTTGTCCTTTTTTCAGTTTTATCACCTCAAGTGAAGGTTTAAACATATAATGAGTGACTTTATTACAAGACAGCAATAATAATATACAGTATGCTATGAAATGCATTACGCATGAGGTTGTACATGAGGTTGTTAATCCCTCATTGCACAGAAATAACTCTGAGTGTGCACAAGTATAGTAAATACAGTAAGTCAAAGTTGGACCAGGAAGTCCTCTGTTCAAATTTAAACTTGTGAGTTTGGCTCACTTGAGGAGATTATTAACAACCTGTCTGCTTCTTACTTTTTGCTGCATCTGACTGTTTTTTAGTGATGTTGCCACGTTATTAGATATCAGTAATCATGTTGGTGGGCATAATTTTGTTATTGCTGATAGGTATGATGACCAGAAGTTTCAACAAACCAGAAATATCCTTTTAAAACATGTAGAAAATACTGAGATTACATGCAGGTGTAGTCGATGTGCATTTCCAATTTGCACATAAATGAAACGATGGAAACTAGACACATAAATTCACCCCAAAATTGTAAATATGGCCTGCAATCTTCCTCAAACTAATACATTAAACAAACATAAATGCAATATTTATGTCATGTTTTCGCATGATATGATATGATCATATAACGTTTTGTCTGATATCTTGTCTTTTGTGTTTTCCTACAAATGTCCAACGGCAGTTTCCGCTCCAAAAATAAACTTCCGTCTTCACAGGAAACAACTTTAGGTTTAGGCAAGAAAACTACTCTTAGGATTAGTAAAAGATCATTTCTAAGCTACGCCACATTGGAAGTGGTGTAACTTACAGTAAGTACAGAAGTTACGTGACAAAATCTGCTTTGTTAGGTTTAGGAAAATATCGTGGTGTGGGTTAAAATAACACCGGAGGTGGTGTAAGGTAAATAGAGAAAGTACGTGACAACATTGAACACTGACTTCTGGTTTCACACAACACACAAACACTTTATTTTGACCCACTCGTCCATGCCGACCTCCTCCCTACGTGGCATTTGTCGCTTTTTATACAGTCTGGCTCACAATAATGTGGATTGCATACAAACTGATTTTGTGGGATATATACGAATTACAGTGCATTATTTTTTGTAGTTAGAGCTACGAACAGCAACTGGTGGTTTTTAAATGCATCAAATTGTCTCTTTTTCTGTTTTAACGTCAGCCGACTGGAGAATTTGCACCACCAGCTGTTTATCTTGATGCACCCAACTCCTAATATTTGTATAAGAGTAACAGAAGGAAACTGACATTAATTCACATTTTCACATAACGGAAACAACACAAATTATGCATATTGCAATATGTAATGTTTAAATGACTAAAAACAAAAAAAAAAAAAAAAAAAATGAGACGATGCTCTACATAAATAATGGCCCGTCCTATGACAGTTCCCCTGCCAAACCTCCCTCTCTCTCTCCAGGCCTCTCTCAATGTTTACATCACTTTTTATAACTCCAGGATGACAGACACAGACCTACTTCAGCCCAAGTACCACACACACACACACACACACACACACACACACACACACACACACACACACACACTTGTGTCTGGACAACGTCAGGCAACACTTCAAAGTGCAGGATCCCCTTTTTACAAGCCATATTAGGCTCACATCAAAGGGCCCTCTGCGCTTCAGACCAGAGTTTTCTGGTTCACAGTGGGCTGATTAAGCACCGCAACACAGAGCGTCATGTCTGACCTGACACCAGAATACCTGCATAGAGATGTTACAACATGGACCCAGACCAGGGCACTGAGGCTTTGACCTTTGAACTCTTTACTCCCGGCTGCATGTAATGTCAGTGATCCAGGGACGATCTACTTTTGTGTTTATTATTATTATGCATGCTCTTCTCGTACATGTTCATAACTATACCTCCAAAAAGTAATGTACTGTTTCTGTACAACCCAGGAAATAAATTAATTTAATTAATGTAACTATGAACCAGGAAATATAGAGTGGTGAACGCCATCTGTGGAGGAGATGAAAAAATTTTTTGCCCAGGAGACTGGTGTTGGTGTCCCCTTGTGAAACCAGAAGTCAGTGTTGCTTGTGATAAGCCAATCATTTCCTAAACCTAAGTTATTTTTTCACCTAAACCTTAGGAGTTTCCTGTGAAGAAAGAAATTTATTTGAAAAAGACTGAATGCGCGTAACATAGCGTACATTGCCACATGTTGCTGGACATTTGTAGAAAAATGTAGGAAAAAGGAGAAATAACCTTTTGGTAAGATATCATACAAACCGCTGCATGAGATTGTGTTGTATTACAGTGCGACACAGAAACTGGCATCGGCTTTTCTGAAGCGCTTTTATGATTTCCATCTTTGCTCTAATGTCATTTTAAGCTTCAAAACTGAGATCACTCGTGTTAGAAATGTGTTTGAAGGGTTTCTGCATTTTCAGCTCTATATAATTTGTCCCAAAATGTAAAGAACAATGTGCTTTGTGGCTTCCAACCAGGATTTTGGCAGCAGTTCAGATAGAATTGACACTACACATATATATCACATTTTCTTACTAATAATTAAACTAAACCATCTAAAGAAATCAACCTCATTTCAGTCTTAAGTAAACTCACACATTGTCGTGTTTTACAAGAAATGCTCTGTCTTCTTATTCATTTCATATATCTGTTACTAGACCATTTTTTTCTGTTTATTCGGGGTGTTAAAAACAGTGAGGAATATTTCAAAGAAATCTTTTTTTCTTCTCCTCCTGTCCATAATCTCCCGATGAAAAGCACTTCAAAGCGTCACGCAGAGCGCTGCTTAGCCGTTGTTGCCTTAGTGTTTCATGCCTGGATTCAACGCTGAATGTGTCATTAGAGAGAATGGCGTTGTCAGAAGCCCCATACATCTCGCCTCTCCGACTGTTGCCATGGCAGCAACCAAATAAATAATGAGGGTCATTACGCGGAATCATGTTGACAAAGAGCAACTATCTGTCTTTTTGACAACAGCCGAGTCCTTCGATAAACAGAGCAGCACCCACGGCTGCTCGCAGACACTGTAGGCTTTGTTCGAAAACCTTTTTTTTTTTTCATTTCAGGAGAGTGTACACAAGAAAGTTGATCGTGACTTTAAGTGTTGTAAATTGCTGAACAGTACGGCAACCATGCTCCTGTACTTCCTCTCAAGTCTGTTACTTCCTTGATGATTTGCATGCAGAGCAGTAGCGCTGTCATGTCCCTGCCCAGTCTACCATTACACTTCTGAGTAGTTCTTCCACGTTTTGTCTTTAAGCCCTTTCTGTTTGAAAATGTCTCACTTCAGTCATCACTGTAACGGCCAAACGGTGGATCAATCTGAACGTTTTTTTGGACAAAAGCGTGACTACTTTTACGCAATGCATCACCGCCACCACTTGACATGAAACAACAGCAAACTAATTTGTCCGCAGTGGGAAAGAAAAAGCGTCAGACAACATTTTTCTCACTCGCCACTCCTCTCGCCCTGCCACCTAGACATGTAGGCCACCTATTCATCTGTTTACTCTTTGTTTTAGACCCAGCTTGTTTTTCTAATGCACTGCATTTTAAAGGGGAACTCCCAAAGAAGTTGGCTTTGTGCAACCGTACCACCCGTCATTTCCTTACCATCTTAGGGCTGCTGTCGTCCAATGGCTTCCACCCTCCTCCCCCTGGCTCACTATTCATACAGTAAAGTTAAAGTACAGTAAAGTTGCTCTCTCTCAGGTCACAAAGTTGAAACCAGACTACATAACGTCTACAGAGTATACGCCTCTATACTATTGTGTAATGCTAGTTTCATAATGTAGAACATGTTCCCATGCAACGATGCTAAAACATCGTCTGCTGTGATCCAAGATGTGTCTCATTAAAGTGGCCAGAAATATACTCTGAATATATATAATAGTTATTATTTACTGACAAGTACTGTACATAAGTACAATTCTGAATTACTTGTACTTGAGTATTTTAGTTTTATGCTGTTTTGCTTTGCATTCTCACTACATTTCTGAGGGAAATATTGTATTCCACTACCGTTATCTGACAACTTCCTACTACTTTACTTTGCACATTAGGATTTTACTCACAAATGAAAAAGTCAGCCTATAAAATATGGTGCATCAGTGTAAACTGTCCAACAGTAGCTCAAATGAACTCTACCTTGACCAGCTGTAAAATGCTCTTACATGTTAATGCATGGTGACGTATAATCAACATATTCTCATTTGTTTGTATGAGTTCTTACGAAGTCTTCATGCATTTCCGACAAATGTCCAGCAACACGTGACACACGTGTTGATTTTCACATTACATGCATTTTCGTTTTCAAAATAAACTTCTGTCTTCACAGGAAACAACTCGGTTAGGTTTAGACACCAAACTAGTTTGTAAGGTTTAGGAAAAGATTGTGGTTTGGGTTACAGTAACGCCAATCAATCAGTGCTGACTCTCTGGTTTTTCACTGGATATGAACAGCAGTCTCCTGGGTGAAAGTCTGGTGTTTTTTGACTCACCTGTCCACCCTGTCCTCCTCTGTACGCTGCATTTTCCTTGGATATGTATGAATTACAGTGCAGTGAAAGAAAAACCTTTTTCCACATAATTATGCACTTTTACTTGTAACTGAGTATCTGAAGTGGTTGTGCTTTTTTTTTTTTTTTTACTAAAATAGAACGTAGGGCTGTCAAAGTTAATGCCCTAATAACGCCACTAATTTCTTTAACACATTGACACAACAAGCCTGGCATCAGGCCACATTAGCGTGTCGTGAAGGAGGTGAAATAACACTCCAAAAAAACTGTCCATTGGCCATTTTCAAAGGGGTCCCTTGACCTCTGACCTCCAGATATGTGAATGAAAATGGGTTCTATGGGTACCCACGAGTCTCCCTTTACAGACATGCCCACTTTATAATAATCACATGCAGTTTGGATCAAGTCATAGTCAAGTCAGCACTCTGACACACTGACAGCATTGTTGCCTGTTGGGCTGCAGTTTGCCAAGTTAGCATTTGAGCATATTTTTTTATTTTTTTTATTTCTATTTCTATTTGTCATTGTTTTGTGTTGTTAATTGATTTCCAGTAATAAATATATACATACATTTGCATAAAGCAGCATATTTGCCCACTGGAACCTTTAAGGCACATTTTGAACAGATAAAAATTGTGATTAATTTACGATAAATCACGACTAATCATGGATAATCATGCGATTAATTGTGATTAAATATTTTAAGTTACTGACAGCCCTAGTAAATATATTTAAACATGATATATTTAATAATATAACACAGCAATAGTCAGACTTGACTTAGCAGTTTTACTTCTTTTACTGAAGTAAAACTTCTGAGTACTTCTTATTAATGAGGGGAAAGTGACTTTTTTCTGAAACGCAGTGACTCTATGCCATTTTTTAGAGGCAAAAAGTTAAATGAACCTCATTTACACTATTATTTACCATGACACCCTGGCATTTTCCTTTAACATCGCTTTATTGTTGCGGCAGAATCTACGCATCGCCCTTTTAAAAGAAAGGTCACGTGCTGGTCAATGGCATGAACTCTTAAAAACCCAGTGAGCTTTAGCAGCAAGAAAGCAGTCTTTAGTGATATGCTTCAATTTAACATAATGTGTTAAATTAATTAAAAGTTTATAGCTCTGTTTATATCGTTACTGTAGGGTGCAATTAAACAAACAGCACATATCCAGAGGAGGTGTACTGTTCGCTGTCAAAGTTATGACCGAGGAGGAGCTTAGACGTCGGCTGACAGTGAAGAAAAACAACACAAAACCCTCACCGGTCTGTTATCCTTCAGGCCAAAAACACATCAACTGAAGTGGATGAATACAACACAAAGCTGCTAACAATGTTTGTTGCTACTAAAGTAGGAGCTTTAAAGAAAAGACCTGAAATGACTGGCAGCTTGGCCTTTAAAGAGCTGCATGCATTAAACAGACTGCAAACAGTTTGATGTATTTCTGGCAGGGAACACAAACTATCCACATTTACATGCTGATTCTTGGTTTCTCTCTTTTTTTTTTTGTATGCAGAATGAGTCACTCCAAGGCGTTTTCTCTGCAGAGTAAACCGGGCAGAAACTCCCATTCATCAAACAGGTATGTGTGTGTTGTCTTTGCTCACAGGAGGGATGCATAGAGAAAAAGGGCCGGTGAGTTATTTTAGCAGTGTTTGGGCTTCCCTCCAAGCCTTCATACCATCCCTGAGCCGTCCTATCTCACACACACACACACACTGAGTCCCGGGGCGGCGAGGGGACGGCACAATCCCTGCAGGATTAACACAAAGTCCTCTAATGGAGCCTGAGGTGCAGAGACCCTGCTGTACATGGCAACAAAATTTAAAGATCACCACTTGAGCTTTAGGTACTTAGGTTAGATACTCAGCTAGTCTGGCTCCTGGTGTTCAGCAGCAGCGCGGTCAGTGTTTGTGCTGATGGCTAAATGGTGATTGTTAGAAATGGAAAGGAGTTGGCAAGTGGTGGTGCTGCTGGGTTGATTTAATTCAGCAATTATTCAATTAAGCGTCTGTGGCTGCATATAACATAAGTCAGGAGTCTGTTTCTGCTAATTTCTAATTAGCCCTAATCCCAGTTTAATACTGAATTTACCCACTTCTGTGCCTGGTTTTTAAATTGTTAAAGGAACTGCTGCCTTGAGTCAGTGCCCCTTTTCTAAATTTTTTGCATGTCATAAATTTCAAAGCGCTCTTTAACCGACTTCCTAAAACCACATAGCTGCTGACAAACTATGAGGAAATGGTCATTTGCTATTGTTTGAACTGGGATTCATATCTCCTCCAGAGAGACGGAGGGGACAAAAGAGGTAAAGAGAGATAGGCCACGTCGGCCAAAGCCTCCCAGATTCATTCACTCAAACTATCTCCAAGTCATTGGGCATTAACAAGGATCTGATGGGCTAATTGCCATTAGTAATGGTTGTTATCAGTGGGGCTTAGGCGGCCTATCGGCCAGTGTGAAGTGTATGTGCGAGGGTCCTCGCCCTGAGGAAAGGCTCTTGGGTAATCCTGTGTTGACCAGAGGGCTTCGTGGTCCATTACAGGTCACGGCTCGAGACTGAGAGTAAACAAATTCCTAACTAACGAGGGATGAAGAGGGAGGAGGCCAGCCATCACACCCTCCTCCTCCTCCTCCTCCTCTGGAAGACACCACCTCTCTTGTGTCATTGAGGCAAATCCAGACGTGACGAATTGTTACAGTGACTGTTGAATTTTGGATCGTCTCGAATCAAATTTTTTTACATCGCATTTATTAGTGTATAAAACGGCAACACTTACATATGCATTGTATAATAAACATGGAAATATGGAGAAAAGGTTGACAAAATTAAACAAATGCTGAAGTTGTACAGTACACAGTAGTCACATTAGCCCCAGTTTGCCTGGTTATTGTCAGTGTAATTTTTGCATTATAATATAATTGTAGTATTTATTTTTGGGTGTTGATGATTTAGGTGTTTATTGTGTTGGTTCACTGATAGTATGACAGTAACCTGGACTCTTTGTAATCTTTCTCAAGGACCACAATGGAGATAAGTCTTATGTAATCTTTGACATTTTTGTAGTCGCTTTCTTATAATGTCAAATAAAGTAAACAAACTAGCTAGTTGCTCAGCTATAATGAAGGAATAATGGACAAACTAAATATTGATAAAAAATTTTGAATATTATTTTAATAACACAGAGTCAGGGGTGGGAATCACCAGAGGCCCCTCAATATGATATTATCATGATACTTAAGCCACGATATGATCTTATTGCGATTTTCAACATTTTGGAATATGCTGAGTATTGCGATATAGCGATATATTGTGATATATTGCAATTTATTAACTTTTTCCGACTGCAAATGTTGCACTTTGTCAACATCTGTTTTGTCTAATAAGTTCCAGTTTTCACTCTGTTCATCTCAGTTTTCATTCACTTATCTTGAGGTCAGAGGTCAAGGCACCTCTTTGTAACTGGCTGTGTCAGTTTTTCCTTTAGTGTAACTTTGGAGCATTATTTAGCAACAAGCTAACATGACATGGTTGGTACCAGTTGATTCCTTTGGTTTTCTATTTTTATGTGACGCCAGTATCTTCACTTTAGCTTTAAGACTACAACATTTGTTGATGTTAATGGTTTATATAAGAAAAGATCAATACTTGACATGCAAAATATCACGATACTATGCTGCATCCATATTTGAGTATGGAACATTCCTGCCTGTGCACGGTGTGATAATCAGGCAGCGTAAAGCCTCTTCTCACCAATTACATGTTGTGATGTGTACTTTCTCACACAGCTCGGGACTTGTAAAAGCTGACTGTGCTGTTTTACATTTACACAGAATCACAGAGTACATTTAACTATTTGTAGAGCAGACGCCACTTGAGAGATCTCAAAAGACGAATCATTGTAGTTTGGAGAGTTTGGATGTGTGCCGCTAAAGAGGTAAAATTCAGATCTTTTGTTTTTAACTTTGTTCAAAGACACAGATTTAGACTAAACTGTCATTTTTAGGTGCTTTCCAGGTATTTTATGAACACTGCGATTGTCCCACAATGCAATCATGTGAAACAAAGCATAGAAAAGATTTTCAAACTCTGCTCAGGATCAGACTCGGCGGTCCCAACAAATTTCAGCTCCTTTTTTACTTTTCTTTTGACCATTATTTACTGCTGTAACTACCGATTATTGTCCTTATTGATTAATTTACCAAATATTATGGCAATTAATCATTTGGTACTGTATAGCAAAAGCAAAAAAATGGCCATCACAAGCTCCCAGGTGATGTCTCACTCTGTCCCATTTTATCCAACTAACAGTCCAAAATCCAAAGATATAATATAACACTAATGTTTTATTTTTATTTTTATTTTTTAACCCTTTGTGAGAAGCTGGAACCAGAGAATTTGTTTTGCAAAGTTTGTTTAAAAACAAACAATATTATATTATAATATTATTATAGTCTCAGCTCTACTTCAGTCATTTTTAATTTAGTTTATATCTTCATGTCATTGTCTTCCCCTCTATCAGTGCTTATTCTACATCTTTTTTTTCAACTGACAATGAATTGTACGACAGAAATGACCACTAGCAGTGAAGTTCTCCATGTAAAGTTTATTTATCCTAGTATCCTATTATTTATTTTATCTATTTATTTTTTAAATGTAATTTAACTTTTTTTTTGTTCTTTTATCTTTATTATATTGACAATGGGAGCTGGCTTTGGGGGAAAAATATCAAAATATGGAGGAATGGTCATTTTCATTTGTGCTCTATTTGTATGTTACTCCCAATAAATTACTACTTTAAAAAAATTAACACTCTCCACACTGAAACCATGCATATACAATGGAGATAAAGTCAAACTCTTTATATTAACGTCGCCCCCTCAGTGGCAAACAAAGGCATCAGTGGGTTATTTTTACTGAAACCTTTTAGCGTGAATACCAAAGACTTTTAAGCCAGCTCTGCACACGAGTTGACACTTCCTCTCGTCCTGCGCTCCACGCCTGGTTTACACAAGCAGCCGCTGACAGTGGACTGTTTCCTCCTTGTTAACATGCAGATCAGATAAGGACAACATTCCCGCCCTCGCTAAGACTCTGGAAAACAGTAAATCCATCCACTCAGACAGTGACAGCGGTGGGAAGCCGCGGCGTTACACAACATCTACCGCCTCGTCTTCAACTCACAGTGCGTCATTTAAACATTGTTGACTAAAACGCTTGTGGAAGCAGGACATGTTGTTTTGGGGTTTTTTGACAAATTGACCTTGGCGACCTTGATGTGAAGTGACCTTAGGAATTAAATCCAGATTGAAATCAGATTTACTCTGCGCTTGTTCCTCTCTGTGCCACTTTATCATCACAGAGTGATGGTGGCTGGTAATCATAAATTATTGTGCGGTTCTCTGACGTCACACCAAAAGATTTTTGGGTACGAGTTCATGCTGCTGTTTGGAGCCGACTGTGTGTTAAGTTGCCTCCTGCAGCTTTTATTAGCTTAAGTTTAGATGTATCATCACAGGTCTCAATATATTGTACATAATAATGCAAATATTAATAATTTAAAAATACTAATAGTCATCTTCATCATAAAATAATGAAATAATAAATAACACTAAATCTGTGATGTTACATTACATGAGGTATATGCTGCCATGTTCCCAGGCAAAATAAAGGTTTTGGAGGTAAAAGGTCAGAGGTCAAGTAGATTTTTTTTTTTCATATTTTTTATATACACATATATATATATATATATATGTATATATATATATATACACATATATATATATGTATATATATATATACACATATATATATATGTATATATGTATATACACATATATATATATGTATATATGTATATATATATATGTATATATGTATATATGTATATATATATATGTATATATGTATATATGTATATGTATATATGTATATATGTATATATGTATATATGTATATATATATATATGTATATATGTATATGTATATATGTATATATATATATATGTATATGTATATATGTATATGTATATATGTATATATATATATATGTATATGTATATATGTATATATATATATATATATATATATATATATATATATATATATATATATATATATATATATATATATAATTGTGCGGTTTGTGTGTAATTCACATAATTGTGAACCAGGAAATATGAAGAGCGCTGAATGCCGAGTACGGAGGAGGTCAGGGTGGATGGTGGGTCAAAAAATACCGGACTTTCGCCCAAACCGGCGTTCGTGTCCCGCGTGAAACGAGAAGTCAAAGTTGATTGATTTGTAACTTGCGTAGTTATGTAGGCTTTGTTTCCTAAGCCTGACTACGTAGTTTTGTTGCCTAAACTGAAGGAAGCTGTTTCCTGTGAAGATGTAAGTTTTGAAAAGACTGTGTTTATGTGATAAAAGTAAAATTAATCAGAACAGGGAAACTGTGTTTCTGGACGTTTGTCGGAAAACAAGTGACAAAGGAATAACTTTTTCGTAAGACATCATATGAACTGTTGCATGAGAATACTGGTGCTAATTAGCACATGCATGCCGACACGCTAAACTAAGAGGTGAACATATTAAACATTATACCTGCTTAGCATCAGCATGTTGGCATTGGCATTGTGATCATGTTAGCATGCTGACATTAGCATTTAGCTCAAAGAATCGCTGTGCCTCAGTGGTTAGTGCAGGGTATACGCAGCATGGATGCAAAACCAAACCGTTCAATCACGTACAAACCAAACTGTGGGCTTGTTGAACTAAAATACAGGCCTGCTAATTATTTGATGAAGAGCCAGAGACACAGAAGAGGCGATTACCTAAACATGGGCCAACTTGACCATTAAGTAGTCTGCCTTATTTCATGTGTAAAATCAGTGTCATGACTTCATCTAATATAAAAATATCATTCATTACTGTCAGTCTATTAATATATTTTGGAGTTCAAACACATTGGAAATTGTGATATTTTCCTTCTCCCTGACACAAAAACCACAATACAAACCAAACTGTGGGTTTGTTGAACTGTTGCACCACTAATATGCTGATAAACCTATTTATTTTTCAGTCAAAATTGCGTGTACTCACGTCTGAATCCCCTCTGATACCCACCATTCAGTAGAAACAGTCCAGTACATGAGTGGCTAATCCAGTTGCATGTGAATTCATCAAAAACACCAGATAAAGAGATTATCTTCACATGAACAGCAGCTGAAATCTCTCTGATTGGTTAATTATCAGAACTATACTTTCCTTCGGATCCTCCCTCTCTTACCTGTTGGTAAATAGACGTGCTGTGTCACGCACTAAAAGGTCAATTATTGCATTAAATTGTGAAATTATTTATCAGCAAAACATCTCTGTGGGTAACCCTATACCAAAAAATACAAACAAAACGTAATTAATGCTCGTGTAGATTTGGAGCCTCTAGTTGAAATGACATAACAAACACAACTCACAGTGACATTATCTCTTAGACGGTGAAAGGAGTTACACAGATCACAGATCAGATCTTCAAGTCTGACACGGTGGCCTCAGGGCTGTAAATACTCATTAAAAAATACTAACATTTTTACACGTTTGCACAGCATGGACTCACACACTTTCTCACACACACACACACACACACACATTACAACATCCCGCCTGTCACGTCAGAACAATGACACACAGCTCTTTAAGTTTTCAGACGGTGTAACAGCCGGACGCCCCGGAGCGGTGTCTCCCCCTGACGCCACACATGCCATACTAACATGTCACCCGTGTCAGCTGCGTTTTAACACCTCGGGGAGGGTATGGGCGGAAAAGCAGCAGTCCAGCTGACAGACAGCCTCCTCTGACCCAACTTTCACCGCCAACCTTCCTGTCAAGGCTGTGATGAACCTGCAAACTATTGAGACAATGCTGCCCTCAGAGATTTGTTAACATGCTGTGTGTACAGTAGCTGTAGGCAGTGATGTAGTGGTATTACAAAAAAAAAAAAAAAAACATGTCAGCTCATTGACCTCTTCATTTTGGGTCAAACAGACATCAGTCTTAAAAATATCATCAGCTGTTTTGACTTTTCTTCATTGATAAATTGTGCAACAACATGCTGCATCGTACTTTTTTTTGGGTTATTTGATTAGTAAAATCTCTGCCAATGCGAGGGTTTGTTGCTGCAATTTATATCATTATTAATTGAATATCTTTGGGTTTTAGACAAAAACAGCAACTTGAGAGCATCACCTTTGTGACTGTGGAGATGCTAAACGATTCATTGTTTAATTGAAATGGTAATCATAGTATTTATCAGATGAGGAGACAGTCGTTTGTTGCAATCTTTCAATTTAACATTTTCAATTCAAGACTTATGTGAATGAAACAAGACAAGAGTTTACCAGTGAGCTGCTGTTAATAGAGTAGATTTTATTATGATTACCTCTGCCAATGAGGTTATGTTTTCGGTTTGGTTTGTTTGTTCGTTGGTGTCTGTTTGTCAGCAGGATTATGGGAAAACTACTGGCCCGATTTTTATGAAACTGGGTGGTGTGGTGGTATTAAATTGGTGTGGATCCAAATACAGGCTGTTCTCATGTATTGTTCATAGTCAGAAAAACATAAAGCAGTTGTAAAAAAGTAGTATTGTTCCATGTTGGGATCTCGAGGTGTTTGGAGCTCCACCTACACTAAAAGCTGAGGTTCTCTGGACTTAACACACAGTAATGAAGCATCAGCCATATAGCAGCAATGACGATATTGATGTTCCAGTTTTTTTCATATCCTTAGTACTTTCTCGCAGTGTGGACGTGAAGTAGCTTTTAAATTGCATCCATAGTGGTCTTAAGTGGACGTGAAATGGGTCTTAAATTGCATTTATAATGGTCTTTAAAAGTCTTAAATTTTACTTGTTGACATCTGCAGAGACCCTTTATACCTGCGAAAAGTAAGGAAAATTCATGAAAAAAAACTTACATTTGTTGCACGCTAGTCATACGCAGGTGGATGTTGGGCATACGAAATGCAACACCAGTGATCGGGATTTCGTATCCATGTATTTAGATTGAGGCAGTGAAAGCACTTTGGTTAAGGAAACATAACCATAACAACATTTAGTCTGCCTTAGTTGTTACATGTGGATACTGTAGTAATAATAATACTTGGTCAGTGCACATTTTTAGTTCATTAAAACTGTTTTTAGCAGGTAGCAGTTGAGCCGAGCTGAGCCTCTGTCCTCTCTGCAGGAAGAGAGTGGGATTGTTGGTTTAGAAAGTACAGGGCTTGTTGAATCTTTCATGACAAGCAAACACACTGAACTTCATCGCAGTCCAAACACAAAAGCAGGTTCAACGCTGTGCTGTGACGAGAGAAAACATCATCGCCTGCCAGACACACACACACACACACACACACACACACACACACACACACACACACACACACACACCTACTCTCCACCAGATATTAACAAATATCTCCAAATAGAAACCCTTTTTCAGGTCTAATGATTAGAGACGTCCTTCCTTGACATGTAGGTCATTAAATTGATCAATAACCAGTGCATAGAACTACTCTGCTGTCACAAACACAGCTAGTCAGTAATGATCACCACAGATTCCCCTCTGAATCGACAGCCGAGGTGTTTGTCGTGATGTTTTTTTCTCTGATAAGCGCACAGCTTCGTGATCGGCCCGCTGCAGTTCCTGTCGCAACACAACGGCAGCAGGTAACCATTCACCAAGAGTCAACAACACCTAAGACCCCTCGACAAACACAACGCACACAGGTATGCATATAAAACTACAGGCTGGAATGTCAGAGCAGGTGAATGCAGGTCGATCCTGAGTGAACGACTGAGTGTTTAAGTCCTAACCTTGTTGTGTCTGTTGGCAGAAACCCTTTCTATACTCTATTTTAGGTTATTGCTAAAAGCATATGTTTCAAAAAAATGTATACGTTGTAATTAATGACTTTATCAGTGGTTAAACAACTATTTATTACTGATCTGTGGACAGTAAGAAGCAGGTGAATGGGAGGAAGAAAGGAAAACGTTTTGGTTTTCAAGTTGCCTTACCCGCAAATAACTGTAGAGCAAGTGATTAAGATTTATTACTGCAGAACTGATGACTGATTAGAAGCAAGTAACTTGCCCCTCGGCATCGGAAACTGACACATGGCGTACCCCTCATGCTGTACTTTTGGACGGACCAGGGGGGGCGTGTCAATACACATTCGTTCCATGTAGTGTCCTATCAAAATAAACTTCCATCTTAGCAGGAGGATAATTTTATGCAACACATCTACTTAGTTAGGTTTAGGAAATGGCCATGGTTGATGTTACCTTCTTTGACTACCGTGACCCACAGGACTGACAATACAGATGAGTCACACGACTAAAGACTGCCGTGACAAAATAAGTCATTATTACTGTTAGTTTCACACGGGGCATGAACACTGGTCTCCTGACCTGAATTGACTCTCACATCATTTATACTACGTCACTTGCTACGACCATCGGTTAACGCTGTGGGTGGGTTTACATTAGAGTTAGTTGAAAGAGCGACAAACGCCATGTAGGGACGAGGCCTGGGTGGGTCAAAAAACAGATTTTCGCCCAGAGGACTGGTGTTTATGTCCCGTGTGAAACCAGAAGTCATTGTTTATTTATTTGTCACTTATTTGTCACTTATGGAGTTATGATAACCCAAACCACAGTCTTTTCCTAAACCTAACGAAGTAGTTTCCACTGAAGACGGAAGTTTATTTTGAAAATACTGTAAACATGTAACAAGTCTAAACTGACTGGAAATTTGTAGGAAAAGCTCGAAAATATGGACTAACTTTCCGTAAGCTATCACTCGAACTTTTGAGGATACGTTGAGTGAAGGAATACCAGAGAAATCAAGTTACTACATTAATTCAATGTAGTAAAATTACAAAGATACAAAAATTATTGATTTGAATGGCCTAATAAACAGAGATATTAACGTCAAAGCTACTTTAATACAAATTATTGACCATAACCTCTCACAGTATTTATTGTCTTATCCCTCAACACCAGTAAAGCTGTTGGCTATAACTTATAAACCCTTTATAAGGTATGCCTTATTATTAAGTGGTTCATATTGTTGTTGAATATATAAAATGGGCAAATGGACAATATTCATCAACTTGAAAGTCAAATGAGCTCACAGACAAGTCAGTGTCCATCTGTTTGCCTTCCTAATGCCACAGCATACGGCAACAAGCAGCTCCACGCATTCAGCCCTGTTAACCAAATATCTCACACACATACTGTACATAAACACACACACATCATCATCATCATCACAGCACAGATTCCATCACTGCATTTCATCGTGGCAGAAAATTAGACATCAGTGTCTCTCCTCAGACAGCATGTGTTGTTAATAAGACGTTAATACACTCAGATGAATTCATCTGCAGATGGATTCCTCAGATTCTTTCCTTGTGTGTGTGTGTGTGTGTGTGTGTGTGTGTGACGCTTATTAAGTGTGAATGATTACCCTGGTGTAATCAAATCGTGAAGTTACCACAGCATGTCTTTAAAGCTTCCCACTCCCCCTCTCTCTCTCTCTCTCTCTCTATCTCCCTCCCTCCCTCTCTCTTCTCTCTCTCTGTGGGTCCGTCAGTGGGCCGAGAGGGATGAAACAAATCTCATAAATACGATCATTGAGGAAGGGAATCTACCTTAACAAGGTAACTCTAGAGGCTGCCTCAGCACAGCCAATGTGGACCAGCTGTGCAGACTAATCTGTTACCTTACAGGGGATTTGGGGCGACCATGTCAAGTTTAATTGAGCATTAATTACAAACAGCACAATTTCCCAACGAGATGGATCTGGTGCGTGATTAGGGGGGACCCTGATTTGGATTCATTGAGTCTAGTTTTCTCTGTCTCTGGTCCCTCACACTTCTCTTCCTGTTGGTCTTTTGCTGATCTCCGGTTACGTTGGGTGGATTTAGGTCTCCATTATTTTGAGTTTTTATTTTTCAATGCAAAATCTGGAAATTTATTAGTGTTTAGTTGGTTAAAAGAATGGATTTAGCTACCATTAAAATTACAACTTTAAAGGGATCTAAATGCATGTTAGCTGTATGGCTGTGGAGATGACAATCTCAGACTGAAATAACTCAACAATTTTTAAATGGATTGCCATGACATTTTATTTCATGATCCCCAGAGGATGAATCCTACCGACTTTGGTGATCCCCTGACTTTTTTCAAATGTAACCAGCACTTTGGCATTTGTGGTTTTGACTGAAATATCACAACAACCATTGCCATGACATTTTCTTCAGACAGACATGATTCCTCTTTAGATGAAATGTAATAACTTTGGTGATCCCTTAACTTTTCATTTAGCCACCATCGTCGGGTGGATTTATGCCTTTACACTTGCAAAACTAATAACAATTCCTGTCTCATCTGTTTGTGTCCTGAGTGAAACCAAGTCAGCGTTCACTTCCTTTTTTTTTAACCGAAATTTGTTTTAACGTTTGCGCTAACGTCTGTATTTTACTAACAGCAATAACAAGTAACCAACATACTTATTTCATGTAACAAACCATGGTCTTTTCCTAAACCTAACCAAGTAGTTTTATTGCATATCCCATTAGGGGTCGCGCGGTGGCTAGAGCCGATCCCAGCTGGCTTTTGAGCGAAGGCGGGGTACACCCATCCACGCTCACATTCACACCTACGGGCAATTTAGAGTCATCAATTAACCTGCAAGCCGGAGAACCCGGAGAACACCCACGTGAACACGGGGAAAACATGCAAACTCCACACAGAAGGGCCCCAAGTTCAGATTCGAACCGGCGACTCTTTTGCTGTCAGGCGACAGTGCTAACCACTGCCCTAAATTTAGAAATGTCTTTTATTTCTATATACTGACTGTGTTTATCTGCCTGTGTTTATGTCTTGTATTTAAAAAAAGAACAGTGGAGGGGTTACCTTATAATCAGAGTCGTCTCACATTCAATCCACTATCTGACATTTATGAAACAAACTGTGGTCTGAGTGCTGTGCCACAGAAGTATCAGGTATTTGCTAAGTAATACTGTACATACACCAACACACACACACACGACAGGTATAATCTGACTGAACTTCATTCAGCTCTTATCAGCCCGTACTTTTCAGCTGAAGTGTTTGTTTCAAATACAGCACTTGACCCAGACCTCTGCAGTATATTATGTGTCTTTTTCCATGTGTGGCTTAAGCTGAGGACTGTGTGCATTGTATGTGTTTGTATATAGAGTGTGTGTTTGTGTGCTTACTGTAAACATTTCCAACTGATTGCATGTATACATACTGTTTGGACTGAAGTGTGTCTTGTAGAGCGTTATGAGCTCAGAGACAGACAGACAGACCGACTGCAGTAGCGTCTTCACTGAAGCCTCCACAGCCTGTTTCAGCAGCAGCTGCTGCTCTGCTGCTTCCTGTGTAACCTGCAGATGATCTGGGAAACCTTCCATTAGCCATTAGCAGCTGGTTTCTGACGCCTGTTGGAAGCACTTAAAAACTCTCTCTGGCTCAAACACACTCTGCAGCATCAGTGTATTCAACCACCGCTATCGTGTCCCAAGTGTTAATATTTTATTGTAATAAATCAGGCTGTCCTCATACACCGTTTGTGGCTATATATAGTATAATTTGTAGATATCCCACAAAATCAATTTGTATGTACTCCATGTAACCAGGGAGAAGGCTTAAAGAGTGACAACTGCTGCGTAGGGAGGAGGTCAGGGTGGAGGGTGAGTCAAATAACACTGGACCCAGCATTCGTGTCCCCCGTGAAACCAGAAGTCAACATTGATTTATTTGTTACGTAACTTACGTTAAAAGATATCCGAAGTTATTTTAACCCAAACGCTGCCATCTTTTCCGAAACCTAACTAAATAGTTTTGTTGCATAAACCTCACCAAATGTTTTTTGTGAAGACAGAAGTTTATTTTGAAAAGACTATATGAGTGTAATGTGCGGACATTGACACGTGTTAATGGACATTTAAAGGAAAATACATGAAAAATGAGGAAAATTTTTTTTTCGTAAGATACACGAAGCGCTGTGGATATATTGAATTTTTTTCTACCACCAAATCAAATAAATCAACAAAAAAATGTGAAAACTGTAAAGCTATTGAAAACATACAAAATCGAAAGCACATTGATAATATAATCATATTACGGTCAATACAGCTATCGTTATGGGAGGACTCGTCTCAGGTGTTGACTGACATTGCTGATGACGCTTGAATGGTCACTGCAAGTCATTCACATTTTATTAAAAATTATTATTTTCTTTATTTATCACTACTACAATACTATACTAATACTAAGTCAGTGGCTGGATCATAGACTGTAACATGAAGTAGAAATGGTCACAGTGACATCACCTTGTGATTTGTGGACTACAGTTTTGAAGACTCAAGTTCGGCATGTTGGCTGTCGCCACCTTGGTTTTTGCAGTCGCCACCTTGGTTTTTGCAGCCGCAGGCAACCGAATTGACACGAGAGGGTGAAGCTAAGTAATCGAACGCTGAATAAGACATTTTCAGGCAACCAAAATATTAGAGTTAACTAACTGAAAACACACTCTAAAAGGTTTAAGGCTATAAGACGAAAACACAGACAACACCGTGGTAGCGAGCTGTCAATCACAAGGTAGCCACACCCTAAAGCATCCCCTGCTTTATGGTGTATTTGACTTTAAATGGGACCATAATTTACTCAGTGAACATCATGCTGTACTGACGAAGACTTAAAACTAGTGATTGAGACCATAAACTCATGTTTACAATGTTTACTGAGGTAATAAAACAACTGAGAAGTAGGCTCATTTTCTAATAGGCTTCTATACAATCAGACTTTCTTTTTGAAGTTTGAAGTCTTTTTTGCAACCAGAGGAGTCGCCCTCCGCTGGCTGTTAGAGAGAATGCACGTTTAAGGCTCAGTTTTAAAAATCGGAGGTAGCCTGCTGAGTTGGATAAAATAATTTTTAAATAGTGAGGCGCTGTGGCCTTGAGCTAGCAATGTCAAGTATGAGAGGATAACCACATGCCAAAAGCCTTTGGCAACCCAGGCAGATGGCACAAATTTGATGCCACGTGGGGCTGATTACCTTTTACCCTGCTGCATATAAACGTATCCACTGTTAAATCTGGTGTGAAGCAAGATTTAATGAACATAAAGTACTCTAAAGTCTGAATATGAAGGACTTCAAACCCTACAAATAATTTGATAATTATTTGCAAGAATTTGCAAATGTTTTCTGATAAGATTACTTATTTTAATTCTTTATTTTAGACACTCAAAAGTGATTGCCCACTCCATAAACCTTATGTGATTGAGTTGAACTGACCCGACTTGAGACAGGGAAGGAGGACATAAGAGGATGAATGGATGGATGGAGTGCTAGAGGGAGGAAGAAGAGTAGGGAGGGCAGAGGGAGGAAGGCAGTGTTGTTTTATCTTGACCGGCTCTGAGTGGTCGCCCCCTCTGTCAAATATACACACCTGACCCTGAGGCTTTCATCTGGGCTCAGAGAAAGAGATGGAGCCACGCTGCTGGCGGAGGATATACAGTGAAAAACAAGCTGTCCTCAGCTGAAACAGGCAGGGATGGCCCGGCTGACACGAGAGGCGGAAATGGGAGGGTGTCGCAGTGTAAACACAACTCAATCCTCTGAGGCCATGATGTGTTCTCTGTGAGGAGGGACGGCAGGGACGCTGGGTTTAGCGCGTTGGCGTTTCCTCTGCTCTCAGCTGGGTGGGAGCTGAACGTGGTCGTCTGTGGATCAGTGGACAGAGAACGGCTCTAAAACTAGCAGTGGTCAGATTTAAATTGCAGAGTGGTGGAAAAAGGTAGAGAATTAATGTCACACCCAAGATAGAAAACTTAAAGTTTTTTTTTTATGTTTATATACAGTGTTACTCACCAAAAGGCACTGTGTGTATCCTTAAGGCCTAACAAATGTGAATATTGGAAAACAAAAGCTGTGAATGATCATTTTACTGATATGTTTAGTGGGCTACACTGCTTGAAGTGGAAAGAAATAACTGCCGGTACTCCCCTTATTCACACGTTGCTGTGTGGCGGTGTCGGTGTCGGCAATCTCTTGCGACTATTTCAATTTATTCATTATTTCTTTAAGCATGTTATACTGTCAGTCATAACTGTTGTTTTATTGCTGTGTTATTATACTTGGGCTCGCATCCTCTATAGTAGGTCTATAATATTCCAACTCATTATAGGGTTATGGTTGTGCAATTGTACATTTGCTCATAGTGTTAATGGTTAAAGAGCATTCCTGTGTTATTTGTAGCCCATAGTATTCTTCCATAATATATTTATGCTTATTGTCTGGAATTAACACCAGCCAGTCAGACAGGCAGGTACATATGCAGAGCTGAGGTGGATAAGCTCTGCATTCAGGCTTTAGGTGCAGTGTCCCAGTCAGGATACTCCTGCATATTATGCAGCAGGGTAAAGAGATGCATCCTGAATTTCAACAGTGAATAAAAGATACTAGGAGATACTCGGTTTGGGGGTCCTCTCCCAAAAAAAAAATTGAATTTTTTTGCCTTAAAGCTGCAGTGTGTAGAAATGGAGCAAATATGATTTTAAAAAAGAAGGTACTGTTTAGCTGTAAAATGGGAAAGTTCGCGACCCAGCAGCCATGTTGAGATCAGTTGAGGAATTACCAAGCACCGCCCACCAACCGGAGCACAGCCAATAGGAACGCTCTCTCCCTGAAATGACCCATGATTGGCCAAAGTCTCCCATCACTAGCTAGACATTTTAAAGCCTGAAAACAGCCACGAGGAGGTGCAGGAGTCTAGTTTTCTCAAAGAACACTTGAATCACAACAAATGCCACGTTAAAATTATATATTTTTACATCATTTTGGACCAATAGTATTACTAATTAAATTATTCGTATTAATTATCACAGCCTTTGTTTGAACATTTAATTCTTCTAGAAATGTTTGCCGTGTAAAATAAAACCAAAGAAAGCTTAAAGAAAACTTTTACATATTGTTTCACTGATTATATTAAAAGTCAATATTACATTATCTTTAAAATGTATTTCCTATTGCAAATTAGTTGTGTATATAAATGCAGTTCCTTGGAGACAGGGTTGCACTATTATTGTAATGTAAGTGGATGGACTTTTCACCTACTGTGTTTCTCCCAGTTACTTTTCATGCTTTCGTTTACAGTTCACATCTAGTATATGGGACATTTTTAATTAGTATGTCATTACTTGCTAAGGGATCTTTTATTATTGCTACAAATAACCTCAAGGTTTTGTAGCAATGCACTGCATACTTAAAAAAACTTCTTACTTCTTGGTGTCCTTTTAGAGAAGGAAACAGTCTTCTGGTCGTACAGTAGCCTTTCTTTCTGTTCAACAGCAGGTCGATGTTCAGGTTTTTGTTACAGACTAATGATCTTCCTCAGTAGCAGATTCATCTTTAGACACAGAGACTCAGAGAGAGAGACCTAAAGACAAATGACATACTTGTAACGTGGCTGAGATAAAGAGTCATTTCACCATGTCTGACTGTCATACCATCCGCTCCACTCCTGCCCTCCTTTCTTCCCATCATCCCTCAGTGTCATGTTGTAGAATGAGCCAGATCGTGGGCGTAAAGATGATCTGAGGTCTGTCACGTTCGTGGGGAAAAAAAATGTCCCTTGAGGTCTAGACGTCGCCGACATCCTCTCTGGTCACCTGTGGCCTCCTCGCCATGTGTTTCTGCTCATCAACATTTTGTCTTCGATCAAGTACTTTAGATTTTTTTTTTCCCACACATTCCTCTGCGCTGATTGCATTTCATAAATGTGTGCAAAGTGGTTGCTGCTTTGAAGTGGCGAAATCCATTGTAATAAGTTGCTGTCATGGTACCCTCTGCCCGACATGGCACCACTCATCTCGACAACCCCAGAACATACTTTACCTAGTGACACATTCCTCTGCCCTGCTTATGTTTCACATGCATTTTCCTGTAGACGCTGGCTGCAGCTTTGAAGCTGAGAATTTGAAAATCAGAGCCTCTCCAATGGTTTCATCTAAATCACCAACCAGATTTGTGATTTAGTGATTTCTAGCACATTAGGTAGGTAATTAGTTTAGTTTTAATAACCCTCAACTGCACAACCCCGTCTCCCACAAAATTACATTCCCATACAACTAAACTGTATAACCAACATATGTCTTGAGGGAAAACATATTTTCTCCTAGATTACAGTCGCAGTTTTAAACACGCAATTAACATCGTAAATGGAACAAAATACATAGGCCACAAAATTAGATTAGGTTTAGTTAAAAAAAAAAAAAAAAAACATCATGGTTTGGCTTAAAATTACTTTAAATGCAAGAAATTACTACACAAGACACAAACAGCAATCTCCTGGGGGAAAGTCCGGTGTTTCCGCCTTTCAATAATGTTTTTATTCAACATGTTTTCATTCACGGTTGCTTGATATACTACGTCACCTACTCTGTGCGTTGATCATTTTACTATGTCTATCCCTGCTGCCGGCCGCTGACGTCTTTTGCGTCTCTTATTAACATTTGCATCTGCAGTACACCTTTGACCCACACGAGGAAGCTTAAATGTTCATATTGTTCTGATAATTGTAGCCTGTTTGTTGCATTGAATATAATCCGAAAAGCTGGTGTTCATTCAGTTTGTTTTTCGGATGAGAGGAAGAAATTGAGACTGTTAACACCTAAATAATTTCATTTGGTTTCATTTATAAAACATGTATTTTCAACAATGCATGCATAAAACAAAGTTGTGATTTGTCAAATGTATATCTGTCTGATGTGGCTGGTTTACCTATTAAAGCGAATATAAGGCGATTTAGAAATGGTAGTGAAAATGGTCAGGCTCTTCTCATGATTTATAGACTATTCTAAATGGTTTTTCATTTTTAAAATGAGTCTCCAGAAAAAAGGTTTGCCAAACGCTGCTGAATACTGACTTGAAGAAGCTTGCATTGCTTTGGTGATCCCGTCTTTAACTCTAGCACCATAACGATGTTGACATTTTAAAGGACCAGTGTGTAGGGGATCTGTTGGCAGAAATGAAATATGATTTTAATAGGTATGTTTTCTTTGGTGTATAATCACCTGAAAATACAAATTGTGTTTTTGTTAGCTTAGAATGAGCCGTTTATATCAACGTAGGGCTCTTCACGGAGCTGGCCACCATGTTTCTACAGTAGCCCAGAACAGACAAACCAAACACCGGCTCTAGATAGGGCCATCGACTTTTCTATGTTTTGGTGTCAGCTACTATAATTCTCTTATTCACGGTTGGCGAGCCTCACTTGGTTGCAATCTGCATCCTCGATGCTAGATGCTGCCAAATCCTGCACATTGCACCTTTTAAGAGAACTGCACCAACATTTATGTTGCCTTCAAGATGAATTGTAGAAGCTTTTCATCTGGTGCCATCATCAGATCCAACAAATTGTCCAATACTTTGGTTTGTGACCTGCAAACTGAACTTTGTGTTTAGTGCTATTTAACTAATGTTAGCATCCTAACACGCTGAACGAGGATGCTGCACTTGGTAAACATTATACCTACTAAAAACCAGCATGTTAGCGTTGCTACTGTGAGCACCAGCTACACTTCTGTTACAATCACTATTTCTACTGTTGTATTAATATAACTACCACCACTACTACCAATAATACATGAGGCTAGTATTAGAGCAGCGGTACGAGCTCCTGTCTGTTGGTAAATGTCTGTTATTTGTGTGTTTGTCTAATGAATGAGTGTTTGTGTTGTCGGGCTGCTAACGGGGGCGACGGCAGGCGGCTCTCTGGTTTCAGATTGATTCAGCTGCATGTTTCTGAGGATTAGAGCCAGCAGCCAGCCAGTCTAGACTGGTCTCCAGTTACACTGGACGCACACAATGACTGGGACGCAGACAGAGGGGACACCATGGACAATATGCTTAATGGGTGGAGGAGGGAGAGGTGTGTGTGTCTTTAACTGTGTTTGAGTATATGTTGTAGTTCGGTGTGTGTATCAGGTATTACTGAAATGGTTAAGCAGTTAGTTGATTGACACGGAAATAACCAACAATTTGACCAAGATTTACAGGTTCCAGCTTCTCAAATGTGAGGATTTGCTGTTTTTTTTTTTTTTTTTATTTTATTTTATTGTATCTTGTGGGTATGAAAAAAATGCCAATTTGAAAATGTCACCTTAAAATTTCGGGATTTATTGGGATTATTTTCCATTTTTTCATGACATTTTATAAACTAAACAATTATTTTATTTGATTAGATTATTATTAGGAATTTAAAAGCAGAACAACTGCATGACACGAAAAATCCCAGTGGTGATTACTTACTAAAAACACTTTTCTAAAGTTGTCCTTGATGGATAAAATAAACACAATATATGCAAATATACAAGTCAATGGAAACAAACAACATAAACGTACTTGTCCCCCTTGCAACTCCACTAAAAGTGAACACTCACACAAATCTGCCTTGACTTTTTTTTTTGTGTGTGTGTGTTTTTAAAAGAGAGCTTCCCGCTGTTTTATTTGTATTCTTAATTCCCGAATTTCCCTCCGGGGATTAATAAAGGTTCATCTTATCTTATCTTATCTTATCTTAATGGTTGCTGTTATGTTAGCTTTTTAGCTTTCTATATTGATGCTGTTACCTGTTTTTACTTGAGATTTGTTTCATATGTAAAGTGCGTTACAAATAAAATATATTATTATTATTATTATTATGCCATGCATGACATAACACTCTCTCTGGATCTGCAATTATGTTGATTTACAACCAATTCAGTTCAATCACTGTCATGAATGAAAAAATAGTTGAGAGATTAATCAACAATGAAAATTTCCAAAATTACTAGAAATCATTTTTATAATTCTGTAGCTGCTAATTGTTGTTTGACTTTATATTTGTTTATTTCAGTTTATTGTACAGTAGTTTTGAGTTGTATGTTAGGTCTCCTCGAGGCTTGAAAAAGACATGTCAACACAACTGATTAAATAAAAGTTACTCAAAGCGTAACTCTATGTAGCATTAGTGATATCTAAATTTAAAAGTCACTTTTGCACTCTTACCAACATTTTTCATTGCTTTTCTCCACATTTAACACGTCCTTAATGTACCATAATATGTGTACTCTTAATCATTGAATGAACCCATTTCCTCTTCTACCACCAAGTTTTCCTAAAAGTAATCATCTTAATGGGAGTTTGTGTCCTGATGCGTGCCACTCTGCTGAATTACAACCATTAACTCTGATGAAGTCTATTTCCTTTTTAAAGCCCGTCTTTGGTAAATAATAGAAGCAAGAGCAGAAAGAGACAGACGGAGGAAAAGAGGATAGACTCAAAGAAAAGACATTAATAGAAAAACCGAAGTTGTGCGTGCGCTCCTCCGTCAGTGTCTGTTAACCCGGCAGCGAAAGGCCCAGATCCCCTCTGTAAGCTCCTAATTGTGCTTCATTGTTCAGCTGGACTTTGAACTCAGAGGGGTAATAGATGACACCCAGGCCTTCTGTCTGCACACACACACACACACACACTGTTGTGTGTGTGTGTGTGTGTGAGGCCTCAGGTCCTGTCTTCCCGAACGTATAAAGGGAAAAGGCTTAAAGCGTCAGGGCCCTGACACCCCAAACACACAAAGACGTACATGTGTGGCCTCAGCAAGCACAAGACAAGACGACATGGCACAGACATACAGTGTTAAAATACACACACTTATATACACACAAAGACACATGTTTACATTATGCATCTAGAAACACAGTTTCCACCCCCAGACCTAAGTCTTTTTGATTCCATCCCGGCTGAAGACCACCGGGTTGGCTCCACCTGTCCATCTTCCTGGGTGGATTTTCTCAGACATAATCTGTCTTCAGGGGCGTTTTGCGTCCTCACTCTGCAGCGTATCTGTCTGACTGGGCTGAGATATCGCTCTGACACATGCATGCAGCAAGGCCAGGGGATGTAGAGGTAGTTGTGAGCATTTTTGGGGGGGTGCTAATGACTAAGTTAGAAAGATGTAGGCATGTAAAAACCTATGAGAGACACTATCAAGTTACATATCAGGAATTGTAGGACTCAGTGTTTTTGGAGCTTGACCCATACTAAAGACAGTGGTGGAAGAAGTATTCAGATTAGGGATGCTAATTTTGAAAAATTTTCATAACTGATTAACTGTTAACTGACAAGATTTGTGCCTCGCAATGCATCAGTGCGCCAGCTGCAGTATATGAGCACAACAGTTCACCATCAGGAGAGTTACTGTAGCGACCACAGTGCTGCATTCACTGTCTCCAATTCACCGTCTGGGAGCGTTAGCAGCCACGGTGCTGCATTTAGTGTCGCGGACATGCAGCCACTTTCCCAGTAGAAGACTCCAACGCACTTTTAGTTTAGTTTAGCAGGTTCTCAGCTGTGTGTGTTCCCGGATTGACGATAGTGATTGTCTGACGAACAGTGTGTGTGTGCGCTACGTTAGCAGCTGTTAGCGTTGCCGGTGGCTTCATGTCTGCTGTAGCATAACAGCGGTGAGTGTGGGTTTGTCGGTGACGTTATAGCTGTGAACGTAGCTGTAGCAGACAGTGTGTGTACAGTTTGTCAGTGACTAAAACAATGGATAATAATTTTTTGTTTTCTTTTGCAATGGAATACAGACATATTTCTAAACATAAATACAATGTTGGAGACTATTTCCTGAGGAAGCGGTTTGAAGCTGGTATGTGTCGTCGTGGCCGTCGGTGTGAGGCCTGACACGTCTCCGGAAGCCTGAGGATCAATGATCTGACAGGTCAGGACTTATGTGGCATCAGGACAAAGCCAAGCTGACATGTTCTGCATTGTTAAAGTCTTATTTATACCACGAGGTTGGATTTATTTTTACACACTGGAAGAAGCAGTTTGGCTACAATTAGGCTTTTTGCTTTGTGTGATAAGTAGTGCAACAGTCTCAGACTAATGAAATAGTCATGAAATTTAATCAGTTTGATTCATTTACACAGACATTTAAATGGTTATGGTGCACCTGTACCAAACAAAAGATATTCTGATAGTCTGCAGACTATGAAGCGCAGGCCAGGACAACAATATTTCATTTTAAATGGTATTTTGACACATTTTTTCAGTAACAAATAATGCGATTTTAACAATGTGATTTTCATAACATTTTTATTAATTTTGCAGGCCTAATTAGGTCTAACTGATCTCTGCACATAGTTGTATTTCCCATCAGTACATGTGCTGGTGTCTCTTACCACCAGGGATACTATATTAATATGTCGGTGCCAGTTTTAACAGCTTTGGGTCCACATGAAGCCCATTAGTTCTGTGTGACTCTCTCATTTTGTCCATGTGGACTTAAATCCAACGCTGCTTTCATGCCAGTAGCATTTCTTCCATCGTGGTGCGAGGTCGTAAACAGTGAGCACAGGCTGAGATGCCCAGCAGTTGTTGTTTGCTTTTAAAACAGCTGTTGTTTACTCACAAAGATGGTCGTTCTGATGAAATATAATGATGAAGTTTCCTATTTAATACAGGTGGGATATTTTCTCCTTTAAATATGCACACCCTGATTTTAACCCTCCAGCTTCACCCGCTCTGATGGTATCAGCTGATTCCAAACTTGATGAGCCAATTTCAGTACTTCAGCTGCCACACAAACCACAAATAACTGGTTATGCATTGAGGAAAACATCATTAGTTGTTGTAGTTTCCCCTGAGGACCAATGAATGTTTTTATCTCTCAACACCACAATATAATCACCACATAAATTATAGACTGCTGCTCTTCCTGTCCTGTTTTCAAACCACACTACAAGACAGGATTAATATTTACCTGCATTTTACCCACATACAAGATGAACCACTTACATCATAACCTGCAGGGGAAATGGAAACTATGAATTAAGTCCAAAAATCACCATGATTTCTGTGAGCTTTTATCCTCTCATCACCTTTAATTGGACACAGTGGTGGAAAATAACCAAGTACATTTACTCAAATACTCAACTTTGGTACAATTTTAAGTATTTCTGTATTGTGCTACTTTATACTTTGACTCCACTACATTTTAGAAACCAGTATTTTACTTTTTCCCATTTAATTCAAAGCTTTACTTACTATCTACTTTGCAGAGTCATATTACAAAATATAAATCAACTAATACATTATGATGAATTATTATGGACTAATCACCCTGGCAGAAAGTAGTTAAAATTAGCTCTTATACATTATTGTATCACTACTTATAACTGAGAAATGGACCATTCTGCATAATGAATACTTTAATTTTGGTACTTTAATTATATTTTGATGTTAACAATTAAAGAGGTATAGATATAGATATAGATAAATCTCATATCACTGATAAATGACTACCGGACAATGATGAAAGAACGAGGATAAAAAACTAAAGGACCTCTATGATGAGACATGGTTGCCCAGGAGACTGGTGATGCAACTGCAAATCTTCTGCATCGTTTATCTCCATTTATCTCCACCTCTCCCCATCTGTTGCCATCTGACTCCTGGCCTCTTATTTTTTAGGAAATCAGCTGGCGCAGGATGATGGCGTCGGTGGGGCTGCGTGGCTCAAACCGGCCTGAGTGGATTTAGAGTCACGCCCAGCGTTTGAAACTAACACCAACCAAATGCTGATAGATGTAATCTGCAAATGGTCTCCAGCTTTTTGACAATATTAACTTGGAAGACCTTTTATATTACATGTCCTCTGTCATTAACACGATTTCAAGGTGGGAACAGATCTAAATAAATATTATAAAATCCTTTTCTGATGAGAATGAAATTTAATATGAAAACAAACACTGTTTATGTAATAGATTTGATTCATGTTGTCAAGTCAACACATTGAGATCAAGTAATACTTTAGGCCCATGTGAATTAGCTTAATAGCTGAAGTCTGTACATATAGCATACAGAATATGTTTTGGACAAGAAACCGTATTATAATATTTTGTATATGGTGAACATATCCTATATTTTTTCAAGTTTAATAAAATCAAATACCCAATCAAAAGGCACATTTAAGAAACAATAGACATCATTACCGTAATTTGACAACAGGTTTTGTCAAATAAAAGATTTTTTATAATTTTTGATATATAACATTATGTTTTGTATTGCTGCAGGGTCGGCTTAAGGCATTAGATATCGGCGGTTACCTAGGGTGCCCTCTAAAATAAATAAATAAAAACAAGTTCCCTTCCCAATTTCAGCACTGAGTTAACAAATGAACAAATAATTAAAGATCCAATGAGAAATCCAAATTTCCCCAAGGGCACCAAAAGGGCTCGAGCTGGCCCGAAGTACTGTATCTGATATACTTGATACAGCTGATATTAAAGGCAGATCTAAAGGCAAGAACACACATTACGACTTTCCCCGAGGTTTGGACCAGCTTGGGTCAGCTAGTGTTGTCATCATATATAAAGACTCAAGTCTTTAGATCCAGTCACCTTGAAGGTGCTAAATTTGATATCCAGAGCATTGATATAGCAGCAAACAACTATTTTCTATGTAAAGATATGGAGAAGTAATGTCCACCTGAGCAGAGAATGAAGTCGCTTTTCCTCTGTGTGTGTTGTAATAAGAGCTTGTCTGTGCTTTGTTGACATTGCCGGGTTGACCGCGTGCTTTTGGAGCATGTTTGTTCATGTTTGTGCCCCACTGGCTAGCTCATGATCATTGCTCTGCAGTGCTCTCATATGGCACTGCTGTTAACTCCGTCCCCGCCCTCAGGTTAACACTGCTGGCACTGTCAGCACTGTTGCCTTTTTGTTTTCACTGTTAGTGCTGTTAGCACCATTAGCTACAAACAGCCAGCTCAGCTGTTGCCATGTTGAGAGCCATGCAGAGGCAACAGAAATGCTCCCAGTCTCACGTTCAGCAACAACAAAAGTAGATCTGATCACTTGTGTGTTACCACTGATGTTAGCTTGTTGGGATCTGTGAATGTTTTCATATGTACATACATGTAGGGATGTCACAAGAACCGATAGTTTGGTAAGTCGATGCCAAAATTCTGAAAACGTGACAGTCCAATCCGAAAGGTCACAGTAAACTCACTATTGACTTGTCCAGGAGATGCACCCTATTGCTTCCTGATAACCAGGGTCTGAAATTAACTACCGCCACCTGCCAAATGCAGGTAAATTGTTGGCAGTGGCAGGTGAAATCATCACGACATCCGTCACTTTGACAGACAGGGAAAATGCTAGTGATGGGAATAGAGATGCATACGCACGCTGTATCGTTCAGTTTGTTTTGGACCGGAGCAACAGCGGAAAGAAAAAAAAAAAAGCATTTGAAAGCATGGTGCTACTAAACCAGAGCAGATAATGCAACACTGTGAACAACTAATTTGTGTTGAAATCGGCATTAGCAATGTTACCTGTTGGTAGCAGGTGGGCAGCACAGACCTGCTTGGATAAATAGCAGAGCTACTAATGTTAACAGGGATGCCATTGAGTTATAATTATAAGGCATTCACAGTCTGCTCAGCAAAATGTCCATTAGGTGACAGTAAACTATGTAAGCGTTATCATGATGTGTTCAAATGTAATCTCATGAAATTAAACTTTTGGAAAGAAACTTGAATGAATCTAGTAGAAAAATAGATATTAGAGAGAGAATTTCTTCCTAACACTAACTCCAAGTGTTTTTTTTTTTTGTTTTTTTTTACCACAGTATTAAATTGAGTAATGGTATCGACTACTAAATTTCTGGTATTGTGACATCTCTACATATGTGTGCATGAATGTGTGTGTTTGGGACAGAGGGAGGGTCTGGGTGGATGACAGATAAATCAGTCAGTCGGTAGTGCACAGTGTTATGTTGCAGCAGAAATCAGGGTGTGTTTTGGCCTTTTTCAGCACAAATGCCATTCATGTTTGTTTTCGTCGCACAACAATCGAGCGTTCATGCAGGACTTGCAGGGTCGTCCATAACTCCAGTCGTTGCTGACCAGTTGTTCAGTGCGTTGTCTACTTTCTTTACTCAGTTGTAAGACTCATGCTCCATTTGACTATAAAAGACTAAATAATCTGTGCAAGATGGTGGACAGTGGAAATATTTATTTGTGGTTTATCTGGTTTGTATGCATTTCAACTGGTCTTCTGGTGTGTCTCAAACGTCTGTAAACTATTTAAAGACATGCCAGTGGCGTTTTATGCATTTCCAACCACATTTAGAAGGAATATGATTGACCTCTAAGAGAAACAGTTTGTCATTGTTTCATGCAGCGGTCACACCCTGTTACACACCCTGCTGAATACCTGGAATGAGCGGTCGGACACACACTCACCTCCCTGTGTTAAGAGTGTGCATGCTTCCACATGTATATGCATGAGAAACACACACACACACACACACACACACACACACACACACACACACACACACACACACACACACACACACAATCACACACATTAAGACACAGGTAAACCAACATTCAAACACAGAGATGAAACTGAGTCATGGCACCAAAGCTCGCCCTGAGGTGCACCCTACTCATCCTACCTCCACCCTTTTTCTATTCCCCCCTTCCTCTCTTCTTGGGTGGGGGGCACCTTGGCGTCACCTGTCTCCTTGTAAAGGTGTCAAAGCACCGAGGTGAGAGCCCTCTCAGTCCTCTGAAGAAGGTTGGGATCCCAATTAGCCGGAGGCTGACCTCCCCCCCCTCTGCCCCACACAGGTGTCACAATGATGAAGAAACCTTCTGTCAGGGAACTAAGGGGCTGCGCTGGCGAGTGCTCTTTTAAAACACGATAATGGAAACTACATTTTTTTGCTGAAAGGCCGCTCAGATGTTCCTTTGCTCTCATGGCTCGTTCTCTTTTCTTCAATCTCTTTACTTTCCTTATTGCTTTTCCTTCGGCCTCTTTCTTCTCTTCCCTCGCTCCCTCCATGCCAGACCTCCATGCTTTGATACCCTTCATTTAGCTTGTCAGCAGCGATGACACATATACCCATTCATCAGCCCCTGTCTACATTGTTAGAAGTGTATTCCAAATCAAGCAGGAACAAGCATGGCCTTTTGCTTTCCCCATTGAAAAATTTCTGCCTAATAAAGCCTCCAGACATTCAACCGGCTGAATATTTGGCCTTTTCAAAAGGATTCCTTCTTGGAGATCCCTCATACAAAGCAGCCGGAGAGCATAATTTGCGTGGTGTGTTTTCAGCGAGATCCCGTCCTGTCAGGGGTGAAGGGTCTTTTATCTCGAGGGGTGTCTTGAGTGGCTCTTGTGTCTGGTTCAGAGCATGCAGAGGCTCAAAGCCGAGCGACGGAGTTACGTCAGCGTGAGTGGCAGCGGGGTCGACAGCAACGGCTCGGACAAATCCTCCTCTATCTGGCCCAGAATCCTCTGGTGCTACTCGGTGAGCTGCCGTGAATCACCTTGAGCTTAATGATTTGCAGATATACGGAGAGAAGGGGGGCTGCAACCTCCAGGGCTGGAGTTTATCTCCTGGACCTGACCGTTTGATCTGGCCCTCAGATTAACCCTGCACACAAAGAGATAGAGCCTGTGTGTGTGTGTACAAGAAGTGACAAAGATACTGTGTGTGTGTGTGTGCATATCTCGTGTGTTAATATGTGGGTCTGGAGATGTTTGAGCCTTGAATAACCTCAGTCTAACCCTAAGACCCTGGCAAGACCAATAAAAGCAATTTACAACTGTCCAGTGATGCATTAGCTGACCTGTTGTCCCGTTCCCATGAGCAGCAATTCACTGCCCATCATTGTCCTTCATTTAAACACCCAATCTGTAATTCAGCAGAATTGTCTCGAAATGTCACCTGCATATCTTATTCTGGCTAATTACTGCCAGGTCCAGAGCAACATACTGTATCTCAGTGACTGCAGGATTTTCTTTGAAGTTGATATTGACACCCTGCGGCTAATCAATATCATGATGCAAGTAAAAGGTTTTTTTTGATAGTGATGTATTTCATGATATAGCAACTACATTCAAATTACAATAAAATAAATATATGTATAGCCATTTTAGTTTTTAAAAGTGTAACTTAACAGCGGGTTGAAAAGCAGTGTTTTACTGCCCTCTCTGGTTGAAGGTGTGCTTTAATGCACCTGTAAGAACATCCAACAGTGATGCCACGGTGTCCCGGAGTACACCTGTTCATGCTGCTGAGGAGTTAGACCACCAACCAATGTAACAGTAATTAATTTGGACAACATTTTGTAAAATAATGATTACTTCATTGTGATATGCTATCACCAAAGGCCAATGGCAGGAACGCGTTTGTATTTTCATCCTAAACCACTCTTCCTTCTTTTTTTGTAGTTAAGAAAATTTTGTGAATCCGACTTGAAACATCCGTTGGAGAAAACTTGTTGTAAATCTCTTGTTTCAGCCTGATGAGCGTCACCTCTTCAAGAGGAGGTGCGAGTTTGTGAGATTTCGTTATTAGCACAGTCAGCAGCCCTGAAACTGCCAGATAAGTCTTCCTCTTCAGCTCAGCGACTTGCTATAAACTGTGTAATTTGCTGTGCCAAAATATGCCAGTAAATTCATAAAATCTTAAAACCTTAATTGATGAGTATGATGATATAGTCTGTTTTAGATATGTTGTTGTTGTTTTTAGTTAATTTCAGATTTATTCAGATTAAGGCATTATAATTTCAGTTTGCTCAAAAATTAAAAGGTATGAGAATAAGTTCAAGTTCTTTAATGAGTTTTTTTTTTAAGGATAACAGTTATGTTATCCACTGGCAGAAAAGGAATATATCATTTATAACTATGTTTTCTTTAGTGTATAGATTTCTTGTGTTTTCATTAGCTTAAAATGAGCCATTTACTGTATATCTACATAGGGAGCGGGTCCTTTCCACAGAGTCCAGAGTATCGGAGTCGATAACGTTACTATCTCCTGTCGTAGCCGCTCTCTCTCTCTCATGCTTCACCACTCACTTCCCCACTCTATGCACTGGCTCTGCTGCAAATGGCTCTAGAGAAGGACATTTGTTTTCATTTCGGCCGCCGTAACTCTCCAATACACTTGGCACACGAAAGAGGCTTCAGTTGGTTGCAATCTCCTCGCCTCCCCGCTGGATACTACCCAATCCCTCACACTGGACCTTTAAATCAATCAGACGGGCCACTTAACAACAAATCCGTTCACACGAGAGGTTCTTGTATGAGGCTCAATTTGTGGTAATGTTGAGTTTTTTTGCCCAGCCCTTCCACAGGTTGTTCCACGTCTTTGGTGACCCCAGTATGCTTCTTCTAGAGCCCTGTCAGGTCAGATTTTAACCTTGACCAACACTTTTTCCCATGACATGAATTTTTCAGTGGAATTTTCCATTAAGTTTTGGAGTCAGTACTCTATGAAATGTGCTGCTCATATGTTTGTAGTGACCCCTGACCCTGTAGCACCATCATCAGACCGCTGGTGCCGCATTGCACCCAAGATATGTCATGATCTGATGGGCAGATTGCTATGAAATTTGATCTGTGCTTCCAAAGAGGTAAACCTTTATAATTTGAATGACCCTGCGGCCTTTCCTGCAGCACCACCCTCAGGATAAACTTAACATCTCAGATCCTAAACCTAATAAGGCTCTACAAATAGCACAAACGTCAGTATTTGTTCCAGCCATCATGGTAGAATATCAGGGTGGGATTGGACTTTGGTCAGACTGTTGGTCTTGTTAAAATACAGTCAGTTTCTCAAGTCTTTGGGTTGCAAAATCCTTGAGTGTTAAAAACCTGCCGCAATTTCAAAACCAGCTGGGTGTCGAGAAAAAGCATTTGTTCATTACCACATGAAAAACTTGCATTTGTGAGCACAGTTGTGGATTACATCTAAATGAGACAGACATTAGAGTGACTTGCTGAAACAAACTGAAAGGTTAAGCTAATTTCTCAAGCTCAAGCCAGATAACTGTCTTTTAACATTTAAGCTGCTGTTAAAGTTTACGGCATTCAGATTGTTATCAAATGGGAATATGATGTTTACTTTGGAAGATCCAGCATCGACTGATTGTGGATAGATTGATTAATATGCTCTCAATCTCTTTTCACATTTATTGAAATCTTTTGAAAAATGTACTCATATTATTCCCTCTTTGGGAGTACAGGAAAAACAGAAATACTAAAACTGGGTACTCGAGGTCAGCATTCGTTACTAAAATCCCAAAGGCTCAGTGTCCTCAGCGGACAAAACCAGTTTTGCTTTATTCCACTGTAATGAAATTCGGTTCCGGTTTGACTGCTCACCAAGCTGTGGATGAAGACGTTGCAGCGACCACCCACCGCCGCTCATGTATCACATGGGAGCAGCACACAGGCCATGTTTGTCTGCTGGTGACAGATGAGAGAAAGAAAGATTTTTCCATCCACAGCCTGATATTAGATTGACATCAGATGACTCATTTAAACTCATAATTGAACGTGTCTGGCTTGGACTATGTTGTAAATTCCCCTCCAGAAAGCCAAATTTTGCAACCGTTTTTGATACACCCTTCTCACCACAAAGAGCGACTGCCCATTCAGCCTTTCTGATAGGAAATCACAGGAAGGCAGGTATAGGTATAAAACGCTACAGACTGTAATGGTTGGTTAGTCTTGTACTGATTTTAACTACAAAAATCACGGTAATTTGTTATATATCCCACAAAAACAATGCATACAGAGAAAGTATGAGGAGCGAAAAACACCAGACTTTAACCCAGGACAGCTCTGTTTGTGTCCTGTGTGAAACCACAAGTCAAAGTCAATTTATTTGTCACATAACTTCCATATTTAAAGCTGCAGTAAGTAAAATTGGAGCACATATGATTTTAAAAAAAGTGCCCTCCGGTGCTCCTAACAGCATCTGCAAGATTACACAGACTGGAGGAAAACAACCAATCAGAGCCGAGCTGGAGCCTGACGTCTCCGAGCAGCTGTCAGTCATTCGCGAACTCCAATCAAATGGTCAAACCAGGCAGCGCTGATCAAATATGAATCAATATTCTGTTCCTGTAATGCCTATTTCTCTCCTCTAATGTTTTCAGAAACATCTTGTAGTTACTGTTTAGGCGTACAATAGGAAAGTTTGTGACCCGGCAGCCATGTTGAGATCTGTTGAGGAAATACAGGAACAAAAACAGGAACATGAGGAACAGTAACTCCAAGATGATTTGTAAAATATTTAAAGCAAGAAATAATCATTACAGTAACATAATATTGATTAATATTTTATCAGCGCTGCCTAGTTTGACCGTTTGATCAGAGTTTGTGAGTGATTGACAGCTGCCTCCATTGAATCACCAGCCAATAAGAACAGTCTCTCTCTCTGAAATGACCTGATTGGTCAGTCTCCCGTCACAGGCTAGATTTATTAAAGCCTGAAAACAGAGCCACGAGGAGGTGCAGAAGTCTATTTTTTTCTCCGAACACTTGAATTACAATATGCTGAAAGGTTATTACGGATTTTATTGTCTACCGAGGCTTTAAGTTACGCCACCCAAAGTTAACCCAAACCACCATGTTTTCTGAAACCCAGCTATGTAGTTTGGTTGCCTAAACAAGGGATGGGCGGATCAATGCACACAAGCTTCTCATTTGGTATTGATTCCTAAAAAATATATTAATAATAAAATTAGATCAACAAACATGGGTGGCTGCATCACTTCCAAACGTTTTCAACATAATGTTTGTGCCAAAACAGCCCTGAAGTGGCCCATGTCACATGACTGTGGAAACCTATGTGAGATCAGAAGCTGGGGCACCGAACAAGGATGCAAATAGATGTCACCTGGTATATGTTTGGGGTGCAAAACATGCGCAGTAAAATCTTGCGTACACTCGCCAAAATTGAGCCAAAGGCAGGTGTTATGCTCCACCTCCAACACACGTGTCCCTGCCTCGACCAATAGGCGTTGGCGCAGCACCGCGCACTTCCGCATCTAAGGAGAACTCTGGAGAATGATAGAAAGGAAACGTAGCGTTGTGTGGTGCCACTTTCAAAAGTCGATAAAAGTACGGAAAGATGCGCTACTTGTGACAGTTAATTGGTACATAGTAGCAACACAGTAACCTCTTTAAACATTTAAAACCAACACACCCTAGAAGCTGCAAGGAGGCGGAACAAAATGAAGAAGAAGGTCACGCAGCCAAGCGTCCTGCACGGTGCGCCGTCCTCTGTCCGACAAAGGACGCTGCAGGAGAGTTTCGAGCATATCCAGGTACAGGTCTGACTGTCTCCCCTACATTTCCTAAACACCATCATCACAATCGCATTTTAAATGTGGTTGTTACGAGTTTCAACTTCTTCATAGTCATGTGCACAACAATCCAAGCCTGGATCTTAGACTCCAACAAATGACTATTAAATATGCAGGCTATAAAAAAGGAAAATCTTGCAAATGAGAATCTAAGGCATAAAATACTGTATAAAAATATTGGGCTGATACATAAATATAATGTAAAATAAAGTAAGCTAATATAAATGAATGAACTGAATGTAAACAGTCACAGGTCGCCTGTGTGTCAGGTGATTTGCCATAAAGTGTATTGATCGTTTTGTTTTTTCTAAAAATTACCATTATTTTTTTACAATCACATACCGATTAAAAAAATGATCAATATCAGTAAAATCGGATCAAAAAGTATCGGTATATAAGGATGCACCGATTCCAATACTGGATCGGGTATCGATATTGGTGACAATGGTGCTGATCTAATCAATTCAGTTCTATGTTTAGATGCCATATACATGATATACTCAAATTTTCATTTGTTGTTAAGTTTTGACCAATTTGTTGTTATACACCTGAATTGTAATTTCCTGTTCCTAGTTATTTCCTACCTAGTTATTGGTGTACAATTTCTTATTTTAATAATGACAATTCACTAAATGTATATCTATGTGTTTATTGGTTTTGGTTTGAAAGCAATATTTAAGTCAAGGCTGATGTTGATAGAAGTAATCCCAGTCATTTTCATATAGTGAGGCATACAGTTTATTAATGAAACACTAGTGTTGGATCGGTACTTGGTTTTTGTGTGAGGATGTTATTGTATCTATATCTTATTTCCTGTTTGCTTCCTGGACCAATTAATACACAGTTTTGGTGACGTTTTATTTGTAAATTTGTCTATGTTTGGCTCTAACTACCATTGCGAACTGTTTTTCCCATGTATTTGAATGACAACGCCGTTATAAACAGGAGTTTTTTTTTACTTTCTTGCATGTTATCGTCACGTCGTTATCTTCGGAGAAGTAAGCTATGGCTGAATCTAACGTCCTCAGAACTGTCATTCTGTCTGTCTCAGTCTCTGGGCCACAGCAGCAGCATTATACAGCTGTATAACAGGTACTTAACAATAGGGATGCGCTCTTGTTTCATCATCCCTTAAAACCCCGACACTGCTCTGCCGCTCAGATACACAGGCGACACACAGATCAGCAGTCTAAACACATATTACAGGCTTGTCATCGCTGCTCGGCTGTAAGACTGGTGGCTCTACTAAAGCCCCTCACACTGCGACAGGGCACTGGGGATCAGGACTGAATATTCTGGATCTCAGACTCTTGAGCCACCGGGTGACACATCTTCATCCCTATCCTCTCTTTCCCCCTAGCCACAGTTATACCCCTCTTCTTCTTCTCCGACGCCTCATGGTGACTGACAGCTGTACTGAGGCTTTATTATGGCAGCGCGAAAGCCATATTTTAAATCATATTCACGGTTTTCCTCAGAGGGGCAGGGGTGGTGGCGGGCAGATAAAGGAGGGGGTTGTGGAAGAGGAGAGCAGGAAGGGAGGGAAAAGCTCCCCAGATGAAAATCCTAAATCAGTATGCCCTGCCGCTGCAGCTGAGGCCTAGGCAGGGATTGCATTTAATTTATTCTCCTAAGCCTGGGAATCAGGCCATCAAAAGGAACCAAACTATCAGGTTTCCTTCACTAAATGGCCCAGCAGTGTGATGTGGCCAGCCTGAGATCCGACTTAACCCTTTCGAGGTGGCAGGCAAGCGTCAGAGGCAGTTGCCTTCCTTGTCCGGACCTATTTATCTCCTAACACTCGGAGGCTGCAGGCACAGAGACGCTCGGGCTCAGTTAGGACCAAAGGTGACACAGTGAGGACGGGTGGCACTCCCTCCTGGTGTTGGTAGATTTGGATATCCCTTCTTTAGCCTTGTTTAATGGTTGTGGATCATGGGATTAAGGGACACCGGCTACAGGAGTACAGCCTAGCTTCCTTTTTAGTAACCTGTTGAAATGCCAGCCCAGGCTGTCTAGTAAAGTATGTTCACATCATTCTGCAGCACATTCTTTACATCCAGTAGTAGTAATAGTACTAGTAGTACTCTATATGTGATGAGGCAACAAGGTAATGGCGGTGGATGGGAATGGAAATCATCCATTGGAATTATGTCAATATTGACCAATAACTCACAGAAAGATTTACATTCAGTCAGTGGAAATGCACAAAGTAGTGAGGTGGAAAGGAAAGGTGTGTTGAGGACTGTTCAATTAACTTTCACCTTTATATAGATTTATTTACACTCTCTTTTTATATTTCTGTATGAATTTCTGCCTCATTATGCAAATGAGGGGGCTGTCACTCAACGCTCAATAAATGCAGTATAAATGCAAAAATAAATTACTTAATTAAAAATTAATAAAAATAAATGGGAAAATTAAACAAGAGAAAAATAAATAATTATATAAAAAATAAATCTAGTGTATAATCACCTGAAAATAAGAATTGTTATATTTTCATTACCTTAGAATGAGACGTTTCTATCTACATATAAAGTGGGTCCTTTTGCCATAGAGTAACTGTCATGACCATTTTCAAAGGGGTGCCTTGACCTCTGACCTCCAGATATGTGAATGTAAATGGGTTCTCTGGGTACCCAACAGTCTCCCCTTTACAGACATGCTCGCTTTATGATAATCACATGCAGTTTGAGGCAAGTCAGAGTCAAGTCAGCACACTGACACACTGACAGCTGTTGTTACATGTTAAGATTGTTGTTGATTTAAGTATATTAAATACTTGACAAATCTCCCTTTAAGGTACATTTTGAACAGTTAGAAAAAAAAAGTGAGATTAATTTGTGATTAACTATGGACAGTCATGCGTTTCATTTCGATTAAATATTTTGATCAATTGACAGCATTAATATTTACTGTAGTAGGGGGATTTAATGAGTAATGGTCTTTTTGATCAAGGCACAGTTGCAGCATACTTCATTCATGTTGTGGAACCTTTCTAATGTTGTAAAACTGCTTCAAATCAAGTCCTGAAGAGAGATGTTTCTTTTTTACTATAACCACGGCGTCTTCTGGAGATATATGGTAAAGTAGCTTTAGTTTTGATTGAGATTTACACATGACGCCATGTTGGCAGGCAGCTGTAGACAAGAGGAAAGTGAGAGATGAGGGTCCAGTTGGGTTTTCAGTTTAACGTGGGTTGAAACATACGACACAACCTGAACTGTCTTCAGTTGGTTAAATCAGACTATAAATGACCTGTTCTAGTTGAGTCAGGTCTAATTTGAGCCCAGATTCCACAGTTTCTCAAAATAACCCATGTGGGTCACATGAGTTCACATCCAATATATTTTTTTTGCTCATGTGTAAATCCATCTCTTGAATTCTTGGAAATTATCGAGTTTCTCATTGCGACGTTGTCCTCGACCACATGAAACCCGGCTCTGACCAAAAACAACCGAAGGCTACTGTTAACCGTCGCTGGGAAGCACAAAACACCAACCGCGCTCACAAATATACTTCACAGAGGCTTTATTTCCTGCTCGACTTGAAAACCAGTTTCGCCGCAGAGGGGTTTAGGAGGTTTTTATTAACTTATTCTAGCACAGGGAGCCATTTGGTGCACTGGTTTCCCAAAGTGAGGTCCAGGGACCCTCAGAGGTCGCCGCGGAGGTTAAAGGAGACGTAAGCATAAGCAGGTTTTTAGTAGTTAGCTTGTTAACTTTTTGATGATTTACATTATTATCTCACATGCAATGCAGTGCACAAAGGAAAAGGAGGAGCTACAGCTGGAAACCATTAAATAAATGAAACTGTGAATGGTGGCGAAACAGCACCAGGAAGATCTCGGAGAACAGAAAAACAAATCAGAAAGTCATTTTACTTTGTGACGTTCATGTTCTGCATCATTTCATGTTAATACAAAACAGTAAAATGTGTTGATTTCTAGCAACTGCAAAAACACTATAAATCAATATACACTATGGAATAATTTGCATTCGCTTAAACTGGCCGGTACTCGGTATCGAGTATCGGCCTGATAGCAGTGTTGAATTAATAATCTGTATGCCTCCCTGTGTGGAAGTGACTGGGATCATTGTTTTATGTTTTGACTTAACCATTGTTCACTTAACTAGTAAAACAATATGTAACAAATAAATACATCAATATATATTCACAGAAATATTTATTATTAAAATAATAAAATGTATGCCAGTATAATCTGCAGAATTAATAGGAATTAAACATTTTTTAATTAGATGTCGACCTATAGTAGATTTTTAAAGGCTGATAACATAATGATAGTTTGGAGCAGGAAAATGACGATTGGCAATTAATTGATGTCTTCTTTACTTCTGCAGTAGCCTAGTCGGCTGTGTTGAAGGGCGATTTGGTGGATTAAATCATTTGAAAATGTTTTGTTGTTGCAATGGGCGATGTGCTGTTGTGTGGTTCACTGTATATCCGGCCAGGATTTCTTCTGTTATGCGTCCTCTTCAATTGATAAATGCCAGTTTTACAAAACAGTAATTTTCATGCATGTTTCCAGGTTAAGGGGGATCCTTAAGCGTGCAATTTAATTTCATAAATGGTTGGTAACGTGGCTGGATTATTTGGAAGAGAGATTGTGAAATCAGGGGCTGCACGGTGGTGTAGTGGTTAGCGTTGTCGCCTCACAGCAAGAGGGTCGCAGGTTCGATTCCAGCTTGCGGCTCTTCTGTGTGGAGTTTGCATGTTCTCCCCGTGTAAGTGTGGGTTTTCTCCGGGTACTCCGGCTTCCTATCTGTCTATATGTTGTCTGTCTCTATGTGCCCTGTGATGGACTGGCGACCTGTCCAGGGTGTTCGCCCAATGCCAGCTGGGATCGGCTCCAGCCCCCGATCCCTAACGGGATAAGTGGTTGATGATGATGAATGAATGAAAAATGAATTGTGAAATCACAAGTTAAAGTAACAGCTGAATGATTTCCTTTCCTCCCTGTCTGAACGTCTTGTATCATGGACAAAAAGCTGATAGTCTTGCTTTAAATATCCGAGAGAGAACCTTTTTCTCCTTCTCTCAATGACACCTCAGTCTGGTTAATTAACAGCCTGAATCAAAACATATCATTAAACATAGTTGAGTAAAATTAGCAGTGGCATGCAGTACACGGCTGCGTATTGCCATGAGGATGATGCATGGTCACTTTATGGCAGCTTTGACTTTTTTATGCCAGTTTTCTTAAAAAACTAAAAGTGATAAAGTTTCAAAATAAGATAAGGCTTGTCTGCTTTTTCTTTGACCCACAATCTACTAAAACTGATCGTGTTTGGTGTTCAACAGCGAGGTAATGGCAACAGGTACACTGTAAGAGTAAATGTTCGAGATCAGTAGCTGTTGCGAGCAGACTGTTGTTGTTATCAGGCTCCAGTCAGGACTCATAGTCATGAAGAACATAATATTACTTTCGTCTTATGAACACACTGGAAAGCTGATGACTAGCTCCTTGCCCCTCATCTCCTCTCCTCCTTGATCTTCCCCCACTGTTTGCTTTACTTTATTTTCTGTTTTTTCTCCCCCCTCCCCCTGTAATTTTTTCGTGCAAAGAATAAAATTTCATCTGCGCGGGCTCTGGGAAAGGCAGCCCTCGGATTGGCCCTTGCCCGTACAGATGCTTTGAATTTACAGGGCTTTTCTGCCTGCGAGGAGAAGCAGGGAGGGATGGAGGGATGGAGGGATGGATGACGGGGTGGAGGGGAAGAGATGGAAGGGGGTTGAAGAGGGGTGAAACCTGCCTGTATTTCCTGGGGATTAGGCGTCAGATGGGCGCCCTCAGAGGAGGTCTCAGGTCCCGGCCTCCCTGGATGGCTGGGAAACTGACCCCCATCTGACTCCGTGTGCTTCTTTGTGCCCTGCCAGCATGTAGCCTCAGGACGGGACAGCGACCTGGGCTCTGTCCCAAAACAAAGCCGGCTAACGCTACCTGCATGGTGGACTGAAACATCACAGTTGTACCGTATTTGTAACATACATAAAACCCTACATTTGCTCTTTAAAGTACAACTCTAGTGCAAGTTTTGATCATTATTTCCATCAATATTAATGACACTGTAATCAGGTTACTTACCAAGGTTAATTACTGAAAACTGGAAAGGTGGCAACGTCACTAAAAGAAGTCCAACATGGCAAGAAGCAGGAGCAGTCAGACGATCAGATGAATGAGTTACACCACAGTCAAGTAGTTGGCATGATGACATTTTGTAGTCTTATTTAGCCACATAAAGGCTTCATAATCCAAGAGTGGGATATGTACTGACCTATTTTATATCGTAGAACAAAATCCTTATTTCAGGCCTCTAACTGAAAACCTGGGCAATTGATTTCCAGATGAAGGAACCGGAAGTGCTAAAATGCTAACTCTCTTCTGGGTTTCAGGGATCATTCCTGCACCACTGTATTTGTAAGAAAAAGTGACTTACCTTTAGCAGTATTATCAAAATGTCAAGTGTGCTCACTTTTGGTTTTACCTCCAAATACTGGATGCGTTATTGGCTCGCCCATTGATCGTCTGACTTTTGTTGTGCCGATGTTGAGTTCCCAGAACTCTGCAACAACTTTGATGAGTTCAATGTTATCATAACTGAGAGAAATAATGACCAAAATTACGCTATAGATAGATAGATGGACAGATGGATAGATATCCTTCCAAATGTTACACGCTGTTCCTTTAACACAAGCTTTTTCTTCTTCTTCTGCACAGGAAACACAGAATTCGTTGCCATTCGTAAAGACAAAAGCGAATCTTACAGCAAGGTACAGTAATATTTTCATGCATGTTTTGTTGTGATCGTGCACCTGACTTCTTATTCCAAACACAAGCTCGCTCAAGCGTTATTTAAAAATTGTTATATACGGTTTTCATGCAGACAACTAGTTGAAAGTTGAGTTTTTTGCCAGATTTTTGTTCCAACAAAGTTGAATCATTTAGTTTTTGAATTTTCACCTTTCACAAGGTGTCGGCTGGTGAAGAAAGTTTTATCTTTGTTGATTCCTTCTTGTCTAAGGCCTATTTTTTTGGTCCAGTGCTAAGACATGCTAAGATACCTGGCGTTTGCTTATTTGCTCTGTTTTCAATCTTTGTGCTGTTGACAATGGGATCAGGTGTGGGGACGTTGTCAAGCTGAGCATACTCAAACAGCAGTGTGAAACATACGTTGAGCCAACCCATCTCATGGGAAGGCGTATGTAAATGAATGAAAATAAAATGAAAATAAAACCTCAGCTAAATGAACCAAAATAAAACAACTGCAACTGATGAACTTTAACCTTAAAGGACCAATCCGTAAGCTAAATGTAAACTAAGGGCCCACCTGCTCTCGCTCCGACATTGATTGACAGGTTTTAATACAGCGACTTCATAGGTTTGTTTGCATCGGTCACGTGTAAACTCAGCAGCAAAACAGGCTGATATTTTCATTTATGAGTGGGAAATGATTCAAATGTAAACGGTGCCTTCGTACAGAGTCTTGATTGTCATGTATGAAGCACAGTTTACACAACAATTTTCTGATTGTTGCACAAATTGTGATGGTTTTAACACTAGAACCACCAAACGGCAGGTAAAATTTACCCACAGCTGTTTTCCAACTGTATGTAACTTAACTTAGAAAAATATTCAAGTCCCAGTCTTAGACTTTTTCAAGTCTAAGTGTGTCATGTAGCACCTTTTCAAGATAAAGACAGATTCTGACAAGCACCAGCGGGTCAAATGTACCCGTATACAGAATGCAGTAATTTTTGTGTTATTAATTTTGCACTTTTAGATAAATTCTTTTGTCTGTTGTCGACTACTTTGCGTAATAGAGCTGTGATAAGTCATAGACTAACCATCTCTATGGACATGAGAAAGAAATTTGTGAATGCACATCAGGTATCAGACTTTCTCAATGCGTTGAGTGAAGGAGAGTCTGATTGTGGAGAGGTTTCAGAGCTGAGCGACGTGTCCTGTGTTGTTTGTGACTGTTGTTGTGAGCAGCATACAGGGACAACAAATATAGCATTATTTTGGCCATTTGTGAAGGCCTTCTCAAAATGACGCATATGTTTTGCTCGTCATGCCTGGAAGAAGGCCCACCAGCGCTACTTTTCAACATTTAGGCAACGAGAATGACTTGATTAAAGTGTCTGTAATCAATATTTTTCTATTAACATGACGTTTTGAATATAAACAGTCCCTTGTAGTGGCGACCCCAAAGACGACTATCCCCTGACTGGACAGTTTCCCGCAGCTCTACAAAGCTTAGCGTCCTTTAGCTTGTTGTTTTGGTTTTCCGACACAACTTCAACGTCATTTTGAACCAAAGCAGGTTTCCAGCGACAAAACTCTGATAAACCCACTGTATGCTAATTACCAGGCACCAACTAACAAAGTTAGAGACTAGCTGGTGAGCACAGTGGAGCCTTAAGCAGCTAATGAGTCTTCAGGAGTTGGTGGAGACCAAAAACAGAGCTAAAATGAGAGTAAATATTTGACTCACTGGATGTCGACTGTCACCACATAGTCACATATTGGCGCTTTGTCACGCCCCTTTGTGTCACTTTAGGTTTAGGCAACGAACCTCTTCCCACCTGCCCTTTGTGCTTTAAACTGTGAGCACACTTTCTCGGAGCGTTTACTGTTGCTGCGGATGGCTTTACATCGCAGTTGATAGAACTCAAGGTGTGTTTCACACAGGCACTAAAGGATGCCTTGTGCGTTAGTATCACATGATGACGGCCGTGACGAAACCCCAGTATTTGACGGCCTTTAGGTATAAGCTGCCACGTATCTCACGTAGCTTCCCTTTATGCTATCAGCTCTATATAGTTTGCATGGGCATCGCAGCGCTGCATCCTGTGCTTAGCATCCTGTGCTTAGCATCGCCGATTGTGATTGGTTTAAAGAAATACAAACGTGCCCAAGTTTTTATGTGGACCTAGACCTTTCTTTAGTGCTGGCTGTGGAGTTAGGTCTGGTTATGCGACACTACTAGAAACACAAGAAAATAAAAAAGTTTCTGTGTCAGCTGGATGTGTAAGTAAGCAGCATTGTTTGCTAACATGTGACACTGGATGATAGACCAGTGTTGTGTTTACAGCTAATTTCTGCTGCCACCAAGAATGCCAAGCAGTGCTCACATGACCGGAGCACAGCCAATAGGAACGCTCTCTCTCGAACATGATTTGGGATTGTCAAAGTCTTCCGTCACAGGCTAGATTCTTAAAAGCCTGAAAACACAGCCATGAGGAGGAGCAGAGGTCTAGTTTTCTCTCAGTTATTATGGATTTTTTCGCCAAAAAATGCCAAAAAAATTGCCACCAACTGCAGTTAAAAGGACCGTAAAATACAATGTGTAGCATCTGGCGACATCTAGTGGTGAGGTTTGCAGCCTTTCCCATGTACCAAGCATGTAGAAGAACTATGGTGGCCGACATGAAAACGTGAACGGCCCATAGGTCAGTGTGTAGAGTGTACGTGGGAAGTGAGTGGTGAAGCAAGAGAGAGTGAGCAGTAGAGAATGAACAAGTGAGCGAGTGGAGCAGGAGATAGTTAGTTTAGCTCTGAGATTATCAAGTGAATGAACGGTGGAAGTCGCAGTTTGTGCAGAAATAAATGCTGCAGTTTCTCAAGACCAACAGAGGTTTCCTGTGTCTTGTTTCCAGGTGGAGTGACGGGGGTTGAGTCCGGAGCAAGCAACGTTATCGACTCTGGACCAGGCAGGACAAGTTAACAGTGTTTAGTTTCTGGGCTACTGCTGAAACATGGCGTGAAGAGAGGACCCGCTCCCTGTGTAGATATAAACGACTCATTCTAAGGTACCTAAAGGTACTACTACAATTCTTATTTTCAGGTGATTATACACTAAAGAAAACATACTTACTATATATGTGTATTATTATATTCCATTTCTGTTAATAGATCCCCCAAACTTCTTTAACATAAGCTTTGTTTCTTCTTCTTCTTCACAGGAAACACGTTATTCGCTGCCATTTTCGCAAAGGCAACATGGAAACTTACAGCAAGGTACAGTAATATTTTCATGTTGTTCTGATCCTGACAGATCCTGACTTCTTATTTCAAACACAAGCTAACTCAGCATTATTTCAAAATCTTCATGCTGCTTTGGTTGGTTTACGTACGCAGATATCTAGCTGAGAGTTTTTGTTTGGATCAGGTGTAGGGACGTTATACCTCGAGAGTGGAGTAGCTCCAACTTTACCAGCTGAAACAACAACAACAACATATTAATACATCAATAATTAGAATTCAATAATATACACCTTTCTGAAATAAGCCTGCATAAGACTAGTAAATTTACTTTGGTATTTATAGTAGATTTTGACGCTAATACTTTTATATGTTTACTTATAGTAAGTATGATTTTGAATGCAGGACTTTTACTTGTAACAAAGTATTTTTGTAGTATTTACATAGTTAATTTTTCATGCTGTGGTACTTTACTAAAGAGTACTACTTCCACCACGTCATTTAACACTGCATCTTTAGCACGAAACTGTCACAGTTACGTTTAGGCAACAAAACCACTTTGTGGTTGAGGGAAAACATTATGGTCGAATAAGTACAAAGTAAAATGTGAAAGTAAACAACGCAACTTAAATATAGAAAACAAGTCACTAACGCATAACTTCACACTAACCGGCCCGTTCTCGTTCCAAGGGCATCCAATGCTGAGGCTTTGTCGCGGCCGCCGTGGTTCGATGCCGCCACACAAGGCACCCTTTGACGTCTGCATAAACGCTCCGGGCGTTACGTTAACTGCAATGTAAAACCGACCTCGGCAACAGTAAAAACAAAACAAACACAAGGCTTTCATCAAGGAGACTGCTGTTCATGTCCTGTTCATTTTCACTGTACAAACAAGGTCATTTTAAGCCCAACTATGTAGTTTTCATGTCTAATTCTAAAGTGACGCCGTAAGTCACTAAAGTGGTTTTGATGCCGAAAATAAAGTTACACCAAGCTACCCAGTCGCCAGACAAAAAAATGCAGGCATTGTCCGTTACTGCGAACCGTGGATACGGCGAACGTCGATGTTCAGAGCAAGTGACTTCAAACTTCCTTCATTGTGGAGACCGCTGTTCACATCCTGTGCGTCATGTACAGTCAGCTGTTTGTTTGTGTCCGGTCCACAACGTTCAGTTTCATTTTCACTATACAAACGCAGTATTTTTTTCCGAAACACTACAGTGGTTTTGTTGCGTTGTTACATTATTTGAAAACAAACCATGTCTTTTTTCTAACCATAACCAAGTAGTTTTGTTGCCTAAGCCGAACCAATCCCTTCACATGAACCACGTGGCATTGTGTTTCTGTAAGCATAATATGAGGCTGATATGAAACCTATTTATGGATCAGAAACGTTGACTTTCAACATATCTACGGTTTGCAGAAACATCCAATGCCAACACTTTCTGTGAACTGGGTTGCTTTATCATGTCCATTGGTGTCACTTTAGGTTTAGGAAAAAAACATGTGGCTTAAAATAACTTGTTTGTCCAGTGAGAACAAAACTGAACATTGTGAACACGGGACATGAATGAATAGCTGATTACATGAAACTTAACGCATATGAACAGCGGTATCCTGGATGAAAGCCTTGTTTGTTGGACTCATCCACTTCCACTCCCACGTGTCTCTTTGTGCTGTCACTTGATCTGACCAAATTCAAAAATATCGACATTCAGTGTATCCCTACTTTAGAGAAATGTCCAATGGCAATTTTTTTTTCTGGTGTGACAAAGCAGCGGTATGTGATGAATGTGTTGAAATAAGTCGATTTGGTACACAAACACTGTTCCCCTGGTTGAAAGATTGGTGGTTATTTTCCCAGATGCGTAGCCATTGCCTTTAGTAGACTACATGGCGTACACATGACATGCCAAAGGCAACAAAGGCGTTGTTATTGCATGCAAAATGGCTTACAAATTGCTGTGTTAGTCATATGCCGTTTCATGAGACTAGGAGGGTCAATCTCCTGTAAGCCTCAATGCTCAACTTGAAGCAATCCTAATGTGACCCTACAGTTGATCAGAAACTATCAGATTGTCCTCACACTGATGATCTTCCTCTTTTCTCACGGTGAGACCGTTTGGTCCTCATGAGTACAGTACAGAAACACATGCTTGTAGAGCTGGAGGTTGAGCTGGGGATCCTGAGGCTTTTAAATGTGGCTCTCAGTCAAATCAAATAAATGTAGCATGTTATCTTTCTGCCGTTTGTTCTGCAACACTTGAAAAGATGGATTTATTATTACATTCAAGCACATGCTTTTTCCTCATGGGGGACACTGAAATGTTCTTCAATTGAACTTCTCACACTTTTTTTAAATTCCCCACAGTTCCTGGCAGAATCCTGAAGGACAGCGGCGAAAACACCAGACGATCTCACTTGAGGAGGAACAACGTGACGTTTTTAAAGGTATTTTATTACCGTAGTGTGTACAGACCTTTTGTAGAATCATCAATTGTAGCAATTCTTTAGAAAGCATGTTACATTTTTTTTCCATAAGAAAGTTAGGCTTTTGAAAAGTCCAAATGCAGCAGAGCAGTCGGGTTCCTCATAAATATATATACGTCCGTCAGTCCAAATTCAAATCAGAGTCTGCCTGAAGAGGCCTGCTGCTGCACAGAAAATGGCTGAGATGAAAAATCCAATTCTTGATTACAGGGAGCCATCTAGTGGCGGCTCAATAAAAGAGCAAACCAAAAGCAACAGCAGAGAGCTATTTCCAGCAAAATAATAAAAAAAATAATATAGGATTTTGCTTTATGGCTTAACAAAGACAAAATACACAAAACACGTGTTCTCTCTCCCAAACCACCTGTGCCTTTTAAAATCAATTAAAATAGAAAATAAAAATCTATGTTACAGTCCAATATTTTTCTATAACATTTCACAAATACTCCATCTATATAAACATTGATAGGAACACACAATATAAACCATTCGTGCCCTGCAAAAACCTCCAATTCTACCGTTTTGTCATAAATTAATTTATTTTTTACTGTAAATAACCAACAGCCGTTTTGTTTACAGTATGAACTGATGCTGTTACCAGGATGATTGTTATATAATATGTGTCAATTAACTTTTTTTCAAATGACTGTTTTTTTATTTGGAAACACTTAGAAATTTAAGGTCTCTGCAGCACACAAGGAAACATTTTTTGCCTGTGTAAAGAAAGGCAAACACAGGAACACACAACACAAAAACTCATTCCATAGTTCTGTAATAAGTCTCCTGAAGACCAAAGTACAGCAAACTGAACTTTACCTTTTCATTATACAGTACTGTTAACAACAGAGACGATGAACAGAGAATTTATACCCAAAAAACCCCACGCTCAATTTAAGTGTTTTGTGTTTTTGAGATGAAAAGAACGAGAATAGCTGTTTTTAGTATCTTAACTGCTATTACATGCATTAACCCGTATTCATCAGACTTCTCTGGAAGTCTGGTACTTGAGGTGCAGCTATCTCCCCTAACATCTTTTACCATTATGTACCAAGAAAGTAAATCTTAAAGTGAGTCTTCTCACTTGCTGAATCTGTTTTGTAGGGCACTGTTTGTATTAAAAGACCGCAGAATGAACAGTGCACTTTTACATTTAAACGCCAGAGGTGACAAGTAAATAAGAAATTAAAAACAATATAGGAAAAATACAAACATAATGCAAAAACAAGTTCCCGGCCTTTAGAAATATTCTTTTTCTTCTTCTCTTGATAATAAAACAAATCACTAGTAAACACCTTCCTATTTCCTTGAAGGAAAAAAAAAACAGGGTTGGGGTAAAAAGGGACAAGGATATTCCTTTAGCTCGTCTCCAGCTTGGCCATTTCTTGCACGTATATCCCAATGCTCTCGCTGTCAAACAGCACAAAGTAGACGGTCTTAATGGTGGAAGACATGGTGGCCACAAAGTAGGTGGAGATGGCCTTAAGGATCAGCTGGGCCGCCGTCTGCTTTGGGAAACCATTCCTGACAGGAAAGAACACACTTAGTGAAATGTGGTCAAATGCTTTGCCTTTCATTATGTTAGAGGTACATACAACATACATACAAACATTGCTATTTACTGGCCAGTATTATGCTTAATTTTATTAATTAATTAATTTTATAGATGCCCAAAGAGTAGGAGTGTGAGTCTTCTTGATAGTATGAGAATTCAGCTGCTCTAATGGTGTGTGTGTGAGCGAGCGAGCGTGTGAGCGAGCGAGCGTGTGAGCGAGCGAGCGTGTGAGCGAGCGAGCGAGTGTGTGAGCGAGCGAGTGAATGTGTGAGCGAGCGAGTGAATGTGTGAGCGGGAGAGTGAGCGAGCGAGTGAGAGTGTGAGTGAGCGAGCGAGTGAGTGTGAGCAAGTGTGCGAGCGAGCGTGCGTGCGAGCGAGCGTGTAAGTGAGCGAGTGAATGTGTGAGCGAGAGTGTGAGCGAGCGAGCGAGAGTGTGAGCGAGTGAGAGTGAGAGCGAGTGTGTGAGCAAGTGAGCGAGCGTGAGTGAGAGCGAGAGAGAGCGAGTGAGTGAGAGTGAGAGCGAGTGTGTGAGCGAGCGAGCGAGTGTGTGAGCAAGTGAGCGAGTGTGTGAGCGAGCGAGCGAGTGTGTGAGCAAGTGAGCGAGCGAGTGTGAGCGAGTGTGAGCGTATGTGCCCGTGTGAGCAAGTGTGCGCGAGTGTGAGCGCGAGCGAGCGTGAGTGAGAGCGAGTGAGTGTGAGAGCGCGTGAGTAAGAGCGAGAGAGAGCGAGTGAGTGTGAGAGCGCGTGAGTAAGAGCGAGAGAGAGCGAGTGAGTGAGAGTGAGAGCGCGTGAGCGAGCGAGTGAGAGTGAGCGAGCGTGAGAGAGAGTGAGTGTTTGAGAGAGAGTGAATGGGAGGGAGTGAAAAAGTGAGAGTGTGAAACAGTGACTGTGAAAGCGAGAAAGTAAAGCAAGAGTGTGAGAGCATGATTGAAAGTCAGTGAGGGAAAGAAAGGAAGTGTGACAGATTGAGTAAAATGTGTGTGTGGGTGGAAGAGTGTGTGTGAGTAGAAGAGAGTGAGAGCGAGAGATAGTGTGTTTGAGAGAAAATTTTAGTGAGAGTGGAAGAGTGAGAAAATGAGTGAGCAAGAGAGCGAAAGAGTGAGTGTGAGTAAGCAGAGGGTATGACAGTGAGTGTAAGTGAAAGAGTGAGACAGTGGAAGAGAGTGAGTGTGAGCGTGAGTGGAAGAGTGAGTGAAATAGTGAGAAAGAGTGTGAGTGAAAAGGTGAGTGAGCGAGAAAGTGGGAGCTCACATTCACTCTTCCACTCACTAGTGGAAGAGTGAATGTGAGCTAGTGAAAGAGTGAGACAGTGAAAAAGTGAATGAGTGAAAAAGTAATGCCAGTATCAGACTACACAATATTTGACGGTTCACAAGTAGACGTTTCTTGGAGTCAAACAGGGAACATCTGCTCTAACCTCCATGTGCTGCTCTCTCCTTTTCTTACTGTTGTTCCAGCACATGGCGTGCTTGTGTTAATCTTTCGGATCAAAATGGAGATGTTGACCACTGTTGCCAGGTAACTGTTTTGACTTACACAAAGAAACTGAAGAAAAATGTATGAATGGGCAGAGACACACGAGCGCCAAGATTTTACTGCTGACGAAGCAAGTACGCCACTCATGATGTTATGAAGACGTGAAAAGGCTTTTCTTGCAGGTGGAGTAATGATCACCTTGTTCGGGTGAACTCAGGTACAGTTTTTTGGTCTGGAACCAGGTTTGCAAAAAGTTATGTAACCACACTTTTTGGCAAAACCACCGCTAATTTTAGATCAAACTAAAGCCAGAGTGAAAAAGCCCTCGAGTTGATGATCATTAAGACACACCTCATGCTGTTAGTCAGCTTAAAGGTCTTATTGAAACACTATAATGTAGACAAAGATTTTATATGAATGTACATCAACAAAGCCTTGAGAAAGATGCCTAAGAAAACTATGGCTTTTCCTGTAAAAAAATATGATTGTGAATTAATTATTTAAAAATTTGGTTGGCCAAAAGTTTTATCTCCATCTGACATTTGGTTCTTACGTCTAACTAGGCTCATGAGCCAGCAGTAAAACGACGTTGGCATCACGTGGTATCTCTGGTTTGTCAGCTACAGTGCTTTCAGAAAGTCTTCAGACCCCCTCACTTTTTATCCCCTCATCAATCTACACTCAATACACCATATTGACAAAGTGGAAACAGAATTTTTGAAGTTTTTTGCAAATTTGAAAGATGATCAATGTCACAGCAAAGGGTCTGAATATTTCAGTTTTTCCTTTTTAATAAATCTACTTTGTCTTTCTGGCAACAATTGAATCGAAGGCAACTGGACTATGACCTGGATGAATGAGAACATTCACAGACTAATCTACTTTGTCATTATGGTGTATTGAGTGTAGATTGATGCGGGGAAAAATAATTTAAACAATTTTAGTATAAGGCTGCAACATAAAAATGTGAAAAAAGTGAAGGGGTCTGAATACTTTATGAATGCACTGTAGTGTGGGAGAAAACAGTTCAATGGCTGAGATTGACAGTGAGTTCCTGGCAATGACTCGTGAAGTAAATGCAATAGAAAGGGGGAGGGAAGATGAGACAACTAGTGGCTGAATGATATCAGTGCTCTCAATAGCACCTTTAAGATTATATTACATCTTCTAACAGCAAAAGAAAAGTAACATTAAGTGCTAGATGAAGACAAAAAGACCTCAAAATAAGGGGTTGTGTGATGCATCGTATGTCAGGTGTGTTCTTCTTACCTCCCGCTACCAATGGAGGGGAAAGCCACAGACTTGAGTTTCTTCTCGTCCGCCAGAGCCAGGCAGTTCTTCACCGTCTTGTCCAGCATCTCCTCACACTTGTCGGAGCCCCAGCCTGGACTATTACAGTGGATGACGTACTTAGCGGGCAGACCGAAGCCGGCAGTCAACACAGCTGAGGGATGGGGAGAAGAGAGGATGAAGAGTGGTTAGTGAAGTATTATTTAGCATGATTATTCATTGATTTTAGGGAGAAAATATTTTTATTGCACTTTCACATTTAAATAAACAGCTTTCACTTCTATGTTGTGCTACATTCCTGCTAGTGTACAAATTTTTGCATTAAAAAAGTGAATCTTTTTGAAGCAAAATATACAGCCTTTTACCTAAAATATTACGGCTGCTGCGACATTCAGGAACGTTTTTCACAAAATGTCCCTTTAGGTTAGGGTCTGTGCGCATAGCGGCATGACCACTCCCCAAAAGTTAAGCTCCCTGGTGGCTAGCTGGTAGTTTAGGAAGCGATAATGTTCATATAATTGTGGGAGGCCAAAATCATGATTGAGTTTTATATTCAATTAATTGTACAGCCCTAATTTCTTGATTTTTTTTTTTATTTACTAATTATTGGTCTATAAGATGTCAGAAATTTCCCTGGAGTTTCAGGTGATATTTTCAAATTGCTTGTTTTATTTGGCAAACAGACCAAAATATTAAAAAAAGATATTTACTTTACAATGATATAAAGCAGAGTAAAGCACCAAATCACCAGTGTTCAAAAAGTTAGAGCTACTTAATGCTTTGGCTTAAAACAGAGTGTTTATGTGGCTCATCGAATTACTTCAGCCCTAAATTAAAGGTGATAAATGCGAGATTGGGAGCATTTCTATTTCCTCCACATGGCTTTCAACATGGCAACGACTGAGCTGGCGTCTCGCACAACAACAACACTGCTGACAGAACTTACAGTGAACTGGAGGATGGGTGCTACGCTTTCACGGCAGCGCCGTTGGACTGGATGCCGTTTCCAGCTCTTACCACCATATGATAGCAGTGCAGAGCAGCGGTGATTAGCTAGCCACCAGGGCACGGTCACACTAAAAGCATGCATGGCCAGAACGGTTATGCAAACAAGTATAGAAAAGCTGGAATTACAACACACAGAGAGCAACTTCATTGTCTGCTCAGGTAGATATTACTCTATGTCTTTACATAGCAAATTGTTGTTTGCTACTATTAATGCTCTGGATATTGTAAAGAGAACCATCAGCCATCAAAATGCCACTGTCATCAAGCTATAACACTTTAAATATTCTATAACATTAATAAAAGACAAGAAACTGGATGGACATTCATGTGAGGCCATTAAGTTCCAGCAATTATTTTGCAGTTGATAAATGTTTACATGATGGTCTACATTAGGAATGTTTATAAGTAATTGTTTAATGCTACTGGTTAAACAGTTAAAAATTAAACAAAAAGCTGAGCAAAACTCAGGAGTGGCTTGTCACTCTCAGGAGAAAAGCTGGTCCACCTTAAGAGACAAGCTTAAAGAATCTGAGCCAGTGTTACAAGATACAGGAAGTTGGCTCGGGTCTTGAGCTGAACAGAGCTGGTGGAGTTTTAGCATTTATTCACTGACAAACTGTCTGCTACAGCTATGTTCAAAGCTATAAGGCCACCAACAAACCCACAGTCACCGCCGCCAAACACACACTGTCTATCGGATACTCGCTGAAGTTACGCCACGCTATAGACCATATGTGTGTGACTGCGGTGGGCATGGAGCCACCAGCAACGCTACAGCTGATAACATAGCACCAAAAAGCACGGTTTATCGGAAACACTCGCTATCGTTACGCTGGGCAGACACACAGCTGACAACATCGCAGCTAATATTAAACTAAACAGTGTGATGGAGAGTTACTTGGAAAGTGGTTGCATGTGTCCTCGACAATGCACATGGCTGCTACAGTAACTGTCCCTGAGCTGAGACTCAGCAGACATACACTGCAGCTGGCGTACTGCAGCTGGCGTACTGCTGCGAGCGACAGCTTATCTTGTCGGTTAATAATCGGGTAATGAGGGTCTATTATCGATACAAAAAAAAAAAAATTAGCATCCCTAGTTTACACAATACTGACAACATAATGAAACTAAATTAAAGAACAATGTCTGTAGCCACTTATAGCTGCCTCCTGTATTATTTAGCGAAATTAGCACTGTTAGCATACTTTTTCTAAGACACCATGTCATATTTAGCTAAATTTGTGCTAGTCTTGTTTAGTCAGTGAACTTATTCACCTCTGACACGCTGCTGGATTTTCTCACGTCATGTCCATTGTCTACAGTCAAAATCAGCTTCATTAACTAGTTTTGTCAGAAGTCGAAGCCCTGGAGGCCTGAGATGCTAAAAGAACACTTTACTTTGTGGAAAATGTATGCAGCAAATCTCCAAGAGCTTAAAATGGTTTGGCCAGGGTATTACAGTGAGATGGGCCGGAGAAATCACTTCTCCAGACAGCTGAAGAGGAGCAAAGAAAAGGTGAAGAGAAGAGAAGAAGAAGTCAAGCCAGCAGCCATAGATGGTGTAACTCAGCCAAAGCCCCCGACTCTGTGAAGTGAGAAAGCCTCCAGTCAGATTTTATTAGCCCACAGCGAATGTGTGACTGGACTGGAGTCAAAGCTGAGGACGAGCTCATTTCCAGATGGCACACAGAGAGGATGGAGAGACTTCACACAGCGGAGCGAGAACCAGATCACACTGCATGTGTGATCTGGTCATGAGGTAAAGTGTGTGGCTGATGATGATGATGATGATTACGGTTTTCATGACGGCCTGCAAAATTCGAGTTGTTTTATGGTTTGGGACGGAGGAACAGTGTGGTGGTGTTTGTGAACTACACACACACACCCCTGGAGATCACCCGTCAATCAAACTACGCGGTCAGAAATGCAACATTTCTGTTGATGTGGTTCGAGCTTCTATGAGTGCCGTTTGTTTTTGTCAATTTAGCCGACCGACTTTGTTCAATCTGAAAAGCGAAACAAAAAGATTATGTTGCTGCTAGGGATGTTAATAAGTAACCATTTAATCATTAACCGCAATTGAGCATTTTAACCGATTAACGCTATTGTTAAAACAGTTAAAAGAAGTAATAATTAAAAAGCTGAGCAAAACTCAGTGGAGCGGCGCATCATGTTAAGGAGAAAAGCTGGTCCACCTTCAGCGAGTCTCAGCCAGCGTTGCAGGATGCAGGATACAAGATGTCCATCTTGAGCGGAGCACAGAGCGACAGAGTTGTAGCCTCGCATTCACGATAAGCTGTACACACACTGTCTGCTACAGCTATATTCACAGCTACACCGACAAACCATCACGTCAACAAAAACATGTCATCGCTCACCAAGCTAAAGATATTGAATTTACTCTGAGCAGCAGCCAGTCCTCATCCTCTGGGGAATGTTTGTCACTTTCACTTTAAAAATTAATGATTAATCATCAAAATAGTACATTTTTCTTGATCAACTAAATTAATTGTTGCACTTAAATAATTGTGAAGTAATATAGCAAACAAGCTATTGTTTACCTTTCTTATAATTAAATTTAAATAACCCTGTTTGAATCACTGGGGGAATGTTTTCATTTTGTCTACCAGACAAATACCACTGGTTACAAGTGATAAAATTGCAGCAAAATAAGATATTTTACCATTGCCATCTAACAGTTATTATTTTTATTATCTGTGTGCAGATCACTCATGAATGAGCCATGCCTGTTTTTGGAAAGTTAAACAAAATGTACTTAACTTGAATACCTTCGTGAATAACTCTGGTATCTGCCTGGCCTTGAAACTGGGAAGATGCAAATACTTTTTACTATTATATATATAGTATTTCAAACATCCTGAAGAACTTGTCTGATGGCTGTTCTCAACCAGGTCTGGTCAGGATGACCGTTTGGCCGATCCAGATCCCCAGAATCCCTGACAGGCTCTGCTGGCTCGGTGTTCAGTCACCTGGTAATCTATTTATGAGCTCCACACAGAGACGGGGATTATGATGCTACGCTAACTTGGCTGAATGTGAGAGAGAACAGCGGTGAAGGTGGGGAGTGTTTGAGAAAGTGCGTAAGAGTGATGACTAATGAGAGACAGATGGAGAAAGAAGAAGAGAGAGACAGAAAGAGAAAGTGGAGACAAATGGACTAAAGGATAAAATAATATGACGGCTCACATAATATGGCTCTCTGAAGACTGCCTGTAGTTTCAGACTAATGTCGCCAAGTCTTTGAGCAGTTTCATGACAAAAATAACCACCAGGTCTCAAAAAAATTCAATGAAATTCTGGGAAAAACGTAGCCTTCAAGAGAAGAATGAATTAGTCAAAGTGTGTGAAATCCATGTTCATGTCCAAAGGGATAATCCCTACTGCAGTGTCTTGACATACTGAATGTGGAGGCGAAGGCCAAAAGGACCAAACCTCGCTTAGTTTAGTATGCGTAGAGAGACTTACATTTACGGGACACACTGACTTCACCGTCATAGGAGCTGGGTGGTGCTTGAGAAGATCAATATGCACTTTCCAACCCCTTCAGTGGTGACATTGGAAGAAAGTCAGGAAACGTTAGTGTTGCCCAGAGCAGAATGAAAACAAAAGAGACAACTGCATTGCAGCATTGCTCTTTGTGGTGTAAACTAGAGTTTACGTTCACACTTACTCAGATTTACTAATTTCAGCAAAGCAAAAGCGTCTTTTGGGGCCGTACTGTACACATGCCGTGTCTAAAAACGTGTGAAAAATGCCAGCCATGCCACTTTCATCCAAGTTGCTTAGGAGGTTGCATTCCTGTCACATCTGCTGTTACTATGCAACGAAAACCAGCGTGCTGCAATGACGATGATGGAGTTGCCTTAGTTTAGCAGTAAAAGCCTCACTGGCTAAACAAAGCAAAGATAAATGGATTTATCCATTTAGCACCATAAACCCACCACAGTAACATTACTGCTTGATTTCTCCGTCAAGTTGGCTCACCTTTCAACCAGATGTTGTGACATCCTCAGACAGAAAGAGTGAAACAAGTAAAATGGTCCATGGGACAGATCATAAAGCTCTGGGTAGCCCTGCACTAAAATGATCAACTTCTCCTCCATATATTCACCAGAGACTGATATTTACAGAAGAAAGAAAAGATATCTGCTGACTCTGATTGGTTGTTTGCAGGCTGCAGCCTTCTGTATGTCGAGCTGTGTTCATCTTGGGACTCAGCCTAAAAAACAGGTGCTTGAGAATGCTTAACGTCGCTCCTGATGTCCTCCATTTGAGGGCACAAAAAATGCGGTTTGTGTACGACCCCTGAAGCAGGAAAGTGTCTCTGATCACAAAATCTAACATTGGTGAACATAGTTTCCAAGCTTGTTGCGACGGAGGCTAAATAAGACTCCAAATGTCATGGCCATAGAAAACCTAAGGAATCCTTTGGTACCACCCAAGTCACAGTTTGTCACAAAGGAGGTTAAATAACGCTCCAAACTTACACCAAATTTTGCAGACAAAAAAGTGGTATGGTCATTTTCAAAGGGGTCCCTTTTAATTGATTGACCACTCTAATAAAAAGATTTAAGAATCTCTCTACCATCCACACAATAAGCAGCAGGCACTGATCTGTGCACTTACCGCCAGCCACCTCCAGAGGGCCGTTTTTCTTCTTCAGCTCCGACAGCGCTTCAATAAACTCCTTCCCTCCCTTTTTTTCCAGAGCAGAGCCTGTAAGAGGAAGACAAGATTGGAGTGTTTACATCCTCACATACTGCTGATGGACAGACAGCAGCAAGGAGGAGAGGCGATGTCATGCAGATAGGCATGACAGGCAAGCAGACAGACATGGAGACAGACAGACAACGATGCTGTCAGTCATTTCACCTGGTTTCTCTCTGAATCTCTGAGCTCATGCTGCACACAGAGTCTCCGTTACTTCATTTGTGAGAGTCAGGAACAGTCTCACAAATGAAGTGCAAATATTCATGGCTGCTATTTTCCAAATGACTCACTCTGAGTCAGTTAAACTAATGTATTAAAGCCGCGGCCCCTAATTACTTCCCTCTGTCCTCACATACTGGCTTATTTGCAGTGGACTGAAGGTATTTTCTTTCACTCCTAAATTAGAGAGTGAAGAGTTTATTTGGAAAAAACAGGCAAGCAGCATGTAAATGAAAATGTTAAAGGTCTGTTAACTTGTTTGAATACAAGTTCAAACTAAAACAGCCAAAGAAGAAATCCAGGTTCAACTCTGAGGAGGATGAGGATGCACTCGTAAGTTTTGAGACAACGGAGAACTTATTTTGATGGCTAAAGGAAGCCACTTCAATTTAGTCAGATCTAAAGAGAGAAGCCACAAAGGAAACCAGGGAGGAGAGAGGTGATTTAGGTTTACCAGAACCAGAAAAATTAATGCACTGGCTGCAATATCATAAAAAAACAGGCAGGAGATAAAATATAACAATGTTAATGGCATCCCTTTAAAGAAATGTTAGTGATAAAATCTCTTCAAATTATTAAACAGCCAATATGAGCAAGTAGTTAAAATATTAAACTTTCGAGATTAATAATTAATGGTTAGATAGTTAAAACATTCACTCACTCATTTATTCAAAGGAGTTTTAATTTGAATCATCAGTAAATCATCTCAATTAAAAACTTGGTGGATTCTCTTTCTAACCAGCTGAAATGACAGCACAGTCGAGGGGGAACAGGAAATGAAGCGCGTCCCAGATCGACCACATTTCAGTCAAGTGGCACAAAGCAGCAACAACAAGCAGCAGCAGCAGCGTGGTTTCAGGATTACAGACAGAAATATACAGTTGTGAGTATGCATTACATGATACACTCAACTGTTCTGCACTAGGAAATATGATGATTATTAAGGGTAACTTTGGCCCTGTTCAGATCTGGTATTAACATGTGTCCTGGGTGATCATCCGATGAAAATTGGAGTACAGATGTGAATGCACTCGAGGCGCATTGAGATCTGATCGCTCAGACCACGTTCTGAGGTGGTCTGCCCACATTCTTTTAGCAGTGTGTATGTGAATGTGTCCGAAGGACCGCCTACCAACCTACCAATCACTGCCTTCCTCGTGAACAGACGAGCGCTTGTCTGCCTCACAGCATGGAAACGGTTTCTGTGCACTACTGTATCCTGTCGGTACCATTATATGTTGTTAAAATATAACTTCTCTATAGGCTACATATCCACAGACTAGGCACACAGTAATGTGTCAGTGTTTATGTTCCGGTGATCTGCCCAGGGCCGACATCTGCCTGCTCGCTTGCTATCCAAATTCAAAAATATCTGGGATATTACTACCAACATTCCAGTAATATTAGCCTTGTGTTTAACATTAATACATGTATATCTGATCACAAGTGGCCACTCAAGGCGCATGTGGAGATGCATTCTAATGCCAGGTGTGAACAGACATATATAGAGCTGTCCACTTGTAATCAGATCACCCAAAACGCATGTTAATGCCACATCTGAACAGGGCCACACTGAAGTAATGTATGCATTTTCCATTTTACCTGTAAAGGTGAATCATCAGTGGGTAGAGCATGCCAGCGTGGGCCACCCATGTTAAATTTAATTTACATATTCTCCAGGCTGGCTGTAGCGCGTGCCTGTATGATGTGGCAATAAACTTGCAAAGACATGAAAGTTGCTTGAGACAGTGAATTTTTACTGTAGCTGCCTAATGTTTTTGGCGAGATCAGATACAGATCGAGTAGTAGACAATGCAGGGGCTTGTCTCACAACGCAAGATTATGAAGCGATCGGGCATTTAGGATGAAAACAGCCCTGTATTAAAACAATGCAAAGGGCTGCATTGGTGTAAAATCCAGCCAACTTCATTAGTTCTGCTTCCAGCAGGAACTCTTGAAAGTTATTTGGTGCATAAAAATGCAGGAATTTCTAGCAACTGAAACAACAAAGTCGGCTGACAACCAACAGATTTTTTTTATTGCAGTAAGTGGCCAAATTCAAATGATCCTTTTCAACAATGTCCACATTGAGTTTGTCTTCTAGGCTATGTTTATTGAAAACATAGCGTGTGACTGCAACGCTGTTTGGCAGCTGATTTTCAAATCTGGAAAACTGGAGTTCCCCACAAGCACTTCCTTGCATACATAAAATAGTCCCTGCTTGCATATTTCAAGCCTCTGCAAGTAAATGTTCACTCATGACCGAGTAATAGTTCTTTCGGTCAATATTTCATCAAATTACTGAAATATTTCAGTGAAGCATTTACAGTAAGAACAGCAGGGAGGTGGGTGGTTTTCTTACAAAATAACTACAATGCAGAATAATAAAAAAAACTGTGCTGCTGCTGTGATGTTTGTCCACAGATTGCAATGGAGAGTATCTGGAATATGCAGAGAGAGAGCAGACAGGCACTGGTGGTCTCTGTGGTGTCAATGGTTCCTTTACCTACTTCACCACCTGTATAGAGGGAGGAGTTGGTCGGGTGAACGACAGCATCGCTCTCCACGATGGAAATGTCGGCTTGGACAACTTGCAACTACAGACGACGACAACAACAAACAACAGGCAAACAACATGGTGGTAAAAACAGTGTGTGTGTGTGTGTGTGTGTGTGTGTGTGTGTGTGTGTTTGTTTGTGTGTGTGTGTGTGTGTGTGTGTGAGACCAGGAGCAACAAGATGGGACAAAAAAATAGAACAAAAAAGGATGAAAGAGAAGAACAGGAAGAGAATAGACGTGAGCGCGCTCCTTATTGGCTGAGGACATCACAGGAAACAAGGAGGCAACTGAGGACACGGTGGGTCACATTATGTAATTAGGAAGCAGGACAGCACAGTTAGCCAGATTTACTTACACAGAAATACAGTAAATTAGCCACAATTTTTGTAGCATAAACTCAGTGCACAAGATTGCATGCTAGAGTGCATTTTAAAATGTTCAAATTGGAGACATTTAAACAAACTTTTTTAATCCATTTTCTGACTAATTGTGTCGTCCTGTTTTCTTGGTTCATATAAATGAGCAAAGAATTTTATAAATCACACTCAAGGCCACCGACCTTACAGTCAGGCTGCAGAAAGCAACTAACTAACTGATTATTAAGCATTATAAAAAGGTCTGACAGCCATCTGAAAGGAGGACGACCTGGAATGAACCTCAACACATCTACATGATGGGAAGGGCGAGCAGGAACACTGCACTGAGGAGCTTTGATAAAAATCCTTGAAATTCAGAAATTCACGTCTTGCTACTGTTATTATTTTCTATTGATCTGTAGAGATCTATAGATCTCTCACTGTCAGACAAATAGCAAGGTGAGTTATTTGAAGTCAAAGAAGATCAAAGTTAAGATCCTCACCAGGTATTCACCCTGCGAGCAACACCGTTAATAACTTATTTTATTTCCTGAGAGTCCCGAAAGTCATCAACAACACCTCCTGCTGAGGAAAGTTGGCTATGGCTGAGGTTTTCCATGTCAGCAGACATCCTTTTGCAACCAGTGTTTTTTCCTTAATTTCAAATGGCTGCATCTTCCATTAGGTTTTACTCAACCAACCCATGAACGACTCTTTTGGTTCTGTATTTTTTAATACCACCCCTATACTTTAGCTATATCGTTAGGAGAATATTAGCTACTACAGCACCACTGACAGCGCCATGGATTTATAAATACACAACACACTTACAGTAGGCATAATTTATACTTTGCTGAAAAGCTTGCACAGAGCTCCTGCGGAGATGGTTTGTGGAGCTCGCAGAGAACTGCTGAGATGCGCCGCACGCCTCCTGAAAACTGTGACTACACACCCGGCACTGCAGAAGTTTGATTGGACATCTGAGCCAGGAAGTGGCTTGTCTGGACAAGTATCTCTCATCTGTTACAACAACAGCCTTATTAATTGTTGGCACAGGAACTCCTCCTCATCATCCAACTCTTCCATATTTATTTTTTTCAGCCAGGGAGTTGTATTGGGCCAAAACTAATGAAACTATTGAATCACTCCTATAAAATCGCAGGTCAAAATTCAGAAGAAATTACGTGCAATATGCCGCAGTACTATGTATGCTTGATGCGTGCCTGCACCAGGACGCATAGATGCACAGCCACAGTAAAGTAAAATTCAAGCATTAAGGCTGCTGCTATTTCACAGTCATAGTCAGGGAATTGAACAAACCTCAGTCAGATGAAGGGTCAGTGAGTCAGAATAGACTAGCATTCAACTAAACCACCCCTCTGCCCCTGCACTCTCTCTGTTACTAGGGGTTGGAGAGGAAGGATGGCAGGTTAACAAGAGGGATGCATTTCAGTCAACAATGGATGGTATCCCTCCTAATATTGTCGGCAAAGTGTATGTATACATACACAGACAAGGAATCTGACTCCAGTTTCCCGTTGTTCTTAATGTACTTACAAACGGCCATACAGTTAAAAACAAAGACAATATAACCAGAGAGGGAGAGCTGAAATCTGAACAAATAAAACAGAGAAAGTACTATAACGTGTAAAACTATGGCTGCCATTTGATGTCTTACAGAGATGTTTAGAAAGTCAATATCAAAGCAACAAATATATGACTTAGTTATTAAAATTAATGTAGCTGCATAAAGCTCATTCATTTTCATTCATTCATTCTCGCCCATTTCATTTCATGTTTCCAAATATCTAAAAATTGTGTTTCATTCTACAAGAGGACACTGATCTCCTGAGATTAATAAGCTTAAGATAAACTTCTTTTTCTGAGTTTGCCATGCCATGATTTGAACATATTTTTTATGCTAAATGCAGTACCTGTGGGGGTTTCTGAACCATATTTATCATTGTTTGTGTTGTTAACTGATTACTAATAATAAATATATACATAATTTGCAGAAAGCAGCATATTTGCCCACTCCCATGATTATAACAGTATTAAATACTTGACAAATCTCCCTTTAAGGAACATTTTGAACAGATAAAAAATGTGCACTTAATTCCGATTAACTATGGACAATCGTGCTATTTATTGAGACTAAATCATTCAAACGACTGATCAGCCCTATTTTTAAATAATCAAAATAAACAGTGATACATTTGTGATTCCCTAAAAGAGAATCTCTTTAAAATGAGTTGGAGTTCAGCCATACATATTGCAGATTTAATCAATATCTCTTCCACTTTCATCAACTAAGTTGCCCGCAGTTTAAATGAACAGACCTGGTGGAGGAAGGTTCTTCTTAATTCACTGATAATTTAATTCAGGAGAGGTTTTCAAGCTGTTGAACATTCAAGGATTTTTAATCTCAAACCCCACTAGCACCAGAGAGTATTGGGGGGGTAAGGGAGCTCACCTAGATCATCTTTAAGTTCAAGTTCAGCATTGGTGGGATTGATGACCCCCTCCACGTCAAAGCCAGCCAAGTTACTGACCTCGCTGTGGATAAGGTTGAGCTGCGGAGGGGGGGAAGCAGGGAGGGGAGGCGAGGCATGCAGAGGAAGAGGGAGAGCAAGAAGGAGGAGGGGAAGCAAAGCAATTAAAATCAGATTCACACCGCTGCTTAAAAGGGATACCTTGAGTTTTTGATGATTTATAGAACTGAACATTCAACATATCTGCACTACAGCTGAAAGCACACAGTGAGCAAACGCTAAACATATCTTCTGTGCAGGGACATGCACAAATTAATGTCTAAATGTGGCTGATAGCCTTGTACACAAGAAACTAAATAATCAGTCATCTCACAGACAAAAACACTGCAACCAAGGTTATACTGATAACTACTACATCACCATTAGTCAGCATGAAATCAGACCTCTTGATAAGCCCTTTAATATGCAGGATTTTGAAGCAAATTGCGACAACTAAAAGGGCAAAATAGGACAGTGGGCCTGCAGGTGCATTGATTAGGAAATGCTAAATTATTTAAAATGTCAGTGGAAAGAGCCTGGATAATTAGCACCACAAGACAAATGGCCTCAACCAAGAGGGACATTGGTCACAAGCTGAAACTAGAAACTAAGTGGATGCAATACGTTACACAGGTGTTTTTCACAGCACACATTTTGACTCGTCATAGTAAGAAAAGCATAAAAATACATTAATAATGGCTCTGTTTAAGTGTGCAAGTAAGCCCCGACAGTCAGCCAGCATGCACAATACCAGGACCCTGAAGCTGCTAAATACAATTCAGCCACCAATAGTATGATTATTTACACCCGTGTTTTACTACTGTGACATGTCAAAAAAAAGCTCTATAGCATACAATCTAACTGTACCCACTTTTGTAGTTGTGTTTGTAGTTATTTCAGGGTGGTTTTGTAATTTCTTCTACACCTTATACGGTATGTCTTGCAGTGTCCTCTATAGTTGCTCTTAACGTCTGTTTATATTCTTACTATCTACTAGAGCTGCAATGATTAATCAATTAGTTGTCAACTATTAAATTAATAAACAACTAATCGACTTAACATTTGAGTAGTTTCTTAAAGTAAAAAAAAGTCAGAATTCTATGAGTTCAGCTTCTTAAATGTGAATATCTGGAGTTTCCCTCCGGGGATTAATAAAGGTTCATCTTATCTTATTTTATATTTTCTGGTTTCTTTACTCCTCTATGACAGTAAACTGAATATCTTTCAGTTGTGGACAAAACAAGACATTTAAGGACGTCATTTTGGAAACACTGATAAAGATTTTCCACCATAGTCTGATATTTTATAGACCAAACTACTCATCAGTTCATCTAGAAAATAATAAATAGATTAATTTACAGTGAAAATAATCCTTAGTTGCAGCTATATTATCTACGTTAGGTTAATTTAAGATAATTCCACTATACTAATATTCATATTTTAATATTATTTTAAGACTGGGGGAATGTTCTAAAACAACGAAGTCAAAATGTCAAGGTATCCTTCTAAATGTTAAGAATGATCAGTGCATATGCCACATCATGTTAGTGTTTTATATTCATTAGTCGACTGTTAACACAAACACCACATTTCACCTCCAGTGATTAAAAACTTTACATAACAAAAGGCCGAAAACCATCCCAAAACATAGCAGTCAGAGTGAAAGCAGTGACATCACAGCAGTTCATTTGGAGAGTGTGATTGAACACTTGGGCAGGAAAAGAGCAGTTACAATAATTAAGTCTATAAAACAGAAAACAGGCTTGCTTTTCTCGTCATGGGTTCATTATCTTAATCAGTGGGAGGTTAACTGCATTAATTTGATTATCATCCACTGGTTTAAAACAGCTGCTGGAATCTTTTTACAAATGAAGAAAGAATGACCACAGACAAATGCTTCCTGCTACAGAGTGTACCAAGTTTGATTTCAAAATTAATGTAAAACACCTAAATGACCACGAGCAAAGACAGCAGGTGTTTAAACCCTAATATTTCAGCCTTTAGAAATAGGCAAAAAAGATCAAATTTGCAATATACTTAACATACTTTGACACTACTGATGTTTTCAAAGGTTCCTAAAATGTTGATTAATTCATGACGAAGAAGCAAAATTGCTTAAGATTTCTGACAAAACCACAAGCAAGAAGTCTGGGTCATATGCTTTAAAAACCAGCTCTGCTATTACATCAGGTCAGGATAATTAGTGAGTATTAAATAATATATTATTAGCATATGCACAGTAGACCAAAGCATGCAACGCCATTAGCAGCAATTAAAGTCATAAATGAGCTGAGCTCTGGAAGTAAATTTACCATTTAACCTTTTGCATTTGATTTAACAGTGTAATAGAGAGTTTTCATGACTCGCCAGATTGTAAAACTACAAATTGCATTCCTGTAGACAAGAGCAGTCAATCCTACCTTATCAGTTTGTATTTAATCTGTAGAACTACGCTACAAGACTGTGCACAGGAGCCAAAATCATAATAAATCAGAAATTACTCACATTTATTTCCAGTTATCAGTGCCATTAGGAAATAAGTGACTCTTGCACTTCTTGCATCATTCTTGAGTCATTCATTCTCTTACAGACAGCGTTTTTCCCCCTCTGCCTTTTGTGTTCTGCAAACTCAAATCTATTTTTATAAGCTTCTGATCTTGAAACTTGAACATTAAAAAAAGACTTGAAAGATGTGACTTTCAGGCAAATTTACTTCCATGTTTCAGTTCAAATAAAAAAAGGTTAAAAAGAAGTTATTATGCTCAGCAGGACCAAAGCGAGGGGAGCTGGCAGATCTGAGATACAGTAGACAACACAGCATTCATGGTTGCTACTATTACTCTTAGAGCACTGCTCTGTTGTGTAGCACTATAAGTCCTTATATTGTATGAAGTCTAATGAATTATAGCAGACCTGTAAGAAAGTACAGCGTGATGGAAGCTTACATTGACAGAACAAAATATCACAAAGGGCTTTCCTTCTATGAGACAGAACAGGTAACTAATTACAACATTATCACATCATCTCTGACTGATTTCACCTCTTAAATCTGGTTCAGTTATGACTGAATAAAACCAGATGAATAATTTAAGGAGGCAGATCTAACAGTTTGTAGTCTTAAGTCGGCAAAAGTACTTTGAATTTAATACAAATACAAAACATATCTTTGGTTTTATCAAGACTGATGTCTTATTTTTCTGACTTCTGAAACATTAAACTCTTTTAATGTGTGTGGCACTGTATTTTAGGATAAGAAAGTCCTTTAATGACTAATTTTAGTCTTAATATCTAACATGCATATATAGTATTTATCTATGTACATCTTACTTCATGTATTTGTAAGTTATCAAAGATTTGTTTAGAACTCTCTATTTATTTATTTATAAGCCTTATTTTAGCCTGGCATGATTTAGGTATGTGTTCATCCCAAATTTAAATCTTTCAATACTACAAGAACGATTTAGGGCCATTGTAGGTTAAATAAATAAATAAATAAATACATATTCTGAAAAAAAAAAAAAACTTGGGTTATAAAGTCATAGATTTGCAAGAATACAACAAAAAAAAATATTATTTATTTATTTATTAGTCAGGAATCACTTTCGCAATCGCAAGAATCACTTTGAAAGGTTGGATCAACCTCACCAAACCACAGACGCCACCCTTAAACACTGCTGTAATGTGATCCGCAGAGTGCAACATCAGTCATTTTATATTAGTATTTATTTATGTTCGTGAAAGGACACTGACTCATATGTATCTTTCAGGACCTTCGCCTTGCTCAGAGGCCGTCCATCAGAAACAGCAATCTTTAGGATTTATCTGATAATCCATTGGCAAAATGAAATATACAGTAAGTTAACATGAGGAAAAAGTACAATGCATACCAACGTCAGTTTTTTCCTTGTGAATATATAACTTTAATCTAGGAAATTAGGGGTTTTTCTCAAAAATTTGCCACTTTAATCTCAGAAAAGCCTATTTTTTGTTGTAAATTCACAACTTTTTTCTTAGATTATTACCCCCATCTCTAATTTATTTATTTATTTTTTAAACCTACAATGGCTGTAATATGCCGTTGTCCAATAGAGACTCACCTGTAGTTCATTGTGTATTTACCATAGACCTGTCTATTTCTACACAGAAAACTGACCTTTTGACCCAGGAAGAGGCTCTTGGTGGAGAGCACGGTGAAGCTGTCGACTGGAGATCCATCTGTGGTGCTGTCTGCCGACGCCGCCTTGCTCACCTCACCCTGCTTCTGTTGAGCATACAGAATACATGTTGACACTATGAGACAGTCTACAGGAATGTTGTTTTCTGTTGATCCACCCTGTGTGGAGGTCAGGTCAGCTACAGTATCACTGCTGAAGCTGTTATACAATATCATCATCTCAGTGCTGTGCCGGTAGTTGGATTTCTTGGTTCTGGATGTTGATTGAACATTTCCCTACCAATTAAATATAGAAAACTTTTTAACTAATTAACAAAACTTACTTTAGCCCCACCACTGCAAAACATGTAAACCATGTAGCCTGTAATGCCCTGTGCATGCAGTTTATTTTGAAAGAACTCCTGGACATACAGACTAACCTGTTCCCCCAGTCCCTGTAATTTACCTTTTGGATATCGCCACTGTGTGCCAGTCAAGAGCATATCAGGAAATAGCTGAATATGAACACCAGTCAAAATCTTATTATGTGACGTTAATATTTCCTAGTATGAAGAAATGCTGCTATCTATGCCAACATTTCTCTTTTTATTTCTCATTTCTCTCTGTCTCGTGCTCTCATTCCTATTGCCTCACATCACAGTTTGGATTTTTGATTTTTCTTTAATTTTCAGGTGAGTTATTTGCTTTTGCCTATCCGTTACCAAAATGACACCATCTACAGAGGCCAGTTGTATAATCTAGTCTTGGTCTTAGACTGATCTTTTTGTCAGGTTAGACTAGTCTAAGCCTGTCTGTTGCATTAATAAGACTGGCTTAATTTGAGGTTGGACATATGTACAAAATAAGCATTCACCTCTCGTTCACTTCCAGTCCATGCGAATGGAGGGGTGAAAAAATTTTCACTTCTGTTTGTTCACTACTTTTAGTTAACTATTAGCTGAATATTTTAACTGTTTATAAATTTACTTTTTTTTTACATCTTTAATGGTTCTAACCATCACTGCATTTCTGCTGTTTACGTTTATGTTATTTTCTTCCATACTTGGTGTGTTGTCACTGCTGCATCCACCATTTGTTCCCCTCTGTGTCTTTATTTCACCCATAATGCATTGTGTGACAGGCTATCTAAGTCAGTCTTACATTAGTCACTCATAGAGAACCGTTACATGTCTACATCAGGTAAATTTAAGTGTCTATATCAAGTCTGACTTAAACTTATATTTAAGTCAAAGACTAGGTCTATTTTTATGCAACTGGCCCCAGGACTGAGTGCTCAAACGATAAAACAGGCTGTTTGCAGATGAAACAGGTGTAACAGGTTTTTGTTTTCGTATGACATGTCTATGGAACTGAGCTTTGTTGACATTTTCCTACTTCCAACTACTGTATATGTAAATTAAAATAAAGCAGCCCTTTTGATGTTCCTGCTCAGGAAATTGGGTAAAGTAGTAAACAAATGTTTGCTTTACAAAATCCATGTCTTTAAAAACTACTGTTTTGATCTTAAGTTGAACATGATGTTTATAATATTTCTATGACAACAATATTACCACTCTAACCACCACTGTATGATTAGATAAGCATTGCCCCTAAGTTGCTTTTTATGATTTAGTTGGGCTACTATCTATTTGTCTGACATACTTTGTATGGATGAGCTTGTCACCACTCAATCTGATAGCCATAGAGCAAGAAAGCAGATGACACATACGGCAATAAAAGCACAACACTCACCAGCAACATTCACTGTTTGCCTGGTAGATCTGCTCCCACAAATGGGCTTTTTGGTCTATGTTATGATCATGTCTGACATACAAAGCTCAGGATAGACAGATATGACCAAAACAAGCTTCTCCTCCATCTTCTACAGTAACACCACCAGTGCTTTTCTGGAGGTTCACAGATTTTCAACTAGAGGTGCTCGGAGCGACCGCACAAAAAAGGCGGAGCACTCAGAAAAAAACACTATGTGGACACTGGCCCTAAGTGGTTAAACATGTTCAATTAAACGTTTCTGGTGCTCTTAAGCAGACAAATACTTAAAGCAGCAGTGAGTAGAATTGGAGCAAATACAATTTTAGACAATTTTCTTTATACCGCGGTCCCTATTTCGTGTCAGTAGTCCTCCGATGCTCCTAATGGCATCTGCAAGATTTCAGACTGCTGTCAATCATTTGCAAACTCTGATCAAATATGATTCAAGAGTCACTCCCTAGTTTGACCATTTGATCAGAGTTTGTGAGTGACTGACAGCTGCCTCTGTTGAAAGAACAGCCAATAGGAACACTCTCTCTGAAATGACCTGTGATTGGCCAAAGTCTCCCCTCACAGGCTAGATGTTTTAAAGCCTGAAAACAGTGCGATGAGGAGGTTCAGAAGGCCAATTATCTCTCAGAGCACTTGAATTACAATATGCTGAAAGGTTATAATGGAATTTTTACCCAAAGACGCCAAAACCATTCTGCCTATTGAAGCTTTAATCACAGTGTTTAGTAATGAAACTTTCTTTCTTTTTCCACATTCAGCAACAATCACCAGCCTGTTCATATGAAGGAATACCTTAGCCTTCGCGCCGGCCTTTTTCCCACTCATTTTCTTGCTCGCCGTTTTCTTGACCGGCTTGGGTTTCTTTTCGGGGGCTGGTGAGACGGGTGTCTCCAGTTTTCCCTTTGCTCCTCTCTTCTTAGCCAGCAGCTCTGGATGGATGTTGGGCAAGACTCCACCTGCTGCGATGGTCACACCTTTAAGCAACTGAGAAAGGAGGGCAATGTTAAAAAAAACACTGCCCAAAAATACACTGCCTAGAAGGTAAGACATCAATCTAAAATCATGTCGTACGCATGTAAGACTGAAAACATCACTGATGTTTCCTTCAAGTGGCAGATTAGGTATTTTTAAATAAATGTGACATATCAAGTTACGTATATAGGTCTAAAATGTTTTTTTCAGATGCGTGCAGCAGCTGACCTGGTTCAACTCCTCATCATTGGCGATGGCCAGGAGGATGTGTCGTGGTGTGACGCGACCCTTCTTGTTGTCTCTGGCTGCATTACCTGCTAACTCCAAGATCTCAGCTACATGGGTGAAAAACATACCATCAATAAACATTGTAGAGCACGAGTGGTTTAGAAAATCTGTTAATGTCTATGAATGCTGAGGTGAACTCGGTTAACAATAACAGACTTTCATGTGGTCCTTTAATTCTATATAATTAGTATATAGTAAAAATGAATATGCATAAGAATATAGTAAATATCTGCAACTAGACTTAAAGTGCAAGTGTGTCTCCAATTGACCCATCAACTTTTTAGCAAATACCAGGAGATTAGGTGGCCTCTGAATACACAGTATATGTCCAGCTTTTAAGTGCTTCATCACAAACCATCACATCTCTAAGTTAAAGCTGATATAATTTTTGTAGGAAAAGGTACTATCATTGCAAATAAAGAGTTTGAAAATATTATATTTATATTTTACAGTTTTTATTGTTTTGAATTTGGATTTCTTTGAATGCCTACCAATATCATAAAATAGCTAATGTTTTAGATCCATTAACATCCACTGTCATAGAGCCTTGCTTAGGAAAAAGTTGCTAAGCAGCCAACATTAGAAGACTGCACACAGTTGTTGTGTACTTTAAAAAAACATCTGTAATAAGTAAAGAAGTTGTCATCTGTATTAAAATATGCATTTTTATGTCTTAATCCTTCACCAGAAAATAAATCTCACCAGTAAGATACTCAAGGACAGCAGCCAGGTAGACGGGCGCTCCCACCCCAATGCGGTATTTGGGCAGGCCCCTCTTGATGTAGCGCAGCATGCGTCCTACGGGGAAGATGACCCCAGCCTTGGTGGACCGGGACGTCTTGGTCGACTTCTTCTTTGCTCCTCGGCTGGACATGGTGCTGAGGCTGCTACCAGTGTCGGGTTCTGAAGGGACACAACAAGATCCATTAACAAATCTGCATAGGACTGGTTTCCTTTATGGTGAGTAAATGAATAATCAATAATACAGTACTGAGTAGTGTGACTACTGTCTTAAATAGGCCTCAGCCAGATGTGAAAAAATACACTCATCTTACTGGTTGAAATTACAAACTGAGGCTGCAACACAGGAAATACTTCCCCAACTGGAGAGCTGAAGACTTGCCCAATCTGCCCAGATGAAATCCCAGTGTTAAGTTAGGACAGATCTCCCACAGGAAGTGACAAATCAAAATAAAGAGGGGAATAAATAAGCAGTGGGCTGTCTGGCTCTCACTGAATAATCTCAAAACATCAATGACACTGAAAACAAACTAAAAAAAATGTGCTTTCACGATTTCTTCCTTTGTTGAATGAAAACACTAGCGGGTTGCACGGTTATCAGTATGACTTTTTTGCTGTTGTTTTGTTTATTTACACATAAAATAATTAAAGACATACAATAGATAATTTGTAAGAGGATGTTAATGAGAATTGCATCCAGATGCTTGATAAGTGGCAGCATATTACTTGAAATAATTGCAGTAATGCAATATACACAATTTGTATGTATCTACCAATCAATAACTTTAGACATGGTAAAACTAGGGATGCACTAATCTGACTTTTTCAGTCCTGATACTGATATTGATACCTGGGCTTTTAGGTATCTGCCAAAACGGAGTACCAAGCCAATATCAGTGTTTAATCAATAAGCCGTATGCCTCACTGTGTGGAAGTGACTGGGATCATTATTTTAAGTTTAAGGCAACATCAGCCTTAACTTTGTAAAGCCAAATGTGAAATAAATACATAGATATAAATTTACTGAATTGTTATTATTGAAATAATAATCAAATACCAGCTACTTAATAAAAGGCTTCAAAATTAACAGGAATTACAATTCAAGCGTCAATCTTGAAACAGAAATTAAAATTTCAGTATATTATGTAAACTAGAACTGAATTGAATAGATCAGCCTCATTGTATATCTGATCCACATCAGCCCGATATCCGATCCAGTATTGGTGCATCCATAAGTAAAACATAGCAAAAACAGACATAGTTTAGCAAAGTACTTGACAACAATGCATCCCATAAACACCCATCAGTTATGCAAATAAAGAAGACTCATTTATAATTCACTCTCAAAGACTAACTTAAACTAAGAGCATAAGCGCATGTGAAATAGCAGAGTTTTCAGACATTAGATGTTTACTTAATACTTTTACAACAAACTGAATGTGATTCCTTTAGTTTATGAAGGTTTGACACCACCATTTGATAAATAAATTAACGCAATAAAAGCCTGAATAGGTTTTACAGCCAACTCCATCAACTACTACTACAATTATTAACATTATGCTTTCCCTTCATCACAAGTCTATTAATCACCCTCTTTCAAGTCCTCCAGCATGTACTTCTGTATTTCAATATCTTAATAACTACAAATCCCTTGGATGCATCTATAAACACGTCAGCTTAAAAATGTACTTTTTCAGGGTGTATTGATAACCCAAGAAAGGATTTTTTGTGTGTTCTGTTTAGACTCCCCCCCCCCCAGGCCAAAGAGCAGCTTAAATGCCGTAGACATCTAATAAGAGCTATGCTGCTGCAAGCGGATATTGTATTAATAACATGCCATTAGCACCCTGACATCTTGGGAATGGCCAGTTAATAAATGCAAATATGCATGATTTTAACTGGAATAAAAACTAATATTTAGTAAATCACGTATCTAATTCCATGGTTAAAAAAAAGATTATAGTGGAAATATTTCTTATTGTACCAGATGCAGACACCAATTAGCTGTCTGACACTGATAATTAATTAGCTCCACTAAAAGGCCAGGCTAAATCCTGCTGTGTGCAAGGATTTCACACGACACATCATGACATTAAACACAACGCTAACTGGGGCAATTAAAAAACAATAACGTTATTGATCATCATCTGCGGCATTTCTGCACTCTGAACAGGTGTAGGTGGTTTAACCGTCACACAGACTGTTTCATTCTGCTGGCAACTGACAACGATTTCCGCATGTCAACAGCCCGCCGGATGTCTAACACATGTACGTTTGTTTTATCGGCAGACTCAGCGACTACGTTAGCGGCTAAAATCGAGCTGTCAGTGGACATTTTCCCGTGCAGGTCAGCGAGCTTTCGAGTGGAAATAACCCCGGGAGAGCGGCGGCAGCTGCCCGCTCCTCCTTCCCTCCCCTCCCTGACTGTCAGCTCCGGCAGTCTCCGCTCTCGGCCTCCATGCCAGTAAAAACACATAATGGCAACGTTAACGGCGAACGGAGACCAGCTCGCCCGACAACAAGCGACTGTATTTAACCCGACACAACGGTGTGCAAACCTAGTGGATTACTTACAAAACACAGCGGGGGGAAAAAATGTCTCCGGTTCTCCGGTAACAAGCCTGGGCAGTGTCCTCGACTCCCACAATCCACAGCGAGTTGAAATATCGGAGCGAGCCAGCGCTGCCACTACTGGAGAGAGCAAACCTGCTGAATCTGCTGCCGAGATGATCTTTAACCCTTTACACCTTTACTCACTCAGGAAAACACGTGGTTTAAACTGAAAACGCTGACCGTTTCCCGAGCAGATCGATGTTAGCGTCACATTTAAGCTTTCCGACAGTCACATTATATAAATAGCGTATTTTACTGCAGGCAATGTCAAACTGTTTTGACCAGGGGTGCCGCTAATTCTAGTCACCTTGTACAAATACACCCCAAACACCATGCACAAATCCCCATGTTTGATTAATCTAAACCCCCAACTACATTTTACAATAATGTTTTTTTTTTCTGACAATGTAAATAAAAAGCCATCAAACAATATCAGGTCAAAAATCTGCCATATAAGAATAACAGCACTAAAGAGCACCCTTAGTGAATTTACAAAACCACATAAATGTTTAAACTTTAGCATTTTGTGCGACTTCATATATCTTCATAACTGTACAGAGATGAGAGAAAAAGGGAGACTGGAGGAAAAATAACAGGAAGAACAATGAATTAATTTTTTTGAGTTGTAGCCCATCTGTGTGCTGGTTGCTACTAGCAAGCTAACTAGCTTACAGCTAACTAGCAACTTGCTAACTTAAAGCTATCTCAATTACAGCATACTTATTAACATTGGCTTTTTGGAGTGAATGAACATAAATGATGTTCGGCTAAAATTCACTTTCTATCTTAACACCACTTTAAAAGTCTACAGCCATGCGGCACCACCAAAATTTAGCTCAAAGCATCACTGCTTTGAGCTAAATGCTAACATCAGCATGCTAACTTATGTTCACAATGCTAATTCTATAGGCCTTATGTTACCTACCTTCACAATCTTAGTTTAGCATGTTAACATTTGCCACTTAGCACTAAGTACACTGATGGGAATGTCATTCCTTTTGCAGTCATTTAGGTGTAAATCACATTTTTGTACAAATTGAATTTTTACCTGATTATGGTGTCAGTCAGTTTATCCAGAAGGGGGACATGAATGTCTGTAGGCTACCAAATTTAATGAAAATCCATCCGCTAGTTGAAGACAATGGAGTAGAAGTGCTGCTGGGCCTTTGTGGTAATCACATACAGGTGCCCTTTGGATCCTTAGGAGCTCAGTCAGTCTTGTGAAGAGCTCATTAAATGGGAGGGATATGAGCTCAAAAAACAACAAAATGCAAGTCTCCTTCAAAAATAATCCAAGGCACACTGTAGAGCTTGCAAAATTTAAAATGCCTTTATTTTATGTGGCAATAACTGTTCAAAATGACCATGTTGCAACTGTCACATGTCTTCATCAGTGTCAGCCAGCATTCAGCAGTAGCTTGCACACCTGTGTTCTGTCACTCTCATCAGTAGAGTGGGAGGGTGCTTTATCAATGTGCAAGCCAATTGGTCCAAAACAAGGAAATGACATCATCAATTGAGAGGAGAAAAAAGGGGAGGAGAAGGGGAGGGAAGACAGAGGACAACCAAAATGACTAAAATAAAAATAAATATGAAATAATGTGGCTATTAAGTCAAGGTGGACCTGATACTTTCTCATGTCGGTCTACACATGATGAATTCCTCAATCTATAACTGTAGCCTGGTCCACATTTTTCTGTTGCCTACAAACATATTGATTACAAAATTACCTCAACCTTCAGTAATTAAAAATCAATTAAATATTCAATTGGTTTTAAGCGCATGATTGTCCATAGTCAATCGCAAATTAACCGCACATTTTTTACTTGTGCAAAATGTACTTTAAAGGGTGCTTTGTCAAGTATTTACTAGTCTTAACATGGGAGTGGGCAAATATGCTTACTTTATGTAAATGTCTGTGTATTTTTATTATTGGAAATCAATTAACAGCACAAAACAGTGACAACTATTGTCCTGAAACCTTCACAGGTACTGCACTTAGCATAAAACATATGCTCAAATAATAGCATGGCAAACTGCAGCCCAACAGGCAACAACAGCTGTCAGTGTGTCAGTGTGCTGACTTGACTATGACTTGATCCAAACTGCATGTGATTATCATAAAGTGGGATTGTTTGTAAAGGGGAGACTCACAGGTACCCATAGAACCCATTTTCATTCATATATCTTGAGATCAGAGGTAAAGGGACCCCTTTGAAAATGGCCATGAGCGTCATTTAGCCTTCCTCTCGATAAGCTAGTATGATATGGTTGGTACCAATGGATTCATTAGGTTTCATATGACACCAGCATCTTCACTTTTTTGGTTTTTAGCGTGCTACAACCTAAAAATTGCAAGATGCAATACAGAAATTAGTAACGTTAAAACAAATTTGTGTTAACACATTACTATCATGTTAACATTGACAGCCTTAAGTAAAGTACAGTTTTCTATTACTCTTTAAGTGATGTTTATTTCAAGATATTTCAATAAAAGCCAAACATGTGAATCTGCTGGTGGTGCTGGAGGAAAAGTGAGGGGCTCACCAAATTCACAAGGGTTCATCCTCTGGGTACCAGGCATATCTGTACAATATTTCATGGAACTACATTTCAAGATTGATGCATAAATGTGCCATCTTTGTTTTCTCCTCACTACACCAAACAGTTGGATACAAGAATGATGCATTCATGAAAACATTGTTGTTGACATTTTAGCCTTAATATAACAAATAACTGATATAAACAGGAGGTAAATGGACAGCTTATGTGCAGCAGAGGTCAAAGGTCAGATTTTTAAGTAGAGGACCTTCCTCGGGTACTGACCCATCACAACACACAACACAGCTGTAGTCTATAATAGAAATGGGCTATGTGGAAATAGAGAAAATAAAAGCCAAGAAAAACAATGACACCAATAAAAAAAAAAATGTTACAAAACATGTCAGCTCCAGGAAAATCTGTGCAGCCCTGATCGTGAATCAGGTAACCTTTGAATCCTACTTAATTGACTTTAACAGAACTCACTAAACTAAACTAAAGAGTAAACTTGCTGACATACATTTGCTGTATATGGTCTTGTTTGTTAAGTAAATAATCTCCTGTCACTTGCGTCACCAAAGGGTGCTCAGGTGACCAACACACGCCCATAATACATGTGACGCATAGAGCAGTGTTCAGCACTGTGTTGGAGGATAGTTTAGTCACTGTGGAGAAAATCAGAGTTTAATGGGTTTAGCAATTAAAAAGTAGACTCGCCGTTTATCTCAAGTAATCAAATACATTAACCCAAGATTAAATACATGCTCAAACTCATTTCTTTCTGAGTTGCCCCTTTTAATATTTTTGGCACTGATGTGGTTCATGCTGTTCTGACTCCTCTGTTTGCCAGGAGTCACAAGATGGATACTTGGAAAAGCACAGGTGTTACTTATAATATTAGCAATGTCTGTTCTATTCAAGGGTCCCATTAAGCCGTGACAGTATGACAGTGAACCAACATCCACAGTACACGTACCCTGAACCATATGCAGCTAGTGAGTTCATCAGCCATTGTTTTTTTCCTACTGTTACATGTCAAAATGTCCTCCGTGAACAACAATCAACAAACAAGTTCCCTACATAGTCTAGTTTTATTTTGAAGGTGACGTACATCTCTGATATTAAATTACTATTTGCATAAAAATAAAAAGACACAACTGAATGCATTTCAGCCCTGAAATGTCCACACACAAGCATTCATATTACAAAATGGGTCATGATGTGTCTAAATCCAAACACAGTCCAGGCTTTAAGGCCCTCAGTATAACAGGCCAGTGACAGATGTGTGCCAAAATCCTGCAGCACACTGTTGCAGTGGCAACAGCTGCACACCAGAGGTCAGACCTGAGCTGTCCATTCACTAAAAAGCCACTTTTAAAACACCTTTCTGTTTTATTGTACACTGCACAGATTTTTACATTCTAACTGCACCTTATTTCAGTTATTTATTAATTAAATCAAGTTATTCCCATATTTATTCATCACTTGTGGAGTCAACGACCCTGCAAATGTGCAATATCCAGAAGTGCAATATCTTACTGTTTTATAGGTCACAACAAACACTTATTTTCTGTTTATGATATGTACTTGTAGCCTTCTTTGTTTTTAGCATCGTTTGATATTTGTGTATGTACCATGACTGTGACTTAATTTAACATTACAAAGACAAGAAACAAATTATGTTTCTTTGGTACCGACGGTGCAAGTGAATCACTGATTACACCAATCGCTGGCTGTAATTTATGATTCAGTGCAGAATAAAATATAATTCAAAGTAAGGATATGAGGATATAAAACTGCACAGCAAATTCAAAATAAATAAAATTCAGTTTATTTCATAACAGCACATGATAGACCACAGTCATGCAGAATGGTCAACAGGCAAGTCTTATGACTTGTACTCAGTTTGGTCATTATTCAGTCATAGACTGTGGTAGCCTACAGTATGTGGCATAACTTGCTCACAGATTTATCGTAGTTAGAAATTGTGGCGCCCTCTCCTGGATGATACTGGAATAGATTTAAAAGGGAATAACCCTGATAACATGCAGTAAAAATAATGTATGCTGTGACTGGAAAACTATCACAGTTATGCCTCAGTAAATGTACAATAAAAGGTAGAATATTAATATATTTAGCTGGTATGACATATATGGCAATATATAACCAGTATACATAATAATACATAACCAGTCTTTCACAATACAAAATAATTAAATAATTATCCAAAGGTATCTTAATATGAATTGTTCAAGCAGACTCAATTTAATTTGTGCAGCATTAATCTGCTAATTATAGCAGCAATGTAGAGTTTCTATGGTGTTTATTCACAAACAAATGTAAAGTTATGTCAAATGCAAAAAATATATTTTTTAGACTGTAAAACTGTATCTGTGTCCGTGCCTCTAATTTACAACTCATTTACAAAAAATTACTCTGCATTTATTTGTGCATTGTTTTGCAAGTTACATAACTTGACATTTGTTCGTGAATAAATTAAACTGTTTTGACACCATAAGTTTCAGTCAATAAACTTTTGTTTATAAATTTTCCGGCAAGTCTCTATGTGGATAAGAAAAGGTCCCGAGAGAAGTGAAAATTACGTCAATTCTCTCTCCACAGTTATTAAATGTTCAAGGTTTTCTTTATACCAAAGGTTAAATTCAGCTTTCCAGAGTTAAAACAAGACATCACAGTGATTCAAAGGAAAACAAATCCATTAAAACAAGTATAATATGGAATAAAAAAAAATACTAAATAACACAATAATAATGTCTAGGTCTGATCCACACCCTAGTGTTCAAAGTCTTGCTCATTTTACATAATGTTTATGATGGACTGGCCCCCCGTATGGTAATAATTGGCGATAGTGGAGCCACATGTTGCAGCAGCAGACAGGCCTGGAGGTTATCTGGGTCAGGGAGTGTTAAGTGATAGCTGCAGGAGATGTCATTGATGAGGGGAAGGCAGAGGACAGTGTGTGTGTGTGTGTGTGTGTGTGTGTGTGTGTGTGTGTGTGTGCAGTCTGTAGTCATCAATATTCTCATTGTGTAAAGCTGCAGTGGCTGTACAGTAGTGTATTGTAAGCATTACCAAATAGCACGTTGGAGTTATGAGTGAAACCTTTTGCTCTTGCTTCCAGATAAAATGTACTCTTTCTTTACTTGCCTCGTGGTTATTTAGCCCCATTCATTTCCCCTGAAGTAGCTTTAAAAGATAAGCATCTCACTATTTATTGATTTATTGTCAGTAATTCCCATGAAAACACCAATGATGAACTGATTCTACTAAGCTGATATATGTTATGTTTCTGTACTATAGAGCTCCATTGTTCTCCAAAAAATATTAAAATCACACCAATGAGTCACATGTTAGATGATGGGCACTGTATGTTATTTAATCCCACATTATCATTCGACTGCTAGAAAACCAAAGGTGTATTAATGTGCACCTGAAAATAGTTCCCCATAAATACACCATTAAATCCTGTTTAAGTGATACAGTGCCCAGCTGCTTTGTGAAATCATCTTAGAGATGCACTAACATATTATTGGTTATGGTCATTACATGGGACTACAATAAAACTAATGTTCCCAGTCTTATCTTTAAAGGTTGGAAAAATCATCTTTTTCCACACTGTCTTGACAGTATTTATTGACTGAAGCCTTTATTTATGCAGGGAAAACTCACTGAGACTATTAAAGTGTGTGAGGCTATACTTGGGCTATACAAAATAAAATAAATTGAATTCATTTTCAATTCAGTCATTTTTCAAAGTTATATTTCTTTTCTAGGATTAAACACTTAATATCATGTTATTGATACTGCAATGGAGTGTGTTCTTCTGTATTCTACTCTCAGGTATTACTCAAATGTGGTTTCCCCCCTTCAGCATGCTTGTCTATACTGTACAACACCCGCGCAGTGAGTAGCCTCCATGCTGAGTTTCAACCTTCACCTGGATACATGTGGACAATAGATTCCATCCTCACTGAAGAGCAAAGCAGTTGTCGCCACTTCCGGGTACTGCTCGAGTCAGCTGACCAAGAACCGGCCAACCAGAAGTCGTATGTCGCCTGTTGTAACTACACGGTTGTTTTGACAGCGTGTAAAAAGCCAGCAGCACTGACGAAGGAGAGAGAGAGAGAGACGGAGAGCAGACATGACGGAGACAAGATTCAGCGGTGAGTCGGTGTTTTATTTACTCTACGGCTAACATGCAGAGTCACGTTTAAAGCTGTAGCTGTTTACAGCTGACTGTGACCAAAACAAAGCAGAGTTAATTTGGGCTGCTAATAACACAGTTCATCATATACATGCAAAGTGCTCCACACTGCGTTTTCTTTCAATAAAGTATCAGTTCCCTTTATTTTATCTATCTGTCATCGTTTATTTTATCTATCATTATTTTTACTATTATACTCGAATGTGTGGTATATATTTGGCTTCTTGCAGTTATTGTTTTGATGGATTATTTCGACAAGACTGTTTTAAAATATAAAGTTAGTTCAGCAAAAATACAAGTAATCACAGCCCAAAATGCGATCTTAGTTTCCTCTTATTCAGACTAATTAGCCGGTAATAAATATAGTAACACAACCAAACAAACAAACAAACACTAGTTATTTCTATAGAAAACAGTCAGCATATTCTCTGCATTTCTGAGGCTGCAGCTTGGTATTTGTCTAAAATAATTAGATTTCTGTAAGACTTTTCACTTAAAGATCCCCTCCAGACATGTTTTTAGATGTGCACAAATACTATATACTCTATTAATACTATATTTCCCCCCTAAAAAGTTAAATTAACAATGATGATGTTTGAATATGCTAAAATTTTCGCCTCAAAAAATAACTCCTGAACACGATATTTCCCCTACTAAGTCCATTCTCAGTGTATGTGCAGTGTTTTGAAGTTTCCACATCACTAACAAGTTGGATATTGGGATTGGCTTAAAAAGTAGTCATGTCTTAAAATCACATTTTTCATCTTCTACCATCAAACTCTGGATATATACAGTATATCATTCTGCACAGTGAAGTTCAAATAGCAAACAATAAGCAAAACATTTTTTTTCAGCAGAGGGGAGCTTTAATATAATTTGGATGTCACATTTGTAGCTTTTTTCTGAAATATCCTGATGATTTTTGTTCTTTTTATTCCCTAAACTTTCTGTTTCTTGCTGATCTACAAACAGAGACACAGAGTGGATGTAGGGCAGGTTGTTATCCCCAAGAATTTGACTGGAAAAAGTGCTCACTGTAAGAGGGAAGGATTATAATAGGATTATTTATAATCCTCTAACTGTAAATTTTGCACCAGGGTACACAGCACTCTGATGATTGTTGTAGCATGGAAATATAAAAAGCAGTCTGAGATGTTTAGACTGTTGAATTAATTCATATTTTAGTGTTAGAACAGCTTTAATCAGTGGAGATCAGTATATGAGGCCACGTGTGAGACTTATTTATGTAATCTTAATCTTAATGAAAAGCGCACAGTTTGAGGTTTGTTCCACTGTAGAAAGTAAGAAATGAATGTTATTTTCTACTAAAAAGACCCGATTTCATTTAAACTATTAGGTTTGTAAACCAGCTGGGATAAGGCCACCTTCCTTTTCAAATAAATAGCATAATATTTAATCTTTACTCTTTTGACATCAGTCATTTTGGGACAAAACACATATCCCATTTGCCTCCAGAATCATCCATCTTAGTATCATTTTAGAGGATTTTTAAATGTGTTCTGCTTAAATTCAATTCTATTCTTTAATAGTAACAATAGATAATTAGATACCCGCTTAAATACAATATATGCTGTAATTCTGAATCTGTCATAATAGCTGGAAAATAAAGATGAACTGTGTATTTATTATTGTGTTTACAGACATGAGGAGAGCTGCCACCACATGCAGACAGGTAAGAGCACGACACCTTTACAACCTCTAATCTGTTATTATTATAATCTGACTGGTACAGATATCAGTGGTTCTCAACCAGACCAGGAGTCCTTGAGGGAGTTCCAGGGGGTCCGTAGAAATGTGGGGAATAGTTTATTTTCATTAATTAATTTACCATGGAAGTGGCTAAGACATACAAACTGAGAAAAAATCCAGTTAAGCAGTCCAGTTGTATTTATTTATAAAATAGAAACCCACAATCCAGTGCAGATATATGTACAGTAAAGGCCCGGCATGGGAAAATAACTTAAGAAATGAACAGTTTGCAAAAAATAATGGGAAAAAGCAATTAGTAAATCGAAAAATATACAGAGATGCAGCATAGACAATGGCCCTTCAATTTGCCCTTGCAGCTCTCCAGACTGGTTTGTCTCTCATCAGGTCTGAATATGAGTCATAAGAGTGTTTATTGTGATTGCATGCTTCACTTCCTCCACAGTTATCGCCTCAACTGTAATAAACAACTATTGAGTTCTGATCTTAATCATCCAACAGCCAAAACAATTTCAGATGGAGGTGTCTGAAGCGAAAACGTATGAAATGGGGGTCGGTCTGTGACCTAATGTGTACTAATACAGGGGTCCTTGTGGTTGAGAACCACTGAGATAGATGATCACAAGCAGGCAGGTCAGCAGCAACACAATGCGATGAGTCACAGTCAACACAGGCCCAACCCTTTTAGTGGGTGACAGGGTTTTATTACTTTGAAAAGCTAAATAATATTTGTTTTAATCTGTTAACCTCTGTGGCATCTCATTAAGAAGTAACTACTGAGCAGTGTATGTTATGTAATTCTGTCGTAGGGTCTGAAAATGCAATTTTATACTTGCAAAACTTTTCCACACAAAGTTAATGTTAGATTTCAGATGGGGCTATCAAAGCTAATGCGACAATAACATATTTGTGCAAATTCATTTTAATGCCTTATATTTCTTTAATGCATTAATACAACTTGCGATTTTGATGTTGTACTGGGCTCAGTTTTAGAGATAGAGGGAAGATACTGGTATCATATGAAACCCAAGGAATCCATTGGTACAAAAGATGTCATACCAGCTTGTTGGAAAGGATCCTAAATATTGCTTCAAATTTGTGCTAAATTTCCAAGAGGAAAAACTGTCATGGCCATTTATAAAGGGGTCCCTTGACTTCTCACCCCAAGATATGTGAATGAAAATGGGTTCTATGGGTACCCACCAGTCTCCCCTTTACAGACATGCCCACTTTATGATAATCACATGCAGTTTGAGGCAAGTCATAGTCAAGTCAGCACACTGACACACTGACAGCTGTTGTTGCCTGTTGGGCTGCAGTTTGCCATGTTATGATTTGTCATTGTTTTGCGTTGTTAATTTATTTCCAATAATATATATGTATATATATGAAAAATCATGCAATTAATCACAATTAAACATTTTAATCGACTGACAGCCCTAATCAACACAAATTACCTGTATGGGTCAAGCTTCTTTTTTACCATGTTGAATCTGAGACCGTCAACAATTAATGCCACAAAATTAATTACACTGTTGATATTATGGTCTGTCAAAACTCGCATTAGAAGAAGAAGAAGAAGAAGAAGAAGAAGATCTACCTTTATTAGTCCCACAGTGGGGAAATTCAATTTACACTCTGTTTTTTAACTTATACATGGTACATGCACACAAACACACACACACATGCAGTAATGGAGAGATGTCAGAGTGAGGGGGCTGCTCCAGACAAGCGCCCCGAGCAGTTGGGGGTTGGTGCCTTGCTCAGGGGCACCTCGGCAGTGCCCAAGAGGTAAACTGGCACCTCTCCAGCTACCAGTTCACACTCAGTTCTTGGTCCATGTCGGGACTTGAACCGGTGACCCTCCGGTTCCCAAGCCAACTCCCTACAGACTGAGCTACTGCCGCCCTTTTAGAAGCTCTTTTAAAAGAAATGTCACATGTCATGTCACATGTCACATTTAGATGAAGATCTGTTAGCGTAGTTTGTCTGCAGGTCATATGGTTGATATTTTATTCATTAATCATAAACTACTGACCATTAGTCAAATCTCATGTTAGCATCAGAAAAAAGGAAATTTGTATATTCAGTTGCCGCTTGTCACCACTGATATAATTATTACAGTTTTACACTAGTTTAGTGTAATCCTCTCATAAGACTCATAAAAGTGGACTTATTGCCTGCACTGGTATTTCAGTCCTTCACCCTTGTTAGTTAGCTAAATCTGAAGTAATGTTACAGATCCTTTAAAGCTCTTCCTTTGTCCTACAATCTGGATCCAAATTAGAGGTTGTGCCTTTAAAAACCCCTTTTTACTCTTTTGATAAAGTCTTATTTCACTGTATGTTTACCTGTGTCATTTCTTCCTCTGTTTTTATTTGTGTTGCCTTCCTGTAACACACTTTGCAACATGTGCTTTGCATTTAATACGCTTGTTTCCACCTGCCTGCTTTCATTTTGACCATGACTCCATTGTTATTCTTTTATTCGTGTTATTCTTTGGGACAGGCTCAACCTGACAAGCCGCTTTTTTTTTTCCTTCCCCTGCCGATTTATGGCGAAAACAAAGAGAAGATAGCCAGTAATGGACGATGGGAAATGTTAATGTGTGCTTTGACCAGTGACTGTAGAACTGGGGAGTGCTGTATACTGGGAGATATTTACAATATGTTTGTGTGTCCTTTTGAGACACTTTTGTAGAGACTGCAAGTAATACATGTAGGAAATGTCCTCATAAGGATAGGTACGCTAGGGTAAATCAGTGTTGTGTGGCATGTTTCCACTGTTGCCATGGCTGAGCAAAGGGCAGCCGGGGTAAAAGCTGGCATTTTCTAAGGGCTGGTGAATGTGACATGAATCCCTGGATTTAATTCCCGCTGAGTGACTTGGTCCAGTTTTCCCTCAGTGTGGCGGCCTCAGATTTAGCTTTTACTAAATGCACTGTGCATTTGACACATTTAACATTTAGTAGTGCAGATAAAATAAATCATTGTCTTGATCATCTGCAGCAGAAGATTAAGCTGAAATTAAACTATTGTCAAAATTGCAACAAAAAAATTGCATGATTGTCCATAATTAATTGCAATTAATCACACATTTTTATTTGTTCAAAATGTACCATGAAGGAAGATTTATCAAGTATTTTATACTCTTATCAACAGGGGAGTGGGCAAATATGCAAATGTATGTATATATTTATTATTGGAAATCAATTAACAACACAAAATAATGACAAATATTGTCCAGAAACCCTCACAGGTACATTTAACATAAAAAATATGCTCAAATCATAACATGGCAAACTGCAGCCCAACAGGCAACAACAGCTGTCAGTGTGTCAGTGTGTTGACTTGACTATGACTTTCCCCAAACTGGATGTGATTATCATAAAGTGAGCATGTCTGTAAAGGGGAGACTGGTGGGTACTCAGAGAACCCATTTACATTCACATATCTTGAGGTCAGAGGTCAAGAGACCCCTTTGTAAATGGCCATGCCAGTTTTTCCTCGTCAAAATGTAGTTTGTAACGTAATTCAAATTCCTCCACAACAAGCGAGTAAGAAATTAGTGGCGTTAAAATGAAAATGAAAATAATACTTCATTGTAGTATTTCAGTACTTTTGGGAGTATCTGTGCTTAACTTGAGTTATTATATTCCATCTCTGTTACTTGTTAGTATTGCAGGCAGGTTTGGTGAATCAGTGGTCCTCGCTTGTAAGTTACTTCATGTGATGGGCAAGTGCCCTCAAAGTTGTAGTTAAGTTTCAGTTTCTGCTGTCGGATCCTACTTAGGACGACGAGGGAAGTAAAAACTTTGTTCTTTGAATTCTTTTAGTTGTGAAACCCTGTTTTTCTTCAAGAATAATGTGGCCTCCATTTTTAAGGCGGTGTTCATGTTAAGAGGAATAAACTTCATATACCTCAAAATCCTTAATATTTGTTAACAGCATTTATTTCTACGTTTACTTTCAATACTTAAGTACATTTAATATCAGAAAATGACTTTTGATACTGACATACAGTAAATACCAAACACTTTCAGACTTTTACTCAAGTAATATCCTGATAGGTGACTTTAACTTCTACGAAAGTCATTTTCTGGTTAGATATCTGTACTTTTACTCAAGTGTGTCTTTCAGATACTTCATCCACCACTGTTGAAAATACACTATAACTCAGCACTACAGTACTTCTAATCGTCAAGACTGAAAAACAATGAAGCCTAATGTCTTATTTTCAGTGTGGTCCTCCAACAGTGATATGCTGAAGATATCCTGTTTCTCTCCTGCTGTCTGATATATTTTGCTCTTCAGTCTCTCTTTATATTGGTGTATTATCATTCCTCACCCTCAGGGAAACATAGGTCATTAAGTCTTCTTTGTCTGTGTAGATCAGCATTTCACCTACAACCGAATACACCTAAAAAGCCACAGTGCAGCTGATCCTCACTGTTATTCTAGAGACATTTCTGCACCATGAGACGTTTCTGTGGGAAACGCTGATGTCGGTCAAGATTGTGAGATTGCACAATATTATCAGAGTAACATCTTTTCTCTGCCCAGGAGGGCCCTGGAGGACTGTGGGACTCTGTGAAGAAAGCTGCGGTTGTCATTGGATCTGGAATCTTATTCTTGGCTGCATTTGGCAACTCACTGACATGGTAGGATGTCCTTACAGGCTGCTGTGTTACAATGCAACAAACCATGTTTGGCCTGAAATGAACCTGAGGGAAGAAAAGGTCGCAGGTTATTACATCAATGCACATTAAAAAAAAAAAAAAAGGACAAGAAAGAGGAGAGAGGAGAACTGGATGGGAGGCATCTAGACAGTGCAGAGCAGGAACAGCCATTGTTCAAATAGTCAGTCTAATCAGGTCAGGTATGGTGGTGACCAAATAAATATTTTAGGAAATTATCAGCCTATGTGACTAATGACAAATACATTTTTCACTTAGATTCATAGATATTAAATTGCCGGGAAAAGTGTCATCTCCTGTCTCACCCAGTTGAAAATAATTAGTCACTGGGAGCAATTAACATGCATGCATCACATTTGAAAGTATGTTGTGGTGTTTCAATACAGTTTAGTTAAATTTATTTTTATGTAGCAACAAATCGCAACAGAAGCTATCTTTTCATAAGGAGAAGGTCTAGACCGTACTCTTTAATTTCGAGACCCAACAAGAGATCCCCCATTGGCAAGCACTGATTTGCGGCAATGGCAAGAAAAACTCCCCTTTCACGGGTAGAAACCTTTGGTAGACCCCGGCCCTGGGTGGACGGCCAGCTGCCTCGTTGATAGTGGTGTATTTCTTCTCTCTCCAGTGTCTGTAGGGTTTCATGTTAATTTGGATCAGGACCTCTAATCATCCTCGGGAATATACAGAGAGGTTGCTGGGGTCCCGTTCAGAACGGGTCTCTTTTTTTCCAAAATAAATTTTTGCAGGTCGAGTTCGACTAGGTTTTCCCTGGGTCAGTTTCACAGAATTACGTGACTTGAATTGCAGGATAAGTTTTTGCCAGATTGTTTCTATCGTGTGTTTTGTTCGTTAGGATGTGACTGGGTAGGTCAGTGTGTGTCACTGATTGCTAAAGCCTTTCTGAGCAGTTATTAGGTTAGTTGCTTCATCTCTATAAACATATTATGTAGACATCGAGACAAGATTTTGGCATCACAAATGCTCTGGTTTCTATTTGTAGACCGAGTAGTATTGACCAATCATGCTCAAGCAGGCTTTGGAGGTAAACAGTCTTTGTGGAGAGCAAAAGAGGTGGAACACATTGGCCGAAATGCAATCTAGGAACCCACCGGCTATTGTCTGACAATGTTTTAGCTTTCTATTTGTTTAAAATTAGCTTGTAAACTGGCTACATCAGAAACAATCCGGTCGAACACGTCCAAATCCAGTCTCGCATCTCAAGTTGCTAATTAAACTGTAAACAATGTGTAGCGCACGGAAGAGGAAGTCTTGGCTCGGACATTTGCTGGCTAAACCGGAACCCCAGAAATAGAGCAATGTCCCCGGAGGCTTATCCATTGTCAGGCCGACAGCCGATGGGCTCAGCGATTGGTGGTCGCCAGGTGGCTCTGAACCATCGCAAACTTATTGGAAATCAGGTCTCAAAGCCTGAGAGTCCTGCAATTTTTAAACTGAACTGTTTCTAGACTGGTGCACTAGTGTAAGAGTAAATGTTGGTGGTAAAAAGTGTACAGAAGAATAAAAATCCAGTTTAACCTTGTGGGGAAATGTTCTTTTTGACAACGTTTCTTCCTTCAGGCATCTTCAGAGATTCTGGGGGGCTTCGGGAGATTTCTGGCAGAACTTGTGGACCTATCTGCATGTGACATTTGAGGGTCATCATACCACTTTGTTCTACTTGGGTAAGAAATAACAACCGGTTAGTTTTGTTTGTTCAAAACGTGTTCTGTAGAAGTACATGTTGCAACCAGCAGACTGTTATTGACAGTTCATAACAGAGTGGCCTTTGTGAGGCCAAATCAAACACATAACTATCTGTTTCCTACATGATAACAGCATGAATGACCTGCTTTCTATCAATATATACTTTGTTTTGTTGTGAAACCCTTGGACATACAGATGGATCTATATAACGCTCTAACACCTCATTTCAGTTTAGATTTTTCAAAGTACAGTACTTGAACTGTAAATGTACTAATATAGCTTTTAATTAGATTTCACTCTTGATTTAATCTCCCCTGAGACACAAACCGGGCTTTGTTCTCAGAATTGTGAGGCTGCAGAAAAGAGAGCATTATTTGGTAGCAGCCACAGAGGAAACGCCATGTTTGTGCCGCATTGAGAGCAGTTGTTCAGTTCTGCATATCCAGTCTTGACCTCTGGTGTCAACGTAGTCACACTTATGATGCAGCCATCTCGTTGTGTCATTAACTGTCCAGCTGTTTTGCACATCTGTGGGTATTCCTCAATCAGATGTTATATGTGTTAGAATCTTACGTGCTGTCTGTCCAAAAAATAGGCATTACAAGATGAGCAAATAAGGTCAAATAGTGTTTCCAGTGCAACAGGTAAGGTGTTGTTCCTAAGTGATTATGTAATATGTGTTAAGATAAATCAATAAAGTACAGTGCAATAAAAATCACATCACAAGATGCAATCCAGTTTCATGTCTTAACATAAGATAAGATAAGATAAGATATTCCTTTATTAGTCCCACAGTGGAGACATTCACAATTACCTTAGATTGCTGAAAAATAAAATCCTTGATCTTAAAGTGAAAATATCAAAGTATTGATGCTGAATATTAATCAATCCTGATTTTCCGCATCAATCATCAATCAATAAGTCAGCAATTTATTTATTTATTTACCGGTATTTATTTTCGGTCTTTGCTGTATGACTCAGGCCCAGATCTGAGGCTGATATCGTCCCTCTTTGACAGCAGCTTTGTTTATCTCACCAGGGACGATGTTGGTTCCCACTGTGGTGTTCTGGGTGATGAATGGTCTGCTGCTGTTGGTGGACATCACTGGTAAACCCTCCTTCATCACTCGCTACCGCATCCAGGTGGACAAGAATAGTCCGGTATGTCCCCCCTATATAGTGTATAGTGCTACAGGAATGTGTAAGTATCATAAACGTGTGCTGCAGCAAACAGACGTCGGGTTTGGGTTTTGGATTTTCTGCAATAATCCAAAATCCAATGGAAAAATCCCCTTGGCTTTTTGTCGAGGGAACCAGGGCGATGCTAACTTCTTGGTTGTCACAGTATCTCCTCCAGTTTCACTATCAACACCATCACTAGTACTACTTCCCCTCATGCCTCTACTAGTGCTATTACTACTAGGAATTTTACATTTGATATCAGTGAGATACCAACTGCACTTATTTTATGTCTGTATGTAAACAGTTTTATGGCATTTAATGTAAACTGCATGAATAAACGAATAAATAAATTGACAACAAAACATTGAGATTAACTTAATCAGATGTCAGACTGAACAGACTTGTTGTGGATACGTTTTTGTTAATGGTCGTTTCATAAAGAAAAAGCTTTTAGACATAAATACAAAATACAGTAATCGTCACATTGCTGACATCACAGTAACTGTCATGATATATAAAAGTGACACAGGGAATAAATAAATGAATAAAATAGGGTGATAAATTTTAAACAAATGAATAAATATAAATTTTACCAAAACTGAAAAAATACATGAATGAATGGGCAAAGAAAAAAACATTCATATATGTATTAATTTATTGTTACTTTTGGGTCCCAATAAGTTGCAAGAAGATATATATATATATATATATATATATATATATATATATATATATATATATATATGCGCATTGGTCTTTAAAAATCATATCTTCGGTTTTGAGAAATCTTTTATTGATCTGCCACGATAAACCAAACAACACTAATAATATGTGACAGATTATCATGTGATAGATTTTGAAATTAAACCTATTTTATTGAATGAAAACCCCTGTAATGTAAATGCTTGGGCCTCAGTGCTGCTGATGTGACATGTCCACCTGTCCGTCTGAGCGAAGTCCTCTCACTGTGTTTGATTAACAGATGTTGATGGACACTGGGGAGATAAAGACCGGCATTACTGATAACCAGAGCCAGAAGGTTACTCTCAGAGTGTAATCAGAGTATTGATTACCTTTCAAAGATTAGAACCAGGGACGCAGTGCACAGGAAGCTCGACTGAATAAAAAACATCTATCAGTCAATTTCCGGTTGATTTTACATCCATAAGTGAACTCAGTGTTTTCTCTGAATAAAGGGTTTGCCACCTTTATGCGGGGACATAAACGTTCATAACATGTAATCAGTAATAATAAGTTGCTTTTTGCCATAAAACGTTATATCACGTACAATGAGATAATCTGTGGCAATCTGCTGAGTCATCATGTGTGCTGTGACATCCGTGACCAGTAATAACCATCTGAACTTGAGCTCTGTTAGTCATAAACAAAGCTAGGATGTGCAACTGTGTAGCATCAATACAGCGTTTATCAAGCAATCTATCTGTGTATCTTCCATTCACTTTTTTGAATTGCATGTCTGATGGCCATTTTAGCTGACAATCCACAGCAACAACAGCGGCATTATATCCGGTTTTCTCTCTCTGACTCCCTCTTCGTCCTCCAGGTGGATCCAGTTAAGCTTCGCCAAGCGGTGAAGACTGTTATGTTCAACCAGGTGTTCATCTCGGGGCCCATGGTGATTGCGGCTTACTACCTGATGACCTTGAGAGGGGACCCCTGTGGCCCTGAGCTGCCCACCTTCCACTGGGCCCTGACAGAGCTGGCTATCTTCTCCATCTTGGAGGAATTTTTTTTTTTTACTATTCGCACAGGTTTGGATCATTAATTGTATTATTTTGTTTGTCCTACCATGACATGTCAAACTGTCTCTTGGAATGCTGAAGTTTACACATTGCTGCCATCTAGTGGTACAAGAGAAGGATGCGACTATAAAGAAAACAAAAACTGATATTTTACTGATCCACTAAAACATTTTTTTCCCATGGCCAGAAAATAGAAAATAATGAAAGTAAGGGCCTTTAAACTAGTTGCATCATCAGGTTAAAATTTATATTTGTCCAATAATTTGGCTTATTATCAAACAACTGCAGAACTAGTGACCAGTGATTACTGGAAAGTACTGCACTTAAGTGTGATTTTGATGTACATGACTTGAGTATTTCCATTTTCTGCTACTTTATGCTTCTGCTCCACTACATGTCAGAGGGAAATATTGTACTTTTTACTCCACATTATTATTTGATAGCCTTAATTACTTTGCAGATTCTGATTAATGATATAAAATGTAATCAACAAATACATTATGATGTATTATTAAATGTTACAATAAAACTTAAAGTAATTAAAATGAGCTCCACCTTTACCAGCTGCAGCATTAAAGTGGTGACCAAAATGCATCAGTAATTATAGTCAAATAATTTAACAGATTATTTTAAAATGGGACATTCTGCATAATGAGCACTTTTACTTTTTGCTAATACTTTTGTACTTTTACTTTTGAATGCATGACTTTTACTTGTAACTTGGGTCAGTCTCGCTTTAAAACTGAGCCCATTACAACCAAAATCAATGGCGTTAAAACTAATTTGCGCTAACGTGTTATTATCACGTTGACAGGCCAACACATAACGGTGCATTTCTACCCCATAGTGTACTACTTTTATTTAAGTAAAAGATGTGAGCACTTTTTCCACCACTGCTATACTTTTAATCTTGGTAAAAATGTATGAGTAGATAACTGGATTTTTATCCCCATCTTCTTTCATGTTAGGCTGTTCCACCATCCCAGTCTCTACAAGCATTACCACAAACAGCACCATGAGTGGACCGCTCCCATTGGCGTCGTCGCCATCTATGCTCATCCACTGGAGCATATGGTGAATGATTCCCATCCTTGCATTTCACTTTATTTCTTTGTCTCTCAGTCACGTTCTTCACCTGTTTAAGATTTGCGTATATTAGATTGTTCACTGTCGATGTTTGCTGTATTTTCCTCAGACATTAAAACCAGTTTATTCAATTTCTTTGCCGTTAGATCTCCAACATGCTGCCAGTGGCGATCGGGCCGGTGATCCTGGGCTCCCACCTAGCCACCACCTGCCTGTGGTACTGCCTGGCTCTGGTCAGCACCACCATCTCCCACTGTGGATACCACCTCCCCTTCCTGCCCTCCCCTGAGTTCCATGACTTCCACCACCTCAGGTGATTCCACTGGTCCCCTCTTCCCAGAGTACTTTTTAATGGGCTTTAGTGATTTTTTTTCAGGTTGTCCATGTGTCTGGTGCATTTTTGTGAATGTGATATCTCAGGAAAGTCTGGAGGGAAGTTCTTCCAGTCCAGCACAAACTTACATGTGAACAGAATGAACTAAATTGGCTGTCATTTTTATGACTTTTTAAAAATTACATACTAAAATTAGGACTTTTATAAGACATTTTTATGATGTACTACTCTATGACTTTTTTAAATAATATTTTTATGACATACTATTCTATGATTATTTTTTTAATATTTCTTTTGACATACTAGACTATAACCTTTTATAGTATTTTATTACATAATATAATGATTTTTTTTATTTTTTGACTATGACTCTTTTTTAATAATATTTCTTATGACATACTACACCATAATCTTTTTTCTAATATTTTATGACATAATATACTATGATTTTTTAGAATATATTTGACATACTACACCATGACTTTTTAATGGCATTTCATTACATAATATACTATGCATTTTTAATGATATATTTTTGAGCTACTATACTATAGTGTGTTTTTACATTTTTATGAGATACTATGACTTTTTCCTGATATTTTTATGACATTATATAGTATGACTTTTTATGATATTAGTTGACATATTATACTATGACTTTTTGTAATATTTTTATGAAAAACTATGACCTTTTGAAGATATATTTTTAAATGTTTTCATTTTATCCTTTTCCTTGTGAGTTAGATTCTTGTCCCTAGATAACTATCAGTTGTACTCACTCGTCCTATATGGTTCCAGGTTCAACCAGTGTTTTGGGGTCTTTGGCGTGCTGGATCGGCTCCATGGCACCGACACCAAATTTAGGCAGACCAAGCAGTATGAACGGCACACTCTGCTCACCAGTCTCACCCCTCTGAATGAGAGCATCCCCGACACACCCAAGAAGGGTCAGTGATGGCCTGTGACCCACCTGACCTTTAACCTCAGGCCTTGCCAAGTTTGGGATCATGATATGGGGACATAAGGCTCCCAATCATAAAGGACTATCAGATTTGAATTACAATATTTTTATCCAGAAATCCTGTTCAGATCAGTTTCAGACTGTGAAAGTCTACCGACACTCTGCCTCACATTTAATATTTCCAAGACGAAACGTTGCACTTTATTAGACATGCAGATCCGTCATAAGGTGGGTGTAAGAGTTTAGTGGTTGATGAGCATGAAAGCAAGTCATGTCCCATTACTGCACTCTGCCATAACCTCCCTTCTCAGGTGAAGGAGCCATGTTCAGCCCTCAGCCAGATTACCTTCAGTTAATGCTGTTTTTCTCAGCTTTCCAAACATGAGCGACCAGCTCGCGGTACCCATAAAACCTTGTCTGCTGACAGCGATTCAGTTTCACTCATATTCTTACCTAGTTAAACTAATGACATATTCTTAGTTTTCTTCTTGAATCTTAGCTTTAACGTCAGTAGAGTCTATTATAAACAAATGCACATTAATCTTAATTCATGTATTAATTCAACACATTTTGTATTCATGTTTAGTAATAGCACTTCCAGCTCAGCAGTCCGGCCTCTTTTGTTGCATTCACTTGATGCTCAGACAGAAGATACATTTGCACTTTTCATTTCCGCTGTATCAAAACCTTGAATGTAAAATTTGACTTTATGTATTACATGAGGTCTCAGTAACTGTTGTATAATAAGACATGTTGAAAAAGAACTCCTACTGTGATTGGTACAATGTTAATATTACTGGACTGTTTAATATTAAATCATTTTAAAGAAGAGACATGCTTCTCTTTTCTGTTTTGCTTAGGTGACAGGACACTTTTTTTTTTTAAATCATCCCCTCCAAAACAATTGAAACTATTGATTGAATATTGAAACTGCAACATATGAACTGACATGAAGCTAAAGAACCAGAGACCATATTTTTTTACAGAAATAATCTCTCAGAAGTGTTGCAAGTTTTTTGTCCGTTTTGCGTGCAGCTCATATGTAGTTATTTCTTATTCATTTGGCTTTATTGAATTTTTCTTTTATTTATTCAGTTTCGAGACATTATAACCGGCCATATTCCTCTTAATGGCATCACAAAATGGATGTCAAGTAATTTCTTGCTCCTAAATTAAAACTGACATGCTGATAATTGTCCCTGACACCAGTTTGAGCAAGTAACAATATCTTAACATAACTGTGTGATATCCCAAAGTTCAACAGTTAAAATCTTGGTGTTACATTCGATTCAACTCTTTCTTCTGATCAGCACATTAGAGATCACCTTCTTTCAAGATCAAGTCAAGTTTATCCATTGCTGATGCAGAGATCTTAATTCATGCCTGGATATCATCCAGACTGGATTATTGTAATGTTTCGCTATCAGGCCTGCTGCGTTCTAGTACTAGGACTGTACTTGGCCCTGTTAAGACCTGGCATTTACATGCGCTTTGAGTGATTGGATCACAAGTGGACAGCTTTAAGTACATCTGTTCACACCTGGCATTAGACTGCATCTTCACAAGCATCTTGAGTGACCACTTGTGATCGGCTCTCACTTCCCAGCTTTATATGCAAATAAACATGTAGTAAACACATGGCTAATACAGCAGACATGACATAATATTACAGGAATGTCAGTAGTAAAACCCTACTATTTGTGAATTTTGGTACATTTTATAAGATCAAAATAGAAGGTTACCACACCGCCGCCCTTGCTAGGCAACAGCGGGCTGAGGATGAGAATAAGCGATCGAGCAGGTGGGTGTTGGCTCTGTGCAAGGTGAACAAAAACACTAACATCTCTTCAACAGTATAATAATGTACTTTGTGTGCCTAGTCCGATAGTCTGTAGATATGTAGCCTGTAGATAAGATATAGTTTAATAAAATAGAGTCGTACTGACAAGATATAGGATACAGTTTTAGCGTACACACTGCTAAAAGAATTTGGCCAGACCTCTGAATGTGGTCTGAGTGATCAGATCTCAATGTGTTTGTTCACGCCTGTACTTAGAGCAAACCACTTGTGATTCGATCACTCAGGACGCATGTTAACACCAGGTCTGAACAGGCCTGAAGTCTTCAAATAGTTCAGAACACTGCAGCAAGAGTCTTAACTAAAACTACAAACTGACCATATTACACCACTTTCAGCTTCTGGCTCCCGATCCATGTCAGATCAGACGTTAAGGGGCTTCTGATGACCTATAAAATTGTAAATGGGCACTCTCCTTCCTACTTGTCCAATCTACTTATACCGTACACTCCAATCAGGACTGTCCACTCTCAGAGTACAGGGCCTGTCTGTTGCCAGAGTGAAAAAGAAGTTAGCGGGCTAAAGGGCCTTTTCTTAACGAGCCCCTTTTCTCTGGAATATCCTCCTTATGGACATCAGACGGTCTGATTCTGCTGAGGTCTTTAAATGCAAACTCAAAACTCTTCTTTTTTCCCTAAGTTTCTGTTAGTTAGCTAGTTATTCTTTTATTATTCAGTCTCAGTCTCAGTTTATAATTCAAGCCTACTAATCCTGCCAACAAAAACAATATTAATTTTAAGCCACTGCCTCTTATTAATCCTCTGTTGTGTCCCACAAGCACTGCTGTGTGCTTCTCTCTCTCTCTCTGTCTCTCTCTCCCCTCTGTCTTTCCTTTAATTCAGGCTTCTCTGTGCTGGACTATCGGCTGTTCTGGGATCTGTTTCTGCCTCTACTGGCTGTTGCTGTCTCATTCAACACGACGGGACCAAGCAAGTACAGCTTTGCTTTGCATTTTCATGTTTCCAACAATTGTAGATTTAGAGGAAGAAACTGAAACACTAACATGACCTCCACTTTGTTGTAACACCTAACACCAAGGCTGAATGATTATTATGCAAGATAAACTTTCGACATACTATACTTTTTTCTTTGGTTTATTAGCATGCTATACTATGACTTTTTTTCGACATACTTTTCAATGATTTTTTCGCCATACTTTACTATGATTTTTTTCGACATGCTATAGTATGACTTTTTACGTATTAACCATGACTTTTTCCGACATGCTCTACTATGTTTGTTGATATACCATACTATAACTTTTTCAAAACACTATACTATGACGTGTTTGACATTCCATAGTATAACTTTTGTGACATACTATACTAAATCTACTTTCAATGTAGTATACTTTTTCTTCATTGTTTATGACATTCTATAGTATGACTTTTTATGTCAATATATGACTTTATTGGACATGCTATAATATGATTTTTTTTAACATGCTATAGTAGAACATTTTTCGACATACTATACTATGATTTTTTTTGAAATTCTATAGTATGACTTTTTTCGACATGCTATAGTATGACTTTTTTCGACATGCTATACTGTGACTTTTTTCGACATGCTATAGTATGACTTTTTTTCGACATGCTATAGTATGACTTTTTTTCGACATGCTATAGTATTACTTTTTCCGACATGCTATAGTATGACTTTTTTCGACATGCTATAGTATTACTTTTTCCGACATGCTATACTATGACTTTTTTCAACATGCTATAGTATAACGTTTTCGACATGCTATACTATGACTTTTTTCGACATGCTATAGTATGACTTTTTTTGACAAGCTATAGTATGCTTTTTTTCGACGTGCTATAACTTGACTTTTTTCGACATGCTATACTATGAATTGTTTTGACATGCTATAGTATGACTTTTTTCGACATGCTATAGTATGACTTTTTTTGACATGGTATACTATGACTTTTTTCAACATGCTATACTATGAATTGTTTTGACATGCTATACTATTACTTTTTCGACATGCTATAGTATGAATTGTTTTGACATGCTATACTATGACTTTTTTCAACATGCTATACTATGACTTTTTTGACATGGTATAGTACTACTTTTTCGACATGCTATACTACGACTTTTCGACAGGCTATACAATGACTTTTGTCGACATGCTATACTATGAGTTCTTTGACAAGGTATAGTATAAATTTTTTCGACATGCTATGATATTACTTTTTTCAACATGCTATAGTATAATGTTTTCGACATGCTATACTATGACTTTTTCGACATGGTATACTACGACTTTTTTCGACAGGCTACACCATGACTTTTGTCGACATACTATACTATTACTTTTTTCGACATGCTATACTATGACTTTTGTCGACATGCTATACTATGAGTTCTTTGACTTGGTATAGTATAATTTTTTTCCACATGCTATGATATTACTTTTTCAACATGCTATAGTATAACGTTTTCGACATGCTATACTATGACTTTTTCGACATGGTATACTATGACTTTTGTTTTTCAACATTTCATAAAATTACTTTTTTTCACCACAGAATCATTTCAAAAGCGACAATATGATTGTTTTCATGTATTTTTTCAAGAAACAAAAATTTGACATTTTTATCGTAAAATTTTCGACATACTATACTATGACGTTTTTTGTAAAATTTTTCAACATTCGATAAAATGACTTTTATTTCATCATAGAATCATTTAACAAGCTACAAAATGATTGTTTTCACGGATATTTTCAAGATACAAAAATTTGACCTTTTCATCGTAAAATTTTTGACATACTACACTATGACTTTTTTCTGTAATATTTTTCAATATTCGATAAAATGAATTTTTTCACCATAGAATCATTTAACAAGCTACAATGTGATTGTTTTCATGCATTTTGTCATGATACAAAAATTTGACGTTGTGTTTGAAAAATTTCGTCATACTATACTATGGCGTTTTTTTGTAAAATTTTCCAACATTTCACGGAATGACTTTTGTTCACCATAGAATCATTCTACATGCTGTAATACGACCGTTTTCATGATTTTTTTCAACATCAAAAAAATTTGACGTTTTTGTCGAAAAATTTCGCCATACTTTACTATGGCGTTTTTATTTTTAATATCCCAAAATTTCACGAAATGACTTTTGTTCACCATAGAATCATTCTACTTGCTGTAATACGCCAGTTTTCATGATTTTTTTCAACATCAAAAAAAAATTGATGTTTTGTCAAAAAATTTCGACATACTATACTGTGGCGTTTTTTTGTAAAATTTTCCAACATTTCCCGAAATGACTTTTGTTCACCATACAATCATTCTACATGCTGTAATAAAACCGTTTTCATGATTTATTTCCACATCAAAAAAATTTGACGTTTTTGTCAAAAATTTCGACATAGCATACTATGACGTTTTTTTTTTTGGAAAATTTTCCAACATTTCATGGAATTGCTTTTGTTCACCATAGAATCATTCTACTTGCTGAAATACGCCAGTTTTCATGATTTTTTTGAACATCAAAAAAAAATTGATGTTTTTGTCAAAAAATTTCGACATACTATACTATGGCGTTTTTCTGTAAAATTTTCCAAAAATTCACGCAATGACTTTTGTTAAGCATAGAATCATTCTACATGCTGTAATACGACCGTTTTCAGGATTTCTTTCAACATCAGAAAAATTTGACATTTTTGTCGAAAAATTTCGACATACTATACTATGGCGTTTTTTTTTTTTTTGGAAAATTTTCCAACATTTCATGGAATTGCTTGTGTTAACCATAGAATCATTTTACATGCTGTAATACGACCGTTTTCATGATTTTTTTCAACATCAGAAAAATTTGACGTTTTTGTTGAAAAATTTCAACATACTATACAATGGCGTTTTTTTGTAAAATTTTCCAACATTTCCCGAAATGACTTTTGTTCACCATAGAATCATTCTACATGGTGTAATACAACAGTTTTCATGATTTTTTTCAACATCAGAAAAATTTGACGTTTTCGTCAAAAAATTTCGACATACTATACTATGGCGTTTTTTTGTAAAATTTTCCAACAATTCACGAAATGACTCTTGTTCAGCATAGAATCATTCTACATGCTGTAATACAACCGTTTTCATGTTTTTTTTCCACATCAAAAAATTTGACGTTTTCGTCCAAAATTTCGACATAGTATACTATGACGTTTTTTTGTAAAATTTTCAAACAACTCACAAAATGACTTTCTTTCACCATAGAATCATTCTGCATGCTATAATAGGACTGTTTTAATGATTTTTTCTCAACATCAAAAAAAATTTTATGTTTTCTTCGAAGAATTTCGACATACTATACTATGGCGGGTTTTTTTTTGGAAAATTTTCCAACATTTCATGGAATTGCTTTTATTCACCATAAAATCATTCTACATGCTGTAATACGACCATTTTCATGACTTTTGTAATTATCAAAAAAATTAGACGTTTTCTTCGAAAAATTTCGACATACTATACTATGGCGTTTTTTTATAAAATTTTCCAACAATTCACAAAATGACTTTTGTTCACCATAGAATCATTCTCCATGCTGTAGTACAACCGTTTTCATGATTTTTTTCCACATCAAAAAAAATTGACGTTTTTGTCGAAAAATTTCGACATACTATACTATGGCGTTTTTTTATAAAATTTTCCAACAATTCACAAAATGACTTTTGTTCACCATAGAATCATTCTACAAGCTGTAATACGACCGTTTTCAGGATTTTTGTCAATATAAAAAAAATTAAATGTTTTCTTTGAAAAATTTTGACGTACTATACTATGGCGTTTTTTTGTAAAATTTTCCAAAAATTCACGCAATGACTTTTGTTAAGCATAGAATCATTCTACATGCTGTAATACGACCGTTTTCATGATTTTTTTCAACATCAGAAAATTTGACGTTTTCGTCAAAAATTTCGACATACTAAACTATGGCGGGTTTATTTTTGGAAAATTTTCCAACATTTAACAGAATTACTTTTGTTCACAATAGAATCATTATACATGCTGTAATACGACCGTTTTCAGGATTTCTTTCAACATCAAAAAAATTTGACGATTTGTCGAAAAATTTCGACATACTATACTATGGCGTTTTTTTTTTGTGGAAAATTTTCCAACACTTCATGGAATTGCTTTTGTTCACCATAAAATCATTCTACATTTTGTAATACAACCGTTTTCATGACTTTTGTCATTATCAAAAAAATTAGACGTTTTCTTCGAAAAATTTCGACATACTATACTATGGCGTTTTTTTGTAAAATTTTCCAACAATTCACAAAATAACTGTTGTTCACCATAGAATCATTCTACATGCTGTAATACAACCGTTTTCATGTTTTTTTTCCACATCAAAAAATATTGACGTTTTTGTTGAAAGATTTCGACATACTATACTATGACGTTTTTTTTTTTGGAAAATTTTCCAAAATTTCACGGAATTACTTTTGTTCACCATAGAATTATTCTCCATGCTGTAAAACGACCGTTTTCAGGATTTCTTTTAACATCAAAAAAATTTGACGTTTTTGTGAAAAAATTTCGACATACTATACTATGGCGTTTTTTTTTTTTTTTTGGAAAATTTTCCAACATTTCATGGAATTGCTTTTGTTCACCATAGAATCATTCTACATGCTGTAATACGACCGTTTTCATGACTTTTGTCATGATCAAAAATATTAGATGTTTTCTTCGAAAAATTTCGACATACTATACTTTGGCGTTTTTTGTAAAATTTTCCAACAATTCACAAAATGACTTTCGTTCACCATAAAATCATTCTGCATGCTATAATAGGACTGTTTTAATGATTTTTTTTCAACATCAAAAATTTTTTTATTTTTTCTTCGAAGAATTTTGACATACTATACTATGGCGGGGTTTTTTTTGGAAAATTTTCCAACATTTCATGGAATTGCTTTTGTTCCCCATAGAATCATTCTACTTGCTGTAATACGACCGTTTTCATGACTTTTGTCATTATCAAAAAAATTTGATGTTTTTGTCGAAAAATTTCGACATACTATACTATGACTTTTTTTGTGAAATTTTCAAACATTTCCCGAAATGACTTTTGTTCACCATAGAATCATTCTACAAGCTGTAATACGACCGTTTTCATGATTTTTGTCAATATAAAAAAAAATTAGACGTTTTCTTCGAAAAATTTCGACATACTATACTATGGCGTTTTTTTGTAAAATTTCCAAACAATTCACGAAATGACTTTTGTTCAGCATAGAATCATTCTACATGCTGTAATACGACCGTTTTCATGTTTTTTTTCAAAATCAAAAAAATATGATACGACGAGACGATGAGACGATACGACGATTTTCATGATTATTTTTAACATCAAAAAGATTTGACGTTTTCGTCAAAAATTTTGACATACTATACTATGACGGTTTTTTTTTTTGGAAAATTTTCCAATATTTCACGGACTTACTTTTGTTCACCATAGAATTATTCTCCATGCTGTAATACGACCGTTTTCAGGATTTCTTTCAACATCAAAAAAATTTGACGTTTTTGTAGAAAAATTTCGACATACTATACTATGGCGTTTTTTTTTTTTTTTGGAAAATTTTCCAACATTTCATGGAATTGCTTGTGTTAAGCATAGAATCATTCTACATGCTGTAATACGACCGTTTTCATGACTTTTTTTCAACATCAGAAAAAATTTGACGTGTTCGTCGAAAAATTTCGACATACTATACTATGGCGTTTTTTTTTTTGGAAAATTTTCCAACACTTCATGGAATTGCTTTTGTTCACCATAAAATCATTCTACATGCTGTAATACGGCCGTTTTCATGACTTTTGTCATCAAAAAAATTAGACGTTTTCTTCGAAAAATTTCGACATACTATACTATGGCGTTTTTTTGTAAAATTTTCCAACAATTCACGAAATGACTTTTGTTCAGCATAGAATCATTCTACATGCTGTAATACAACCGTTTTCATGTTTTTTTTCAACATCAGAAAAATTTGACGTTTTTGTAAAAAAATTTCGACATACTATACTATGGCGTTTTTTTTTTTTTTTGGAAAATTTTCCAACATTTCATGGAATTGCTTTTGTTCACCATAGAATCATTCTACATGCTGTAATACGACGATTTTCATGACTTTTGTCATTATCTAAAAAATTAGACGTTTTCTTCGAAAAATTTCGACATACTATACTATGGCGTTTTTTGTAAAATTTTCCAACAATTCACAAAATGACTTTCGTTCACCATAAAATCATTCTGCATGCTATAATAGCACTGTTTTAATGATTTTTTTTCAACATCAAAAAATTTTTTATTTTTTCTTCGAAGAATTTCGACATACTATACTATGGCGGTTTTTTGTTTGGAAAATTTTCCAACATTTCATGGAATTGCTTTTGTTCACCATAGAATCATTCTACTTGCTGTAATACGACCGTTTTCATGACTTTTGTCATTATCAAAAATATTAGATGTTTTCTTCCAAAAATTTCGACATACTATACTTTGGCGTTTTTTGTAAAATTTTCCAACAATTCACAAAATGACTTTCGTTCACCATAAAATCATTCTGCATGCTATAATAGGACTGTTTTAATGATTTTTTTTCAACATCAAAAAATTTTTTATCTTTTCTTTGAAGAATTTCGACATACTATACTATGGCGGGGTTTTTTTTGGAAAATTTTCCAACATTTCATGGAATTGCTTTTGTTCACCATAAAATCATTCTACTTACTGTAATACGACCGTTTTCAGGATTTTTTTTCAACATCAGAAAAATTTGACATTTTCGTCGAAAAATTTCGACATACTATACTATGGCGTTTTTTTTTTTGGAAAATTTTCAAACATTTAACGGAATTACTTTTGTTCACCATAGAATCATTATACATGCTGTAATACGACCGTTTTCATGACTTTTGTCATTATCAAAAAAATTAGACGTTTTCTTCGACAAATTTCAACATACTATACTATGGCGTTTTTTTGTAAAATTTTCCAACAATTCACAAAATGACTTTCGTTCACCATAGAATCATTCTGCATGCTATAATAGGACTGTTTTTCATGATTTTTTTTTCAACATCAAAAAATTTTTTACGTTTTCTTCGAAGAATTTGGACATACTAAACTATGGCGGTTTTTTGTTTGGAAAATTTTCCAACATTTCATGGAATTGCTTTTGTTCACCATAGAATCATTCTACTTGCTGTATAATACGACCGTTTTCATGATTTTTTTCAACATCAGAAAAATTTGACATTTTCGTCGAAAAATTTCGACATACTATACTATGGCGTTTTATTTGTAAAATTTTCCAACATTTCACGGAATTACTTTTGTTCACCATAGAATCATTCTCCATGCTGTAATCGACCATTTTCAGGATTTCTTTCAACATCAGAAAAATTTGACGTTTTTGTCGAAAAATTTTGACATACTATACTATGGCGATTTTTTTTTTTTGCAAAATTTTCCAACATTTCATGGAATTGCTTTTGTTAACCATAGAATCATTCTACATGCTGTAATACGACCGTTTTCAGGATTTCTTTCAACATCAGAAAAATTTGACGTTTTTGTCGAAAAATTTCGACATACTATACTATGGCGATTTTTTTTTTGGGAAAATTTTCCAAGATTTCATGGAATTGCTTGTGTTAACCATAGAATCATTCTACATGCTGTAATACGACCGTTTTCATGATTTTTTTCAACATCAGAAAAATTTGACGTTTTCGTCGAAAAATTTCGACATACTATACTATGGCGTTTTTTTTTTTGGAAAATTTTCCAACACTTCATAGAATTGCTTTTGTTCACCATAAAATCATTCTACATGCTGTAATACGACCGTTTTCATGACTTTTGTCATTATCAAAAAAATTAAACGTTTTCTTCGAAAAATTTCGACATACTATACTATGGCGTTTTTTTGTAAAATTTTCCAACAATTCACGAAATGACTTTGGTTCAGCATAGAATCATTCTACATGCTGTAATACAACTGTTTTCATGTTTTTTTTCCACATCAAAAAATTTGACGTTTTCGTCAAAAATTTCGACATACTATACTATGGCGTTTTTTTTTTTTTTGGAAAATTTTCCAACACTTCATGGAATTGCTTTTGTTCACCATAAAATCATTCTACATGCTGTAATACGACCGTTTTCATGACTTTTGTCATTATCAAAAAAATTAGACGTTTTCTTCGAAAAATTTCGACATACTATACTATGACGTTTTTTTTTTTGAAAAATTTTCCAAAATTTCACGGGATTACTTTTTTTCACCATAGAATTATTCTACATGCTGTAATACGACCGTTTTCAGGATTTCTTTCAACATCAGAAAAAGTTGACGTTTTTGTCGAAAAATTTCGACATACTATACTATGGCGGTTTTTTGTTTGGAAAATTTTCCAACATTTCATGGAATTGCTTTTGTTCACCATAGAATCATTCTACTTGCTGTATAATACGACCGTTTTCATGATTTTTTTCAACATCAGAAAAATTTGACATTTTCGTCGAAAAATTTCGACATACTATACTTTGGCGTTTTTTGTAAAATTTTCCAACAATTCACAAAATGACTTTCGTTCACCATAAAATCATTCTGCATGCTATAATAGGACTGTTTTAATGATTTTTTTTCAACATCAAATCATTTTTTATTCTTTCTTCGAAGAATTTCGACATACTATACTATGGCGGGTTTTTTTTTGGAAAATTTTCCAACATTTCATGGAATTGCTTTTGTTCACCATAGAATCATTCCACATGCTGTAATACGACCGTTTTCATGATTTTTTTCAACATCAGAAAAATTTGACATTTTCGTCGAAAAATTTCGACATACTATACTATGGCTTTTTTTTTTTTTGAAAATTTACAAACATTTAACGGAATTACTTTTGTTCACCATAGAATCATTATACATGCTGTAATACGCCCGTTTTCATGATTTTTTTCAACATCAAAAAAAATTGACGTTTTTGTCGAAAAATTTCGACATACTATACTATGACTTTTTTTGTGAAATTTTCAAACATTTCCCGAAATGACTTTTGTTCACCATAGAATCATTCTACATGCTGTAATACGACCGTTTTCAGGATTTCTTTCAACATCAGAAAAATTTGACGTTTTTGTCGAAAAATTTCGACATACTATACTATGGCGTTTTTTTTTTTTGGAAAATTTTCCAACATTTCATGGAATTGCTTGTGTTAACCATAGAATCATTCCACATGCTGTAATACGACCGTTTTCATGATTTTTTTCAACATCAGAAAAATTTGACGTTTTCGTCAAAAAATTTCGACATACTATACTATGGCGTTTTTTTTTTTGGAAAATTTTCCAACACTTCATGGAATTGCTTTTGTTCACCATAAAATCATTCTACATGCTGTAATACGACCGTTTTCATGACTTTTGTCATTATCAAAAAAACTAGACGTTTTCTTCGAAAAATTTCGACATACTATACTATGACGTTTTTTTTTTTGAATAATTTTCCAAAACTTCACGGAATTACTTTTTTTCACCATAGAATTATTCTACATGCTGTAATACGACCGTTTTCAGGATTTCTTTCAACATCAGAAAAAGTTGACGTTTTTGTCGAAAAATTTCGACATACTATACTATGGCGGTTTTTTGTTTGGAAAATTTTCCAACATTTCATGGAATTGCTTTTGTTCACCATAGAATCATTCTACTTGCTGTATAATACGACCGTATTCATGATTTTTTTCAACATCAGAAAAATTTGACATTTTCGTCGAAAAATTTCGACATACTATACTTTGGCGTTTTTTGTAAAATTTTCCAACAATTCACAAGATGACTTTCGTTCACCATAAAATCATTCTGCATGCTATAATAGCACTGTTTTAATGATTTTTTTTCAACATCAAAAATTTTTTTATTCTTTCTTCGAAGAATTTCGACATACTATACTATGGCGGGTTTTTTTTTTGGAAAATTTTCCAACATTTCATGGAATTGCGTTTGTTCACCATAGAATCATTCTACTTGCTGTAATACGACCGTTTTCATGATTTTTTTCAACATCAGAAAAATTTGACATTTTCGTCGAAAAATTTCGACATACTATACTATGGCGTTTTTTTTTTTGGAAAATTTTCAAACATTTAACGGAATTACTTTTGTTCACCAGAGAATCATTATACATGCTGTAATACGCCCGTTTTCATGATTTTTTTCAACATAAAAAAAAATTGACGTTTTTGTCGAAAAATTTCGACATACTATACTATGACTTTTTTTGTGAAATTTTCAAACATTTCCCGAAATGACTTTTGTTCACCATAGAATCATTCTACATGCTGTAATACGACCGTTTTCAGGATTTCTTTCAACATCAGAAAAATTTGACGTTTTTGTCGAAAAATTTCGACATACTATACTATGGCGTTTTTTTTTTTTGGAAAATTTTCCAACATTTCATGGAATTGCTTGTGTTAACCATAGAATCATTCTACATGCTGCAATACGACCGTTTTCATGATTTTTTTCAACATCAGTAAAATTTGACGTTTTCGTCAAAAAATTTCGACATACAATACTATGACTTTTTTTGTGAAATTTTCAAACATTTCCCGAAATGACTTTTGTTCACCATAGAATCATTCTACATGCTGTAATACGACCGTTTTCAGGATTTCTTTCAACATCAGAAAAATTTGACGTTTTTGTCGAAAAATTTCGACATACTATACTATGGCGTTTTTTTTTTTTGGAAAATTTTCCAACATTTCATGGAATTGCTTGTGTTAACCATAGAATCATTCTACATGCTGTAATACGACCGTTTTCATGACTTTTGTCATTATCAAAAAAATTAGACGCTTTCTTCGAAAAATTTCGACATACTATACTATGGCGTTTTTTTTGTAAAATTTTCCAACAATTCACGAAATGACTTTGGTTCAGCATAGAATCATTCTACATGCTATAATAGGACTGTTTTGATGATTTTTTTTTTCAACATCAAAAAATATTTTACGTTTTCTTTGAAGAATTTCGACATACTATAATATGGCGTTTTTTTGTTTGGAAAATTTTCCAACATTTCATGGAATTGCTTTTGTTCACCATAGAATCATTATACATGCTGTAATACGCCCGTTTTAATGATTTTTTTCAACATCAGAAAAATTTGATGTTTTTGTCGAAAAATTTCGACATACTATACTATGGCGTTTTTTTTTGGAAAATTTTCCAACATTTCATGGAATTGCTTTTTTTCACCATAAAATCATTCTACATGCTGTAATACGACCGTTTTCATGACTTTTGTCATTATCAAAAAAATTAGACGTTTTCTTCGAAAAATTTCGACATACTATACTATGACGTTTTTTTTTTTGAAAAATTTTCCAAAATTTCACGGAATTACTTTTTTTCACCATAGAATTATTCTACATGCTGTAATACGACCGTTTTCAGGATTTCTTTCAACATCAAAAAAATTTGACGTTTTTGTAAAAAAATTTCGACATACTATACTATGGCGTTTTTTTTTTTTTTTGGAAAATTTTCCAACATTTCATGTAATTGCTTTTGTTCACCATAGAATCATTCTACATGCTGTAATACGACGATTTTCATGACTTTTGTCATTATCTAAAAAATTAGACGTTTTCTTCGAAAAATTTCGACATACTATACGATGACGTTTTTTGTAAAATTTTCCAACAATTCACAAAATGACTTTCGTTCACCATAAAATCATTCTGCATGCTATAATAGGACTGTTTTAATGATTTTTTTTCAACATCAAAAAATTTTTTACTTTTTCTTCGAAGAATTTCGACACACTATACTATGGCGTTTTTTTTTTGGAAAATTTTCAAACATTTAACGGAATTACTTTTGTTCACCATAGAATCATTATACATGCTGTAATACGCCCGTTTTCATGATTTTTTTCAACATCAAAAAAAATTGACGTTTTTGTCGAAAAATTTCGACATACTATACTATGACTTTTTTTGCGAAATTTTCAAACATTTCCCGAAATGACTTTTGTTCACCATAGAATCATTCTACATGCTGTAATACGACCGTTTTCAGGATTTCTTTCAACATCAGAAAAATTTGACGTTTTTGTCGAAAAATTTCGACATACTATACTATGGCGTTTTTTTTTTTTGGAAAATTTTCCAACATTTCATGGAATTGCTTGTGTTAACCATAGAATCATTCTACATGCTGTAATACGACCGTTTTCATGACTTTTGTCATTATCAAAAAAATTAGACGTTTTCTTCGAAAAATTTCGACATACTATACTATGGCGTTTTTTTTGTAAAATTTTCCAACAATTCACGAAATGACTTTGGTTCAGCATAGAATCATTCTACATGCTATAATAGGACTGTTTTAATGATTTTTTTTTCAACATCAAAAAATTTTTTACGTTTTCTTTGAAGAATTTCGACATACTATACTATGGCGGTTTTTTGTTTGGAAAATTTTCCAACATTTCATGGAATTGCTTTTGTTCACCATAGAATCATTCTACTTGCTGTATAATACGACCGTTTTCATGATTTTTTTCAACATCAGAAAAATTTGACATTTTTGTCGAAAAATTTCGACATACTATACTATGGCGTTTTATTTGTAAAATTTTCCAACATTTCACGGAATTACTTTTGTTCACCATAGAATCATTCTCCATGCTGTAATCGACCGTTTTCATGATTATTTTCAACATCAAAAAGATTTGATGTTTTTGTAAAAAAATTTCGACATGCTATACTATGGCGTTTTTTTTTTTTTTTTGGAAAATTTTCCAACATTTCATGGAATTGCTTTTGTTCACCATAGAATCATTCTACATGCTGTAATACGACCATTTTCATGACTTTTGTCATCATCAAAAACATTAGATGTTTTCTTTGAAAAATTTCGACATACTATACTTTGGCGTTTTTTGTAAAATTTTCCAACAATTCACAAAATGACTTTCGTTCACCATAAAATCATTCTGCATGCTATAATAGGACTGTTTTAATGATTTTTTTTCAACATCAAAAAATTTTTTATTTTTTCTTCGAAGAATTTCGACATACTATACTATGGCGGGTTTTTTTTTGGAAAATTTTCCAACATTTCATGGAATTGCGTTTGTTCACCATAGAATCATTCTACTTGCTGTAATACGACCGTTTTCATGATTTTTTTCAACATCAGAAAAATTTGACATTTTCGTCGAAAAATTTCGACATACTATACTATGGCGTTTTTTTTTTTGGAAAATTTTCAAACATTTAACGGAATTACTTTTGTTCACCATAGAATCATTATACATGCTGTAATACGCCCGTTTTCATGATTTTTTTCAACATCAAAAAAAATTGACGTTTTTGTCGAAAAATTTCGACATACTATACTATGACTTTTTTTGTGAAATTTTCAAACATTTCCCGAAATGACTTTTGTTCACCATAGAATCATTCTACATGCTGTAATACGACCGTTTTCAGGATTTCTTTCAACATCAGAAAAATTTGACGTTTTTGTCGAAAAATTTCGACATACTATACTATGGCGTTTTTTTTTTTGGAAAATTTTCCAACATTTCATGGAATTGCTTGTGTTAACCATAGAATCATTCTACATGCTGTAATACGACCGTTTTCATGATTTTTTTCAACATCAGAAAAATTTGACGTTTTCGTCAAAAAATTTCGACATACAATACTATGGCGTTTTTTTTTTGGAAAATTTTCCAACACTTCATGGAATTGCCTTTGTTCACCATAAAATCATTCTACATGCTGTAATACGACCGTTTTCATGACTTTTGTCATTATCAAAAAAATTAGACGTTTTCTTCGAAAATTTTCGACATACTATACTATGACGTTTTTTTTTTTGAAAAATTTTCCAAAATTTCACGGAATTACTTTTTTTCACCATAGAATTATTCTACATGCTGTAATACGACCGTTTTCAGGATTTCTTTCAACATCAAAAAAATTTGACGTTTTTGTAAAAAAATTTCGACATACTATACTATGGCGTTTTTTTTTTTTTTTGGAAAATTTTCCAACATTTCATGGAATTGCTTTTGTTCACCATAGAATCATTCTACATGCTGTAATACGACGATTTTCATGACTTTTGTCATTATCTAAAAAATTAGACGTTTTCTTCGAAAAATTTCGACATACTATACTATGGCGTTTTTTGTAAAATTTTCCAACAATTCACAAAATGACTTTCGTTCACCATAAAATCATTCTGCATGCTATAATAGGACTGTTTTAATGATTTTTTTTCAACATCAAAAAAATTTTTACTTTTTCTTCGAAGAATTTCGACATACTATACTATGGCGTTTTTTTTTTGGAAAATTTTCAAACATTTAACGGAATTACTTTTGTTCACCATAGAATCATTATACATGCTGTAATACGCCCGTTTTCATGATTTTTTTCAACATCAAAAAAAATTGACGTTTTTGTCGAAAAATTTCGACATACTATACTATGACTTTTTTTGCGAAATTTTCAAACATTTCCCGAAATGACTTTTGTTCACCATAGAATCATTCTACATGCTGTAATACGACCGTTTTCAGGATTTCTTTCAACATCAGAAAAATTTGACGTTTTTGTCGAAAAATTTCGACATACTATACTATGGCGTTTTTTTTTTTTGGAAAATTTTCCAACATTTCATGGAATTGCTTGTGTTAACCATAGAATCATTCTACATGCTGTAATACGACCGTTTTCATGACTTTTGTCATTATCAAAAAAATTAGACGTTTTCTTCGAAAAATTTCGACATACTATACTATGGCGTTTTTTTTGTAAAATTTTCCAACAATTCACGAAATGACTTTGGTTCAGCATAGAATCATTCTACATGCTATAATAGGACTGTTTTAATGATTTTTTTTTCAACATCAAAAAATTTTTTACGTTTTCTTTGAAGAATTTCGACATACTATACTATGGCGGTTTTTTGTTTGGAAAATTTTCCAACATTTCATGGAATTGCTTTTGTTCACCATAGAATCATTCTACTTGCTGTATAATACGACCGTTTTCATGATTTTTTTCGACATCAGAAAAATTTGACATTTTTGTCGAAAAATTTCGACATACTATACTATGGCGTTTTATTTGTAAAATTTTCCAACATTTCACGGAATTACTTTTGTTCACCATAGAATCATTCTCCATGCTGTAATCGACCGTTTTCATGATTATTTTCAACATCAAAAAGATTTGATGTTTTTGTAAAAAAATTTCGACATGCTATACTATGGCGTTTTTTTTTTTTTTTTGGAAAATTTTCCAACATTTCATGGAATTGCTTTTGTTCACCATAGAATCATTCTACATGCTGTAATACGACCATTTTCATGACTTTTGTCATCATCAAAAACATTAGATGTTTTCTTTGAAAAATTTCGACATACTATACTTTGGCGTTTTTTGTAAAATTTTCCAACAATTCACAAAATGACTTTCGTTCACCATAAAATCATTCTGCATGCTATAATAGGACTGTTTTAATGATTTTTTTTCAACATCAAAAAAATTTTTATTTTTTCTTCGAAGAATTTCGACATACTATACTATGGCGGGTTTTTTTTTGGAAAATTTTCCAACATTTCATGGAATTGCGTTTGTTCACCATAGAATCATTCTACTTGCTGTAATACGACCGTTTTCATGATTTTTTTCAACATCAGAAAAATTTGACATTTTCGTCGAAAAATTTCGACATACTATACTATGGCGTTTTTTTTTTTTGAAAATTTTCAAACATTTAACGGAATTACTTTTGTTCACCATAGAATCATTATACATGCTGTAATACGCCCGTTTTCATGATTTTTTTCAACATCAAAAAAAATTGACGTTTTTGTCGAAAAATTTCGACATACTATACTATGACTTTTTTTGTGAAATTTTCAAACATTTCCCGAAATGACTTTTGTTCACCATAGAATCATTCTACATGCTGTAATACGACCGTTTTCAGGATTTCTTTCAACATCAGAAAAATTTGACGTTTTTGTCGAAAAATTTCGACATACTATACTATGGCGTTTTTTTTTTTTGGAAAATTTTCCAACATTTCATGGAATTGCTTGTGTTAACCATAGAATCATTCTACATGCTGTAATACGACCGTTTTCATGATTTTTTTCAACATCAGAAAAATTTGACGTTTTCGTCAAAAAATTTCGACATACAATACTATGACGTTTTTTTTTTTGAAAAATTTTCCAAAATTTCACGGAATTACTTTTTTTCACCATAGAATTATTCTACATGCTGTAATACGACCGTTTTCAGGATTTCTTTCAACATCAAAAAAATTTGACGTTTTTGTAAAAAAATTTCGACATACTATACTATGGCGTTTTTTTTTTTTTTTGGAAAATTTTCCAACATTTCATGGAATTGCTTTTGTTCACCATAGAATCATTCTACATGCTGTAATACGACGATTTTCATGACTTTTGTCATTATCTAAAAAATTAGACGTTTTCTTCGAAAAATTTCGACATACTATACTATGGCGTTTTTTGTAAAATTTTCCAACAATTCACAAAATGACTTTCGTTCACCATAAAATCATTCTGCATGCTATAATAGGACTGTTTTAATGATTTTTTTTCAACATCAAAAAAATTTTTACTTTTTCTTCGAAGAATTTCGACATACTATACTATGGCGTTTTTTTTTTGGAAAATTTTCAAACATTTAACGGAATTACTTTTGTTCACCATAGAATCATTATACATGCTGTAATACGCCCGTTTTCATGATTTTTTTCAACATCAAAAAAAATTGACGTTTTTGTCGAAAAATTTCGACATACTATACTATGACTTTTTTTGCGAAATTTTCAAACATTTCCCGAAATGACTTTTGTTCACCATAGAATCATTCTACATGCTGTAATACGACCGTTTTCAGGATTTCTTTCAACATCAGAAAAATTTGACGTTTTTGTCGAAAAATTTCGACATACTATACTATGGCGTTTTTTTTTTTTTGGAAAATTTTCCAACATTTCATGGAATTGCTTGTGTTAACCATAGAATCATTCTACATGCTGTAATATGACCGTTTTCATGACTTTTGTCATTATCAAAAAAATTAGACGCTTTCTTCGAAAAATTTCGACATACTATACTATGGCGTTTTTTTTGTAAAATTTTCCAACAATTCACGAAATGACTTTGGTTCAGCATAGAATCATTCTACATGCTATAATAGGACTGTTTTGATGATTTTTTTTTTCAACATCAAAAAATATTTTACGTTTTCTTTGAAGAATTTCGACATACTATAATATGGCGTTTTTTTGTTTGGAAAATTTTCCAACATTTCATGGAATTGCTTTTGTTCACCATAGAATCATTATACATGCTGTAATACGCCCGTTTTAATGATTTTTTTCAACATCAGAAAAATTTGATGTTTTTGTCGAAAAATTTCGACATACTATACTATGGCGTTTTTTTTTGGAAAATTTTACAACATTTCACAAAATGACTTTCGTTCACCATAGAATCATTCTGCATGCTATAATAGGACTGTTTTAATGATTTTTTTTTTCAACATCAAAAAAAAATTTATGTTTTCTTCGAAGAATTTCGACATACTATACTATGGCGGTTTTTTGTTTGGAAAATTTTCCAACATTTCATGGAATTGCTTTTGTTAACCATAGAATCATTATACATGCTGTAATACGCCCGTTTTCATGATTTTTTTCAACATCAAAAAAAATTGACGTTTTTGTCGAAAAATTTCGACATACTATACTATGACTTTTTTTGTGAAATTTTCAAACATTTCCCGAAATGAATTTTGTTCACCATAGAATCATTCTGCATGCTGTAATACGACCGTTTTCAGGATTTCTTTCAACATCAGAAAAATTTGACGTTTTTGTCGAAAAATTTCAACATACTATACTATGGCTTTTTTTTTTTTTTTTTGGAAAATTTTCCAACATTTCATGGAATTGTTGTGTTAACCATAGAATCATTATACATGCTGTAATACGACCGTTTTCATGATTTTTTTCAACATCAGAAAAATTTGACATTTTCGACGAAAAATTTCGACATACTATACTATGGCGTTTTTTTTTTTTTTGGAAAATTTTCCAACACTTCATGGAATTGCTTTTGTTCACCATAAAATCATTCTACATGCTGTAATACGACCGTTTTCATGACTTTTGTCATTATCAAAAAAATTAGACGTTTTCTTCGACAAATTTCAACATACTATACTATGGCGTTTTTTTGTAAAATTTTCCAACAATTCACAAAATGACTTTCGTTCACCATAGAATCATTCTGCATGCTATAATAGGACTGTTTTTCATGATTTTTTTTTCAACATCAAAAAATTTTTTACGTTTTCTTCGAAGAATTTGGACATACTATACTATGGCGGTTTTTTGTTTGGAAAATTTTCCAACATTTCATGGAATTGCTTTTGTTCACCATAGAATCATTCTACATGCTGTAATACGACCGTTTTCATGACTTTTGTCATTATCAAAAAAATTAAACGTTTTCTTCGAAAAATTTCGACATACTATACTATGGCGTTTTTTTGTAAAATTTTCCAACAATTCACGAAATGACTTTGGTTCAGCATAGAATCATTCTACATGCTGTAATACAACTGTTTTCATGTTTTTTTTCCACATCAAAAAATTTGACGTTTTCGTCAAAAATTTCGACATGCTATACTATGGCGTTTTTTTTTTTTGGAAAATTTTCCAACACTTCATGGAATTGCTTTTGTTCACCATAAAATCATTCTACATGCTGTAATACGACCGTTTTCATGACTTTTGTCATTATCAAAAAAATTAGACGTTTTCTTCGAAAAATTTCGACATACTATACTATGACGTTTTTTTTTTTGAAAAATTTTCCAAAATTTCACGGGATTACTTTTTTTCACCATAGAATTATTCTACATGCTGTAATACGACCGTTTTCAGGATTTCTTTCAACATCAGAAAAAGTTGACGTTTTTGTCGAAAAATTTCGACATACTATACTATGGCGGTTTTTTGTTTGGAAAATTTTCCAACATTTCATGGAATTGCTTTTGTTCACCATAGAATCATTCTACTTGCTGTATAATACGACCGTTTTCATGATTTTTTTCAACATCAGAAAAATTTGACATTTTCGTCGAAAAATTTCGACATACTATACTATGGCGTTTTATTTATAAAATTTTTCAACATTTCACGGAATTACTTTTGTTCACCATAGATTCATTCTCCATGCTGTAATCGACCGTTTTCATGATTATTTTCAACATCAAAAAGATTTGACGTTTTCGTCAAAAATTTTGACATACTATACTTTGGCGTTTTTTGTAAAATTTTCCAACAATTCACAAAATGACTTTCGTTCACCATAAAATCATTCTGCATGCTATAATAGGACTGTTTTAATGATTTTTTTTCAACATCAAAAAATTTTTTATTCTTTCTTCGAAGAATTTCGACATACTATACTATGGCGGGTTTTTTTTTGGAAAATTTTCCAACATTTCATGGAATTGCTTTTGTTCACCATAGAATCATTCTACTTGCTGTAATACGACGGTTTTCATGATTTTTTTCAACATCAGAAAAATTTGACATTTTCGTCGAAAAATTTCGACATACTATACTATGGCTTTTTTTTTTTTTTGAAAATTTACAAACATTTAACGGAATTACTTTTGTTCACCATAGAATCATTATACATGCTGTAATACGCCCGTTTTCATGATTTTTTTCAACATCAAAAAAAATTGACGTTTTTGTCGAAAAATTTCGACATACTATACTATGACTTTTTTTGTGAAATTTTCAAACATTTCCCGAAATGACTTTTGTTCACCATAGAATCATTCTACATGCTGTAATACGACCGTTTTCAGGATTTCTTTCAACATCAGAAAAATTTGACGTTTTTGTCGAAAAATTTCGACATACTATACTATGGCGTTTTTTTTTTTTTTTGGAAAATTTTCCAACATTTCATGGAATTGCTTGTGTTAACCATAGAATCATTCCACATGCTGTAATACGACCGTTTTCATGATTTTTTTCAACATCAGAAAAATTTGACGTTTTCGTCAAAAAATTTCGACATACTATACTATGGCGTTTTTTTTTGGAAAATTTTCCAACACTTCATGGAATTGCTTTTGTTCACCATAAAATCATTCTACATGCTGTAATACGACCGTTTTCATGACTTTTGTCATTATCAAAAAAACTAGACGTTTTCTTCGAAAAATTTCGACATACTATACTATGACGTTTTTTTTTTTGAATAATTTTCCAAAACTTCACGGAATTACTTTTTTTCACCATAGAATTATTCTACATGCTGTAATACGACCGTTTTCAGGATTTCTTTCAACATCAGAAAAAGTTGACGTTTTTGTCGAAAAATTTCGACATACTATACTATGGCGGTTTTTTGTTTGGAAAATTTTCCAACATTTCATGGAATTGCTTTTGTTCACCATAGAATCATTCTACTTGCTGTATAATACGACCGTATTCATGATTTTTTTCAACATCAGAAAAATTTGACATTTTCGTCGAAAAATTTCGACATACTATACTATGGCGTTTTATTTGTAAAATTTTCCAACATTTCACGGAATTACTTTTGTTCACCATAGAATCATTCTCCATGCTGTAATTGACCGTTTTCATGATTATTTTCAACATCAAAAAGATTTGACGTTTTCGTCAAAAATTTTGACATACTATACTATGACGTTTTTTTTTTTTTGGAAAATTTTCCAAAATTTCACGGACTTACTTTTGTTCACCATAGAATTATTCTCCATGCTGTAATACGACCGTTTTCAGGATTTCTTTCAACATCAAAAAAATTTGACGTTTTTGTCGAAAAATTTCGACATACTATACTATGGCGTTTTTTTTTTTTTTTTTGGAAAATTTTCCAACATTTCATGGAATTGCTTTTGTTCACCATAGAATCATTCTACATGCTGTAATACGACCGTTTTCATGACTTTTGTCATTATCAAAAATATTAGATGTTTCCTTCGAAAAATTTCGACATACTATACTTTGGCGTTTTTTGTAAAATTTTCCAACAATTCACAAGATGACTTTCGTTCACCATAAAATCATTCTGCATGCTATAATAGCACTGTTTTAATGATTTTTTTTCAACATCAAAAATTTTTTTATTCTTTCTTCGAAGAATTTCGACATACTATACTATGGCGGGTTTTTTTTTGGAAAATTTTCCAACATTTCATGGAATTGCGTTTGTTCACCATAGAATCATTCTACTTGCTGTAATACGACCGTTTTCATGATTTTTTTCAACATCAGAAAAATTTGACATTTTCGTCGAAAAATTTCGACATACTATACTATGGCGTTTTTTTTTTTGGAAAATTTTCAAACATTTAACGGAATTACTTTTGTTCACCAGAGAATCATTATACATGCTGTAATACGCCCGTTTTCATGATTTTTTTCAACATCAAAAAAAATTGACGTTTTTGTCGAAAAATTTCGACATACTATACTATGACTTTTTTTGTGAAATTTTCAAACATTTCCCGAAATGACTTTTGTTCACCATAGAATCATTCTACATGCTGTAATACGACCGTTTTCAGGATTTCTTTCAACATCAGAAAAATTTGACGTTTTTGTCGAAAAATTTCGACATACTATACTATGGCGTTTTTTTTTTTGGAAAATTTTCCAACATTTCATGGAATTGCTTGTGTTAACCATAGAATCATTCTACATGCTGTAATACGACCGTTTTCATGATTTTTTTCAACATCAGTAAAATTTGACGTTTTCGTCAAAAAATTTCGACATACAATACTATGGCGTTTTTTTTTTGGAAAATTTTCCAACACTTCATGGAATTGCTTTTGTTCACCATAAAATCATTCTACATGCTGTAATACGACCGTTTTCATGACTTTTGTCATTATCAAAAAAATTAGACGTTTTCTTCGAAAAATTTCGACATACTATACTATGACGTTTTTTTTTTTGAAAAATTTTCCAAAATTTCACGGAATTACTTTTTTTCACCATAGAATTATTCTACATGCTGTAATACGACCGTTTTCAGGATTTCTTTCAACATCAAAAAAATTTGACGTTTTTGTAAAAAAATTTCGACATACTATACTATGGCGTTTTTTTTTTTTTTTGGAAAATTTTCCAACATTTCATGGAATTGCTTTTGTTCACCATAGAATCATTCTACATGCTGTAATACGACGATTTTCATGACTTTTGTCATTATCTAAAAAATTAGACGTTTTCTTCGAAAAATTTCGACATACTATACGATGGCGTTTTTTGTAAAATTTTCCAACAATTCACAAAATGACTTTCGTTCACCATAAAATCATTCTGCATGCTATAATAGGACTGTTTTAATGATTTTTTTTCAACATCAAAAAAATTTTTACTTTTTCTTCGAAGAATTTCGACATACTATACTATGGCGTTTTTTTTTTGGAAAATTTTCAAACATTTAACGGAATTACTTTTGTTCACCATAGAATCATTATACATGCTGTAATACGCCCGTTTTCATGATTTTTTTCAACATCAAAAAAAATTGACGTTTTTGTCGAAAAATTTCGACATACTATACTATGACTTTTTTTGTGAAATTTTCAAACATTTCCCGAAATGACTTTTGTTCACCATAGAATCATTCTACATGCTGTAATACGACCGTTTTCAGGATTTCTTTCAACATCAGAAAAATTTGACGTTTTTGTCGAAAAATTTCGACATACTATACTATGGCGTTTTTTTTTTTTGGAAAATTTTCCAACATTTCATGGAATTGCTTGTGTTAACCATAGAATCATTCCACATGCTGTAATACGACCGTTTTCATGATTTTTTTCAACATCAGAAAAATTTGACGTTTTCGTCAAAAAATTTCGACATACTATACTATGGCGTTTTTTTTTTGGAAAATTTTCCAACACTTCATGGAATTGCTTTTGTTCACCATAAAATCATTCTACATGCTGTAATACGACCGTTTTCATGACTTTTGTCATTATCAAAAAAACTAGACGTTTTCTTCGAAAAATTTCGACATACTATACTATGACGTTTTTTTTTTTGAATAATTTTCCAAAACTTTACGGAATTACTTTTTTTCACCATAGAATTATTCTACATGCTGTAATACGACCGTTTTCAGGATTTCTTTCAACATCAGAAAAAGTTGACGTTTTTGTCGAAAAATTTCGACATACTATACTATGGCGGTTTTTTGTTTGGAAAATTTTCCAACATTTCATGGAATTGCTTTTGTTCACCATAGAATCATTCTACTTGCTGTATAATACGACCGTATTCATGATTTTTTTCAACATCAGAAAAATTTGACATTTTCGTCGAAAAATTTCGACATACTATACTATGGCGTTTTATTTGTAAAATTTTCCAACATTTCACGGAATTACTTTTGTTCACCATAGAATCATTCTCCATGCTGTAATTGACCGTTTTCATGATTATTTTCAACATCAAAAAGATTTGACGTTTTCGTCAAAAATTTTGACATACTATACTATGACGGTTTTTTTTTTTTGGAAAATTTTCCAAAATTTCACGGACTTACTTTTGTTCACCATAGAATTATTCTCCATGCTGTAATACGACCGTTTTCAGGATTTCTTTCAACATCAAAAAAATTTGACGTTTTTGTCGAAAAATTTCGACATACTATACTATGGCGTTTTTTTTTTTTTTTTGGAAAATTTTCCAACATTTCATGGAATTGCTTTTGTTCACCATAGAATCATTCTACATGCTGTAATACGACCGTTTTCATGACTTTTGTCATTATCAAAAATATTAGATGTTTCCTTCGAAAAATTTCGACATACTATACTTTGGCGTTTTTTGTAAAATTTTCCAACAATTCACAAGATGACTTTCGTTCACCATAAAATCATTCTGCATGCTATAATAGCACTGTTTTAATGATTTTTTTTCAACATCAAAAATTTTTTTATTCTTTCTTCGAAGAATTTCGACATACTATACTATGGCGGGTTTTTTTTTGGAAAATTTTCCAACATTTCATGGAATTGCGTTTGTTCACCATAGAATCATTCTACTTGCTGTAATACGACCGTTTTCATGATTATTTTCAACATCAAAAAGATTTGACGTTTTCGTCAAAAATTTTGACATACTATACTATGACGTTTTTTTTTTTTGGAAAATTTTCCAAAATTTCACGGACTTACTTTTGTTCACCATAGAATTATTCTCCATGCTGTAATACGACCGTTTTCAGGATTTCTTTCAACATCAAAAAAATTTGACGTTTTTGTCGAAAAATTTCGACATACTATACTATGGCGTTTTTTTTTTTTTTTTGGAAAATTTTCCAACATTTCATGGAATTGCTTTTGTTCACCATAGAATCATTCTACATGCTGTAATACGACCGTTTTCATGACTTTTGTCATTATCAAAAATATTAGATGTTTCCTTCGAAAAATTTCGACATACTATACTTTGGCGTTTTTTGTAAAATTTTCCAACAATTCACAAGATGACTTTCGTTCACCATAAAATCATTCTGCATGCTATAATAGCACTGTTTTAATGATTTTTTTTCAACATCAAAAATTTTTTTATTCTTTCTTCGAAGAATTTCGACATACTATACTATGGCGGGTTTTTTTTTGGAAAATTTTCCAACATTTCATGGAATTGCTTTTGTTCACCATAGAATCATTCTACTTGCTGTAATACGACCGTTTTCATGATTTTTTTCAACATCAGAAAAATTTGACATTTTCGTCGAAAAATTTCGACATACTATACTATGGCGTTTTTTTTTTTGGAAAATTTTCAAACATTTAACGGAATTACTTTTGTTCACCAGAGAATCATTATACATGCTGTAATACGCCCGTTTTCATGATTTTTTTCAACATCAAAAAAAATTGACGTTTTTGTCGAAAAATTTCGACATACTATACTATGACTTTTTTTGTGAAATTTTCAAACATTTCCCGAAATGACTTTTGTTCACCATAGAATCATTCTACATGCTGTAATACGACCGTTTTCAGGATTTCTTTCAACATCAGAAAAATTTGACGTTTTTGTCGAAAAATTTCGACATACTATACTATGGCGTTTTTTTTTTTGGAAAATTTTCCAACATTTCATGGAATTGCTTGTGTTAACCATAGAATCATTCTACATGCTGTAATACGACCGTTTTCATGATTTTTTTCAACATCAGTAAAATTTGACGTTTTCGTCAAAAAATTTCGACATACAATACTATGGCGTTTTTTTTTTGGAAAATTTTCCAACACTTCATGGAATTGCTTTTGTTCACCATAAAATCATTCTACATGCTGTAATACGACCGTTTTCATGACTTTTGTCATTATCAAAAAAATTAGACGTTTTCTTCGAAAAATTTCGACATACTATACTATGACGTTTTTCTTTTTGAAAAATTTTCCAAAATTTCACGGAATTACTTTTTTTCACCATAGAATTATTCTACATGCTGTAATACGACCGTTTTCAGGATTTCTTTCAACATCAAAAAAATTTGACGTTTTTGTAAAAAAATTTCGACATACTATACTATGGCGTTTTTTTTTTTTTTTGGAAAATTTTCCAACATTTCATGGAATTGCTTTTGTTCACCATAGAATCATTCTACATGCTGTAATACGACGATTTTCATGACTTTTGTCATTATCTAAAAAATTAGACGTTTTCTTCGAAAAATTTCGACATACTATACGATGGCGTTTTTGGTAAAATTTTCCAACAATTCACAAAATGACTTTCGTTCACCATAAAATCATTCTGCATGCTATAATAGGACTGTTTTAATGATTTTTTTTCAACATCAAAAAAATTTTTACTTTTTCTTCGAAGAATTTCGACATACTATACTATGGCGTTTTTTTTTTGGAAAATTTTCAAACATTTAACGGAATTACTTTTGTTCACCATAGAATCATTATACATGCTGTAATACGCCCGTTTTCATGATTTTTTTCAACATCAAAAAAAATTGACGTTTTTGTCGAAAAATTTCGACATACTATACTATGACTTTTTTTGCGAAATTTTCAAACATTTCCCGAAATGACTTTTGTTCACCATAGAATCATTCTACATGCTGTAATACGACCGTTTTCAGGATTTCTTTCAACATCAGAAAAATTTGACGTTTTTGTCGAAAAATTTCGACATACTATACTATGGCGTTTTTTTTTTTTTGGAAAATTTTCCAACATTTCATGGAATTGCTTGTGTTAACCATAGAATCATTCTACATGCTGTAATACGACCGTTTTCATGACTTTTGTCATTATCAAAAAAATTAGACGTTTTCTTCGAAAAATTTCGACATACTATACTATGGCGTTTTTTTTGTAAAATTTTCCAACAATTCACGAAATGACTTTGGTTCAGCATAGAATCATTCTACATGCTATAATAGGACTGTTTTAATGATTTTTTTTTCAACATCAAAAAATTTTTTACGTTTTCTTTGAAGAATTTCGACATACTATACTATGGCGGTTTTTTGTTTGGAAAATTTTCCAACATTTCATGGAATTGCTTTTGTTCACCATAGAATCATTCTACTTGCTGTATAATACGACCGTTTTCATGATTTTTTTCAACATCAGAAAAATTTGACATTTTTGTCGAAAAATTTCGACATACTATACTATGGCGTTTTATTTGTAAAATTTTCCAACATTTCACGGAATTACTTTTGTTCACCATAGAATCATTCTCCATGCTGTAATCGACCGTTTTCATGATTATTTTCAACATCAAAAAGATTTGACGTTTTTGTAAAAAAATTTCGACATGCTATACTATGGCGTTTTTTTTTTTTTTTTTGAAAATTTTCCAACATTTCATGGAATTGCTTTTGTTCACCATAGAATCATTCTACATGCTGTAATACGACCATTTTCATGACTTTTGTCATTATCAAAAACATTAGATGTTTTCTTTGAAAAATTTCGACATACTATACTTTGGCGTTTTTTGTAAAATTTTCCAACAATTCACAAAATGACTTTCGTTCACCATAAAATCATTCTGCATGCTATAATAGGACTGTTTTAATGATTTTTTTTCAACATCAAAAAAATTTTTATTTTTTCTTCGAAGAATTTCGACATACTATACTATGGCGGGTTTTTTTTTTGGAAAATTTTCCAACATTTCATGGAATTGCGTTTGTTTACCATAGAATCATTCTACTTGCTGTAATACGACCGTTTTCATGATTTTTTTCAACATCAGAAAAATTTGACATTTTCGTCGAAAAATTTCGACATACTATACTATGGCGTTTTTTTTTTTGGAAAATTTTCAAACATTTAACGGAATTACTTTTGTTCACCATAGAATCATTATACATGCTGTAATACGCCCGTTTTCATGATTTTTTTCAACATCAAAAAAAATTGACGTTTTTGTCGAAAAATTTCGACATACTATACTATGACTTTTTTTGTGAAATTTTCAAACATTTCCCGAAATGACTTTTGTTCACCATAGAATCATTCTACATGCTGTAATACGACCGTTTTCAGGATTTCTTTCAACATCAGAAAAATTTGACGTTTTTGTCGAAAAATTTCGACATACTATACTATGGCGTTTTTTTTTTTGGAAAATTTTCCAACATTTCATGGAATTGCTAGTGTTAACCATAGAATCATTCTACATGCTGTAATACGACCGTTTTCATGATTTTTTTCAACATCAGAAAAATTTGACGTTTTCGTCAAAAAATTTCGACATACAATACTATGGCGTTTTTTTTTTGGAAAATTTTCCAACACTTCATGGAATTGCTTTTGTTCACCATAAAATCATTCTACATGCTGTAATACGACCGTTTTCATGACTTTTGTCATTATCAAAAAAATTAGACGTTTTCTTCGAAAAATTTCGACATACTATACTATGACGTTTTTTTTTTTTTGAAAAATTTTCCAAAATTTCACGGAATTACTTTTTTTCACCATAGAATTATTCTACATGCTGTAATACGACCGTTTTCAGGATTTCTTTCAACATCAAAAAAATTTGACGTTTTTGTAAAAAAATTTCGACATACTATACTATGGCGTTTTTTTTTTTTTTTTGGAAAATTTTCCAACATTTCATGGAATTGCTTTTGTTCACCATAGAATCATTCTACATGCTGTAATACGACCATTTTCATGACTTTTGTCATTATCAAAAACATTAGATGTTTTCTTTGAAAAATTTCGACATACTATACTTTGGCGTTTTTTGTAAAATTTTCCAACAATTCACAAAATGACTTTCGTTCACCATAAAATCATTCTGCATGCTATAATAGGACTGTTTTAATGATTTTTTTTCAACATCAAAAAAATTTTTATTTTTTCTTCGAAGAATTTCGACATACTATAATATGGCGTTTTTTTTTTTTGGAAAATTTTCAAACATTTAACGGAATTACTTTTGTTCACCATAGAATCATTATACATGCTGTAATACGCCCGTTTTAATGATTTCTTTCAACATCAGAAAAAGTTGACGTTTTTGTCGAAAAATTTCGACATACTATACTATGGCGGTTTTTTGTTTGGAAAATTTTCCAACATTTCATGGAATTGCTTTTGTTCACCATAGAATCATTCTACTTGCTGTATAATACGACCGTATTCATGATTTTTTTCAACATCAGAAAAATTTGACATTTTCGTCGAAAAATTTCGACATACTATACTATGGCGTTTTATTTGCAAAATTTTCCAACATTTCACGGAATTACTTTTGTTCACCATAGAATCATTCTCCATGCTGTAATTGACCGTTTTCATGATTATTTTCAACATCAAAAAGATTTGACGTTTTCGTCAAAAATTTTGACATACTATACTATGACGGTTTTTTTTTTTGGAAAATTTTCCAAAATTTCACGGACTTACTTTTGTTCACCATAGAATTATTCTCCATGCTGTAATACGACCGTTTTCAGGATTTCTTTCAACATCAAAAAAATTTGACGTTTTTGTCGAAAAATTTCGACATACTATACTATGGCGTTTTTGTTTTTTTTTTTGGAAAATTTTCCAACATTTCATGGAATTGCTTTTGTTCACCATAGAATCATTCTACATGCTGTAATACGACCGTTTTCATGACTTTTGTCATTATCAAAAATATTAGATGTTTCCTTCGAAAAATTTCGACATACTATACTTTGGCGTTTTTTGTAAAATTTTCCAACAATTCACAAGATGACTTTCGTTCACCATAAAATCATTCTGCATGCTATAATAGCACTGTTTTAATGATTTTTTTTCAACATCAAAAATTTTTTTATTCTTTCTTCGAAGAATTTCGACATACTATACTATGGCGGTTTTTTTTTTGGAAAATTTTCCAACACTTCATGGAATTGCTTTTGTTCACCATAAAATAATTCTACATGCTGTAATACGACCGTTTTCATGACTTTTGTCATTATCAAAAAAATTAGACGTTTTCTTCGAAAAATTTCGACATACTATACTATTACGGTGTTTTTTTTTGGAAAATTTTCCAAAATTTCACGGAATTACTTTTTTTCACCATAGAATTATTCTACATGCTGTAATACGACCGTTTTCAGGATTTCTTTCAACATCAAAAAAATTTGACGTTTTTGTAAAAAAATTTCGACATACTATACTATGGCGTTTTTTTTTTTTTTTGGAAAATTTTCCAACATTTCATGGAATTGCTTTTGTTCACCATAGAATCATTCTACATGCTGTAATACGACGATTTTCATGACTTTTGTCATTATCTAAAAAATTAGACGTTTTCTTCGAAAAATTTCGACATACTATACGATGGCGTTTTTTGTAAAATTTTCCAACAATTCACAAAATGACTTTCGTTCACCATAAAATCATTCTGCATGCTATAATAGGACTGTTTTAATGATTTTTTTTCAACATCAAAAAAATTTTTACTTTTTCTCCGAAGAATTTCGACATACTATACTATGGCGTTTTTTTTTTGGAAAATTTTCAAACATTTAACGGAATTACTTTTGTTCACCATAGAATCATTATACATGCTGTAATACGCCCGTTTTCATGATTTTTTTCAACATCAAAAAAAATTGACGTTTTTGTCGAAAAATTTCGACATACTATACTATGACTTTTTTTGCGAAATTTTCAAACATTTCCCGAAATGACTTTTGTTCACCATAGAATCATTCTACATGCTGTAATACGACCGTTTTCAGGATTTCTTTCAACATCAGAAAAATTTGACGTTTTTGTCGAAAAATTTCGACATACTATACTATGGCGTTTTTTTTTTTTGGAAAATTTTCCAACATTTCATGGAATTGCTTGTGTTAACCATAGAATCATTCTACATGCTGTAATACGACCGTTTTCATGACTTTTGTCATTATCAAAAAAATTAGACGTTTTCTTCGAAAAATTTCGACATACTATACTATGGCGTTTTTTTTGTAAAATTTTCCAACAATTCACGAAATGACTTTGGTTCAGCATAGAATCATTCTACATGCTATAATAGGACTGTTTTAATGATTTTTTTTTCAACATCAAAAATTTTTTTACGTTTTCTTTGAAGAATTTCGACATACTATACTATGGCGGTTTTTTGTTTGGAAAATTTTCCAACATTTCATGGAATTGCTTTTGTTCACCATAGAATCATTCTACTTGCTGTATAATACGACCGTTTTCATGATTTTTTTCAACATCAGAAAAATTTGACATTTTTGTCGAAAAATTTCGACATACTATACTATGGCGTTTTATTTGTAAAATTTTCCAACATTTCACGGAATTACTTTTGTTCACCATAGAATCATTCTCCATGTTGTAATCGACCGTTTTCATGATTATTTTCAACATCAAAAAGATTTGACGTTTTTGTAAAAAAATTTCGACATGCTATACTATGGCGTTTTTTTTTTTTTTTGAAAATTTTCCAACATTTCATGGAATTGCTTTTGTTCACCATAGAATCATTCTACATGCTGTAATACGACCATTTTCATGACTTTTGTCATTATCAAAAACATTAGATGTTTTCTTTGAAAAATTTCGACATACTATACTTTGGCGTTTTTTGTAAAATTTTCCAACAATTCACAAAATGACTTTCGTTCACCATAAAATCATTCTGCATGCTATAATAGGACTGTTTTAATGATTTTTTTTCAACATCAAAAAAATTTTTATTTTTTCTTCGAAGAATTTCGACATACTATACTATGGCGGGTTTTTTTTTGGAAAATTTTCCAACATTTCATGGAATTGCGTTTGTTCACCATAGAATCATTCTACTTGCTGTAATACGACCGTTTTCATGATTTTTTTCAACATCAGAAAAATTTGACATTTTCGTCGAAAAATTTCGACATACTATACTATGGCGTTTTTTTTTTTGGAAAATTTTCAAACATTTAACGGAATTACTTTTGTTCACCATAGAATCATTATACATGCTGTAATACGCCCGTTTTCATGATTTTTTTCAACATCAAAAAAAATTGACGTTTTTGTCGAAAAATTTCGACATACTATACTATGACTTTTTTTGTGAAATTTTCAAACATTTCCCGAAATGACTTTTGTTCACCATAGAATCATTCTACATGCTGTAATACGACCGTTTTCAGGATTTCTTTCAACATCAGAAAAATTTGACCTTTTTGTCGAAAAATTTCGACATACTATACTATGGCGTTTTTTTTTTTGGAAAATTTTCCAACATTTCATGGAATTGCTTTTGTTCACCATAGAATCATTCTACATGCTGTAATACGACGATTTTCATGACTTTTGTCATCATCAAAAAAATTTGACGTTTTCTTCGAAAAATTTCGACACACTATACTATGGCATTTTTTTGTAAAATTTTCCAACAATTCACAAAATGACTTTCGTTCACCATAGAATCATTCTGCATGCTATAATAGGACTGTTTTAATGATTTTTTTTTCAACATCAAAAAAAAATTTATGTTTTCTTCGAAGAATTTCGACATACTATACTATGGCGTTTTTTTTTTTGGAAAATTTTCAAACATTTAACGGAATTACTTTTGTTCACCAGAGAATCATTATACATGCTGTAATACGCCCGTTTTCATGATTTTTTTCAACATCAAAAAAAATTGACGTTTTTGTCGAAAAATTTCGACATACTATACTATGACTTTTTTTGTGAAATTTTCAAACATTTCCCGAAATGACTTTTGTTCACCATAGAATCATTCTACATGCTGTAATACGACCGTTTTCAGGATTTCTTTCAACATCAGAAAAATTTGACGTTTTTGTCGAAAAATTTCGACATACTATACTATGGCGTTTTTTTTTTTGGAAAATTTTCCAACATTTCATGGAATTGCTTGTGTTAACCATAGAATCATTCTACATGCTGTAATACGACCGTTTTCATGATTTTTTTCAACATCAGTAAAATTTGACGTTTTCGTCAAAAAATTTCGACATACAATACTATGGCGTTTTTTTTTTGGAAAATTTTCCAACACTTCATGGAATTGCTTTTGTTCACCATAAAATCATTCTACATGCTGTAATACGACCGTTTTCATGACTTTTGTCATTATCAAAAAAATTGGACGTTTTCTTCGAAAAATTTCGACATACTATACTATGACGTTTTTTTTTTTGAAAAATTTTCCAAAATTTCACGGAATTACTTTTTTTCACCATAGAATTATTCTACATGCTGTAATACGACCGTTTTCAGGATTTCTTTCAACATCAAAAAAATTTGACGTTTTTGTAAAAAAATTTCGACATACTATACTATGGCGTTTTTTTTTTTTTTTGGAAAATTTTCCAACATTTCATGGAATTGCTTTTGTTCACCATAGAATCATTCTACATGCTGTAATACGACGATTTTCATGACTTTTGTCATTATCTAAAAAATTAGACGTTTTCTTCGAAAAATTTCGACATACTATACGATGGCGTTTTTTGTAAAATTTTCCAACAATTCACAAAATGACTTTCGTTCACCATAAAATCATTCTGCATGCTATAATAGGACTGTTTTAATGATTTTTTTTCAACATCAAAAAAATTTTTACTTTTTCTTCGAAGAATTTCGACATACTATACTATGGCGTTTTTTTTTTTGGAAAATTTTCAAACATTTAACGGAATTACTTTTGTTCACCATAGAATCATTATACATGCTGTAATACGCCCGTTTTCATGATTTTTTACAACATCAAAAAAAATTGACGTTTTTGTCGAAAAATTTCGACATACTATACTATGACTTTTTTTGCGAAATTTTCAAACATTTCCCGAAATGACTTTTGTTCACCATAGAATCATTCTACATGCTGTAATACGACCGTTTTCAGGATTTCTTTCAACATCAGAAAAATTTGACGTTTTTGTCGAAAAATTTCGACATACTATACTATGGCGTTTTTTTTTTTTTGGAAAATTTTCCAACATTTCATGGAATTGCTTGTGTTAACCATAGAATCATTCTACATGCTGTAATACGACCGTTTTCATGACTTTTGTCATTATCAAAAAAATTAGACGTTTTCTTCGAAAAATTTCGACATACTATACTATGGCGTTTTTTTTGTAAAATTTTCCAACAATTCACGAAATGACTTTGGTTCAGCATAGAATCATTCTACATGCTATAATAGGACTGTTTTAATGATTTTTTTTTCAACATCAAAAAATTTTTTACGTTTTCTTTGAAGAATTTCGACATACTATACTATGGCGGTTTTTTGTTTGGAAAATTTTCCAACATTTCATGGAATTGCTTTTGTTCACCATAGAATCATTCTACTTGCTGTATAATACGACCGTTTTCATGATTTTTTTCAACATCAGAAAAATTTGACATTTTTGTCGAAAAATTTCGACATACTATACTATGGCGTTTTATTTGTAAAATTTTCCAACATTTCACGGAATTACTTTTGTTCACCATAGAATCATTCTCCATGCTGTAATCGACCGTTTTCATGATTATTTTCAACATCAAAAAGATTTGACGTTTTTGTAAAAAAATTTCGACATGCTATACTATGGCGTTTTTTTTTTTTTTTTTTGAAAATTTTCCAACATTTCATGGAATTGCTTTTGTTCACCATAGAATCATTCTACATGCTGTAATACGACCATTTTCATGACTTTTGTCATTATCAAAAACATTAGATGTTTTCTTTGAAAAATTTCGACATACTATACTTTGGCGTTTTTTGTAAAATTTTCCAACAATTCACAAAATGACTTTCGTTCACCATAAAATCATTCTGCATGCTATAATAGGACTGTTTTAATGATTTTTTTTCAACATCAAAAAAATTTTTATTTTTTCTTCGAAGAATTTCGACATACTATACTATGGCGGGTTTTTTTTTGGAAAATTTTCCAACATTTCATGGAATTGCGTTTGTTCACCATAGAATCATTCTACTTGCTGTAATACGACCGTTTTCATGATTTTTTTCAACATCAGAAAAATTTGACATTTTCGTCGAAAAATTTCGACATACTATACTATGGCGTTTTTTTTTTTGGAAAATTTTCAAACATTTAACGGAATTACTTTTGTTCACCATAGAATCATTATACATGCTGTAATACGCCCGTTTTCATGATTTTTTTCAACATCAAAAAAAATTGACGTTTTTGTCGAAAAATTTCGACATACTATACTATGACTTTTTTTGTGAAATTTTCAAACATTTCCCGAAATGACTTTTGTTCACCATAGAATCATTCTACATGCTGTAATACGACCGTTTTCAGGATTTCTTTCAACATCAGAAAAATTTGACCTTTTTGTCGAAAAATTTCGACATACTATACTATGGCGTTTTTTTTTTTTGGAAAATTTTCCAACATTTCATGGAATTGCTTTTGTTCACCATAGAATCATTCTACATGCTGTAATACGACGATTTTCATGACTTTTGTCATCATCAAAAAAATTTGACGTTTTCTTCGAAAAATTTCGACACACTATACTATGGCATTTTTTTGTAAAATTTTCCAACAATTCACAAAATGACTTTCGTTCACCATAGAATCATTCTGCATGCTATAATAGGACTGTTTTAATGATTTTTTTTTCAACATCAAAAAAAAATTTATGTTTTCTTCGAAGAATTTCGACATACTATACTATGGCGTTTTTTTTTTTGGAAAATTTTCAAACATTTAACGGAATTACTTTTGTTCACCAGAGAATCATTATACATGCTGTAATACGCCCGTTTTCATGATTTTTTTCAACATCAAAAAAAATTGACGTTTTTGTCGAAAAATTTCGACATACTATACTATGACTTTTTTTGTGAAATTTTCAAACATTTCCCGAAATGACTTTTGTTCACCATAGAATCATTCTACATGCTGTAATACGACCGTTTTCAGGATTTCTTTCAACATCAGAAAAATTTGACGTTTTTGTCGAAAAATTTCGACATACTATACTATGGCGTTTTTTTTTTTGGAAAATTTTCCAACATTTCATGGAATTGCTTGTGTTAACCATAGAATCATTCTACATGCTGTAATACGACCGTTTTCATGATTTTTTTCAACATCAGTAAAATTTGACGTTTTCGTCAAAAAATTTCGACATACAATACTATGGCGTTTTTTTTTTGGAAAATTTTCCAACACTTCATGGAATTGCTTTTGTTCACCATAAAATCATTCTACATGCTGTAATACGACCGTTTTCATGACTTTTGTCATTATCAAAAAAATTGGACGTTTTCTTCGAAAAATTTCGACATACTATACTATGACGTTTTTTTTTTTGAAAAATTTTCCAAAATTTCACGGAATTACTTTTTTTCACCATAGAATTATTCTACATGCTGTAATACGACCGTTTTCAGGATTTCTTTCAACATCAAAAAAATTTGACGTTTTTGTAAAAAAATTTCGACATACTATACTATGGCGTTTTTTTTTTTTTTTGGAAAATTTTCCAACATTTCATGGAATTGCTTTTGTTCACCATAGAATCATTCTACATGCTGTAATACGACGATTTTCATGACTTTTGTCATTATCTAAAAAATTAGACGTTTTCTTCGAAAAATTTCGACATACTATACGATGGCGTTTTTTGTAAAATTTTCCAACAATTCACAAAATGACTTTCGTTCACCATAAAATCATTCTGCATGCTATAATAGGACTGTTTTAATGATTTTTTTTCAACATCAAAAAAATTTTTACTTTTTCTTCGAAGAATTTCGACATACTATACTATGGCGTTTTTTTTTTTGGAAAATTTTCAAACATTTAACGGAATTACTTTTGTTCACCATAGAATCATTATACATGCTGTAATACGCCCGTTTTCATGATTTTTTACAACATCAAAAAAAATTGACGTTTTTGTCGAAAAATTTCGACATACTATACTATGACTTTTTTTGCGAAATTTTCAAACATTTCCCGAAATGACTTTTGTTCACCATAGAATCATTCTACATGCTGTAATACGACCGTTTTCAGGATTTCTTTCAACATCAGAAAAATTTGACGTTTTTGTCGAAAAATTTCGACATACTATACTATGGCGTTTTTTTTTTTTGGAAAATTTTCCAACATTTCATGGAATTGCTTGTGTTAACCATAGAATCATTCTACATGCTGTAATACGACCGTTTTCATGACTTTTGTCATTATCAAAAAAATTAGACGTTTTCTTCGAAAAATTTCGACATACTATACTATGGCGTTTTTTTTGTAAAATTTTCCAACAATTCACGAAATGACTTTGGTTCAGCATAGAATCATTCTACATGCTATAATAGGACTGTTTTAATGATTTTTTTTTCAACATCAAAAAATTTTTTACGTTTTCTTTGAAGAATTTCGACATACTATACTATGGCGGTTTTTTGTTTGGAAAATTTTCCAACATTTCATGGAATTGCTTTTGTTCACCATAGAATCATTCTACTTGCTGTATAATACGACCGTTTTCATGATTTTTTTCAACATCAGAAAAATTTGACATTTTTGTCGAAAAATTTCGACATACTATACTATGGCGTTTTATTTGTAAAATTTTCCAACATTTCACGGAATTACTTTTGTTCACCATAGAATCATTCTCCATGCTGTAATCGACCGTTTTCATGATTATTTTCAACATCAAAAAGATTTGACGTTTTTGTAAAAAAATTTCGACATGCTATACTATGGCGTTTTTTTTTTTTTTTTTGAAAATTTTCCAACATTTCATGGAATTGCTTTTGTTCACCATAGAATCATTCTACATGCTGTAATACGACCATTTTCATGACTTTTGTCATTATCAAAAACATTAGATGTTTTCTTTGAAAAATTTCGACATACTATACTTTGGCGTTTTTTGTAAAATTTTCCAACAATTCACAAAATGACTTTCGTTCACCATAAAATCATTCTGCATGCTATAATAGGACTGTTTTAATGATTTTTTTTCAACATCAAAAAAATTTTTATTTTTTCTTCGAAGAATTTCGACATACTATACTATGGCGGGTTTTTTTTTGGAAAATTTTCCAACATTTCATGGAATTGCGTTTGTTCACCATAGAATCATTCTACTTGCTGTAATACGACCGTTTTCATGATTTTTTTCAACATCAGAAAAATTTGACATTTTCGTCGAAAAATTTCGACATACTATACTATGGCGTTTTTTTTTTTGGAAAATTTTCAAACATTTAACGGAATTACTTTTGTTCACCATAGAATCATTATACATGCTGTAATACGCCCGTTTTCATGATTTTTTTCAACATCAAAAAAAATTGACGTTTTTGTCGAAAAATTTCGACATACTATACTATGACTTTTTTTGTGAAATTTTCAAACATTTCCCGAAATGACTTTTGTTCACCATAGAATCATTCTACATGCTGTAATACGACCGTTTTCAGGATTTCTTTCAACATCAGAAAAATTTGACGTTTTTGTCGAAAAATTTCGACATACTATACTATGGCGTTTTTTTTTTTGGAAAATTTTCCAACATTTCATGGAATTGCTTTTGTTCACCATAGAATCATTCTACATGCTGTAATACGACGATTTTCATGACTTTTGTCATCATCAAAAAAATTTGACGTTTTCTTCGAAAAATTTCGACACACTATACTATGGCATTTTTTTGTAAAATTTTCCAACAATTCACAAAATGACTTTCGTTCACCATAGAATCATTCTGCATGCTATAATAGGACTGTTTTAATGATTTTTTTTTCAACATCAAAAAAAAATTTATGTTTTCTTCGAAGAATTTCGACATACTATACTATGGCGTTTTTTTTTTTGGAAAATTTTCAAACATTTAACGGAATTACTTTTGTTCACCAGAGAATCATTATACATGCTGTAATACGCCCGTTTTCATGATTTTTTTCAACATCAAAAAAAATTGACGTTTTTGTCGAAAAATTTCGACATACTATACTATGACTTTTTTTGTGAAATTTTCAAACATTTCCCGAAATGACTTTTGTTCACCATAGAATCATTCTACATGCTGTAATACGACCGTTTTCAGGATTTCTTTCAACATCAGAAAAATTTGACGTTTTTGTCGAAAAATTTCGACATACTATACTATGGCGTTTTTTTTTTTGGAAAATTTTCCAACATTTCATGGAATTGCTTGTGTTAACCATAGAATCATTCTACATGCTGTAATACGACCGTTTTCATGATTTTTTTCAACATCAGTAAAATTTGACGTTTTCGTCAAAAAATTTCGACATACAATACTATGGCGTTTTTTTTTTTTGAAAAATTTTCCAAAATTTCACGGAATTACTTTTTTTCACCATAGAATTATTCTACATGCTGTAATACGACCGTTTTCAGGATTTCTTTCAACATCAAAAAAATTTGACGTTTTTGTAAAAAAATTTCGACATACTATACTATGGCGTTTTTTTTTTTTTTTGGAAAATTTTCCAACATTTCATGGAATTGCTTTTGTTCACCATAGAATCATTCTACATGCTGTAATACGACGATTTTCATGACTTTTGTCATTATCTAAAAAATTAGACGTTTTCTTCGAAAAATTTCGACATACTATACGATGGCGTTTTTTGTAAAATTTTCCAACAATTCACAAAATGACTTTCGTTCACCATAAAATCATTCTGCATGCTATAATAGGACTGTTTTAATGATTTTTTTTCAACATCAAAAAAATTTTTACTTTTTCTTCGAAGAATTTCGACATACTATACTATGGCGTTTTTTTTTTGGAAAATTTTCAAACATTTAACGGAATTACTTTTGTTCACCATAGAATCATTATACATGCTGTAATACGCCCGTTTTCATGATTTTTTTCAACATCAAAAAAAATTGACGTTTTTGTCGAAAAATTTCGACATACTATACTATGACTTTTTTTGCGAAATTTTCAAACATTTCCCGAAATGACTTTTGTTCACCATAGAATCATTCTACATGCTGTAATACGACCGTTTTCAGGATTTCTTTCAACATCAGAAAAATTTGACGTTTTTGTCGAAAAATTTCGACATACTATACTATGGCGTTTTTTTTTTTTGGAAAATTTTCCAACATTTCATGGAATTGCTTTTGTTCACCATAAAATCATTCTACATGCTGTAATACGACCGTTTTCATGACTTTTGTCATTATCTAAAAAATTAGACGTTTTCTTCGAAAAATTTCGACATACTATACTTTGGCGTTTTTTGAAAAATTTTCCAACAATTCACAAAATGACTTTCGTTCACCATAAAATCATTCTGCATGCTATAATAGGACTGTTTTAATGATTTTTTTTCAACATCAAAAAAATTTTTATTTTTTCTTCGAAGAATTTCGACATACTATACTATGGCGGGTTTTTTTTTGGAAAATTTTCCAACATTTCATGGAATTGCGTTTGTTCACCATAGAATCATTCTACTTGCTGTAATACGACCGTTTTCATGATTTTTTTCAACATCAGAAAAATTTGACATTTTCGTCGAAAAATTTCGACATACTATACTATGGCGTTTTTTTTTTTGGAAAATTTTCAAACATTTAACGGAATTACTTTTGTTCACCATAGAATCATTATACATGCTGTAATACGCCCGTTTTCATGATTTTTTTCAACATCAAAAAAAATTGACGTTTTTGTCGAAAAATTTCGACATACTATACTATGACTTTTTTTGTGAAATTTTCAAACATTTCCCGAAATGACTTTTGTTCACCATAGAATCATTCTACATGCTGTAATACGACCGTTTTCAGGATTTCTTTCAACATCAGAAAAATTTGACGTTTTTGTCGAAAAATTTCGACATACTATACTATGGCGTTTTTTTTTTTGGAAAATTTTCCAACATTTCATGGAATTGCTTTTGTTCACCATAGAATCATTCTACATGCTGTAATACGACGATTTTCATGACTTTTGTCATCATCAAAAAAATTTGACGTTTTCTTCGAAAAATTTCGACACACTATACTATGGCATTTTTTTGTAAAATTTTCCAACAATTCACAAAATGACTTTCGTTCACCATAGAATCATTCTGCATGCTATAATAGGACTGTTTTAATGATTTTTTTTTTCAACATCAAAAAAAAATTTATGTTTTCTTCGAAGAATTTCGACATACTATACTATGGCGTTTTTTTTTTTGGAAAATTTTCAAACATTTAACGGAATTACTTTTGTTCACCAGAGAATCATTATACATGCTGTAATACGCCCGTTTTCATGATTTTTTTCAACATCAAAAAAAATTGACGTTTTTGTCGAAAAATTTCGACATACTATACTATGACTTTTTTTGTGAAATTTTCAAACATTTCCCGAAATGACTTTTGTTCACCATAGAATCATTCTACATGCTGTAATACGACCGTTTTCAGGATTTCTTTCAACATCAGAAAAATTTGACGTTTTTGTCGAAAATTTTCGACATACTATACTATGGCGTTTTTTTTTTTGGAAAATTTTCCAACATTTCATGGAATTGCTTGTGTTAACCATAGAATCATTCTACATGCTGTAATACGACCGTTTTCATGATTTTTTTCAACATCAGTAAAATTTGACGTTTTCGTCAAAAAATTTCGACATACAATACTATGGCGTTTTTTTTTTTGAAAAATTTTCCAAAATTTCACGGAATTACTTTTTTTCACCATAGAATTATTCTACATGCTGTAATACGACCGTTTTCAGGATTTCTTTCAACATCAAAAAAATTTGACGTTTTTGTAAAAAAATTTCGACATACTATACTATGGCGTTTTTTTTTTTTTTTGGAAAATTTTCCAACATTTCATGGAATTGCTTTTGTTCACCATAGAATCATTCTACATGCTGTAATACGACGATTTTCATGACTTTTGTCATTATCTAAAAAATTAGACGTTTTCTTCGAAAAATTTCGACATACTATACGATGGCGTTTTTTGTAAAATTTTCCAACAATTCACAAAATGACTTTCGTTCACCATAAAATCATTCTGCATGCTATAATAGGACTGTTTTAATGATTTTTTTTCAACATCAAAAAAATTTTTACTTTTTCTTCGAAGAATTTCGACATACTATACTATGGCGTTTTTTTTTTGGAAAATTTTCAAACATTTAACGGAATTACTTTTGTTCACCATAGAATCATTATACATGCTGTAATACGCCCGTTTTCATGATTTTTTTCAACATCAAAAAAAATTGACGTTTTTGTCGAAAAATTTCGACATACTATACTATGACTTTTTTTGCGAAATTTTCAAACATTTCCCGAAATGACTTTTGTTCACCATAGAATCATTCTACATGCTGTAATACGACCGTTTTCAGGATTTCTTTCAACATCAGAAAAATTTGACGTTTTTGTCGAAAAATTTCGACATACTATACTATGGCGTTTTTTTTTTTTTTTGGAAAATTTTCCAACATTTCATGGAATTGCTTTTGTTCACCATAAAATCATTCTACATGCTGTAATACGACCGTTTTCATGACTTTTGTCATTATCAAAAAAATTAGACGTTTTCTTCGAAAAATTTCGACATACTATACTATGACGTTTTTTTTTTTGAAAAATTTTCCAAAATTTCACGGAATTACTTTTTTTCACCATAGAATTATTCTACATGCTGTAATACGACCGTTTTCAGGATTTCTTTCAACATCAAAAAAATTTGACGTTTTTGTAAAAAAATTTCGACATACTATACTATGGCGTTTTTTTTTTTTTTGGAAAATTTTCCAACATTTCATGGAATTGCTTTTGTTCACCATAGAATCATTCTACATGCTGTAATACGACGATTTTCATGACTTTTGTCATTATCTAAAAAATTAGACGTTTTCTTCGAAAAATTTCGACATACTATACGATGGCGTTTTTTGTAAAATTTTCCAACAATTCACAAAATGACTTTCGTTCACCATAAAATCATTCTGCATGCTATAATAGGACTGTTTTAATGATTTTTTTTCAACATCAAAAAAATTTTTACTTTTTCTTCGAAGAATTTCGACATACTATACTATGGCGTTTTTTTTTTGGAAAATTTTCAAACATTTAACGGAATTACTTTTGTTCACCATAGAATCATTATACATGCTGTAATACGCCCGTTTTCATGATTTTTTTCAACATCAAAAAAAATTGACGTTTTTGTTGAAAAATTTCGACATACTATACTATGACTTTTTTTGCGAAATTTTCAAACATTTCCCGAAATGACTTTTGTTCACCATAGAATCATTCTACATGCTGTAATACGACCGTTTTCAGGATTTCTTTCAACATCAGAAAAATTTGACGTTTTTGTCGAAAAATTTCGACATACTATACTATGGCGTTTTTTTTTTTTGGAAAATTTTCCAACATTTCATGGAATTGCTTGTGTTAACCATAGAATCATTCTACATGCTGTAATACGACCGTTTTCATGACTTTTGTCATTATCAAAAAAATTAGACGTTTTCTTCGAAAAATTTCGACATACTATACTATGGCGTTTTTTTTGTAAAATTTTCCAACAATTCACGAAATGACTTTGGTTCAGCATAGAATCATTCTACATGCTATAATAGGACTGTTTTAATGATTTTTTTTTCAACATCAAAAAATTTTTTACGTTTTCTTTGAAGAATTTCGACATACTATACTATGGCGGTTTTTTGTTTGGAAAATTTTCCAACATTTCATGGAATTGCTTTTGTTCACCATAGAATCATTCTACTTGCTGTATAATACGACCGTTTTCATGATTTTTTTCAACATCAGAAAAATTTGACATTTTTGTCGAAAAATTTCGACATACTATACTATGGCGTTTTATTTGTAAAATTTTCCAACATTTCACGGAATTACTTTTGTTCACCATAGAATCATTCTCCATGCTGTAATCGACCGTTTTCATGATTATTTTCAACATCAAAAAGATTTGACGTTTTTGTAAAAAAATTTCGACATGCTATACTATGGCGTTTTTTTTTTTTTTTTGAAAATTTTCCAACATTTCATGGAATTGCTTTTGTTCACCATAGAATCATTCTACATGCTGTAATACGACCATTTTCATGACTTTTGTCATTATCAAAAACATTAGACGTTTTCTTCGAAAAATTTCGACATACTATACTATGGCGTTTTTTTTGTAAAATTTTCCAACAATTCACGAAATGACTTTGGTTCAGCATAGAATCATTCTACATGCTATAATAGGACTGTTTTAATGATTTTTTTTTCAACATCAAAAAATTTTTTACGTTTTCTTTGAAGAATTTCGACATACTATACTATGGCGGTTTTTTGTTTGTAAAATTTTCCAACAATTCACAAAATGACTTTCGTTCACCATAAAATCATTCTGCATGCTATAATAGGACTGTTTTAATGATTTTTTTTCAACATCAAAAAAATTTTTATTTTTTCTTCGAAGAATTTCGACATACTATACTATGGCGGGTTTTTTTTTGGAAAATTTTCCAACATTTCATGGAATTGCGTTTGTTCACCATAGAATCATTCTACTTGCTGTAATACGACCGTTTTCATGATTTTTTTCAACATCAGAAAAATTTGACATTTTCGTCGAAAAATTTCGACATACTATACTATGGCGTTTTTTTTTTTGGAAAATTTTCAAACATTTAACGGAATTACTTTTGTTCACCATAGAATCATTATACATGCTGTAATACGCCCGTTTTCATGATTTTTTTCAACATCAAAAAAAATTGACGTTTTTGTCGAAAAATTTCGACATACTATACTATGACTTTTTTTGTGAAATTTTCAAACATTTCCCGAAATGACTTTTGTTCACCATAGAATCATTCTACATGCTGTAATACGACCGTTTTCAGGATTTCTTTCAACATCAGAAAAATTTGACCTTTTTGTCGAAAAATTTCGACATACTATACTATGGCGTTTTTTTTTTTTGGAAAATTTTCCAACATTTCATGGAATTGCTTTTGTTCACCATAGAATCATTCTACATGCTGTAATACGACGATTTTCATGACTTTTGTCATCATCAAAAAAATTTGACGTTTTCTTCGAAAAATTTCGACACACTATACTATGGCATTTTTTTGTAAAATTTTCCAACAATTCACAAAATGACTTTCGTTCACCATAGAATCATTCTGCATGCTATAATAGGACTGTTTTAATGATTTTTTTTTCAACATCAAAAAAAAATTTATGTTTTCTTCGAAGAATTTCGACATACTATACTATGGCGTTTTTTTTTTTGGAAAATTTTCAAACATTTAACGGAATTACTTTTGTTCACCAGAGAATCATTATACATGCTGTAATACGCCCGTTTTCATGATTTTTTTCAACATCAAAAAAAATTGACGTTTTTGTCGAAAAATTTCGACATACTATACTATGACTTTTTTTGTGAAATTTTCAAACATTTCCCGAAATGACTTTTGTTCACCATAGAATCATTCTACATGCTGTAATACGACCGTTTTCAGGATTTCTTTCAACATCAGAAAAATTTGACGTTTTTGTCGAAAATTTTCGACATACTATACTATGGCGTTTTTTTTTTTGGAAAATTTTCCAACATTTCATGGAATTGCTTGTGTTAACCATAGAATCATTCTACATGCTGTAATACGACCGTTTTCATGATTTTTTTCAACATCAGTAAAATTTGACGTTTTCGTCAAAAAATTTCGACATACAATACTATGGCGTTTTTTTTTTTGAAAAATTTTCCAAAATTTCACGGAATTACTTTTTTTCACCATAGAATTATTCTACATGCTGTAATACGACCGTTTTCAGGATTTCTTTCAACATCAAAAAAATTTGACGTTTTTGTAAAAAAATTTCGACATACTATACTATGGCGTTTTTTTTTTTTTTTGGAAAATTTTCCAACATTTCATGGAATTGCTTTTGTTCACCATAGAATCATTCTACATGCTGTAATACGACGATTTTCATGACTTTTGTCATTATCTAAAAAATTAGACGTTTTCTTCGAAAAATTTCGACATACTATACGATGGCGTTTTTTGTAAAATTTTCCAACAATTCACAAAATGACTTTCGTTCACCATAAAATCATTCTGCATGCTATAATAGGACTGTTTTAATGATTTTTTTTCAACATCAAAAAAATTTTTACTTTTTCTTCGAAGAATTTCGACATACTATACTATGGCGTTTTTTTTTTTGGAAAATTTTCAAACATTTAACGGAATTACTTTTGTTCACCATAGAATCATTATACATGCTGTAATACGCCCGTTTTCATGATTTTTTTCAACATCAAAAAAAATTGACGTTTTTGTCGAAAAATTTCGACATACTATACTATGACTTTTTTTGCGAAATTTTCAAACATTTCCCGAAATGACTTTTGTTCACCATAGAATCATTCTACATGCTGTAATACGACCGTTTTCAGGATTTCTTTCAACATCAGAAAAATTTGACGTTTTTGTCGAAAAATTTCGACATACTATACTATGGCGTTTTTTTTTTTTGGAAAATTTTCCAACATTTCATGGAATTGCTTTTGTTCACCATAAAATCATTCTACATGCTGTAATACGACCGTTTTCATGACTTTTGTCATTATCAAAAAAATTAGACGTTTTCTTCGAAAAATTTCGACATACTATACTATGACGTTTTTTTTTTTTGAAAAATTTTCCAAAATTTCACGGAATTACTTTTTTTCACCATAGAATTATTCTACATGCTGTAATACGACCGTTTTCAGGATTTCTTTCAACATCAAAAAAATTTGACGTTTTTGTAAAAAAATTTCGACATACTATACTATGGCGTTTTTTTTTTTTTTTGGAAAATTTTCCAACATTTCATGGAATTGCTTTTGTTCACCATAGAATCATTCTACATGCTGTAATACGACGATTTTCATGACTTTTGTCATTATCTAAAAAATTAGACGTTTTCTTCGAAAAATTTCGACATACTATACGATGGCGTTTTTTGTAAAATTTTCCAACAATTCACAAAATGACTTTCGTTCACCATAAAATCATTCTGCATGCTATAATAGGACTGTTTTAATGATTTTTTTTCAACATCAAAAAAATTTTTACTTTTTCTTCGAAGAATTTCGACATACTATACTATGGCGTTTTTTTTTTGGAAAATTTTCAAACATTTAACGGAATTACTTTTGTTCACCATAGAATCATTATACATGCTGTAATACGCCCGTTTTCATGATTTTTTTCAACATCAAAAAAAATTGACGTTTTTGTCGAAAAATTTCGACATACTATACTATGACTTTTTTTGCGAAATTTTCAAACATTTCCCGAAATGACTTTTGTTCACCATAGAATCATTCTACATGCTGTAATACGACCGTTTTCAGGATTTCTTTCAACATCAGAAAAATTTGACGTTTTTGTCGAAAAATTTCGACATACTATACTATGGCGTTTTTTTTTTTTGGAAAATTTTCCAACATTTCATGGAATTGCTTGTGTTAACCATAGAATCATTCTACATGCTGTAATACGACCGTTTTCATGACTTTTGTCATTATCAAAAAAATTAGACGTTTTCTTCGAAAAATTTCGACATACTATACTATGGCGTTTTTTTTGTAAAATTTTCCAACAATTCACGAAATGACTTTGGTTCAGCATAGAATCATTCTACATGCTATAATAGGACTGTTTTAATGATTTTTTTTTCAACATCAAAAAATTTTTTACGTTTTCTTTGAAGAATTTCGACATACTATACTATGGCGGTTTTTTGTTTGGAAAATTTTCCAACATTTCATGGAATTGCTTTTGTTCACCATAGAATCATTCTACTTGCTGTATAATACGACCGTTTTCATGATTTTTTTCAACATCAGAAAAATTTGACATTTTTGTCGAAAAATTTCGACATACTATACTATGGCGTTTTATTTGTACAATTTTCCAACATTTCACGGAATTACTTTTGTTCACCATAGAATCATTCTCCATGCTGTAATCGACCGTTTTCATGATTATTTTCAACATCAAAAAGATTTGACGTTTTTGTAAAAAAATTTCGACATGCTATACTATGGCGTTTTTTTTTTTTTTTTGAAAATTTTCCAACATTTCATGGAATTGCTTTTGTTCACCATAGAATCATTCTACATGCTGTAATACGACCATTTTCATGACTTTTGTCATTATCAAAAACATTAGATGTTTTCTTTGAAAAATTTCGACATACTATACTTTGGCGTTTTTTGTAAAATTTTCCAACAATTCACAAAATGACTTTCGTTCACCATAAAATCATTCTGCATGCTATAATAGGACTGTTTTAATGATTTTTTTTCAACATCAAAAAAATTTTTATTTTTTCTTCGAAGAATTTCGACATACTATACTATGGCGGGTTTTTTTTTGGAAAATTTTCCAACATTTCATGGAATTGCGTTTGTTCACCATAGAATCATTCTACTTGCTGTAATACGACCGTTTTCATGATTTTTTTCAACATCAGAAAAATTTGACATTTTCGTCGAAAAATTTCGACATACTATACTATGGCGTTTTTTTGTAAAATTTTCCAACAATTCACGAAATGACTTTGGTTCAGCATAGAATCATTCTACATGCTGTAATACAACTGTTTTCATGTTTTTTTTCCACATCAAAAAATTTGACGTTTTCGTCAAAAATTTCGACATACTATACTATGGCGTTTTTTTTTTTTTGGAAAATTTTCCAACACTTCATGGAATTGCTTTTGTTCACCATAAAATCATTCTACATGCTGTAATACGACCGTTTTCATGACTTTTGTCATTATCAAAAAAATTAGACGTTTTCTTCGAAAAATTTCAACATACTATACTATGGCATTTTTTTGTAAAATTTTCCAACAATTCACAAAATGACTTTCGTTCACCATAGAATCATTCTGCATGCTATAATAGGACTGTTTTAATGATTTTTTTTTCAACATCAAAATTTTTTTGTTCTTGTTGCTTTTGTTCACCATAGAATCCTTCTACTTGCTGTATAATACGACCGTTTTCATGATTTTTATCAACATCAGAAAAATTTGACATTTTCGTCGAAAAATTTCGACATACTATACTATGGCGTTTTATTTGTAAAATTTTCCAACATTTCACGGAATTACTTTTGTTTACCATAGAATCATTCTCCATGCTGTAATCGACCGTTTTCATGATTATTTTCAACATCAAAAAGATTTGACGTTTTCGTCAAAAATTTTGACATAGTATACTATGACGTTTTTTTTTTGGAAAATTTTCCAAAATTTCACGGACTTACTTTTGTTCACCATAGAATTATTCTCCATGCTGTAATACGATCGTTTTCAGGATTTCTTTCAACATCAAAAAAATTTGACGTTTTTGTCGAAAAATTTCGACATACTATACTATGGCGTTTTTTTTTTTTTTTTTTGGAAAATTTTCCAACATTTCATGGAATTGCTTTTGTTCACCATAGAATCATTCTACATGCTGTAATACGACCGTTTTCATGACTTTTGTCATTATCAAAAGAATTAGACGTTTTCTTCGAAAAATTTCGACATACTATACTATGGCATTTTTTTGTAAAATTTTCCAACAATTCACGAAATGACTTTGGTTCAGCATAGAATCATTTTACATGCTGTAATACAACCGTTTTCATGTTTTTTTTCCACATCAAAAAATTTGACGTTTTCGTCAAAAATTTCGACATACTATACTATGACGTATTTTTTTTTTTGAAAAATTTTCCAAAATTTCACGGAATTACTTTTGTTCACCATAGAATTATTCTCCATGCTGTAATATTCTCCATTCTCCATGCTGTAATACGACCGTTTTCAGGATTTCTTTCAACATCAAAAAAATTTGACGTTTTTGTGAAAAAATTTCGACATACTATACTATGGCGTTTTTTTTTTTTTTTTTTTTTTTTTAAATTTTCCAACACTTCATGGAATTGCTTTTGTTCACCATAGAATCATTCTACTTGCTGTAATACGACCGTTTTCATGATTTTTTTCAACATCAGAAAAATTTGACATTTTCGTCGAAAAATTTCGACATACTATACTATGGCGTTTTTTTTTTGGAAAATTTTCCAACATTTAACGGAATTACTTTTGTTCACCATAGAATCATTCTACATGCTGTAATACGACCATTTTCATGATTTTTGTCAATATAAAAAAAATTAGACGTTTCCTTCGAAAAATTTCAACATACTATACTATGGCGTTTTTTTGTAAAATTTTCCAACAATTCACGAAATGACTTTTGTTCAGCATAGAACCATTCTACATGCTGTAATACGACTGTTTTCATGATTTTTTTCAACATCAAAAAAATTTGATGTTTTCGTAGAAAAATTTCGACATACTATACTATGACTTTTTTTGTGAAATTTCCAACTTTTCACGAAATGACTTTTGTTCCCCATAGAATCCTTCTGCATGCTGTAATACGACCGTTTTCATGATTTTTTTCAACATCAGAAAAATTTGACTTTTTCGTCAAAAAATTTCGACATACTATACGATGGCGTTTTATTTGTAAAATTTTCCAACATTTCACGGAATTAGTTTTGTTCACCATAGAATCATTCTCCATGCTGTAATCGACCGTTTTCATGATTTTTTTCAACATCAAAAAGATTTGACGTTTTTTATGTTTATGACGTTTTAAAATTTTTATGATTTCTTCGAAGAATTTTGACATACTATACTACGGCGTTTTTTTGTAAAGTTTTCCAACATTTCTCGAAATGACGTTTGTTCACCATAGAATCATTCTACATGCTGTAATACGACCGTTTTCATGATTTTTTTCAACATCAAAAAAATCTGACGTTTTCGTCGAAAAATTTCGACATATTTTACTATGCCGTTTTTTTGTAAAATTTTCCAGCATTTCACGAAATCACTTTTGTTCACCATAGAATCATGCTGTAATACGACCGTTTACATGATTTTTGTCAACATCAAAAAAATTTGACATTTTCTTTGAAAAATTTCGACATACTATACTATGGCTTTTTTTTTTGGAAAATTTTCCAACATTTCACAGAATTACTCTTGTTCACCATAGAATCATTCTACGTGCTGTAATACAACCGTTTTCATGATTTTTTTTCCAACATCAAAAAAATTTGACGTTTTTTTTCGACTTTTTTTGTAAAATTTTTCAGCATTGGATAAAATGACTTTTTTCTACCATAGAATCCTTTCACAAGCTACAACACGATTGTTTTCATGCATTTTTTCAAGATTCCAAAATTTGACGTTTTCATTGTAAAAGTTTTCTACATACTATAAAATGACATTTTTTTTTTAAATTTTTGACATACTATACTATGACAATTTTTTTTAAAGTTTTTCAACATTCCATAAAATGACATTTCTTATCCACAGAATCATGTCGCAAATTGCAATATGATTGTTTTCATGCATTTTTTGAAGATATAAAAATTTGACGTTTTTGTCGCAAAATTTTTGACATACTATACTATGACATTTTTTTATCAAATTTTTTCAACATTCCAAAAAATGACTTTTTTCACCATAGAATCATTTCGCAAGCTGCAATATGATTGTTTTCATGCATTTTTTCAAGATACAAAAATGTGACGTTTTCATTGTAAAATTTTTGACATACTATACTGTGATATTTTTTTTGTAAAATTTTTCAACATTCCAAAAAATGACTTTTTTCACCATAGAATCATTTCGCAAGCTGCAATATAATTGTTTTCATGCATTTTTTCAAGATCCAAAAAATTGATGTTTGATCATAAAATTTTCGACATACTATACCATGACATTTTTTTTTAAAGTTTTTCAACATTCCATAAAATGACATTTTTTTATCCACAGAATCATTTCGCAAACTGCAATATGATTGTTTTCACACATTTATTCAAGATACAAAAATTTGACGTTTTCATTGTAAAATTTTCGACATACTATACTGACATTTTTTTGTAAAATTTTTCAGCATTGGATAAAATGACTTTTTTTCACCATAGAAACATTTCGCAAGCTGCAATATGATTGTTTTCATGGATATTTTCAAGGTACAAAAATTTGACATTTTTATCGTAAAATTTTTGACATACTATACTATGACATTTTTTTGTAAAATTTTTGACATACTATACTGACTTTTTTGTAAAATTTTTCAACATTCGATGTAATGACTTTTTTTCACCACAGAACCATGTCTTAAGCTACAATATGATTGTTTTCATGCATACTTTTAAGATGAAAAAAATTTGACGATTTTATCGTAAAATTTTCGACATACTATACTATGACATTTTTTTTGTAAAATTTTTCAACATTTGATAAAATGACTTTTTTTCACCATAGAATCACTTCACAAGCTACAATATGATTGTTTGCATGGATATTTTCAAGATACAAAAATTTGACATTTTTATCGTAAAATTTTTGACATACTATACTATGACATTTTTTGTAAAATTTTTCAGCATTGGATAAAATGACTTTTTTTTCACCATAGAATCATTTCGCAAGCTGCAATATGATTGTTTTCATGCATTTTTTAAAGATACAAAAATTTGATGTTTTCATCGTAAAATTTTTCAACATTCGATAAAATGACTTTTTTCACCATAGAATCATTTCTTAAGCTACAATATGATTGTTTTCATGCATATTTTCAAGATACAAAAATTTTACGTTTTTATCGTAAAATTTTCGACATGCTATACTATGACATTTTTTTGTAAAATTTTAACATTCCATAAAATGTTTTTTTTTCACCATAGAATTATTTCGCAAACTGTACTATGATTGTTTTCATGCATTTTTTCAAGATGAAAAAATTTGACGTTTTCATCATAAAATTTTCGACATTCTATACTATGACATTTTCTTGTAAAATTTTTCAACATTCGATGTAATGACTTTTTTCACCACAGAATCATTTCTTAAGCTACAATATAATTGTTTTCATGCATATTTTCAAGATGAAAAAAATTTGACGTTTTTATCGTAAAAGTTTCGACATACTATACTCTGATTTTATTTTTGTAAAATTTTTCAACATTAGATAAAATGACTTTTTTCACCATAGAATCATTTCTCAAGCTACAATATGGTTTTCATGCATTTTTTCAACATAAAAAAATTTGACATTTTCACTGTAAAATTTATGCATACTAAATAAATACTAACTACATGAAAAACAAGTCATAGTATTGAATCTTGAAAAAATTCTTGTTAATAGTATTGTAGCATGTTTAACAATATTATGATTAAAAAAGTCATTGTATAGTATGTCGAAAACTTTTATGAAAAACAGGTCATAGTATTGAATCTTGAAAAAAAATCATGTTAATCATACTATAGTTTGTAAAAAGGAATTCTGATAAAAGTCATATAATACGTTGAAAATTTTCATGAAAAAATGTCAGTATAGTATGTCAAAAAATTTCATGAAAAACGGGGCATAGTATTGAATATTGAAAAAATTCATGTTAACAGTCAGTTTGAAAAAAGGAATTATGATTTAAAAAAAGTCATAGTATAGTATGTTGAAAAATTTCACGAAAAAAAAGGTCATAGTATTGCATCTTGGAAAAATTTCATGTTAACATTCATATTATAGTTTCTAAAAAGGTATTATGATAAAAAGTCATATTATAGTACATTGAAAAATTTCATGAAAAAAAAGTCATACTAAAGCATGTCGAAAAAAGTCTAAGTATAGCATGTCGAAAAAAGTATACTATGGCATGTCGAAAAAGTCATAGTATGGCATGTTGAAAAAAGTTATAGTATAGCATGTCGAAAAAGGTTATAGTATAGCATGTCGAAAAAAGTCATACTATAGCATGTGGAAAAAAAGTATTTTTATAGCATATCGAAAAAACTCACACTACACCATGTCGAAAAAAGTCATACTATAGCATGTCGAAAAAAGTCATAGTATACCATGTCGAAAAAAGTCATACTACAGCATATCGAAAAATTCACAGTATATATCATGTCGAAAAAGTAATACTATAGCATGTCGAAAAAGTATCTCTATAACATAACAAAAAAAGTATTTCTATAGCATATCGAACAAAGTCATAGTATGGCATGTCGAAAAAAGTCATAGTATGGAATGTCGAAAAAAGTCTTAGTATGGAATGTCGGAAAAAAGTCATAGTATAGCATGTCGAAAAAGTCATACTATAGCATGTCGACAAAAGTGATAGTATAGCATGTCGGAAAAAAGTCATAGTATAGCATGTCGAAAATGTCGAAAAAAAGTATTTCTATTGCATGTCGAAAAAAAAAGTATTTCTATTGCATGTCGAAAAAAGCCATACTATAGCATGTCAAAAAAAAGTATTTCTATAGCATATCGAAGAAAAGTATTTCCATAGCATATCGTAAAAAGTCATAGTATAGCATTTCAAAAAAGTCATACTATAGCATTTCAAAAAAGTCATACTGTAGTATACACTTAAAAATGTTATCATTGAATTCTGCTCTAACTCTCAAGGAAATTGATAAAATAACATAAGACATAAGAAATAGCTTCTTGTTCTTAAGATAATTGTATCAGTTGTACTCAACCATCCATCCTGGGTCCAGGTCCAACCAGTGTTTCGGGGTCTTCAGTATTTTGGATCCACTCCACGGCACCAACACCACTTTCAGGCACCACATAGCGAGCAGCATGAACGCCACAGCCTGGTCACCAGTCTCACTCCTGTGAATGAGAAGATGCCCGACACACCCAAGAAAGGTTACTGACGGCCTGTGACCCACCTGACCTTTAACCTCAGGCCTTTCCAAGTTTGTCTCTCTATGTATTACATGAAGCCTCAGCAATTGTTGTATAAGACATGACTGTTTAAAGGTCTTACTTAACTGTAATATTAAAATATTTTAAAGAAGACATGTGCATAACTTCTTTTTTCCCCTCCATCGATGTTGCTCTGGAGAAAGGACAGAAAACAAAAAAAAAAATTAGCCTCTTCAAAACAAAAGCTCAACCTATTTAAACTGCTACTTACATACTGACATGAAGCTGAGCGAACTAGAGATCTGGCTTTGGTTGTTTCAAACCTCTTTGCAAAGTTCATTCACTCTCTCACATGACAGAAATAATCTCTCGGAAGCCAGTGTTTGAGGTTTTTTTGTCCGTTTTGTGTTTTTTTTCTTTATTAAGGAAAAGCATAATTACTACAAATTACAAATAACACTAATAGCGAATCACATCAGCCTACAAAGCAGATATTATGAATATTAAATGTTATAATACAAGATCTCATTCAAGTATTTTACATTTTTCCGTTTTATATATTTTTTTTTGTTCCTTTTTTTCCTTGTTTTCATCTTTTTTTCCTCATGACAAGCCTAGGATATAGTAATGTAATGAACTATTTTAATGGTTCATATACAGTTATTTCTTATTCATATGGCTTTATGGAATTTTGTCCTTTTTTTGTTTCAGTCTCCAGACATCATAACCAGCCATATTCCTCTGAGCGACATCACAAACCCCAGATGGGCTCTTTCTCTCCTTCCTCTCTCCTCCTTTCCCACGTCCATCAGTCATCTCTCCAGTGTCCGGCCCACTGGCCACGTCCGCGTAAAACTGACGAGCAGAGGGTGCAGCGCCCCCTACAGTTTGTCTGGACAACTAGCAGCAGTTCTATGCTGATAGAGAAGGCTGAAAAGTCCCAAAGCACCTGAAACCCCCAAATGTCCTGTGTCAGGTGATCACATTAGAGGAGGAATCATGTGACTGTCCCAGGAAGAAGCCCCCCCACCCCCTAGTGGCAGACTGCCATGTCTGCAGCCACACACCAGCTCACCCATTCAAAGGCTTTCGCTGGTTTTTGGGGAAACAAGTTTCTTCTTTTCTGAATATTTTGTAGCTCTTTTTTTTGTCTTTCAATCTCCAGTAAACACTTTGATGCATAAGCCTCTGAAACTGATCCAAATCTCCCTGAAGATAACAAAACATTAAAAAGAAAAAAAAAAAGCAAGTACAGCTTTACTTTGCATTTTCATGTGTCCTACAATTGTAGATTTAGAGGAAGAAACTGAAACACTGACAGGACCTCCACTCTGCTGAAACATCAAGGCTGAATAATTATTACACAAAAGGACCAGGACAAAAAAAAAAAAAAAAAAAAAAAGACATGTCCAATACAGTTCGATCTAAAATTGCCAGGCTTTGTCCGAACTCTCAATTCCTCAAATGCATTTGAACTTTTTTACTCGTGTGACAGGGCTGTTTGACAGTAAATCACTCGGGAGCAAAAAGCTTGCAACATCGCAGTGTGTCAACGGAAAGTGGGTCATTTCACCGAGCATCTGGATATTCACTTGTATTAAGACTTTTCAGGATTTTTTTTTCTTCCCAGAATGAGTGAACATCTTCAATTTCAACCCCAAAATCGAACAATTTGTGTTTTTAGAGGCTGGAGATATAATAATTGGTCGTGTTAACTCTGCTTAGCTCTGTCATCTTGGCAAAAACGTCTTTACTAGAAGGAAAAAAAGGAGCAAATTAACTGATTTCAACGTGAAACACTATAAGCTTACGGATTTCGTTTTTGCACTGAATACACATTGACGCCCTGATGTCAGCTTTCCCTTTTGTGTTGTTAACTATGTTCCCGTTTCTGAAATCCACAGATGTTTTTTTTTTTTTTTTTTTTAAACAGCCTGACACGAAGCCCACCTCCATCATAAACAACGCTAGAAACACTGCAAATTGAAATTAAAAAGCATTAAAAGATAATCATGAGACCATTAAAAAAAAAAAAAAAAAGTTAAAGAGTACGTACACGTGTAAGGCAAATATATAATCTGTTCTATAAACAATAAAACAAGTAGCAGGGAGCTGTAATCATTTCTCTTCATCTGTCAAATTCACATTTACATTAGTGGAGGAAGAAAGAATCACTTCTATTTGATATCATCAGCACTCGAGTCGGATAAAGATTTAATTATCCACACGGATGACTGTAGGAAGTGTGACGACAGAAAAGAGTCCAGTCTTGAATTTTTGTCCACAGCGAGGCAAGACATCAAGCTGTGTGTGTGTGTTTTGTATTCAACTTGCTCACACTGCTACATCTGTACCTGTGTGCGACTACACCTGTCAGTGTTCATGCCTGTAACTGTTGTGTTTGTCTACAAGTGTGAAACAGGAAGAGGTGGCGAGCGCCCGAGGCCCAGTCGGGCCGAGCGAGCTTCAGCTTAACAGTGAATTCGGAGGCCAAATGTCTCGAGCCTCTTGAGCGTCTCCACCCAGAGCACCTGCAACAGAGCACGACGGCCCTCCTCATAACCATCGCTTCTTCAAGTAATCCAGATTGATGATTCCAGTCCTGTATCGTCACTGATGGTCGACTGATGGATGGATGTCAAACGGATGGATGAACGGATGGATGCAGCTCGTCTGACGGGGAGGCGCAGGGGGGCGAGAGAAAGTCAGGAAGCACCCAAGAGGGAGATCATCCCAACGCTCCACCCCACTGACATGTTTTTTTTTTGGGGGGGGGGGGGGGGGGGGTGAGGGGAGGGGAAAGGCGACAAACTTTCACCAGGTTTGTTTCAGCACAAGAAGCCACGACTTGCAAACACAGGGAAGAATTACAGGACTTGTAACAGACCGAATGACACTTGGAAGACAGCTCAGAAAAGATGGAGGAGGGGGGGGGGGGGGGGGGGGGGGGGGGGGTGTTGGTGAAACAGTTTGGCAGACACAGCACCACCTAGTGGCCACTGCTGGACACGATGACCAGGTGTAGGGGTGATTCCAATGCTGTACAATCGACAATAAGGTGGCGGCACAAGTTAGAAGCAGTAAAACCATTAAAATAAGGCAACTTTCAATGATCGTGTCCATACTGGGGGATTGATACAAGTCTTTTTTTTTTCCTCTCTTTTGGTTTTTTAATATTTTCCCCTCAATGGTCACCCATAAAGTAAATCAAATATTTTTAATTTTCCGCCCCTCAACTGGGAGGACTGGGGGCTCTGCGGATGGAAATGTCAGTCGCTCGGTTCAAACCACTTTGGTCCGGTTGGATGTCAGGAGCAGCACGACCTCCGGCGTGGCCGCTAGCGGGGGCTCTCAGATGCTCAGTCTTGTTCAAACTATTTCCAAGTCTCCAATCGCACCACATGCCCAAGAAATAATAATCATAAATCTGAGATCTGAGGGATGGGAGGAATCAAATATCTTTCAGCCAGCAGGACAGTGACAATCAAAGAGGGAGTCCCAGTGACATGAGAGGGGGGTCAACATGAAAATATAAAAAAGAAAAATAAAGAAAATTTTCCAGGGTAGTAAATCACCACTGAACCATCCACCGTGTGGATTGGCAATGATTTGTTAAAGAAAAAAAAAGTGTTTGACACACATTCCTTGCCTCATCAAGACAAAAAAAATATTTTTTTCTCAAAAACTTAATAAACCGTAGCCGTATTATTTGTCTTCCTCATTTCTCAATCAAAAGTCGTTGTAGGGGGGAAAAAATATATATATTTTCATGCTTGAATGATGAACTGGACGCCCCCTCCCCCCTCCTGTGGCGCAGAGAGAACCAGCGACTTGCAGACGTGGTTGAGTTGATCCGTGTGGGCCGGCGTGTCTGTGGAGTTACTTCAGTGTCTTGGCATCTGGTGCGGGGTCGGCGGCGGGGGCTTTCTGGCTGGTGGGTTTGGCATCATCCTTGGCGGTGGGGGCGGGGCTGGGGCCTGAGCTGGCCTGGCTGTGGGGCCGGCTGGAGGGCTGAGAGGGGTGCCGGCGGCGACCGTCCCCGCTGGATGAGTGTCTTCTACGGCCCCCTTCCTCCATAGGCGGCTGCAACCAAATATAACCAAAGTGGAGGTTAGATGGACAACAACTTTTAAAAAAACAAAAACACAATCTGTGTGGTTGCACGCACTTAAAAGGTCAACTCCATCTAGGTTTTCCAGGCTTTTGAAACAGAAACATCCACTCAATCGTTAGCAAAGTAAACTATTTAATAAGGTTATGAATAATATCAACACTAGCCACAGCTCAGTCAAAGTTGGCTGTGCTAAGGTGCAAATAACTGCAAGGGTCAGTTCAGATTTTGTGAAGTGGGGCTGTGTTTATAGTCCTGTGTCCTGCAAGGTGAAATTACTGTTTTTGTCAATAGAGTCTGGTTTCCTCGAAGACAGCGATATCACAGCTTCAGTTCCCCGTCAGAAAAGGCTATCTGACAGTGAGATGAAGCGGCTGAGGACAGGAGCAGCAGAAAAATGCATTTTAGCCTCTAAAGAAATCAATATCAGCTTGAATGTATGCTATATTTTGAATATTTTCACCACTTATATATATTAAACAAATACATACAGAGGTCTCAGAGGTCGCGTGACCCAGTCAGGACATCAAGTGACCCAGCGTATAAGGTTTAAATCATCTGAGGTGTAATTTCTTACCAATTTTGACATTTATAAATTGAATCCCTGTATTTTAAGTGAACTTACCTGGAATAAAACCTAGTATTGCTAAAATGCTAAAGCTTCATCTTGGAAAGATGTCATCCTTAAAGGGTCGCAGATTCCTGCCAATCAGCCTTTACAAACCCCCAAAAAATAGTCTACTCACGTCAACTCTGAAATCTTCCAGACGTTTAAACTTGCTCAGATACTCCTGCAGCTTGGGGTCGATCTCCAAGGTTTTGGCTTTGGAGTATTTAAGGAAGGCCCAGAACTTCTCCAGTCCATAAAGCTGGCCTGAGGACATGAGAGGAAAAGTCTGAAAGTTAACCTTTTTCTATAAAAGAGGAAAACTTGCATAGGTATACTGTATGTGTTGTAATCATTTAGTCTCCTCTGATGTGTGCACACTGTGTGCTGATCCTTGTCCGGGATTTCTCACCAGCCTCGTAGTCTTTCATAGTCTCCTCCTGGAAGTCCTTAAAGATGTCTGGCCTGAACTTCCTCTCGAGACCGTAGCTATAGTACCTGAACAGGCACTCCAAACCGTACCTGCAACATACACACAAAGTTTCATTTAAATACCCGGTCTATTTAAAGCTCACTATAAACACTGATTTTAGGACAGATATCTTGTTTTGTTAACCAACAACTAAATATAAAATCCTCTTTCTCCATTCATCAGTGGTCTTACCTGTAGCCTTCTTTCCCGTCCTCGACCACCAGCTGTCTGAACTCCTCGTACATCTTCCTGTTGAAGTGATCCCGCAGGAAAAATGACCAGAAACGGAAGAGTGTGTTCATCTCCTGCGACTGGCCGATTCCCAGCCGCTTTCGCTCTGCAATTGGTTGAAAAGGGATTTAAATGGACAGGTTTACGAAAGAAAAATCAAAGACATCCAGTCTTCACCATTTTTTACTGATATTTAAAGACAAACTAAATGATAAATTAGAAGAAGAGAAAGAAAATGTGTGTGCACCATTTAGGCAGCGCCGGCGGTACTTGTGGTAAACGTGTTGCGTGAAGCCGTTCTCCTTGAGCAGCTCGTGTGATGGGTGCTGGAACTTGGGGAGGGACTGAGGCGTGCAGCCGATGTTACCCAGGGCCGGGGTGCCCTCCGACGGGCTGGCGTTAGAGCTGAGAGGGATGAAGGTGGAGGAGGAGGAGGAGGACAGAGAGGGAGTACAACCCAGAGCAAATACTAAAATTACTTCAGTGAAGTTAGTCCTGAATCTGAGGTCATTTTCTGCTTTTAGTTTACTTTCATAAAAGAAAAGAAGCCCTTGTATGATGAAGGCAACTTTCAATAGGGCTGACCTTGACTGTCCTTGTGCTCATAAGTTCCTTAGAAATTAGTAATTATCATGAAAAAGCATAAAAAATGACTAATCAACTAGAAATCTGAGACCAAAATGACAGATAAGTCGATTAATTGAATAAAAAGGGGGCAGCCCCAACTTTAAAGGTTTCACCAGTTAAAGACCAAAATAAATCCCTAAATGTTGCTTTTGCTCCTCTGGATGCTCCTACATATTAAAGTTTGAATGAACAAAACCACTTTCATTACCGAATAAAATGAAAGCAACAAGAAAAACAGCACACCAAGAAATGAATTTCCATGTTGGTCCGAATATAAGACAATACTGTTTTCTGAATCCTTGTCAAGTTTTACAGCTGAAGTCAGTTTTGTCCAAAGGAAGAGAGCAGAGCAGCGAGTCTCACCTGACGGAGGCAGTACGAGAGCGATGCTCTCTGGAGTCCATCACCCAGCCGACGTGACACTCCATTGGGGGGTTGGAGCTGTGTCGGGTCTTTCTCTTCCTGGGCGTCTGAAAGGACACAGAGATAATTAACATGTTTAATCTGCAAATGTTTCATCAGTGTGGTTTTTAATCCCCTTAAACCTTAAAATCAGATACTGGCACCACCCAAATAAAATAGGACCCTCACACGGCGGCAGCCATCTTACCTTGGCATCTACGGGTCGACTTTCCTTCACCACTGGATAGAAGCGCGGCGTCATGGTCTGGTCCTTCCGGTGAGGCGTGCGAGGCGTGCGGGGCGTCCGGGCACTGCGGTAGTTGGGCGAGTCAGGCACGGTAGTCGGGAGCGAGCGAGCTATTGAGGAAGGCTCGGGGGCACCGAACAGTTTGTTCGCCAAAGCGTCTGTGGGGACTGAAGGCGAGAGGGAAAAGGTTTGTTGAGGAGCAGCACAAAAAAAACAGCTGTTCACACTTTTACATAAACTAACTCAATGTGCTTTACTTCTAATTACAGCCATCATGAAATAAAACTCTTTAAAATCATTAAAGAGATAAACTAATGTCACATCAGTGATCTAATAGCTTCATTTATTTCTCAGCGTGCAAACTCAGTCATGATTGATGAAGGGCTACAGTGAGCTGTTAAATCACAGTGATCACCTCACATGAAGGAGCAGAGTGTCTGCAAGTTTAATCAACATGGTTTTATGACTTTTTAAGATCCATTTAATGCCAGTTAGAATGAAAAACAAGACCACTTTTATCACTGAATAAACTGAATGGGAGCAGTTCTTGAAATATGAGGGGAAAAGAGCAAACTGACACTCTAAATACTGTACTGACCTGAATATACGACAAATTTTCTCTGGAATTTAAAGTCACACAATAGCAGATACTGTTTTTGAATGGAAAATAACACCGGCTGCTACAGTGAGTGTTGCATTATGGGTTGTCTGTAGTCCTACTGTTTCTAGGCTCGCAAGATTATAATGCTTTTGTGTTTTAACCACAAATGCATTTCCTTGTTATGATTTCACTCAGAAAACTGGTCATTTGAATATTTTTTTAGAGCCCTGAAGAAGTACTACCCAGTTTTCACAAGTAACTAATACAGCGTCCTATGTAGGGATAGTTTTCTAGGGTGGCTCCATCTGGGTTGTGTTCTGTTTCTTTCAAGTGGAAACGTCTGCTAAGCCGTTGCAAAGAGCAGTGATGTACGTTACCAAAGTAAAGTAATCAATAAGGTTATGAACAATGTAAACGCTAGCACTAGCTGAGTCAGTGTTAGCTGTGTTAAGTTTGAAAATAACAGAAAGGGTTAGTTTGGATTTTTGGAAGTGGGGTTGCATGTATACTCCGGTGTGAAATGACTGATTTGTGAAGAGATATCACGGTACCGCGATATCACGGCTTCAGTTACAGTAGGGAAAGGGCGAGGTACAGCAACTGTGGATGGGAGCGGCAGAAAAACAGATTTCATCAGTTTAAGTGTATGCTATATATAGAATATTTTCAGCACTTTACCAAAAGGGGACTTAAGCCGTTATACTGTGGTCTTCAAGACCAGACCCCAATCGCAAAAACAGGCATTTTACCTTGCTGCACATGGGAGTTGCTGGTCTACCGCTGCATGGATCAGTTGGTTTGTTTGTGTTATTGTGTGACTTTCGATCCAAACTAACGGCGCCCAAACAGCAGTACAATGCTTAGCTTCTGTACCAGCGCTCCTGTCTGCTTCTCCAAACAGGGATCATACCGACTGCCATCTAAGTTACAATATGTAATGTTAATACACCGAGATATACAGTATATCACCACTGTGGTACTCCGGAAAAACCTAAAAAACTCAAAAATGATGAACCCAGCCTTTAACTTCACCTCGTACTCCAAGACATAAAGTTGATATGTAAACCCGTGTGTGTCTGTTTTATGTGTCCTTACTCTGCTGGGGTTTGGGGGGACCTGGAGGGACTTCCTGGTTGGGGTCGACGGGGGGTTCAGGGGTCAGGCAGTCAAACTGTTCGCGGCTGATCAGGTGGACCTTCTTGAAGTTCTCCACCTCTTGCTGTAAAACGGAGAAAAACATGAGTTAATATGACGACAACCTCTTCTTCCTAAAAGATCTAAGGACTGTCAGTTTATTTTGGCTAAATGATGAAAAAAATACTTATGTAAAGCGGGATGAGAAGGGTTTAGATGTCAATACACTATGAATGTCCCCAAAACAAAGCCTAGAACACACAACTTAAAATTTTACGGAAATTCATTGACTAAACAAATCTTTCAATAAAACTCAAACAAACTCAAGATCTTTACCAAGGTATATACATTAAGAGTACATAAAAAATAACCTGAAACACTAAGGAAAATGTTCAACATGTGTCTCATAAACAGACCTCATCTGCAGTAATCTGGAGATTGAGATGCAGCAGCAAAACATGGCAGCCAAAAACACTCTCTTCACCTTCATGTCGATGTCTCTTACTGTTCTCACACCAGTAGACCAACCAGCTGAGTTACATTAACACACAAAACCCTGAATTTTCCACCAGCTCCTAATAACACCCCGTTACTGCTCCTCCTACAACAGCAGCTCAGTTTAAATTCGTACTATAACCACACAACAAGCCTCGTGTACCAGCCCCCGAATGTTTGCTTATTCTCACACTCGCCTCTTCATTCCACCACGTATCCTCCGATCTTTGAGCGTCCATCTTTGTCTCCCCCCTGCAGCCCGTCGGCTCGACCCCTCAGGCCGAGGCCTGGTGTGTGGGGTTTATTTATAAACAAGCGTCCTCTGTTCCACACGCAGCTGGATGTGTGCTGGCGAGCACGTGAAGGCCCCACAATGACTTCAACAATGCTACAATGGGCGGCGGTGAACAACAAAAACAAAACAAAAAAAACTTTCTGTTCTGTGTTGGTTTCTATATCCAGAAACAGCTCTAAATCCACTCATCTGGTCTTGGGCAGAAACACCTCCAATCTGACAATGAGGTAACGTGGAAGCGGTCAGAAGAGCCGGACTTGAGTTATACATCACTGCAGATTGGGTTTGCGTTGCCCTCAGATACTTTTAATGTGGGCCCTTATCGAATCCGCTCAAATGAGTGGATTACGTTGTAAGTGACGGCTGTTTTTACTGAGCTTAGAAAATCCATTTCACATTTCTGCAACATGGAATAACATGCAGACCAAGCTAAAGCTCCCTCACTTTCACCTGTAGGGCAGTTTAAGTTTCATCTCATTTCACTTCCAGTTTTAGTGGACTTACTTGCCTTATATTAAGTAAATTAATTTCTTTTTTTTTAATAAATTTTCTTATTGGTTTTTCTTGGTGCCTGTGATTGTTTGTTGATTATTTTTTACTTGGCTATACTGTAAATGAGGGCTCTACCAAAATGCATTTACAAGTTAAAATAAAGGTTGGTACATCATATAAACTCTACACTGACTGATGTTCTGAGTGCTCATTTTTAATCCATGGTGAGCGATCATGATTTATTTTTTTTTATGTAAAAAAAATGTTTATTTTGATTGTTAAAAAAACTGTAGGAAACTTGTAAAAAAAAAAAAACTATTATGATTTCAGCACAAACATATTTAGCAGCACCTTACTACATCAGCTGTTTAATTTTTACCAGAAGTATTTTCTGAGCCAACATAAAATACTGTTGAACATTAGTTTCAACAGATCTGCTACTACCATAAATTTTAAAAAAGAGAAATAAAGGTGGAAATAGTCAAAATCAGTTCCATGTTTACCTGTGACCTGACACTACCGTGAAGACATTACATCCCCTTTTTTGTTAAATATTGTTATTAACATTAGAGTGTGAAAAAACATATATTTTAAAAGAAAACGTGGAATAAGCCAAAACTTGTAGTTTAATAAAACTGAGCTTGGTCCTGAGAATGATGTGAGACGAAGATGTGGTGTCTATGTGACTAAGATGTGGTGTATTACCGTCACATCTAGATGTTATGCTGATAGTGAACATTAAGGAAATGAACGCTTTTATTACCTATGTGGTTAAAAAATGAAAGACATTTTGTTTTGTATTATGCTGTTTCATAACTGATAATAGAAAAAAAGTTATTTAGTAAAAATGAAAGACTGCTTTCTTTTGAAAGATGTCAGATTTATTCAAACACTGATTTGTTTGTCTGTGAAGCCTGAATGTCTAGCAGTTATTCAGATATCGTTATTATGATGTGATGTGTGATGTAATCCCATGTGAGATTAATCATTTAAACAGTATGAAAATCATTTATCCATATTTCTTTCTCAAGTTTTGACTGGATTCAAACAAACAATGTAAGCAACTGTTTGTGTTGATTCTTGCTGACTGGCTCAAAGGGGACAAACAAAGCAGATTACATTACATACCAGTTAATCTGACTCACAGGACGTAGACTGTGGGTAGAAGCCGGCCACTAGCCTCCTACTCCAGCTGGCATTCTCCTCCGTTTCCACTATCTACATTATCTATTTTGCAAGAGCACCGTTGCTGGATCCCATACTCACCGCCACCCGGGATGGTTGTGATTGGTTTAAAAGAAATACAAACAAGCCAGAGTGTTTTTCCTTCAATACCAGAATGATAAGAGATATGATTGTGGAGATAAGTCTGGTTACATGAGACTGCATTATCAGTGACCAAATTAGGGTCATTATTTTAGGATTACAAAAGATTTACAGACTGATGTAGCTGATAAATTATTAAATGATTCACATATAAGCTGAATCTAGATTTTTTTTTTCATCTGATTTTGAACTACAAGCTCACAGACAGTTTCTTCAAACAGACTGATGTAAAATAGTTAGTATATAGTGCGTTAATTAAAAATATACAGCAAGTCCCTGTTTTCGTTGGAACAATGGCTAAAGCTGCTGCATGTGTAGCATTTATTCTGTATTATAACCAACGTGGCACCAACTGGACCACAGCTGTTCTTCAGACTGCACTGAAGTGACAAAAAACTATATTCTCTTATAGCAGCAGTGAGTTTTTCACTTCTACCATCTTTGTGACAGTTTTGGTAACTAACAGTTTTATTATGCAGATTATGGAGCAACACACTGAGCAGTAATGTTAAAAATCAAACAGACCACCCTCACCATGACTGTAAAGAATCATTCATGCGTAAAAAAAATGGGGAAAAACGACCTCACCTTGATTGTGGCGTACTCGGGCTCGTACGTGTCATCCCACAGGTCCTGCTCGTAGTAGAAGAGCCCGTCGTTGATCACCTTGACCAGCTCGCTGGACAGCTTGGCGCGTGACGTGTGGTGTCCCGTGCGGTCGCCTCCCGGGTGCTTCCTCAGGTAGGGCGGCGTCTGCGTCACGATCAAGATCTTGTTGACGTCGTGGTCGTCGATCTCGCCGTCCGTCTCCTCGTCCGACCAGTCGGTGAAGGTGTTGCGCCGTCCGTCCATCTGCTCCATCTCCTCGTCGAACATGAAGTCGAGCTCCTCCGGTTCGTCCTGCTCCGCTCCGTCCTGAACGGAGGTAAATATTAAAACAGACAAAAACAAGTTATTAGAGGGCGGCTGATTATGTGGGTTCTCTTTTTGTAGTCTTTGATAAAGTCTGTTAGATGTTTTATCATGTAAGTGCAAGAAATAGCAACAATTTGTTGATTAATTGATCCTCAGAAAATTCAAAAGAATAATAATTCTGATAATCAATTAGTCATTTAAAATCATTAATCAAGTAAAAGGCCAAATATTCTCTGGTTCCAGCTTCTTAGATGTGAGGATTTGCTGCTTTTCTCAATTTTATATCCTTGCAGATTGACTGAGTCTTCAGACTGTTGATCAGACAAAACAAGCAATTTAGTGAAATTGGTCTTACAGTTGTTACACTAAATGACTACTCAACAAAATAACAGAGATGAAAATCATTAGATTGCAGCTCTAAAAAGAAAGTTATTCTTAGTCATCACTTGCTATGGGCGCAGCTCTGATGTTGGACCATTTTTTGTGTCAAATTATTAATCTCTTAAGGAAGTAGCTGTGTAATAAGCAGGATAATATACAGCTAGGTTGCATCGCCCTGATTGGGTTTATTTCACAAAAATAACTGGCTCGTTGTACATTATCCCTTACATGAATAATAATAAGTATTCTTAACACATTTTCTTCTTCACCTTATTTGCTGTGGTAGCAGGGGTGGGCGAGGAGCCAGGCTGAGGCACCGGGGAGCGAATCGAGTCGTCCTTCTCCTTCTGCTGCTGCAATGAAGGGGCCTGCATCAGTCAACCAACACCGACGACACAGGAGGAGGAGGAGGAGGAGGAGGAGGAGGAGGAGGAGGAGGAGGAGGTGGATGAGGAGGAGGAGGAGGAGGAGGAGGAGAGGGGTATGAAAAGAAGGGAATGGTCGGAGAAATGATACCATAATGATAAGTTAAGTATAAGATGAGGACAGTAGTTTTCTTGTGCAAAAAAAAAAAAAAAAAAAAAAATCCTAACTAGCTAAAACAAATTTGAAAAAAGCCCAGACGTATTGAATGACATTTAAAAAACAGACTGGTGCATGTGGCTGCGAGATGAAATTAATCAGCTCTACATTAACAATGACTGGTGGCTACTTGCCATCTTAAATGTGTATTGTTGGGAGATTATTTTCATTTTTAATTAATATTTTTTTCACTTTATTGTCAACTCATTTCAGAAAATTGTGAAAAATGTCCATCACATTTTTTCCAGAGCCAAAAATGATGTATTCCAATTGCTTATTTTGTCCAGTATGAGTCTATTCAGTTTACATGTGTATAAAAGAAAATCACAACAAAATGATTATTAATTTTATTAAAGTTAAAATTAAATCTTACTAACAACAGTTTCTGCACTGTCAAAGACTTGCAGTAAGGGGATTTTAAAAAAAGAAAATCTTTCGTTTGTGCAATAACTTACTCTTAAAGTTCAATGTTAGTCATTAAGATTTTATTTAAGAGCTTCCTTTTCTTTGACTTTACACTTAGCGTGTCTTCTGGCAAGTGGCCACATGGTCCATGTAAAAGCACTGAATGAAAAACGTAATCTAATGATCAAATTGAGGAGTGGGTGGCTCTGAATTTCACCTTGTCTGCGCTGGCTTTGGGTCTGGCCGGAGAGGGTCTGGGCCTCTTCTTGACCTCGATCCAGCACTCAGAGTCCAAGTCGGGGAGGCTGGCCGAGAGGCCCTTGGGCATCGTCTTGAGGTTGGAGGTGTCTAGTTCAGTTTTGCTGTGTTGCTTCACCGGCGTGGAGGCCCTGGGAGAGCCTGCAGCAAACACAGAAGGTCACAGAGAAAATTTTATATGACGATGTGAAGTAAAGATTTATTCTGTAAATGTCGGGCTGCAAAAAGCTGGATTACTCTGACTTGATTTCAACAGTAATCTTAAATAAATAAGCCAGATTGATCCAGTAAAATCAAGAGAAAGTAGACTTGATTCCTTTTCATCATTTGACCCATATTTGAGTTTCATTATCACCTCGGGGCTCTTCGGTCATCTGCCTCGGGACAAACTCTGGACAGTTGATCAGCTGGGAGAAATCGGTGTGGGTTTGGTTGAGCATAGCCAGACCCGGCAGAGGCCACTTCTCCGGGTCCACCTTCCGGCGGATTTTCATATCGATCACTTCCACTTCCTTACTGTCCTTCAAAGCCTGACAGGAGAGACGATGGGTCAGTTAGTCTGTACAATAACAGAAATAAAGTGCCATCCCTGCATTAAGGACAAGCAGTAACAGAGACTCTGGAAGAAAAAACAGTTTGGAAATTTGTGTTTGGTGGATTATTTCTGTGTTATTACAGTGTTAATCGACATTGTATTTTACATCGTTAGAAAGCCTGTTTATTTACCTTCACAATGATGCCCAACTTGTAAAGATCATGCATTTGTAGGATGAGCAGCACAGCTGATTATGCAGGTAGTGTGAAGTGAAATTTGCCAGAATTCTCTGTCAATGTTAAACAGTATATTCTGCTGTCGGTACTGATAGTGATTTTAAATGTTTTATAACATGACGTAGCTTGCCAGCTTGCTCTTTAAATATATGATCATATGATATAAATCAATTTAAGAAAATGTATAAAAATGATTTTAAAAGGTACAGGGATGATGAAGGGGTCTCTTTTGGGACTGTGGCGCTCTTTTTTTTTTGTTTTATGTATTAAACATTTTATTTATTTAGATTTTGTTGCATATGTCTACTGCTCATTTTAATGGTTATTTGTCATACGTTCAATATAAATCTGTTTAATATGATTTAAAATGTACTTTAATTTTATGCCATGTTGACATGATTTGTGTGTCTCATCACTGATGCTGTTTAAACCCAGTTTAGACTCTCACCTCATTAAAAGTGACCAGTGAAGTTGCAGAAAGATAATTTGAGATGATAAACTTACTTCCAGGATGAGATTGACGTCGGTGGTGAGGGCCTGCACTCTGTGGAAACTGGCGATGAGTCCGATGGGCAGGAAGCCCTCCTGGTCCATCTTCCTCCGCAGGAAGAAGTCCCGCTCCAGGTTGTCGAGGCTGAAGTAGTACTCACTAAAGGACGCAGAGAAACAGAACAAATCAGCTTCTTGTTGCCGTTTCCTCACATCTTTTACTTTTGTCTTTTCCTGCATCTAACAAGGGAGGGTCTAAGACACAAACAAAAGACACAAGGCAGGGAATCAAGAGTAAAAACACTGGATGCAGGCATTGTATTTGTGCCACATGAAACTAAATACCTTCCAAGGAACCACTAATCCAAACCAGAATATCTGACAGGATTTCAAAGTCTCAGAGTAACTTAATACCGACTTAAACTGAAGGGGGCACCGAGTGCACACGAGGAAACAGTTATGCTCCTTCAGTTAGGTGCCAAAAAACACTACCGTCTGTACACACAGTGAAGTGTCCTCATCTGCCAGACTTTAACTGTTGTGGTTGAGTGAGCGGCAGAATTTAGGGGAGGTGAACATTTTGGTTTTCAACATTGTTATTTGCACTATATGTAAAAAGAAGCAGATAAATCATAAACACACAATTATTCTGCTATATGGACAAGCCATAGGTTTTCAACTGTGTCCGTCTGGTTTGATAAATTCTGCGTTTAAATGTGTGTGAATGCTGCTGAAATGAATCACAAAGCTGAAAATGCAGAAATATGAAATTAACTGTCTGGGGGGAAAAAAGCATGGTTGCATTTATTTTACATTTTAACCAAAAAAACATCTCATCATTCATGACAGCTGACAGGTTATGACGACAAATATCTTCTGAATTGAAAATTGCTTTTTGCTTTCATCATATTTTGGTTTATTGTCTTGCTCAGTTGAGATAAAATTTGGTATGAACCAGAATTGATAAACTCTAAAGAATAAGTCACCTATAGACCATGTCACAGGGTTTCTGCAGTGGTCACCGGACTACATTTAGAAGAAGAAGAAGATCAACCTTTATTAGTCCCACGAGGGGAAATTCAATTTTTACACTCTGTTGTAACGTATACACAGTACATGCAGACCCGAAACACATATACATGCATCAAATGGAGAGATGTCAGAGTGAGGGGGCTGCTCCTGACAAGCGCCCCGAGCAGTTAGGGGTTTGGTGCCTTGCTCAGGGGCACCTCAACAGTGCCAAAGAGGTAAACTGGCACCTCTCCAGCTACCAGTTCACACTCAGTTCTTGGTCCATGTCGGGACTTGAACCGGTGACCCTCCGATTCCCAAGCCAACTCCCTACAGACTGAGCTACTGCCGCCCTTTTAAAGATGACATAGAAGGAGCTTTAATACCACAGCCATAATGCTTGGTATGACTATCCCTCTACAAGAGAAAAACTGATAGAAATACATTTTATAAGTAACTATTTCCTACAGCAGCCAAGAAAGACTATTTAAGACCTTTGTAAATTCAATTTAAGACATTTTTTTTTAAATCCTAAGGTGTACTGATTTCAAGACTGTTTCAAAATCTAAACAGCTTCCTGAACAGATGACAGGCTTGTAGTCTGCACTGTAGTCGGGTGAGAAGATAAAGCAAAGATGAACAGCTGGCCAAGTGGGTTCAGATTATTTAATCCATGTCCACCTCACACTAGCAAGGCTGGAACAGAATAATCGAGTATTCAGATATTAGTTCGTTGGGAAGGTATTTGGTCTTCAATTTCTCGTATTCGGATATTTGTTTTCTATTTTTTTTTAACTCCTTGTGAACAGAAAGCTTAAAAATTAATGTCTTTAATTAAACCTAAAGACACACGCTTCAGAGTTATGCCATCTCAGCAGAGGATGGAGAAACACCTGGCTGAGACCTTCCTTAGTCATGTCATGAAGACATGCAACTCAGGGGAGGCTCTGGCCTAAAAGACTGATCAGAAGCCTTCAGAGGCAGCCGGAGAGGCGGTGCATAATGTACAGAGAGATCTACCTCAAAACGGCACCGTTTAGGGTGGATAAGGCCTGCAAACATGGCCAAGGTGTCTACACACACAGAAGTGTGTGTGGCGTCCACACTGGGCATCAACACAGCACTCGTCATGAGATTTTTTGTAGTGTGAAGGAGGCATCGGAGTGTGTGACAGAGGAATCGTTCTGCTTTTTTGTTTCAATGCTGAGATCAGAGTTGTAAAAGTCGTCTTCATTGATGTTTAGTCAGAGAAGAGACATGAAGAGCTCATCACCTCTACAGCACGTCTGCAGGTTACGTCTGACTACAAACCTGCACTGAAGCCAGAGACTCAGAAAAACAACAACATGTATTTGTTATCAAGTTCTGTGTTCAGCAAACTTACATCTGCCTCTTGATGTAGTCCTTCAGCAGGTCCTGGTCGACAGAGTAAAGGTCGTTGCTGCTCATGTTGTCGTAGTAGTAGGTCACCGTGTTGCCAAACTTCTGGCCGTAAGGTCCGTCTTTCACATCGTAGGACTTGTAGCTGTAGTGGTAGTCATAGTGACCTTGACGGGAAGGAAACAGATTAGATCAGGTCCTCAAATTCAAAACTGCCTCAACTCAAACCTTTCACAATACTAAAAGTAAATTGCAGCCAACAAAGAAAAAGATGTTCGTCCAATAAGTGTTGGGACAATAACAGTAGGGCTGCACAATTAATCAAAATTTTATCAAAATCACAATATATTGTTTGGTGTAGATTCTCACCAAAATCACACCATTTTAATGTTTTTCATGGAAAATGAGAAAAACAATGTAAAAACGATCACTCCCTTTAATATCACAAATCATATCAAAATTACAATATCAGTTAAAACAATCACAGAAGGTTTTGTGAAAATCGTGCAGTCCTAATCCACAGTGGACCTGTCGCTATAATTACTATACTGAGTTGTCGTATAATATATGGACATGACTTCAGTCATTTTTGCTGACCTCGATATTGCCCCTTGTGTTTGATTACAACATTTTGGCCCAAGTGTCCAATTTTTTATTGTTTTGGTTGTGTGGTTTTATTATGATTTATCTATTTAGGACATTTAAACATTTTTTTTTCCACATGCTAGTTCCAGTGTCTGAATATCCTGAAGAATTAAAAAGTTCATTGCTCTTTCAAAGGGTGTACTTGCATTATTATATTACTATTATATCAGTACAAAATAGACTTATAATTACAGTATATAATTTTATAGTATAGTATATAAAACAGTATATAAAATCTGTAGACATGCAATAATTTGTGTGACAATCTTGCGCCTAACAAAATTAGTTATCAGAGAGACCAAATTAAAACAGAACTGCAATCAAATTGTTAGAAGAATTTAGTATAAAGAATATAAAATATATACAAAAATATACATTCAAGTTGTATTTGAGAAAGTATAAATTATCACATTAAATCTTGGTAGATGTTTGTGATTCCGGTCTATTTGAGACATTAATAGGAAAACATAAAAATATCTAAAAACTGACAAAATGTGACTGTAATTACTTACAAATCTGTGAGTGTACTTGAGTTTGTGGGATCGCACACATGAGAGTCGAGTAAACACACAAAATCAGTCAATCTACTCAGCATTAACTCAAAGTCAGTGTGTCCTCAAGGAGGCAGCAGGGATGTAAAACTGGACTTATTTCTCCCTCCGAGGTTTTCATCCTTGTTTTCCTTCACTTTTCCTCCCTGTAATAAATATAAAACGTAGCATTGCTTCCTCTACTTCAGTCTGGGGAGAGGAGCGAGGAAGGAAGGAGGAGGCAGCGAACCGAGAGAGTGGGAGGAGGGAGAGGAGGGGACGGTAAAGACAATGTGTATGAAAGGAGAGTGAACGACAGGGAGGAGAGACGAGGAAAATCCTGCCAAAAACAACAGACCTTCAGGGGAAACCTGCTTCTCCTGCTGGATCCAACAGGCCTGTTCCTCATTCCTACACTCACTCGTTGTTATTGTACTTTTCACTGGAGCCTCCGTGGGGCCGGTTTAGGGTCACCACACCCACCCAGTCAGAGAGCAGAGTCAACCCAAACACAGCCGAAACTACGCAAAACTCTGTCAAAGATGGTCGGACGCTGTTTAATCAAATTTTTGTTCTTATGCTGGACCAACTTTCTCACACAATTATGTTCACACTATATGGATTAATTTTTGTCAGATTGTATTTTCATTATGTTGTTACTCTGTACACACAACATCTATTGCCCATCTGTCCATCCTGGAAGGGGAATTCCTCCTCTGTTGCTCTTCCTGAGGTTTTTACCATTTTTTTCCTTTTTGTTTTGGTTGGGGGGTTTTTCCTTAACCGATGAGAGGGTCGTTCTGTTAAGGACAGGGGGTGTCGTATCCTGTACAGACTGTAAAACCCCCTGAGGCAAAATTGTGATTTGAGATTTTGGACTGTACAAATAAAATTTACTTGACAAGACTGACACCACTCTCATGTCTGTACGATAAATACAAAGCAGCTGATCTTAGGAGATCATTAAGATCGCCTAAGATTAAGGCATTCAGATTAAGGCAAACCTGGCTCCTCAAAATATGCAAAGCATATTTTACAGCGAGCCAATCATTGTGATGCAAAGCCGAGGGGTCTTGCATCACCCTGAGAGGGTTTATTTCACAACAATGTCCCGCTAGCTGTATATTATAACTACTTATTATGTGGCTCCTTACTAAGAAATCAATAATTTGACAAAAAAAATGGTCCTCCGGAGTCCGACACCAGAACTACAGCCATAGCAATGGTCTGTTACACAAAGCAACGGTTTGCTATAAAGATATAATAGACTAGGACGCCATGACTGGCCAATCAGAAGCGACAAATCAACACATTTGTTTTAAACTCTTTGAAAAGGTTGTTTGCATGATCCTGAAACCATAATAATTAGAGCATTCGCTCTTTTTGCAGCAGAAAGCTGAGGCTCCACAAAATGAAACTATCCATGCTTTTGTTCTAATTATGTTAGTTGTGTTGAGAAATATTTTGCTCATGTTTCCACTTTCAGAAATGTTCAGGTACAATAAGATTTGTGTGTTTTTTTATTCATAATTTGATGAAAACACGTCTGATTTTTTTTTTCCATTTCTGTCACAATTTCAATGCTTTTATCAATTATTCTGATTTGTTGACTTAGATAACATTTTAGTTTAGGTTGTACAGATTCTAGGGATATGAAGCATTTGAAAATACTCCTAGAAATGAGATCAAAATATGCGAAACACTAATGTAGGCACTGGCAGACCATTTCAATAGTAGAGTCGAAAGGGTTAATCTTGGGGCGTCACTGCGCTCCAGCTGTACAGTAGCAATACAGCATAACTCTCCTAAAACCACAAGCTGTTGTTTCTTTATACATCTTCTACCATTACAGAGCAACAGCATGTCTGTGAACACAGGTGAACGGTTTGCTTCAATGCTGAGATCAGAGTTGTGAAATTTCTCTTCATTGATGTTTAGTCAGAGAAGAGACATGAAGTGCTCATCACTTCTTCAGCATGTCTGCAGGTCCAAGACTGACTGATACATCTTCTAAGCAACGAAAGAGAAGCTTGGGTTTTATCGTGTTTAACAAATAAGCCTAAATTTAAGATTGTGCATCTGTGACCTGCCTTTTTATCCTGTGTTTCAGTTTGCACATCTATGTCACTGTGAATTCATTAAGTCCCAGTGAAACAGAAGTTAGTGTCTTTACCATCTGTACGGTGACACAGTGAGTATTTCTCAGTGAAACAGAATATTTTAGAGGTGTAATGAAATCAAATCCTTGACATTTGATTAGATCGATAAAAAGTGAACAGGCTTGGAGTGTAAAATGACACGGCGCCTCGACACACACCTACCTTAACGTTAAAAGTTGGAGATTGATTGGTGGATGGGTTATGTTATTATGGTTGGTACTAGCTTAGGTAAGCATGCATCATATTTTGTTTTACAGGAAGAATCAATGACTGGATTTTTTATATAATTTTTTTCATATATTGTTACGCTGTGAGTTGGTTAAAATACTTAATTGGGATTAATCACATAATTGTCCGTTGCTAATCACAATTAATGGCAAATTAATCACATTTTTAGGCAACAACAGCTGTCAGTGTGTCAGTGTGCTGACTTGACTATGACTTGCCCCAAAATCATCATAAAGTGGGCATGTCTGTAAAGGGGAGACTCATGAGTACCCCATTTTCATTCACATATCTTGAGGTCAGATGTCGAAGGACTGTGTTAGAGGTTTTTCCTCTAACACAAATTTGTATTAATGTGTCATTGTTGCGTTAACTTTGACAGCCCTAATATATTGTTAAACAGGTGAACAATGTGACGGGGAGGTGATCTAAAAAGGTTAAAAATGCCCTTTTCATTTCATCTCAACTGTAATGTTTGAGTAATAATGTCAAAATGACTTGATCCTAATTTGTTAAACTGGTGAGAAACTGAACTGGTACTAAGAAAATTTTCTGGTGGCTCTACTCTGGAACGTTTTCTGGAGGGCAGAAAACTGGTAAAGTATTTTTAGTGGTTTACATTCATGTTTATTAGCGTTCCATCTATGGGTGGAAAAAACAAAATTAAAAAAAAAACACATACCTCTGCCACCTCTGCCTCGTCCCCGGCCTCTTCCTCTCCCACGTCCGCGGCCTCTGAAGCCTCCGCGGAACGGCGCTCCCTCGCTCTTCACGCTGGACACCTCGTCGTGGTCGTCACGCCACTCCCGCTCGTACTTTTGACTGTGCCAGTCTGCAGGGAAACCAACAACCTTCCCGTTAGCACACAAACATAGTAGACTAGTAGCACAAAACTAATATAAAACGGAGCTGTCAGCAGAATTATTACAGTTTTTAAACAGAAAAAAGTTATGTTTAACTTGAAATCTTACGCATACCAACAGATCAAATGTCCTCTTAGCTGCCATTAACACATTTCATCTCCTCGGCGAATATAAGAAACCAAGTTATTTATACTGTGCATTTAAATAGCTGAGCTATCAAAGCAGAAGTAGCAGATTAGCAGGAGCACACGCATATCTCTCCACATCCTGCTGCTGAGTCATGCACACCGTCTCAACCAGCTAGAAGCAGTAATGTCGGCCGAGACATCCACAGCTACAGATGCAGTAACTCAGACAAATCCAGTACAACAAAGTCAAATCTGCTGTCACACATCAAACAGCATAACTAAAAATTCCTGGCATTTGAAGCTTCACGTTACACCAGCTGGATGGGATTTCATTCACTTCATGCCACTAAATATTAATTACAGCACTATATTCACTGTCAGATACTTTTCTTGGCCAACATTCACGGCCTGTCTCCTGCAGTGAGTAACCCGAGCAGACTGACCTCTGAGGTCGTTCCTGGCGTTGGGAGGCAGACGCGGGTTTTCGTTCTGTCTGCTGTTGTTCCTGGAGGCCGAGCGCTCCCTGGGACCCTCAGACTTCACTTCGATCATCAGGGGAACCCACTTCTGCTTGTTTCCTGTTTGTAATGACAGGGAGAGGCAACACAGTGAGAAATCAATTTGTCAATTTAGCTCTAATTCATCTTTTAATTCTGAGAGGTGTCTAAAGAAATCACCTCAATATTTTCATAAAATCTATCGTACAGGGCTGTTAATCAATTAAAATATTTAATCGTGATTAATCGCACAATTGTACATAGTTATGATTAATTGCAAATTGCACATTTTTTATCTGTTCAAAATGTACCTTAAAGGGGGATTTGAGTATTTTGTACTCTTAGCAATGGAGTGGACAAATATGCTGCTTCAGGCAAATGTATGTATATATCTATTATTGGAAATCAATTAACACAAAACAATGACAAATATTGTCCAGAAACCCTCACAGGTACTGCATTTAGCATAAAAATATGCTCAAACCATAACATGGCAAACTGCAGCCCAACAGACAACAACAGCTGTCAGTGTGTCAGTGTGCTGACTTGACTATGACTTGATCCAGACTGCATGTGATTATCATAAAGCGGGCATGTCTGTAAAGGGAGACTCGTGGGTACCCAGAGAACCCATTTTCATTATCATATCTTGAGGTCAGAGGTCAAATGACCAAACCAGTTCTTCCTCGCCAAATTTTAGCGCAAGTTTGGAGCGTTATTTAACCTCCTTGGTGACAACATGGTTGGTACCAGTCGATAAAACTGAGCCCGCTAGAACTTAAAAATCACAATTTGCAGTATTGCATTAAAGAAATCAGTGGTGTTAAAACAAATTTGCATCAACTTTGACAGCCTTAGTAAATTAGTTAATTAAGATACAAATTTCACATCTTGGATAAAAATGCACATTCAAACATTCATCGTATAGTCTATAGGACAATCTCTCAAGCAGAAATAAAATGCTAACTGCTTAATTATATGATGCAAATAAATATGTAAAACCTTTATAATCATCACCACTTTTGGAAATTTGCCTTCATTGCCTTAAGGATACAGCGACTGGTAGATTCCAGATTCACCAGTTCACCAGGATATGTGGGACACAAAAGAACCTCAGTATACTGGAGGGTTAGCTGCTTCTCATAATTTTCATGATGACAAAGTGTGTGCTGACCCTTTGACTGGTGACACAGCACAAAGTCTGCAGTACATCTGCTGGCCAGCAGGGCGCATCAGTGATCTGATGTTTACAGCAACATCTGGCTGCAGGGGTGTTTGTGTGGATGTGTGGGTGAGTGTGTGACAGATAAAGCAAGGGAAGAAAGGAAATGACGGACAGTTTTAAGTGACGTGGCCCTGTGTCCATCTGCTGACTGAGTAGGTCCGGGAAAAAGAGGGAGGTAGAAGAAGAATGTGGTGCTGTAGATGTACACCATGGCCACAACAAGTAAAATACAGCTAGAATAAAATCAAAACAAGCTCACTGCACTTTATGCAGCAGCAAATCTTTTGGCAGCAGCAATGCGGGAAATCAGTGTATGGAAAGAAAGACGACCAACCAAAATTTCAAATCAGCAGCTACGTGGCTGGTTGTTTGTGCAATTAATCAATCTTCGACCCCCTAAAAAGTGAACGTTAAACGACAGCCCAACACTCCCAATACTTTAAGTTAGTCTGGGGCGAGTAAATTGGGGTTTAAATGTGGCTTAATTGGCACATCATGTTTGTTTGCTTTAATGTTGAGATCAGAGTTGTGAAAGTTGTCCTCATTGATTAGTCAGACAAGAGACATGAAGTGCTCATCACCTCCACAGCATGTCTGCAGGTTAAATCTGACCGATGCGTCTTCAGGCAAAGCATGTTTTGGTTTTATTTAGGGCTGTCAAAGTTTTAACGCCACAAATTTATTTAACATGTTATCTCAACTTGGGATTTAAGGTTAAGTTTTACAGCTACAATGAAGATACTGGAATCGTAAGAAACCAGAAAACCTGAGGAATCCACTGGTACCAAACGTGTCGACTAGTTACTAAGGAGGCTAAATAATGCTAAAAACTCTTTTCAAAGGGTTCCCTTGACCTCTGACCTCTAGATATGTGAATGAAAATCGGTTCTCTGGGTACCCACGAGTCTCCCCTTTACAGACATGCCCACTTTATGATAATAACATGCAGTTTGGGGCAAGTCAGAGTCAAGTCAGCACACTGACACACTGACGGCTGTTGTTGCCTGTTGGGCTGGGCTATGCATGTTGCATATTTCTATGCTAATTTTTTATGTTGATTGATTTCCAATAATACATACATTTGTATAAAGCAGCATATTTGTCCACTCCCATGTTGATAAGAGTATTTAACGCATTAAAAAAAATGCAAGACTAATTTGTGATCAATCACAATTAAATCTTGTAATCAATTGCCAGCCCTATTTTAAACAGGCCAAGCTTTAAAACTATGTTAAAATAGAGGATATATGTTTTGAAAACACATATGAACTAAGAAAAACTCCTCTCAATCGCCTTTTGTATGCTTATGTATTGTTTCTGAATAATAAAATGCTGACGGCTACCAGAGAGACATTAAGTCCCCACACAACAAATCACTTTCTGGGTACACTGACGGTAATCATGTTGTGAGAAGGTCAGAAAACAGACGGAGTTTAAACTATTTATTGCTGCCTAAACTGCAACCAGTCATCGCAAACTTCTACTCAGACATCTGCTGTAGGCTCACATTTAAAAAGGAAGCTGTATTCAACTTCAGGTGTAAACTCCTTGCACTTTAAAACAGACATATTTGGATTATGACAAAAAACTCATGAAAACGTCTTAACTCGGCATATTTTGCACTCCCATTACAGTCCCACCTTACTATATTTTAAGATGAATGTGACTTAATGTGGTAGCTACTGATTGATGTTAACATGTTGAGGTTTAATGGGAGACATGCAGGCCTGTTTGGATTTGGATGCTAACATTAGCACATACCGCTGTTTCGTATTCAGCAAATTTCTTTGTTAGCATGCTAACATATTCACCTTTTTTCTTGGGTCCGTTCTTCTGCGAGTCGTCGTCGCCATTCTTCTCCTCTCCGGAGTCGTCCGACTTGGCCTTCAGGTTCTCCTTGCTCTCCTCGTTGCTCTCCCTCTTCTCCTTCGACTCCTTCTTCACGGTCGTCTTCTTGGGAGCCTGGAGAGGAAACAGGGTTCAGACATTTAGAGAAGAGCTGCAGAAACTGTTGAGTCCATCAAAGCAGACTGAAGACCTATTCAAACAAGATAAGAGGTCAAGAGGATTCTGTGGTGTCATATTTTTACAGGACATGAAATTGGCTGAAACTGGAGACACAGATACAAGTTTACATGCTCACATATTCACACATTGTTATTTTCAGATTTAACAAAATGGGATCTGAGCTCAAGACTTAATATCTTGTTGATTAAAGATGCATCAAATTACTATCGGGCAATACACTGCTCGCTTAACCCCTCCCCTTAACAGTGACTTCTCACAACATAACTAGTAGGTACTATGCAGACCCTTTTAACCTCAGGAACTATCCCCTTGAACTAGGAACATTTTGAGGAACTAATTTCAACCACAGGAACCAGGGTCTAATTGAAGTTATGGGGACTTTTTACACCAAAAAGGCCCAGGTCGGGGGTAGTAACCTACAATCTGAAAGTACAGGAACTTCCCAGTTAGACTTGATGCCGTTTTGTTTTTTCCTCAAGTGTGAATGTTGTTTCAGTGAGACAAGAGCTAAGGTTGTGACCATGAGCAGCCCATCCCATGTCATGCTGCTTTTTCATGCATCAGCAGACTAATTTGCCTAATGTTCACAGCTCGTTAGACCGCTATGGAAACACAGACAACAATGGGATGAAGGAACCTTTTAGTTCCATGAAAAGTAGTCCCGGGACTAAAAGTACCAGGACTTTCTTGGTGGAAACACGCTTATAAAGTTATAAAGCTATGCTAATTATGTCAAGCTTTGGATTTCTCAGCATGCTAAAGTGTTGAGCACGGAGCTCTGGTTAGAGAGATATTAGAAGGATGCCATCTTTCCTTCTTTTCTTTAGCTGTTAAACTGTTAACTTTGACTGTTTTCAGGTTTTCAGCATAATATCGTGTATGTGGCCAGCAAAATGCTTAAGACCTTAAAAATTAGGGAGCCGAAGACTATATTATCAGCAGACTCACTTAGTTAACGTCAGATTAATTTGCTAACTGCCTACCTACCTCAGTTAGGTTGTCGTTATCCTTGTCTCCCTTAAAATTACACTCCCATACACGTCTTCTCCAGGATTACATTCACAGTTTTAAACCGTTTTAAACACATGGTTAACACTGTAAATGAAATACAAAACACGGAATGCAACAAAACTACTTAGGTTTAGTAAAACTTAAAAAAACACTTTTTGACTTAAAATATCAAATCCAAAATGCACCAAAACTACTTTGTTAGGTTTAGACAGCACAAGTACAAAGGCTTAGTTAAAAAAAAAAAAAATCACCATGGTTTAGCTTAAAATTACTTAAAACAAAATGTAAATGCAAGAAATGACATGTTTCACACGGGCCATGAACTGTCCCATTTAACTCTTGACTGATCCACCTCCCCTCCCACCCACAAGTAGTGGACTTTCTCACTTATTATTACAACATTTTTATTCAACGCATTTTCATTCATAGTTGCTCAATATACAATGTCACCTGCTCTGCACGTCGCTCATTGTACTACGTCGCTCGCTGCAGCCGTCTGCGAACTTACAAGGTATTTCTGAATCGTTAAAGACGAACGTAATCCGCCACAAAATAAGTTTCCTTCGAAAAGTAATTGAGAATTCAATTTCGTTGTATGTGAATGTGATTTTTAGGAGTCAGGGCTGATTTCAGCCAACTAGAGATGAAAAGCTGTTTTGTCTACCTGAAATCAAAGGCAGACTTTAAAAAATTACCAGTAATTTTGAGTGGTAAATCTGCTTAGCAACAGTAACTAGGGGGTGGGGCTTAGCAAACAGTCGGCTGTTGGAAATGACTGGATGTTTCATTGGCGATATCATAATCAAAGCACATATAACCCTGGAAAACATAACAGCACTCATTTATATAATCTACTAGTACACACCAGACACTCATAGCAGCAGATGTAATGTGTATAATCTTAAATAAAAGAAAACAAAGGTTGGATTTGAAAAAACATTTTCGCATATCACTCCATACAATCTAGCTCGTGGAACTAGTAGTACACTGAAAATGGGAAGGTTTATATTCAAATCAAACAGTTTGAAAGAAACATTTTATCCATTCATGTCACAGTAAAAGTGACCGGGACAAAGCCGACTTTGCATATGGTTTAGAGGTTTACGTATCTGGTCTTTAGTTCGGTCTCATCGTAATGAGCAACACCAGTTCAACCACTGTCCACCAGTAACAGCGTACTGGACACAGTAGCTCACTATACATGAATTGCCTTTGCTGGTTATCTTTTTCTCACAGAGCTGATATCAGAGTTTATTCAAATCAAACAGCTACGGCAGCTCAGCTATCAGCAGCACACACGTATCTGCAAAGTTTGACACTCCTGGAGGGTTTGCATAGGAGCCATGCAAAGCGACTGACTCACAAAAGGTTCGACACCAAACCATTCACTCACACACTCACAGTGACATGCTCAGCCTTCAAGGTATCATATTGAAAACTAATCTAATCACACTGAACTCAAAGACCCACCTCAGGCATGCGGTGTAGTTCTTAACATTGTTAGCAGTGAGTTTCACCAAACATCAAACAGCAAAGGAGGCACGAGCAAGTCCATTGTGCAAATTATCACCTTCAAATGTATCAGTTTTAACATGATTGTAGTTCAAACGGTGGAGAAATTAATTTAGAAAGTCGAAGGAACACATTTCAGTTCTAACATAAGGAAAAAAATTGTACTTAGCACTGTCCTCTGATCCTTGCCCTCTTTACTTCTGGTTGCTTTCAGGGTTAATACTGTGTCTAATGACCTGTTCAGGTTTTTACTTTAATGCCCTTTAATACTTTCCACTTAAGATGTGAAGGAGGATCCACCCAAGCTACATTAAAACCGTCTGTGGAACTGACAATGACATTTTATTTTGCCAAATGGGGCACTTTGTTTGTGTCATTCCCAAACTGTTTCTGCAAAATGTTTCCATTGTGTTAAAAGCTTTTCAGACAATTTTCAGGCTTCTTTTTTCTGTTAAAGTGATGCCTTTCTACCATTAAAACATAAGTATATGTAAATGTTTATTAGATATGACAGATAGACAGAGCCACAGCGCTCGCGTGATACATGCTTGGACATACCCAATTCATCATTGGTTATATAGTGAATATTGCTGCCTATTTATAATGTGTGTGACTAATCTAATTCCTAATTGATCACATGCTGTATGTTAAGAGCTGTATGTTCAAAACAAAAATAAATGGAGGAAGTGCTGGTTTGATTGTTGTTGTGTTTGTACAAGGATGTTTTGGTTTGAGTTAAAATATAGTTTGAGTTTTAAACATTGCCTCAAATTGTGAAATGATTATAAATCTAGATTAACTGGATCATAAAACAACAGCCAAGAGGGGAATATGGAAATGTTGACAGCCATCTAACCAGCATATCAACCTGCAGTAAGTTAAAGACTGAAATTAATATTTTAGTTTTGTTGAAATAATAATAATAATAATAATAATAATAATAATAATAAGGGACATCACCCCCTATTATATTGATATTCTCTGGTGGTTCAACTGACAACTGACTCTGTACTATCTCAGTTATTTGATTGGTGTCATATCTATGTAGTGGGAATTAAAATCTCTTTATGTCACTTCAATTCCAACAAGCTAGCAGACAATTATCCAGCTGGAAGGTCAACAGTGCTACCTGCTGCTTTCATATATTCTCTCTTGTATATTGTGCTGATAACCTGCTACTGTAACACCACAATTTCCCAACTTGGGATCAATAAAGTATCTATCTATCTATCTATCCCATCACCTTCATCATCCTTTGGCTGTTGAGAGACCCAGCTAATGCTAGTTAGTGTTGCTGAGGCTCAACACCAACATGGGTCTACGTTCCTTTAGATTGTGTGGTGCAAGAGACTGGAATTGGTTAAAACTGCATATTAAAAAAGAAGCAACCAACCCAGTTTTTAGATAGATAGTTAGATTGTAGCTAATGAGAAACTTGTACATCATTGTTGATGGTGCATATCATATTTATTGTATGGATTTATTGGTGTATGGTGCACACAAACTCCTGCAAATGACTATGTTTACATGTACACTAATATTCAATTATTATTCCAAATATGACAATATTACAAATTCGATAGGGGTCATGTAAAAAGCATATTCCGTTTGGATATAATGAATTAAGCCTTATTTTGAATGGAGCATTTTCGGAATAAGATGTGACATTATTCAGGTTTTACCAGCATTTTTCAGACATTTACACAGCGCATTTGCAATATGCCTAAATATCACACATCTTTTCAAGAAGGTAGTTGAAGGAATGAAAGCATAACAAACTGAGTCAATGGTTCACCATCAGCAGAGCTACTGTAGCAGCCACGGTGCTACGTTCACGGTCTCTAGTTTACTGTCCATGAGCATTAGCAGCCATGGTGCTACATTCACTGTCTCCAGTTAACCGTCCATGATAAATATATTTATTATGGAATATTTTGCGCATGTAAACGTAGTCAATGCTGTAAAGTACAACACCGGAAATAAGTCTTGGTGACAAATGTGACCTGGTGTTCTCTCTCTCTCATTGTGTCAAATAAACTAAGAAATCATTTGAATAATTTGGGATGAACACTGTGCAGGAGATAACTAAGCAGGACTAACTGCTGACACATGCTGACTGTTGTAAAGTGACAATCTGATGAAATTTAAATTTAACTTTAAGCTGGCTTTGATTGACTTTATAGCATTGTTTGATGTTTCTTTCTTTGTGTGGTGTTGATTTTTTTTTGCTCGGTTTACTTGTTACTGTTATCATAAGTGGGTAGGTAGGCAGGCTGCAGGTTTCACAGGCTGCAGGTTGAACTTACAGTGAATCTCCACGAGTCTCTGACCTGCCTGACAGTCGGCGGGCAGGACACGGTCCGTGTCACTGCCTCGATCTGAACAGAGGGAGGGAAGAGCAGTTTAGAGAAGACAATGAGGTGGACCATGATGCACACACACACACACACACACACACACACACACACACACACACACACACACACACACACACACACACACACACACAGTATGTAAATACACTAAGCTTGCTTATAAGACAAGGCTCTACTGCTAATTGAAGAGTCTTAAACCTTCAATGTTTGGGGACTTTTTCAGGCCCTAAAGTGAACTTCCAAGTCCTTCCAGGCCCCTGTTGTTATAATAATTTTGTGCAGGGGGTAAAAAACATAATGCCTCTTTAAAAGCTCTTCTGTGTTGTGGTGCTCTGCTCCAACAACACAAGGGCAATACCCTTCTTCCTGTTGCCATCAAATACAATGAAAATGCCAAATGGATGCTGCACAGGCTGTGGATAATGAGAAGCATCTGCTGCGTCTACAGTCCACTAAGCTCCCTCTGGGTTTTAAAAAGTACATCCCATATCATCTCAGTGGCTAAATGGCTAATGTTGTGTCATTACATGAAGACAGACTTTTTTTTTTCCTTTGCTTTGGATTCTGCACAGATGGGAATAAGAGCCGGTTATTTTTAACGAGGACAGAGAGGTGTGAAATGACGGCAATGAACCATTAGATTAGACGATGTTTAAAGCTCATGTGCGAGTGTGTTTTCTGATTCAGTAGAGACATGCGGTATAACGGCTGAGGAAATGTCGACAGTAACGCTGAGATCAGAGGGATGCAGATTCATTCTTCTTCCACCACACGACACTTTCACCACCAGAAATAAAAGACTCCTGAATAGTACTGCAGTATAAACCACCAACCAAACACAAGAAACCAACACTACACTGACAGTTGTTTCACTCTGGACACAAAACAAACAAAATGAGGTGATGACGACACAAACACACAAAAGCTGAAGCCACACACTGAAGCTGAACGCAGCCATGTGTTCGAATAGGACGTTTCCGCCCCCCGAGGATTGTGGGGGAAGAGGGGCCCTTACTTATGAGTGGCAGGGTTGGGGATTGTTAATTTTTACGGATACCATTTTGAGACTCCTTCGGAGTCTTTATGGATACAACTATGAATACTTTTCTATCATTTGGTGGAAAGACAACAAATTCTTAGCAGAAACTGCAGCTTTTATTGCTCATCTGTGGGTCTGTGACTATACTGAACAGAATGAAATTTGCAGTAAACACTGCAAGTTACTCGCCAAAAAAAACAAAAAGATATTTATTTTTACTGAATAGAGCCTGAATGCATCATAATTGAACCTCTGTTAACAGTAAATATAGTTTGTGTGGCTAAGACCTCACTACTTGATCAATAAAAGCTCTAAATTACAGAAAAGCTATTTGACGCAGAAAGCAGCAAGTCTACCTTGGTTCCTCCTAACAATCAATGCATGTTTGTGCACCAGTGATTTGATTTAAATGACATGACTCTTGTCGCTTGAGACATAATGTAACATTATAGGACCCTCTAGTCTTGATAGCAGTATCAACAAGCTTGAACCTTACTGGTTTTCAGGTTTTGAGAAATGGGTCTCAATCGCCATTTCTAACAGGTGGACACGTGGTTTTACCTGCTACAATGTTCTGCTAAATATCTGACTGATCATGCCAGTTGGTGCAGAAGGCAACAGTTTTATTGGAAAGACAGAAAAGGTGACGACATATAACTACGACAAAGCTAAATTCAGATTTCTGAGTCTATCCTAATGTAAGGCTGGAAGTTATTGGATTTGTCTGACATTTTTTTATTATTTTCTCAATTAATCGCTTTGTCTATAAAATGTTGGAAACTAGTGAAAAAAAAAAAGTTTTTTAAATCCCAAGGTGACAACTTAAAATTAGGGATGGGCATTTCAAGCAATATTACTATTTGATAATCACTGGGAACTATTTGACCTGTGTTCTTCAGCGCTTCTTCATGGGGAGAAAGAGAGCGGGAAAAACAGTGTGCAGAGGCGCCAAATTTTCACATCTAAATGATGAATTAAGGGTTTAGTGGAAATACTAAGCAAGACAGTTTGGTGAGTTTTTTTTTTTTTTTTTTTTTTTTTTCGCTTCTGTTGATTTTGAATGTCAAGTTTTATTGATGCCTGGTAGTAATGTTACTACTGGGTGGCGCCTGCCGTGGTAAAAAGAAAACATATATTTTTAGGACAAGAAGATAGTCAAATAAACTATTCCTGATTTATATTTAAATAACAATAAATTAAATGATGTCAAAAATTCAAAAATCACTACCCAGACCTGCTTCAAATGTCTTGTTTTGACAAATTAATAGTCCAAAACCCAAAGATATTAAATTTATTATCATATATGACAGAAAATAAGTAGATTCTCACATTTGAGAAGTTGCAACTAGCAAATAATTGGAATTTTTGCTTGTGAAAAATAAAGCAATAATTTGGCTATGAAAATACTTGTGATTGTGGTTAATTTTGTCAATCATTTAATCAAATAATTATCACTGCAGCTCGAATTTAAACTAGGGATGAGTCACAATGTTCGATTATTCGAACAGTCGTTAAGTCATGCGGCAATTTTCAAATAATCAAATAATTGATTTTGGAACAGTATTTTTTGCTTGGAATGCACAACCTTAATTTAACAACAATTATGAAAAATTAAAGTCTGTGGTGTCAAATGCTGTTTTGTTTTTTTAAATCAGCAGACCAAACTCAAGTACATTCAAGTTACAAAGATATTTGAGAAGCTGAGATCAACTTGATTAAGAATAGTATTTTTCAGTCTAAGTATACATCTCTTACATTTCTGCTGCCAACTCAACACATAAATGTGTTTGTGGTGCTTTAAAGTCACGCATCTGTCACATCAATGTGCCACTGAAGTGTGTTTTATGTTGTGTGAAGAGCAATAATATCATATTCTGTCAAAAAGAAGCCAAGAAAATCCTACGCAGGAGAAAAACCACAAGCACAAATTCATTCACAGCTACAAGATCAATGTGGATGTTTTACCACACCAAACTTTAAAGCACAACCCTGCAATCACAAACCACTCCTTTATCCAGTTTCAGTGTCTATTTCCCAGCGTGCATAATTCAACTGATTTACAACTTTAAATGTTGGGACAGTGAACTGCAGCCTCCCTAAGAATAGCAGCACTCATCCAGGGGAGGTTTATTGAAGGGGGATCCCTAAAAGGACATCCCTTCCCAGGGCTTCACCATCTCCAAGCTCCACCCGCTCCCCACCTACGATTACCGCCACCGGAGCCGCCGGTTATTCCTGGCTCTGATGATGTGACCCACATTTTACTGTTCTGGGACGTGCAGCTCGCCCTCATGTTCGCCCAGACCTGACTGCCTAAAATAGGGGAGGTTAGCGGGGTCGCTCTCCCGGTGACACACTGTCACCCAGAGATCAGAAATAGAAAACGGCTCTGACGGCTGGTCGACTGCTGCTGCTACTGTAAGGCGACACAAATTAGACGCATCCCCTGTCAGACCAACAGCTATAGGTGACGAAAGAATAAGTATAGAGGTGAAGGGGGTCAGTATGTTGGATGTGGTGAAGGGGGCTATGGACACCAGAGCTGAGAGAGTCTAGACTGTATGAAGAGCTTGTAGACATCTATAGGGAATACACCTGATGGTATACCTCAATATACCTGAAATTCCTCCTAAAGGTTTTAATTTTTATCCATTTAAAATATTGTTTTTATGTTATAATCCCTTTGGTCTAGAGCTGACTGATAATGTAATTGCAGTATGATTTGCAATATTTGAGGGAATGATAATTTTTACATAAATTCTCATTTTCATTGAAAGGCACATTAAAATGATTACCGGGATCTCTACCAAACAAAGATGTTTTCTGTAGTCTGCAGAATATGATATTCCTGCATGACCACAATATTTCTTTTAAAATGGTATTTTGCACAACATTTTGCTTTTAACAAGCATTGCAACAAACAAAACAAACACTGATATGAAAATTGCAATCGGTCATGTTGTGACTTAAAGAAAATGTGGATTAATTGTGCAGCCCTACCCTGCTCTGAAATTGGATTTTTCTAATTTTCTGAATCCTTCCAAATTTCCGATCATCTTTACATGTCAGTTGCCTAATCCCCGCTTTGAGGTCAGCCGTCTTTGTTTTGCTTCCTAAGTGTCCAAGAGGTCCTGCCAAGGTGGTGAGCCTGGACTAACCATACACCTTAAAAAAAAAAAAAATAAGCATGCAGTCGTCAGGACGCAGAGTCGGGCCAGCCGAAGCAGACTGCTCTGTCTGGACGTGCTGTTTAGCTGCTGTGTAATTACAGCCACAACCACTAAAATACCTATTGTAGAAAACTACACAAACCCACAACAGCAAAGTGTAGCAGGACACGCTGAACTGCTCCGTCTGATTGGTTGGTGAATATTATAATTTGGGACTTGAATCTACTGAGACTCTCTTTTTATAAACGCATTGTCACCCATGTTGAATTAGTCTTTTAAAGCTTTCTGCTCACCTGTTATCTCTTAATAACCAGGCAATGGAGACAAACTCCCTTCTGGCCTACCTTCCTGTTTACAGTCATTATTTAAAGGCGGGTCCATCTGCATTCTTTTCCCCTTTTCTTCAAATGAAACACCCACTTAGCCACTGGCAAAAGCAGTGGCTGGAGTCACCAAAGTAAGCTAATCAATAATTAGCTATAATTGGAAATAACTGAAAGGGTTATTTCAGCTGAATCCGAGTTGTATGTATACAACGTACAGTATGTGTTCTGCAAGGTAAAATTACTGTTTTTGTGAATTTGCGATATAACGGCTTCAGTTCCCCATCAGAAAGGGCTGATGGAGAATTGAAGCGTGGACAGGAACAGCAAAAAAAAAAAAAACATAATTTAGCCACCTAACAAAAAAAAAAAAAAAAAAAAAAAAAAATCAATATCAGTTTAAGTGTACGCTGTATTTAGAATATTTTCACCGCCTTACCTCATCATCAGAAAGCCCTTTCTGATGGGGAACAGATACACTGCACTGATCGGTTAGTTTGCTTGTGTTACTGTGGAACCTTCAGATCCAAACTAACGTGGCGTCCACACAGCGGTGCATTGCTTTGCTTCCATGCTGGTACTCCTGTCTGCTTCGCCAAACTGGGAGCGTGCAGATCACCATCTAAGTTACTGTATGCAACGTTAATTCTCTGACAATACGGATTTATACTGTACATGTAGCAGCGTCACCATGTAGAAACTTACATCAGATCATGTGGGAAAAAGGTTTTAAAGGGCTTGGGAGGATAGCATTTTGACACTAAAACACGGAAAATTTGAACGGTCAGATTTCAGTACATTAGGAACACCAATAAGAAGCTACAAAATTCATATAAAAACCTAAAAAATATCTAAAAATATGAAGATATGACATCATACAACTTAATTCTGTATGAAGGCACCAAATCATGCATCCAGTACTCTCACATTATTACTACCGAGGTATCAAGTCAAAAAGTATAGCTTCAGTTATTTATTTTCACATGCACAACAATAAAATGATGTGATGTCAGGCTCCTTTAACACTCCTCCAACAAATGCGTATAAAAGAAAAATGTAAAAATAAGAATCTAAAAGGAGCCTGAGACACAGCCGTCTTCTCCGCCATCTCACAAAAGCTGCAGCAGCTCAGTGGTCCAAGTCCCTAACAGACACCACCCTCATCCCATCAGTGTGTCCTCTACGCTGTACACCTATCCACCTGTGACCCAACACTCCTCAAACTAACAACAACACCCACCTGCATGTCTTTAGTTGCGATCTCCCCAGGAGTCGGCCAGCTGTTGGCATCACCAAAATCTCCAACCTGCGATTTGAATTTAAAAAAAACAAACAGAAAAAGCTGAATTAACATCACAGGTATCAGGTGAACTGAGAATCAGAGCAAGCTACCCATGACTCTAAGATCACACCTTCAGTGTGGATATTACAGGGTCAAACTGAGGATTTTACAGCATTACTGCAAGCGAAGACATTTTCATGAGTGCAAACAAAAGCTCATCTTCTGAGGAAAGTCTGTGCCGCTGGCTTTGAGCATTTCTTCTCTGTTTGCACCACATGCTAAACACAAGAACAAACATCCCATTAGACCCATGTCTGTGGACATTTTAAAGAAAAACATCTCTTCAGCCTGTTCTTTTACTTTAGGTGCCTTGTCATTCATTACCTTAAGTCTTAATAATTGGTTTTCTATCTCTACTGCATATTTATTCTAATGAACTTTATATTCTATTGTTTTCTTTTTAATTTTATTTATTGTTTGCTTTTGTTTTAATTTTGCACTGTGAAGCACTTTGGGCTATGTGATTGTATGATACATAAAGTAAGTTGAGTATATGAATAATGTCTGCATGACGTCTCATCTTCATTGTTTTTCTAATTTGCCTGCTTGTCAACAACCTACTTTAATCTTTATCCATACGCTCACTGTAATTTGTCAATTTCTGTCTTCTGTTGCTGCAACACTGCACTTAACGCTGGGTGTCATAAAAGTCTGCAGCGCGGGTGTGGTTGACAACCCTGGAATACAACAGCAGAGTGTCTGCAAACAACAGGTAGCAAGTTGTGAATGAAATGCTTTGAGGACAGTTCATCTGTTTTATCTGCCGTGTCATTGGCTCACAAGGAACTCACATTTGCATTCCAGGAGGTGTGAAGGGAGGTTTGCACACAGCTGGAGGCAAGACAGATAAAATACCAGCACTGTGACTGCACATACCTCCACTGAGCTCTGAAGAAGCTCTCAACTACAGATAGTTTGCTTGAATGTAAGAACTGAATTACATAAATAAATGCACTTAAAGGATATGGTCTTATATTGTCAATGGGCAGTGTTTATAAACCAAATCTGTCATCATGCTTGATGTTGTGAACACTCGTACGTCGTTGTCAGAGTTTCCCCTCTCCAACATCCATCTAATCGGATGTGAATGTGGCGCTGTACTGCTTTAGAAGAAGCCCTGCTGGCAGAAACCAGAGATACAAAAGCTACTCTAAACTCCTCTGTATGTTTTTCACAAGAAATTCAGCATTTTCATTTCTAATAAATTTTCTCCCAAAACGCCAGAAGTTAATATTAAGGCTGTGAATCGATTAAAATATTTAATTGCAATTAAGTCCATTATTAGATATTTTAATGCAAAACTGTAACAAACTATATTTTTAATTACCAAAAAGGAGCCATGTTGGTTTTTTGGACTTCAGTGGCTTTACTGAATTCAGATACAGCATAATGTCATTATTGTTGATATCCACCAGTTTTTCCTCACACAGGTGTACAGACACACACACACACACACACACACACACACACACACACACACACACACACACACACACACACACACACACACACACACACACACACACACACACACACACACACATTACCTTTCCTCCACGTCTGGCTTTGGGTGGGTTCCCTGCTCTCACCACCTTGGCGGGGCCGGTAGACTCTGTGGAAACACATCAACATGGTCAACATTACAACCAGCTCTGCGTATATGAAAACGGATCCAAAGTCTAAAAAGTAGCTGCCAACAGCAACCAAAGTGCAAATTCCCATTTTATATGAGTTGGAGTTTTGTCTAAAACATGAAGATCAAACGCATAAGAATTTGTCTTCTGGTCTAGCCTAGATGTACTGACTTGCTTGTCTCAGTTTAATTCGTCTTTTATTAACTTCTCCATTGCTTCTCTTATCTACCTGTGGCCAGTGCGCTCTCAATAAATCGTCTGCCTTTCTTTGGCGGTTTCCCCAGATCTTCTTTGCTCAATAAGCAGCTGTGGAGTCATTTTCAGATAAAGCGAACTAAAACAGCAGCTACCAGCGGACACCGGTGCCATCTTTACCATAACCAGGTAGATGAACAGCAGCTCATTTCAACAAAACAAAGAACGTGCAAAACCACTAGGATACATAATCTGAAGAGCAGTGATTCACACTCAGCATCACACTCTGGGAAAACTGGGAAACTCATAAAGGAAATGTGCAGCGATCACAGAAACATCAGTGCCGCCAAACAGAAGAAACCGTCATCAAGACGAAGAAATCAGTCTGCTGGATGAAAGAAATTCATTCATAGAAGTAGTTTGAGGCAATTCCATTAAAAAATGATTTAAAGCGATTTATGAGTTGATTATTTAGTTGATAAATGTCACCAAATGGTGTAAAAAAGCCAGCCGCAGTTTCCCAAATCCCAGTGTGACAGCTTGTTTAGTCCAAAACCCAAAGATGTTCAATGTATAACATGAAACTACCACTACAAGAGAAAAAACATTTCAGAAGCTGGAAACAGCAAATGTTATCCTTTAAATATGACAAACGATTAAAGAATTTGTTAATCACCTGATAAGTTCGGCACTAAAATGGTCCAATAAGATGAAATAAATTTTCCTGTTTGCACTGTTATGCTCATGTATAATTTGGCCTGGAAGCTAAGTTTTATCTTGTTTATTTACTTAGATCCCTGTGAGCTTTCAACGGAGCATTTGATAATCTTCCCCGGCCAATTTAAGCATGAAAAAAAGAAAAAATGCTAAAACCAAAGCAGCTGATCCCAACACAGGAAGATCCAAATAACACACAACCCTCAATAACATCAATATATAGGAAAAAATGCCGATACATAGAATTAATAAAATGGCAGTATGCACCAAACACACACAGACAAACAACTACAAAAATACAGCGCAAGTACAAAACACCAGATTTACTGTATATTCAGTCAGATGAATGTTGATCAGTGTTTCTCAAAGGCCAAGACGACGTCCTCATATGTCTTGATTTGTCCCCAAGACAACAACATTCAGTTTACTGTCATAGACACCAGAAAATATTCACATTTAAGAAGCTGGAGTCTAAGAATTTTTACCATTTTTTGTTAAAAAATTTCACAAACCAATGATTTGATTATTAAAATAGTTGGTGATTAATCTAATAGACAACTTATTGATTAATTGTTGTAGCTTGCTATGTGGGGAAACCACAAATATTTATCGAGTTAGACCCAAGGGGGATCCTACAAAGCTAGAAAAGATGCCTAAAACATAGCTTTCTCATGAAAACAGTCAATAGTTGACCAGCAATGGTCATAAATCCTCATAAAAACATACCAGACCAGCTAGGCTCACTTCATCGCTCTGATCTGTCCCCTGAAGTCCGAGCCTCTTGCTGTGTTTGGCTGCAGTGTCACCACATACTCACATGGAGTTTGCTGAACCGTTTACACCACAGAGAAAATCTCAGTAAGCTCCTTAAGGACGATCATGTCGACGGACAAGGCCAGAAAGAGAGTCAGAGAGTGGGGAATAAAATCCTTTGGCGGAGTTCAAACTGTCACCAACAACACGGAGAGCAGCAGCGTACCAGGGTTCATTACAGATATGTCCACATATTCAAAAGACTGACATTTATGCAGGAAAACAGGGATATCTACAGCTGGAAAAGAAACCAAATCTACTGAATGATAAATAAGAATTTCTTACAAATTCAAAATCTATTCATATTTAAATGTTTCAACACAAAAACTTTCCGAATCACGCAGAATTAAAGAAGATCAACCTTTATTAGTCCCACAGTGGGGAAATTCAATTTACACTCTGTTTAACTTATACGTGGTACATGCACACAAACACACACACATGCAGTAATGGAGAGATGTCAGAGTGAGGGGGCTGCTCCTGACAAGCGCCCTGAGCAGTTGCGGGTTTGGTGCCTTGCTCAGGGGCACCTCGGCAGTGCCCAAGAGGTAAACTGGCACCTCTCCAGCTACCAGTTCACACTCAGTTTTTGGTCCATGTCGGGACTTGAACCGGTGACCCTCCGGTTCCCAAGCCAACTCCCTACAGACTGAGCTACTGCCGCCCCCAAAATGCCGCCTTTTAAAATGGGAAAAGCTACAAGGACTAACCAGAAATTCAACCAACTGGAAAAATAGTGATTGTTGTCATACTATCCTATGACTGTAATATCTCCGACGTCTTGTTTTGTCTGATCAATAGTCCAAAAGCCCAAAAGTCCAAAATATTCAGTTTACCATCATGAGAGACAAAGAAAATGAGTATATTAAATTAATCAACCATTGTATTCTGATTACCAGTTAATCGGTTTGAGTATTTTTTTAAAGAAAAAAGGCAATATTCTCTCATTTCAGCTTCTTAAATGTGAATATTTCCTAGTTTCTTTACTCCTTTATGACAATAAACTGAATATATTTGAGTTGTGGACAAAACAAGCCATTTGAGGACTTAATTTGAGGACTGACATTTTTCACTATTTTCTGACATTTTATTAACCAAACAACTAATCAATTCATTAATAGAATAACAGACAGATTAATAAATAATGAAACTTTTTTTATTTGCAGTCTAACAACCAACCAATCATACAAAAGTCCAGTTCAGAAGCCCTGAACCTTTAACATGTCAAACTGTAAGTGAGCCAAAACAGTAAATACCCTGCTCTGATGTTTTTAAATAGTCAGTTACTTATTGTTATTGTTAAGTTATATTATAACTTTTTATTATTTTTCATAATATAAACCTTACACACATCTAATTTAATGCAGCATGTTATGTATGAGTTGTATGAAATGCAGAGTCCATCTCATGCGTCTCTATTGTGTGCTTTTGTGTTTGCACAACACACACAGTATTGTATTTATATCTGAAGCACACCTCAGCTGCAGTGTGTTCTCGTGTCCGAGTTTCTTCATCAGCTTATGTTGGGGTGCAACAATTCTTCACATTCCTGAGACTAAACACAGAGGGAAGAACATCATAAATAAATGGTCGGGCTGAAAGACGCCGCTCTAATTGCTCGACAGTAGAAACTGATGGAAAAACCTGAAAGTCTTAACTGGCTTTGACAATAACTTTGAATCTCTGAATGAAGCCAAACCAGTATAACATCAGTTCAACACACGAGAAGTCAAGTCAGACAGCACCTATACTGTATGTTGGTCATACAATCCTTCCAGTAGGTCACGTTTGCACAGAGCATGACTGTACAGCCACACTGAGAGGGGTCTGTTAGCCCGACAGAAACACTGTATAGAAGCACAAGAAAACACGCTCTAAAAGGTAGCGGGTACAGTCGCTGGATAGAAATGTTCTCCATGCACAAAGTAATCAATCAAACCTTAACAAGACACAAAGCTGTGCCCTGAACTGCAACGAAAGAGACAGCGAGAGCTGCACCCAGCAACAGGGTTTAGATTGTACTGAATCACCTCATTAACTCTGGCTCTTCTTGAATCGTGGTTTGGATTACGTTATTTAGAGTGTGAAAAGCAATAAAAATGCTATGTTATATATATTATATTCTCTCACTCAAGCTGGACAGATTGATGTGAACCAATTCTGAGGCATTTTGAGTACAAGAATACTGAATTATTACATAATGTCACCTTCCTGCGTAAAAGTATTTGTATCTGTGGTCTCTGGTAAAGTAAAAACAGACAGAAGTACAGCAGGTCCAAACTGCCTTTTCAGCAACCAGTGAGTAGAATCCTAAAAGATTTAAGCCCTGATCAGACAAAGCATGTTTTAGCAGCCTGGGACACCTTTTTGTAATTGTTTTCAATGCGAGCGAAGCGTTTTGCGCGCTGCTTCAGGGTTGCTGAGCACCTCGCAGTTATCCGCTCTGTGCACCAACATGATTAGTGTTTTTTTTTCCTCATTGTGGTGACTTCAGCTGGATTCCCGGAGCTATACGAGTTTACCAACTGTAGTTACCATGATCTGAACAGAACACAGCAGGAGGCAAATTAGTGTGGTACTTCAGATTTCAGGTAAGTTATTTCCTCAAATTAAAGTGTACTAGTTACTATTTGTCTCACGTACAGTTCATGATTTATAACAAGGTAATGTTAGCATTAGGCTTGCCATGGTACTCGGTGTTACATGGTGTTCAGGCACACACTGATTACATTATTTGCCCACTGATTACATTATCTGCCGCTGTCTTGTTTTTACAGAAATAAAACCTATTTGGTTCATTTTGGTGCACCACTGCTGTGTTATCAATACATAGTCGGACAACGGATGCTACAAACAGGAAGAGAAATGTTTTCTCCGTACGATAGAGTTGACAGACAAGACGACGGTGGAGGATTTGGTGTCGAAGTGAAAAGCAAAAGCAGCCATTTGGCAATACTTTGGATCTAAACACTTTAAGGGAACCATAATGTTAGTAAGGCAATCGCCAGGTGGGGGATGGATCGGTCAAAGCCGGTATGCACAGTGGAGCAGCACCAGGTGGAAACTGGAGGCCCTGCAGCGACAGCTCTATCGGAGAGGCCAGACACACCGCCATCCAACATTAATGATCTAAGTAAGCACTCTACACATATTGACCATCATCTTCTCTTGTAAAATGTCGTAGTCACAAGTTTATTAATCGGTATGCCTTCCTCGCCGTCACATCCCTAGTTACCATCCATTTTATGGTTTCCAAGCACCATATAAAATAAAACATTGCCAACTAAAAAACACAACTCTGATCAGGTGATACTAATCTTCAGAAATGTTCAGAATTGAAGCAGCAGAACCACAGCTTTTGTTATTTTTATTCCACACCTTCTTCCTTGGCAAACATTGGTGCCTGCATCACCCACAATGCAACTCTGCCACTGGCAGTTCAGGTCTGAGATACAGATGTGTGATGCTGGTACCAGCTAATGTAGCCCTGTGCTGTTAGCCTGTACCACTGATGAAGAGCTAGATAGGCCTGATAAGCTCACTTCTTTCTGACACCACACACCCAGATTATTTTCATTATCAAACTTTGTAGTCTTCAGCCTAGACAGCCATCTGAGAAATGTGACATCTTTTATTGACATCACCTTACCGGACTTCTGAACTTTAAACTTGAACTGTTTATTCAGTTTTGAGTCAGACTTGTTTTAACTAGAAGCTTCCTGACTCTACGGTTCTGACCTTTGCTTCTTTTCATTCAACAATCAAAGTCACAGATTTTCAACAGAAGCTTTGGCAGGAAGATTTTTCTAAAACATAATTTCTACGAAGCTAGAAATCACACACAGTATAAAATGGCAGCAGGAATCAAAGAGAGGAGATAAAATCCAGCAATAATCTTGTAATCTGAGCCCACAACAGGGTGAGGTGTCCCTTATTATAAAAAAATGTTTCTGACATATTTAAATAATCATTCAGTGATAATCATTTAACACGCACAGGATATCTGCAGGTTTCAACAAGTCCAATTCAAGACCTTTTAAGACCATTTTGCACCCATTATTAATTTGATTTAAGACCAATTTCACATCCATTTAAGACCACTATGAATGTTAATTAAGACCTACCTCTCGTCCATACTGGCAAGAAAGTACGAAGGATATGAAAGAAAACTGGAACATAAATATTATTACTGCTGCTGTGTGACTGATGCTTCGTTACCGAGTGTTAAGTCCAGAGCAGTATTAGTATTAGTTAGTTAGTATTAGCAGTATTAGTATTTGTGTAGCTCCAAACGCTGTCTGGACATAGTTTTGTTACTGCATGCTCAATCATTCATTCTCAATCAAATCATTTTGTTGGATTTTATACTTTTTAATACCCCACAGGAACCCTACACAAAGCTTGTTTTGCTCTCTGTCACAATAACTAGGTAGCAAGGAATGACTACTAACACACACAGTAAAATGTATCTTGTAAAGTATGTTTTTTCCCAGATGCTGCTTCAACAGATTCTCAGCATGAGAAAGAAAAGGATATTACTGTGTGAAAAACTAAATGACAGCTAAGATTTAAGGACGGATACCAACAGATAAATATTTACAACATAGCCTCCCATTAAATACACACACACACACATATAAGTACATGTGATCATTAAGCAGTGGGTGCAAATTCAGGTTTCACAAAATCACCCTTTAAATTTACTTTAAATGAGACAACTCGAGTGTCTTGTGTTGAAAGATTAGAAGTTCAAGTCTGTGGATTCCTTGGAAGGGGTTATTCACATTTACAATGAACCCTCTGAACCACATACAAGGGTCTGAAAGGCATGTTTTCTTTACTCTAAAAAAAAAAAAGAAAAAAGTCAAAAGTACACGATTTATTCAACCGAGAAACTGTAAAAAATAGAAATCATTGGATTTTTAAATTTCCAGCAAACTTTGAACGAATGGTGTGACGAACGCTTCCATCTGCAAAAATAACCAAATCCTAGCTTACAATAATAAGTTAATACTTCATCAAACACATCACATTTAAAATTTCACCAAAAATAAACCCTTTGCACTAAACACATTATGTAAAAATCATTAACTTCTGCACGCAACTGGGAAGTCATGAATGACTCGGCTGAGTCCTACAGTCCTGTGATAAAAACTGGAGCAGAGCAGTTGGTAACATGTGTAGGCACTGAGGAAAATCTTGGGATAGTTAGACTCATTTTTCCTAATTTTTGCAAATTATCAAACAAATTCAAAATATTTTTATGATTTATGGCATTATAACTGCTATACTACACAAAAGACAGCCATGACTGTGCTGTTTTCATAGAGGTGCAGGACCTATACTGCACATTGCAGTGAAAAATGAGGCCACAGTAAGCAAAGTGTGACGGGAGCAAAAAAACTGCTCGGGGATTTTAATGAAATGACACAGTTTTGCACGTCTTGCCTCATTATCTTTTGCAGAAGCAGCTGTCTTAGTTCCTGGTACTCTGCCCCTTTAATTTGATTTATAAAACAGATTTCTAAAGATGCTTTGTGAACTACTTCAATACTGAAATGTTTGCTTTGTGAACTGAAATGCTTGCTTTGTGAAGCTGGCAGCTTAGCTTCTTAACCCCCCTACATTTTCTGGTTAAATACAGACTTGCAGACACACAGCTGACAACCTGCTCAACTTTTACTGGGAAAATGGCTGCATGTCCGTGACACTAAACGCAGTACAATGGCTGCTAACGCTCCCGGACAGTGAACTGGAGACAGTGAACGCAGCACCGTGGCTGCTAATGCTCCCAGACGGTGAACTGGAGACAGTGAACACAGCACTGTGGCTGCTAACGCTCCCAGACGGTGAACTGGAGACAGTGAACGCAGCACTGTGGCTGCTAACGCTCCCGGACGGTGAACTGGAGACGGTGAACTGGAGACAGTGAACGCAGCACCGTGGCTGCCAACGCTCCCAGCCCGTGAACTGGAGACAGTGAACGCAGCACCGTGGCTGCTACAGTAACTACTCCTGACAGTGAACTGAGGATTCAGGTGTCTCTTGTGCTCATATCCTGCAGCCGGCACACAGTTTCATGCGACGCACAAATTTTGTCGGTTAATTATCATCCCTACTTATTATAACGTCACTTCTTGGAGTACTTTAAAAAGCTTCCTATCTCTTAAATCAGTACAACCGATGCTACAAGGCCATAAAAGTCAATGAACTTCGAAATTGTGCCATAAAGGTCAACTGTGTCATATGCGAGGCACAAATCTTGTTAACGATTAATAATCGGTTAAAGACGGTCTGTTAAGAAAATTTCTCCAAATTAGCATCCCTAATCTGAACTATTATTATTATAGCCATGTTAGCTTTTCGCTTCGACATCTACTCTTTCACCATTTCTCAGTCTGTCAACTCTCATCCCGAGTGCGAAATTTGACTCCTGCTAGACTCCGTGTGGAGCAGATACATTCACTGTTACATTTGTAGCGTCCGTCATACGACTTTGTATTGATAACATGGCACCGATAGCACCAAAAACGGACTAAATGGATTTTATTTCTATAAAAAAACAGCAAAACGACAGTGGGGGTGGTGGGTACATAATGTAAACAGTTAAACAGTGATGATTATTATATTCAATTTCTGCTAATAGATCCGCTGAAATGTTACTCACTTTGCGTTTAATGTTTAATAATCACCTGTCAAGGAAAGATTAAAAAAAACATATTCGTTCCTAAGTCTATATTCTGGCCGAAAAACATCCTGTCACACCAGAATAAAAAAATTTCTTTGGGAAAACAAACATGCAGAAAAACGTAACATCCTTGGCCGAGGCAAATATCCGATTCAACTTCCACTGACCTATCGCCAAGCATTGCAGGCAAAATCAGATCTGATCAGGCGTCTGTTAAGCGACTTATTACCCTATTTAGAGGGAGTTTACAACATCAGTGTAAGTATACAGCTACATCTGGGTCATGTAAACACACATTTCATAAAACAACACAAACTGCTAGTCCGCTCAGCAGCCTAACCTGCTGCAACAACTCTGTTGCTAAATTAATTCGAGGAATCAGCACGAATTCCTCAAGTATTTATCAGCTTAGTTTGAACAGAAAGTGTGAATAACAGTAGTCTGAAAGTTTCAGATGTCACGCTGCTGCTGCTTACAGAGCATGACAGAGCATGTTTAACACGAACACACACATATTTGGTGCCAAATTTACAGTTTACATTAAATCTTTCCAGCGTAAAAGCGTATCACTGTACTGATTTCCTCTGAAGCCTGTTCTTTAGAAAGTCTATCACAGGAAGTGGGACAACCGATGAAACACTGTCAGGCTTTCTGCTTCGTCATTATGAAAGAGGACTAACGCAGGATCTCAACCAGCTACAGAGCAACTATCAGGAAGGAAATAATGATTCTACTATCATTTCCACATAATAACTTCAAAAGCCTCCCCTTCACTTTCTGATGTCTACGATTGTTATTCTCAGCGAAGCAGTTAACGTCTTTGGTAGGTTCACTGAATCAAATTGGCTGCAGATCCTTTGAAAACACTTCTGGGAAGCTAATACAGAACGCCGTTAGCCATGAGCCACGCATCGAAAGCGACTCGGGTGGATTCTTAATTGAATTTCGTAGCCCGACAGCCGCTGCAACAAGTGGACAAACGGTGGTTGTTCAATAATAAACAGCAGGTTTGTCGAGCTCCGTCACATTCTGCTGATCAGCTGAGCCGTGCGCCACGATTCCCCCACCGAGGGCGTGCATGCATCACTCAGGGCTGCTCAGTGTTCAGGGCACATCAGATGATATCAGATGATACTTAAAGGTCAGAAGAGAGCCTCCCTCAAGCAATGATTTACTGCAGTTTGCCTTTTTTGGTGTACCCATTATGGCCTAACCTTTAAGTTTAATTTCGTACAGTAGTTAGAGATTTCTAACACTTCAGACTTTCCAAGGAAAACAGTAGTTCATTGAATGTCCTGCGGCAAAGTGCCAAAAATAAACAGAATTGTATAATCGGAGGAACTTGAATGCATTTTTTCCCCACACAGGTCCAGATTTGGTTCCTGAATATTGTAGCTCCTGCTAAGGTTGCACAATTAATCAAATTTCAACTACAATTTTTGGGGGGCTTTTTGGATTATGAAAACAAGATAAACACAACTCTCTTGTGCCACCTCTTTCCTTTACAGTGGAGCACTTTTGTCCAACTCAGCAGGGTGTGTTTCCTCCGTGGTGGTGCACCGCGGCTGACTGTAGGTCAGCTCGGAAAGGCCCACGGTGAAGGTGGCGCTGTCCAGCACCCCTTGCCCAGACCTCGTCACTTAATGCTCGCTGAGAGGCGGTCGGCCCTCAGTGTGGCGATGTCAGCAACCCAAAAGGAAACACTTGGAAAAACTTGAAACACAGACCCCTTCTCATTTAAAATGCTTTGTGGGTGTGCCTTTTCTTTCTGCGTCATTAATAATACATCCAACACACCCCTTTCTTTTACAGTGGCGTGCTTTTGCCCCGCTTGGTGGGTTAAGGACAGCTGCTTGGTATGGGAGGATTCCCTTGAGGGAACTCTCAGGGCTGGCTGGCCCTAGCAGGGCATATTGGTGGTGAGCCACAACCAGCTCTAGGTCTGCTTGGAAAGGCCCGGGTTGGACATCGCCACTGAATGCTTGCTGTGCCCTCTCTGCCTTCGGGGAGGGATGAAAAACTGTCACCCGGCACAGACTGTCCTCAGCGCGGCGATGACTTTTTGCTACATCATTACATTCATACCTATGCAACCAATGTATTTATGATTGAAGTGTTTATATGAGCGTCATAGATCTAGCCTCTCAATTTTGCTCTTTAAGGGCACCACATTGATGCATTTAACTTAAAAATGTACTAAATTTTCTCTCTAAATGCACGATGTTTCCAAAGACAATGAGTACTTGTTAAATAATCGGGCTCACAATATTGACCAAAATAATTGTGATTATGATTTTTGCTATAACCAAGCAGTCCTTGTTCCTGCCCCCCAAAAAGTCCCTGCTCTCAGTTGCACTTCGATCTAAGAGATACTGCAATCAAGCCTTGATCATTTTTAATGATCAATATTAGGACTTGAAATGGGAATATCCCACGTTATTGATATTTGAAATAAGTTACGTTGCCGACCTGCAGCTACTACTAAAAAAAGGTCAGACGTCACTCCAATTTTAACCAGAATCACATAAGAGAGTAATAAACAATCAATTGCAATGTAGCTTTCCTTTCAAGGGATGTTAACAATTATCTGTTTAACTATTAACTGACATTAAGATTTTTAACTAACTAAAAGCTCGGTTAAAAGAAATACTAAAAATTAATTAAAAAGCTGTGCAAAACTCAGAGGAGTGGCTCATTATTTAAACGAGAAAAGCTGGTCCACCTTAACAGTCTGAGCTGGAGTTAAAGATACAGGAAGTTGGCTCGGGTCTTCAGTTAAGGAGTTGAAGCCTCGTAGCATTTATTCACTGACAAATAAGCTGTACACACACTGTCTGCTACAGCTACATTCACAGCTATATCGCCACCAACAGCACCCACACTTTCCACCGCTACATACACACGGTCTGTCGGAAACTCGCTAAAGTTACGCCATGCTGACAGACCGTATGCATGTGACTATGGGGAGCATGAAGCCTCCAGCAGCTGCTAACATAGCACAAACACACACACACAGTTTGTCGGACAACTGCTAAAGTTACACCTGACAGACAAACTGTCTTTTTTGGGACAGTGGCTGCATGTTCGTGACACTACACGCAGCACCGCGGCTGCTACAGTAACTCTCCTCATGGTGAACTGGGGACTCAGTCGTCTGTTGGTCTCATACACTGCAGCCGATGCACTACTACATGAGACGCACTAATCTTGTCTGTTAACGGTTAATAATCAGTTAATGAGGGTTGGTTTGTTTGTTGTTTTTTTTTCAAAATTTGCATCCTTACTTTCAATATGTTTTGTCATTATATACTTAAGTAAAAGCGGAAGACAGCTAGTCAATATTTTGCAGTCTGACTGCTGTCATCACACAATTAAAATACCACCACTGCACATTAGTAAATAAAGTCAATTAGGTCTCAAACCAAACTCTTTTTAATCAGTCATCAGTCTGATCTTCATGAGTCTTCAGCTCAGACACCCCAATAAATGCACCAAAATTAAACTTTTAGTCCCCTGCTGATCCAATACCGCACTAGAGGTGTGAAACCACCTTAAGATCAGTCTGACTCGACAGGTAGGAGTGAGAGCTGGGTGTTATCGAAGCGTTGTGTGCTCAAATGTACAAGAACGCTGATAAATGTTATATTCTCTAAAACTCAAGGACAGGTCAAGTGTGTGTGCTACAGAAGCATATGGCTAAATATCATAAGCACATTCAAAGGATGGAAAAAAAAATTGTGAAGGCATATGGAGAGGAGGAGGGAACAACAGGAGTGCTGATGATTTTGCTGTATTTTGAAATTAGCAGCAAGACCGAGTGCTCAACAGAACAAAATGAGTAGGAAGGAGGAAATACATTATCGGTAATCCTTCCACACAAAAACACTGTGCTTATATGGAAACAAACAAAGTTGTTCCATATTTGTAAAACCATAACTGTATACAACTACCTGAAATGTCAAAACTGAACAATGAAGCTGTTACGGCTAAACAAACATACCAGAAAGTCCCGGCTATGTCATCCATAACAAAAGCAGTGAGAAACTCCCCACAGAACAAGGAGAAACAAAATTACACACCAAATCCCTAAAACTTGCCAAAGAAAAATCATAATAATCAGAGTCAGAGACAAAGCATGATTCTCTTGTATCCAGAATAATACAGCGCTAAATTAAACTTCCCCCCACACACTAATAACCGTGACCACCTTGTTTGAGCTGTAGCACTGCTTTGAAATTTTGGATTCATGGCAAGACTGGCCACGTTTACATGTGCCAAATTTCTCCAATCTGATGGTTGATCGGAAAGTATACAAGTATACATGCACCGAGTGTTTAATTAAAATAAATCCTTTGGGCATGAGCAGAGTTGTCTAATTTTCCAGAAACAGTAGAAGAAGAAGAAGCTGTACTTCTGCCTGTGTTGTAAACAAACACACGCTCATGGAGATAATTTTACCTCAACCAGGAAGACATGATCCGAAAGGATGTGTACATGGAGGCCGATCGGAACAATCGGCATAAACCACCTCTCTCATTTGGAATGACGTTTCTTTCCGATTGGGCCGTAACGGATCAGAATCTTCCGATTGACGTGCTGACGTGTATCTGTGGTGAAATCGGCAGGACGAGGGCTAGTTAGCTGTTAGCTCTGTGCAGGACTGTGCTGCTGCTTACCAGCTGCTAACAGCTAACGGTCACTAGCTCTCGCCCTTCCAAGTTCAACAAGGGAGGTGTCGTTGATTTACACTATGATGCATTCAGGTAAGTGAAATGCTGTAAAAATGAGCATTGGGCAAAGGTACATTCTAACTTTATTATCATTCGTTCTAAGTTCAAATGTGATCTTGTACAATGTAGTTTTTGGCAAGAAACTTGAACAAATACAGCTGTTTGAGGGAGATGTTTTCACAGCAATTTAAAATAGATAATAGAGGGAATTATGACCTGTTTAACGTCCTAACAAAAAGCAGTATGCAAACAGTAATAAAGGAGTGGATGTTGAATTACATGGGTTTTATTGTTTTGCTTTTTACTGTGGTATTGAACTGTGACATCCCTACTTAAAACAATAAAATCCAAATAATTTAAGGCACTCAAGCTCTGGAAATGTTTATTTAACTTGAAAATAATTAAAAGTATGTTTATTCCAATGTAACAGTAAGTTTTGCTTCACCAAACAAGCAATGATGAGATCATATGGGAGTCCAAAATGTAAAATCACCATCACATTGATGTAATGACGTGAATGCTGACAGAGAAAACAATGCACTGATCCTTTATCTGCTTTCTCTTAATTGTCAGTTTACCCAACACACATGAGGATGTAGCAACTCCTCTTCCTCTTAACTCCACCGTCAACCCTCTCTGCCAGATCATCCCTCCTTCTTACAAGTCAGACTACATCAACACTAATACATTTTAAAATTTTACATTTTTAGGAGCGTTTTTGAGCTCCTAAAATGGAGACGGTTGAAAATGCCGCTGATGCGATTTTAGCTTTAAAACTCTGGTGTTGCATTTTAGTCTAGACGGACAGAAACAGACAACTTTTACAATGATGATGCAGACGCCCACACCTGACAGGGTCTTATCACTCATAACGTGTCCTTCCCTGATTCATCACATCGTCCATCATATGAACCTTTTACCAGTGGTATATTTTAACATGGATAACATGTTACAAGCATTGCAGACCTTGCTGTCTATCGTAGCAGCTGTCTGCAGTTAAATTCTGTATTTTATAATGCTATGACTACCTACATGCACAGGAGGCGAGCTGTTATTAGAGCACTCTGCATCAATTCACAAACAGTGTTCCTGTTTATACTGTATGTGAATGTGTGAGTGAATGTGATGCGCATTTTCAGGCGTGGCAGTATGGATGGAAATTAATTCTGAAATGTCCCTAAAACACTCATCTGGACGGAGATCGTTTTAGTTTTAAAACCCTGTATTAGTGTGGCTGTAGCCTCAGTATTCTCTCTGTTTTGTGTTTAATCCCTACGTTTTTTTTCACAGAGCTCAGAGCCAGTATTGCAGCATGACTGCCAGAGGTGGACATTAACATTAGCCGCCACCGACCCCCACCAGTTCACATTAACTATTACCTCTCCCTCTGTCACCAAAATACTTATTTTGTAGGCTCTCTATGAGATCATTCTGCTCATCAAAATGCTTCCTTTTAATTTAGATTAAAAAAAGTCACTGGAGGGGTCGTAACGGTAAATTACCTCTCCGTCAAATGTCCTTTCCATTTACTGTTATCTATAATTTCACCTCTCCACAACAGACACAGTGCTGCTGTCCTTTTCTCAGGAAATACACTACAGAGCACACACACCTCAGGTGGAGTCCAAAGACAAATTCCCATGGGCGCTGTAGCACACGCCAGTGACGATACCTGCTCCAAAGCCTGAAGGGCATCGCTGGTGAAGCCTATAAATAAAGCTTGTGCCACGTCGGCTCTGCAGTCTTAGATAAACACAGTGGTAGTGTTGGGAAAGAGTCCTCAACCAGATGCTGGGACTTTTCATTGGCTACGGCGAGTAGGTTTATTCAACTCCCACATGCACTGTATCGTCATTCTGAGGTCATATTGTATTTTGAAATTTCACTTATTCAAGGTGCGTTTTCTGGGATTTCCCAGTTACTGCGGTGAGTTAAAGGGGGAATAGTAGCACTCGAGATACTCAACACATTCACAGAAGCCAGGGTTTAACAGAGAAAACACTTGTTATAAAACACACACATTTCTGTCTGAATGAAAGAAATGAGAAACAAAGGCAGGACTTGTTTGAACGCTTGATCCAAGATGCACAATGTCTTATTTTGTAAGTGCCTTTAACAGGGAAACAGGAACTGGATGTGTGATGGTCACCTTATTAGTCATTTCTAAAATTTAATCAGCATCGTCTACTAGTCTGGTGGTCTCACAGCAGAGTGACGACAGGAGGGAAGCCTCTCTGCAAGAACCAAATATGGAGGAAACCACGGTCAGAGCGTACGCCGGTACACCGTTTGTGTCACACACACACTCACACAGAGACTCTCTGCAAGAGTTGACGTCACCACACTTATCATGTGACGCCGCAGAGTAGAAGGCTCAGACAGCAGAGGGCCAGGACTCGCAGTAACAACCCACACACACATTAAAGCCAGGTCATGAAACGAGCGAGACGAGGGCTTAACAAATTTAACCAGACACCAGACCTCATCCAACACAGACCTGGATGCTGAACTCGGACTGTTCAGCTTCGCATCCGAATTCCTGGATGAATCCTAACATCTATTCTGGGACGCTTTTCTGTCCGTTGTTTCAAATACATTTCAGCTGCAGTGTGTTGCTGTGAGTTGAGACTTCTTGATGATGGAAGCTAAAACATTATGACAACTTGAGATTTTAACCGACCAAAACTGACATATCAACTCAAAAAAAAAAAAGGGCAATTTTCCTCAACATGTAAATTTGTAAAAAGCTCAGGTGACAAAAACAGCCTCGATGATAAGGTTGAGGGTAGGGCTAATCGATTATGGCAAAAATCATAATCACAATTATTTTGGTCAATACTGAGCTCATGATTAAGTAACAATTACTCATCGACTATGAAACATCATGTATTTAGAAAGAACATTTTCAAGTTAAATGCTTCAGTCTGGTGCACTTTGAGAGCAAAATTAAAAGGCTGTGAAGAGCTTTGTGTTCTAGTAAATAATCCTAAAAATATTAATTGTAAAGATATGAACGGCAAAAGTGTCACACCCACAAAGCATGGTAAACAAGACGAGGTCCATGTTTCGAGACAGGTCTGGTGGGTTGCCGATAGGCTTAGTTAGTGTTTCCAGTGTTACACGGCGGTCGGGTACATACTGATTATATACCTAACCACTGCCCCCGCTGTCGTTTTGCTTTTTTTGCAGAAATAAAACCCATTTAGTTATTTTGGCATCATGCTATCAATAGATAATTGGACGAAGGACTCTAGACACTGACAGTGAATGCATCTGCTCCATCAGCTCAGAGCAGCAGGTGAGAGAGAGTTGACGGACCGAGATTCGGCAGAGGATTTGGTGTCAAAGCAAAAAGCAAACGCACCTATTTGGCAATATTTCAGACTTAAACCCAGTGTCAATTACCAGGTAATCGCCATGAGGAAGATGGCGCGATCACTGCCGGTGGACTGCCAGGTGGACCCCTGCAGCCCTGCAGTAAAAGCTCGACCAGAGAGGCCAGACACACAGCTGCCCGATAGTAAAGATTAAAGTAAGCGTACTACACATATCGATGGCCATCTTTTCTTGTAAAATGTCTGGTGTAATCGGTAACACTGGTGTTGGGACGTTTATTAACCGGTGGGAAAATGTCCTCACCGTCCCTAGTTGCCGACATCACCGCATTGAGGACAGACTGCCTGGTCGAGCAGGGAGAGAGGGCACAACAAGGAGGGCTGTAAAGAGACACCTTCACCTCAGGCCTTTCCAAGCCAACCTAGATCTGGTCACAGCGCAGCACAAAAGCCTAGTTTATGATCACTATAGTGAAGCCGGTGGCCAGAAAATTACGTCATTGTGGCTTTCGCGTGGTGCATAAATGCTCCACAACTTATTGCGCCGCTCAGTCAGGCACCTCTGATTTTTGTAACTACGCACAGACTGCGTGCGCTGCGCCTTTCATTTCAACATGGATGCCTTCGAGGGAAGACTGGCCAAGCTGGTTCGCCTGCGCAGACTGGTGCAACTGTTCACTGGGGGAGCACAGGGACAGTCACATGTCATTACATACTTGGAAAGAAATAGGCAACACACTGGAGAGAAAAGAGGTGTTTTATCGCAGGCTGAGAACAAATGAGGTCTTATCGAAAGAGTGGCGACCCGAGGGGAAGCACAGAGACATAGTTTTAATTTGGAGGTAAGTAACAGGCAACCTAATTTCCTTTCCGGTACCGGCTTCTTGCTTATCGACAGAATATTTTTTGTACGCATCCTGGCATTTTGCAGCATATTGCAACGCACAATGCGTTGAGCATAAAGGCCTCTGTGCATGCTCCTGGTGTACACCATCTACGGAGCCCTGTGGTGTCTTGCGTGAATATAAACAAAGCTTAAAGAGGAAATAGACCTGACGTACAGCGAGCGGCCATTCCTCGAAAGCGTCATTTGCAAAACAGAATGCAGCACAATAATCATTTTGCATTGGAAGCCAAAATCGTAACTGAAATTTGATTAACAGCACAGCCCTGGATGGAGGTCCTCTCACATACCATAGAAACAATCTGTCAACTTCAGCTCATCATCTAACCCTGATGTAATAAAGCTGAAAGTGTATAACTTGTGCAAATCCACGGTCATTTAAGAGAAGCACCACTAACAAAGGCCTGCTAACTGTCAAAAATACACATGAGAGAAGTTTGCCTTCAGGGCTTTCTGACAGAAATCTCTTGAGGTTTAGACAACAAAGCTACTTGGTTAGGTTTAGGAAAAGATCATTCAGGTTTGGGTTAAAATAAAACCTTTCTGGCGGAGAGACCAGAAGGCAAACGTCTCCCATGTGCCAAAAACACACTACGTACCCAGTAGCTGCTTCACAATAAGAGACTTCTGCTAGTTGAAGGTAAATTTGATATCCGAGAGTACAGGAGTGAAAATGAACCTCAAACTAGAGAGCTTCCATTACAGTCAACAACAGCTTTCTCTGTAGTCGCAGCCCTACAGCTTTGCACAAGACACAGCTTGACCTGGGGCAGGAGAGCGTCACACGTTGGCTTCGGCTACCAGGCTGGACCATAACGGTGCTGCAGGGAGGCTCCAGTGGAGACACGTGCTCACACTTCAATAACAGCCAGCTTTACCCCATCCCTAAAATAAAAGGTCAAAAGTGACACTGCAGCTTTTTGTCTGTTCACACTGATTAACAAACTTCATGAAAGAAACAACTGGTTTGGACTGAACGCATAAACTGACACCACAGACCGTGATCTATTTAAAACAACAGTTACAGTCTGGTTTTCTTGCCTTCATGTGATACATTAAGATTTCCTAGAATCCAAAATTCACTTCAATCTCAGATATCCTCCTTTATGAAAGACGACAAGTAGCAGCAGCTACCTCTACCTGGTCAACAAGCTGCAGCTAATTTATTTGTGGTTGACAATGACTCATCCACTACTTCATTCAGTATACAGATCATTAACCCTTTGAACACATCGGTATTTTTACTTACTTTACAATTAGGGATGTTAATAGTTAACCGTTTAACCATTAAGCATTTCACAGATTAACACTTTCAGTTAAACAGTTAAAATAAATACTGTTAATTAATTAAAAAGCTGAGAAAATGCAGAGAAGTGGCTCGGCACTTTAAGGAGAAAATCTGGTCCACCTTAAGAGAGAGCCGGTGCAGATACAGGAAGTTGGCTCTGGACTTCCAGCTGAGGAGTTGTAGCTTGTAACCTCGTAGCATTTATTCACTGACAAAATAAACTGTACACACACTGTCTGCTACAGCTATGTTCACAGCTGTAACGCCACCAACAAACCCTCACTCACCACCGCCACACACACGGTCTGTTGGAAACGCATCGAAGTTACACAACCGTTGGCACGAAGCCACCAGCAACGCTAGCAGCTGGTAACGTAGCACAAACACACACACTGTTTGTCAGACAATCGCTATTGTTAATCCAGGCAGACACACAGATGACAACCTGCTAACTAAACTAAACGTGCTTTGGAGATTTTTAGTTGGAAAGTGGCTACATGTCCTGAACTGGAGTCAGTGAACGCAGCACCGTGGCTGCTACAGTAACTCCTGACGAACTGTTGACTCAGTTGTCTCTTGTGCTCAGATACTGCAGCTGCCACATGGCTGCATACGAGGCACAAATCTTGATGGTTAAGAACATTTTTCATCCCTACGTATTATGATGCAGTTTCATGGAGTATTTTAAAAAGCTTTGCATCCCTTAAATCAGTACACCCTATGCTTCATGGTTATGCAAGTCAACAAACTTTGAAATCGTGTCATAAAAACATTAAAAAAAATTTCAGAAAATATTACAAAATAAACAACATGGCTAAAATATTTCTAAACACCAAAGTTATTTGAACTATGAATATTTTTCTGTTTTTGAGATATACCCCGTTTAACATAATGTAATGGCGTCATCACAAGCATACAATATGCTTGCACAAAAAAACGGATGCTTTAGCTTTCTGCTGCAAAAAGAATAAATGCGTCAGCTATTACGGTTCATTTTTAGATCAATTTAAACAGGATCATGCCAACAACAGTCCGTCTTTAAAAGGGTTAAACCAGCCGACCCCAACTGACCCCAAGTCACAATGGTCAAACACCCATTAGACACTAGTAGACATGTCTCTCTTCATGGCCTTGCTCAGTAACCCACATTTTCATGAATGTTTTAAACTCCCACAGACTCATGACTTGATGTGTTTGGCTGCAGGAGCTTTCAGTCACACCACTAAAAGGACACATCTTTGATGCACACAGTCCACACCCTGAGCCCGAGCCCAGAGGGATGTGCCGCTATCATCGCGTCCAGACGCAACCCTGAGACAGATAAAGCAGCTCGACTTGGACGATTTGAGACAAGGGCTCATCTGAAGCAGCTGACAGCTGAGTGGGTGTGATGAGTGGGTGTTTGAGGTGTAGACGGAGAGGTCGAGTAGAAGGAGTACAGCAGACACTCGGCTACCTCTCTTAGCGTCTCCACTCTCAGGCTCTGACGGTCTACAGCGTCATATCTCCTTCACCATGTAGACACATTTTCAGAGCAAGTCTGTAATGTGTTGATTTTTAGGCAAAGTTAATGTGATAACACATTAACGCAAATTTGTTTTAACATCACCAATTTCTTTAATGCAACTTGTGATTTTTAGGTTATAGCTGGCTCAGTGTCAACACTAGTAAGATATTATACATGAAACTAGAAAACACAAGGAATCCATTGGGACCAACCACGTCATACTAGCTTGTTGTGAAGGAAGCTAAATAACTCCAAATTTAGGCTAAATTTTGGCAAGGAACAACTGTCATAGCCACTTTCAAAGTGGTCTCTTGACCTCTGACCTCTAGATATGTGATTGAAATACTTGAGAAATCTCATAGTACATTTTGAACAGATAAAAACTGTGATTAATTTAAGATTAATCACAATTAACTATGGATAAACAAGTTGATTACTTGTTAAGTAAATTCATCAATCATTTACAAAGATATTAATCAGAGAAAAGCTGCCCCAAATCATCAAATTTGAGAAGACTGAAAGGAGAATATTTGACATCTTTGTCCTAAGTAATGATTAAATCAATTTTCTGCCCATCAACTAATCAAATCAACAAACTGTCGGCTAAATGTGTTTGTCACTGTAACTGTTTTAACTCAGGCCTTAAAACATGATCTATAGGATATTAATAAAGTTATTATAGGACCAATGACAAATATTTTAAATTCATCTGTGAAGCATTAAGCCATTATAAACACTTCAGATGCAAGTCAACCACCTTTACCGGCAAACATGAAGACAAACATCCTGACCAATCAGCTGAGCTCACATCAACACACATTCAGTAGCAGCCTCTCCTGCAGCAGTAATCCCACTTTCCACTCCTTCCTGGTTCATGACCTTTGCCGGGTCGTAAAATGCGGCTACAAACAGCCCTGAGGTGTCCGATGACCGAACATAGGGGGGGTCGTCCTCTTTACTGCCACAACAAAGAGGACAGGATTCACAGAGCAGAGACAAACATGTAAGACAAGAGAGGCGTCCGTGCTAATTTTAAAACGGCGACCCCCGAGTAGGAGCAACTGCTGCAGAAATGCAAAGCAGCTTCGAAACGTCACGCACACTTCCGAGTCCTTCAAATTCACAACTTCATTTAGGGCTCACGGGGAAGCCATACGCGCAGAGTGGAGGCTTATTCAGAAAAAAACAAGGAAATCATGGTTTCATGATGCATCACCGTGGCTGCTAACACTCCCGGACGGGTGAACTGGAGACAGTGAATGTAGCACAGTCACTGCTAACGCTCCCGGACGGTGAACTGAGGACTCAACAGACACTGAGCACTGCAGCTGGCGCACCGCTACATGAGACGTACTAATCTTGTCGGTTAACGGTTACTAATCAGTTAATGAGGGGCGGTTATTGGTTACCTTTTTTTATTTTTTCCAAAGTTAGCATCCCAAACAGCTTCAATAAAATGTGATAAACCACTTCTTACGTGTTCATATCATGCTTATAAAAGCGTAATAAATTAGGTTCAAATCATATTAAATAAAAATAAGAAATTCACAACTCCCAGTCTGATGCTGCTCTTTTTAGGCTGTTTAGCTGTTTTAATTTGTAAACTAGCCAAAAGTCATGTTTTACAATGTGTGAAGGTTTCTCTTTCAAACAGAGACGGCTGCACATTTGCAAGTGTAAATGAAGGTTCCTGCATTGTGCTAAAGGATTGCTAATGCACCAAGCCTAACCTACATTTACATTTATTCATTACCCAGACCTGCCTGTCAGTCCTGACTCTTTGACCAACGGGGGTCACACCTCAGCTACAGGACAGCGTTACCTATCAGCCGGCATTCTTCACAACAGACGGACTGTCTGATAAATGAAAACTGTAGAAACATCATCCAAATTGACATAAAAAAAAGCTCCAATGATTCAAAAAGATACCAAAGCCAAAACACTGAATTGTTTAATACTATTACCCCAACTACTCGGGACGCTTGTCAGGAGCAGCCCCATCACTCTGACATCTCTCCATTGTTGCATGTTTGTGCATGTGTGTGTTCGGGTCTGCATGTGCATAAGTTAACAACAGAGTGAAAAAATTGAATTTCCCCTCGTGGGACTAATAAAGGACTATCTTCTTCTTTTTCTTCATCTTGAGTTGCATGTTATACTGATACTAGAGAGTCATACAATACCCCGTTTTATTAGTACCGATACTTTAAAAATGAAGTGTTTTAATAAGAGTCTTGAGTTGCTGAGTAGGTTTGCAGTGCTCTGCTTTAGAGGACAGCATTAGTACTGGGATCCAACGGGAGCAACTTTGCTGTTGGTGGGAGCAAGTGGCCAAAAAATAAACCGTAGTGATAACCAGAGGGATGGAGTCAACAAGATGAAAAGAAGATTTAATCAGATAATGAACCGCTCATCGGCTGTATGGTCTCGCTCTGAGCTAGTGTCTAAATGAGCAAAACTCCTTTAAGAAAACAAGAAAAACAACAGCACGGCCCTAATTACCGATCAAATGTACCAATAAAATCAGATTCACCATCAATCTGAATGTGTCCAAGCACCTCCTGTAATTCAGCAAACACATCATCCACCTAAGAGCCTGTATTAAAGTATTATTTTACAGTGATTCTCAGTAACTTGAAATGGACAGAAAAGCAAAATTTAAAAGGTTTATGACATAAGTTTATCTAAAAGAAAAGACAACAAATTGTACTATATAATTGGCCAAAAACATCCAAAACAGGTCAGACTGTCATTTTAATGTAAATGCAATAACTGTTTAAGGGATGGTTAGTGTGGTTGGTGTGTTCATTGGTCTTCTGCACTGCTTACAGGAGCTACAGTACACGCTGCTGTGGCTGCACAGCCCCTCGAGTGCTGTGTTAAGTCAACACCTCGACTCATCCACTAAACAGTACAGTCATACAAACATCAACAAGCTGGACGCCTGTGTGCTGAATGAACATCCACATGGCAGGAAGGATACATCTGCAAAGTAAATATATCGTTCAGCAATGTCTTTATAGTAGTACCATGTTGCCCGAGTACTCCACACTGTCACTGTGGGGCTTGGAGCAGACGATGGCATCCAAGAGCAATAATGTAACTCAAATGTAGAAAACATGAATTTACTTTGGCAGAACATTTGCTGATTGATTCCAATTTGGTTATATTCAGCAGTAATTCATCAAGACGTTTCTCTCCTTTTCTCTCTGACTGTAAAATAGCCTGAATTAAGAGTGAAAGTCAATGCTCATTAATGAATGAAACAGGGACACTAACTAACCCTCATAATTATTAACCCTTAACCGGATCACATGCAGCGGTGCGCCAGCTGCAGTATATGAGCAGTTACTGTAGCAGCCATGGTGCTGCGTTCAATGTCTGCAGTTCACCTTCCGGGAGTGTTGGCAGCCACAGCGCTGCGTGTAGTATCACGAGCATGCAGCCGATTTCTCAATCAGTCTGCCACCACCACCGTACATTTAGTTTAGATTAGTGGGTTGTCATGATGTGTGTCTGCCCGCACTGACGATAGCGACTGTCTGGCAAACAAGGTGTGTGTTTGTGTTTAGGTGCCAGTGGCTTTGTGCCTGCTGTAGTGTAACTTCAGTGAGTTTCCAGCAGACCATATGCGTGTGGCGGCAGTGATCGTAGGGTTATCGGTGGCGTTATAGCTGTGAACGTAGTTGTAACAGAGTATATAAATGCTATCGCTCCCGTGTCTTGCCAGCCGCCTGCTGATTGCAGTGAAGGCGGTTAGCCCCGGCGTTAGCAATAACACTGGCTCAGACAGGTTTTAGCGAAGATGCATGTGTTGATGACTGGATAAATGAGACTTGGATTATACAGCTCGAGTGAGTTTGCGAACCGAAGTTGTGATATAGTTTTGCTGTTAAACGAGGCTGCCATTTACTTTCATTCATCAAGTTTTTTTTTTCAGTTTTTGGATTCTCCGTTCACTGTGGAAGCATATAAGACATAATTCAAAGTAACACACATCCTTAAAATACACTGAAAAGTTGTGCTGAACCCAGTTTAGTTTTACTTAAACGCACAACAGAGACAGTCAGAAACAACATACTGTAGATGATATTCACTGCCGCACAAACAGCATCATGTGAGTGAGAAGTCATTCGGTTAAATGCCAGAAATGTAAATGTCAGACCAGCTTTAACGCTACAGTCCGAGCTGCCCCAGTAACGGGGTAGTCAGACCAGCTGAAATTTAGTCATGTGATGACTAAAAGGCAAACGGGACAGAAAGTAGTGTGGACATGGTTGTAGGGGTAAACTGTGACAGTTACAAGATGTAAATTACAGCTTTTTAATCACTGCAGCCAACCAGCATTCCTCCTTCGCTTGCATTACATAAAACAGGATATAAACAATTCATATTTCCAGAATGAGGGGCCATCCACTTTCTCACCATGGCTGGACTAAATTCACACTGAAACTCACAACCAGAAGCTAATACCTCACCTCATTCCTCATAGAGGAACAAATTAGTTTTTGCCCACAAGTAGCACTATGGATCAAAGTTTTTATAAGTGGGTCTCAGTTTTGTGCACAAGCACACGGGTGATTGAATGCACATTTCTACTGTTCTACTGTTTCACACTGAAGCCGATCCCAGCTGACATTGGGTGAAGGTGGGGTTCAAGTGACACCCCGCTGGGATCCATGGGTCTCTGCACCCCTCAGGTGACGGGCAGAAGCAAGCAACTGTCAGCATGGAAACAGCTTCTGTGCTCTACTGTACCCTGATGGCACAACTGTATTTTATAAAAATATACTGTATCTTATCTATAGGCCACATAATCTAAAGACTATCAGACTCGGCACAGGAATTGTGTTATTATCATATCGTCGGAAATGAGTCAGCATTTTTGCTCCGCTGCTTTGCATGGAGTTGACACCCAACCGGCTCTCTGGAGCTCTGTATCCCAGTGCTGGCAAAGGTAGCGATGCCAACGGCGGAGGTCCCCGGAGACCACTTTTGGTACAATTACCTTATATTTTTATGTTGTAAAAATGTTAATATAATGTACCAGAATTTGCAAATATTACTGATATTCCTGTAACATTAGGCAACAACTTCTGCTGTATCAGCTATGTGTTTACTACGTGTTTATTTGCATACAGAGCTGGGAAGTGAGAGTGGATCACAAGTGGCCACTCAAGACGCATGTGGAAACGCATGTTAATGCCAGGTCTTAACAGGACCTTAGAGAGAGACTATTATTCACACTCACTTTAAACATTTAGAGTCATCAATTAACCTGCATGTCTTTGGACTGTGGGAGAAAACCGGAGAACCACAGGGAGAACATGCAAAGTCCACACAGAAGAGCCCCAAGCCGGGTTTAAACCTTCGACCCTCTTGCTGCGAGGCGGCATGCACTGCACCGCTGTGCCACCGTTGGATGTGAACAATGCATTTTGTTTTTAAATCAGCTTTGCAAATGTTTTATGTCGAGCTGCAATGACTAATCAATTCATTACCAACTATTAAATTAATCATCAAGTATTTTGATAATCGATTAATCAGTTTGAATCATTTTTAAGGGAAAAAATGTCTAAATTATCAAATTCCAGCTTGTTAAATGTGAATATTTTCTGGTTTCTTAATGCCTCTATGACAGTAACCTGAATATCTTTAAGTTGTGGACAAAATAAGACATTTGAGGGCGTCATCTTGGGCTTTAGGAAAAACTGATCTAATTTTTTTTTTTTCATTTTAACAAACAACTAATCAATAAATGGGAAAATAATCAACAAATTAACTGACAGTGAAAATAATCGCTAATAGCAGCCCAAGTTTTATGGAGGAGGGAAATTCAGTCAAATAGGCCGCAAGGAAACGGTCCTTGCATTTTGGTAAATGACCTTGAATGCAACCTAAACTCATCAGGGCACCTTTAAGTTTGTGACCACCGGCCTGAGGATATTTGTTGTGGTATGAATGTAGCCACACACCCTGGAGACGAGACTCTCTGGTATGCTTACTACTAATATCACCAGCAGCCACACATTGGTGAACCTGCCCTCCCAAGCTAAAACAAACAAATTTGACCTCTTACAAAATCAGGCGGCATCACACAGTTTTAATGGCCGATAGTATCAGTCATCTGAGGCTGAAATAATTTCTCATAATACTGTCCTCTCTCAGAAGGTGATGGCTTGATGTACTACAGGTTTTATGGTATTTCTGTCACTTTATTTACACGTGTGAATTTATGTGGGTTCTGTCCCATGTCTTATGTATAATAATATGGTATGTTTAATGCATTTCTATTGTGTTTGTCCAGATTTCACAAGAACAATTTCCTTTAGGGGAAATTTAAAAAAGGTGCAATTCAGCTATCCATTTCAAGAATATAAAACCAAGTCTGAAGTGACAATAAAAAGCAAACTTTTTGGCTAAAATGGTCATTCCACCAACAATAAACAGTAAACCCTGTCAGTAGTAGCAAGTTAGATACGATTATCAAACTGTGCTGCTTTATTCAGAGTCTAAATCCATTTAGGATCACTCCCACTGTGATCCTAAAACGAGCTGCCTGGGCCGTGGAAACACGTATCCAGCCTTTCAGCTGGTGTTGTTGTCCAGGACAGGAGTTCAGGGTCTTGTTCAAGGACACACTGAGTACACATGGCTGATTAGAGGGCTGTCTACCTGTTGAAAAGACGTCTTACTTTTTGGTTAGTGAAACAATCAATTTCAACCAAAAATACAATGTTCTTGGACAAAATCTTTGCAAAGAAACTGCCACCATCTTCAGCTTTAAAACAGCAAAACTTTTGCGATATTTCAGGCTGCACCGACCAAAATATCAAGCTAATGATACAGTTATTCGTACATATTTCCCATATGAAATAACTAGTAAATAGTTTTACCCTGTCGACAATTTTTTGAAATTATTTTTTCAAAAAATGGGAAATTCACTCTGATTCAACTGTTAACAAATCATAAACACACAACCTGTGACAACAACTCCTAAATTGACATGACTTTCTATAAAGGGGTCAAACCCCTGCTCTGAACACACAAACAACAATCCAACTTAGCATCTATCTAACCTTTGGTCCATATCCACCATTCATTGTTTCCTCCCAGCGTCACAATTCTCCCAAATTTCGACGGATTTCTGACAATTTATCACACCATTTTTTCCTTTTTGTTAACTGAACCCATTTCTGGCACTGTATAGCATCTATAAGGACTACTGTTTCCACCTGGACAACAGTACAGCTACACCTAATGCTGTTTACTGGCACGAGAGAGCTGCTCACGACACATCACACATCACAACGCGAAGTGCCAGAAGTCAGGCTTTGCTCAACGCTGCAAAAAGCCGCCATGGCGTAATACGAACCATTGGACATAATGTGTTTCAGAGCGCAGTGATGCTGTTGTTGGGTTGTGTCTGAAAGTGCCTATAATGAGTGAGAGACAGACAGGGAGATAGACAGCACTAAGAGAGTTAAAAGTATAATTAGAAGTATTTAAGATTAAAATGCAGTGTACTTATTACTTTGCTATCTTTATTCTTTAAAATTCACCAGGATGCAGGAAACAAAGCCTGAAATTGGTATTTTCAAAGTCTCAGGGTTGGCAACTTTACTTTGGTCTTTGAATGCAACATAAAGAGGTTCAACTAAGTGCATGGCTATATCAACCTCTGGCCCCCAGCCAGTTTACTTGCTGATGAGACAGCTTTTGGAGCCCATCCACCCAACCCACTCAGACTGGTCCAGATCAGGGTACAGCCTGTACCCAAAAGTCTACATTAGTTGCCTGTAGACAATGCAAACAAACCAGCCAGCACACAAAAAGACAACAAAAGTTGCTGACAGGCTACTGAATCATGACGACCTGACTGTGCACCTGCAAAGTGGACACTGTCCAGGAAAAGCGCACACACACGGCTGAGAGGCAAGAAAACCACGTTGCTTTGCTACAAAGCAGAAAAAGGAGATGTCTCCATCACCAATAACACTTAACGTAACCCATTAGTGTGGCTGTGATTTTGGAAATCCGCCTTTAATACGGGGTGAATGTGTATTTACTATGACAAAAAACATAAGTACTTTTTTGTGAGACCTGTGAGATCATGCAGGAGCCATGTTCACCTAGCCTGTTAGCTCCCATGCTAACGATTGGTAGCTGGGTGGGCAAGCAGACAGGAGCCATGTTTGCACTGACAACAGAGACGCGACATGACAACCGGGTTAACAACCACAAAACAACCAGACTACCTCACATATGATGTGTGGTTTCTGAGCTTTGCACTGATACAGCACCCATTATATAGCTAGCTAGCTAGCTAGCAGCGCCCATGCCTTTCTCTTGGGGAACACGTGGAGTGAACACGTGATGCCTCATAACAAGCCTGCTCCTTTTTAGACATTAAACGAGCACATGTTTCACACTGGGGTGCGTTTCGTTGTCGACAATTGCACTTTAGAAAGCTTAAAAAGCTGGCGTGCTTTACACAAGTTGACTTGAAATGCAACACGGGAGCTAAGCTAACAGCACAGTGGGGAAGGGCTTGACGGCGCACTAGGCCGAAGAGGACTCGGTGTGCTATTGTTAGCTTGCTAAGCTAAACGATTTTCTTCTAATTGATGCGATACGAGACATGGGCGGATGCCTTATTAAAATGTCGAAATCCTGCCTCTAAACAAACGCGTAACCAGCAGTGAGCACCGGTTTAATTAGTTGGCAAACACAGGGAGTATGTCAGCTAAGAGTTGACTGGGTGGCAGCAGATGAGACACACTGGGGAGGTGATGAAAGCAGGCTAAACACGAGCACATCGGAGCTTCTGACGGCTGTCTTATAACGTCTAAAGCTAAAATTAACACGATCTCCCTCCCAAAAAATGCACCAAAACTTGAATACAGTTTGTCTGGTGTGATGACACAAGCACAGCAACTTAACCACAACAAGTAGACACCTTAAACTGCTTTAAATGTGATTAAAGGGAAGCGCAACAAAATTTCACTTGAAATAAAAGTTTTGCGTGTGATTAAAAGGAGTGAAATACTATCCTAGAATATGGAGAGTAAGTTAAGATATTATGAATGGTGCATTTTCACTTTTTTAAGGGTGTGATCCCTTAAAAGTCACCCATGGGTCCAGGAATAGCCTCCACCAGGAGGAGGGGAGGAGGGCTTTAACTCCAAATATATCCAGCTTGCAGGGAGCAACAAGAGGGCGACCACGGACTGGTCTTGTTTATGCACTCACTTGGCTCTTTTAGTTTCAGTAAATTACTATCTGGCCCCCCATGTGACAGCTACTTGTGTGACCACACCTGGCCGGACAGACACAACACTGACAGCCAGTAAAAATCAACATGTAGGGAGGGTACGCACCGTGGTGTGCTTGTCCATTCACGCTGACCACGGTCACCGCATTCATTTTCCTAGTCCACGGGTTCACCTTGGGCGGGGGAGCCTCAGTAAACTCCTTTCTGCCTTTAACACCTTCCTCGTTTTGCTTCTCGTCGCTGTCACAGCCCCCTTTGCTCTCCGTTGTCGCCTCCTTGGAGGTTTGCTCCTCCGTATCAGGGGTCCCTCCCTGCCCGGGGCTGCTACCGCCGCTGCTCCCCTGCTCGGCGACACCCGTCTGCCGCTTGGCCCCGTCGCCCCGGCCGCCCTCCTCTTCTTCCGGCTCACCGCGGATCACTTTACCGTGCTCCTCCGCTTTTGCAAGCGGGTTGCCGGGCAGGAGAGCCTCCACCTGAGTGGCCATTTCCCACCGCCGTCTTTCTTCCCCCCTCAGGATTACCAGTCCTCCCCCCCGGCCCGATTCGCCTTCAATTTTAAGGAAATGTGAAGTTGTTCCGCGGAGTCTGCCGCTCCTCGGTCGCTCCGAGACCAAAATGTCTTCAGTCCGAGACGCAGAGCAGTCAGCGACGAATTAAAACATGTATAAAAATAAAGAAACGTGTCCGAGGGCCTCGTAGGATTACAACCTTATCTCCACCACTAGCAGCAATATGGATGATCCCCACCACGCGATACAGGGGTACGCGCACGTACAGTGTACAGGGGGAGTAGCCACGTAAAGCCGGGAGCGCGCTTTTAGGTCAGGTCGAGAGGTTGCATTCAGTGCGGTGCTTCCTCGTCGTAAAATCTCATTTCTAAGTCACACGGTGGCACTTTTGTCAGTCGCATTTCCCTCAGAGCATATTTGACAAAATGGATAATATCAAATTCGTCTTAAAATGTGAGATTTTTTAATGAATGTCAATGTCATATGTATTATGCAGCATTATATTTACACAAAAACTATAGCTTGTCCCAATACAAGCTTTAATCAAAATGCAAAATCACGTTATTTTAAAGATTATGGGGTTATTTTCCCCACTGGTTGTTTGGTTTTTATATTTTTCGGTCGTTTTATTACCTATTATGAGCAGTTCCTTCGTCTAAAGTGACTGCGCCTCTCTGAGCCACAGACACTGACATGAACTGTTTTAATGTGTAACATAATCTGTCTACACCTCTGTTTTTTTTTTTACTAACTGCTGTCTGTTTTTTAATATCTGATTTTTAATGTTTTTGTTTCCTGTGTCTGGTAAGCCAAAAACATGTTTCAGATGAAAATGTATCTTGTTAATGACACATATCATTCTTATAAACATAATAAAATGAAAACCTTCATGTCACATCCTGGTAACCACTTGTAGATCAACATCGTCACATCTGTACTGTGTGATTTGATTGGATTACAGCTTTCTTTGTCCTCAAAGAGGTGATTCTTTCCTATAGCCAACCATTAGCCTGTAATCACTGTAACACATGACTAGAGAGACTCTTCACAATCAGTCATAGATATCAAACCTTAAAAAGCTAGTTACACATTCATTGCTGGTTTTCTAATATACGTTTGTTAGATTTAAGTTAGACCAGTCCTAGTGGTTGAAGAACTCCGATCATTTACTTCAGTAAAAGTTGTAAGACCACAATGTAAAAATACTCCATTAAAATTAAAAGTCTTGAATTCAAACTGTTGCCGCAAAATATACTATACATACATATAAAAAAAAGTTACTCAGAATTGGTACTTCCAGAATAGTTTATTGTTATATAATTAGATTATTAGGTTATCATCATTGATGCATTGTGAAGCAATATTTAGCTTGTTGTTTTCATCAATCACAATGCATCAGTTTTTTCATTTGAAAATACATCACAGCTGACCCGAATGCTTCGATTCTTTGACCGTTGCCATGGTAACGGACCTCCAAATCAGTATTTGAATGCTTCATTTTATATAAACACCAATCTGACAACCATGAACCCTATCGCTGGTCACTCACATCCTCACGCTGCCCATTTTTCCTGCTTCCAACACATCAACTTCAAGGACAAAATGTTCACTTGCTGCCTAATATATCCTTCCCACTACCAAGTGCCATTGTAATGACATTATCAATGTTATTCAATTCACCTCTCAGTGGTCATAATGTTAATGTTATGGCTGATTGGTGGGATATATAGTATAAGTAACAATGTTTAAAAGCCCACAAAATAAGAAATAATTCCACAACATTTCTCATTCAACATTAATTAATTAGCTTTGAATATTTCTCACCAAAGTCCAGAGCCCAAAAACTGATATTCAAGACATCTCCAATCTGCATGTTATACATTAACTAAAGCAGTCAAATAAATGTAGTGAGTATAAAGTAGCATAATATAGAAATGCAAAGAACTACTATGCAGTCTTTCAAGCCATAAGACAGCAGTTTTGGAGTTAAATAAATTCAGTGTTTATACTATTTATGTATCTGTGAGGGATACTGCATGCAAATAGTAGCATGGTGATGCTTTTATCTTATTTTACTTTGCTGTTTTATTGCTTTTGCCCTTTTAACTCAGTTTGAGAGGCTTGTTTTTATTGTCTTTAACTGTTTTATTTGTTTTACTTTGTCTTAATTCTTTTATGCATTTTGATTTTATTTTAAATGTGTACAGCACTTTGGTCAACGATGTTTTAAAGCGCTTTATAAATAAAGTTATATTGTATTGTATTGTATAATGCATGCAAATGGTGTGACTAACCATGTAAAACGATGCACACACAATGCTAAAACAAATAATAGTGAACAATATCACACAGGCAGTTGTTTTTATTGTGTCCTTTATTTTCACTGCTTTTACGTAGGGCTACTTTACGCACTTACCCTGTATTTCTGCCACAAATAAGATTTTTCCGATAGACTTAAACGCAGCGCGGAGCCCCTGGATGACGTCGGTCTCGCCCTCTGGACGCGTCCACAAATCATCGTTAGCTCAATAAACATCTGTCCAAAACAAGGTTTCCACTGTCTCTGCATGTCTACACACGCCGTGATGAGGATCTGACACTTGGTTGTCCCTCGCTCGTGTATTTTACGTTGCTCTTCTTTCTAAAATTTGAAACAAATAGTGCGTAAAAATCACCTTAACACCCGTTTCTCTGTTCTACACGGTGCACACGTGTCCTCACCGGAGCTGCACGTGTGCGCTCACGGTCTCAGTCCAGTTTTCTCGAGGTTTTCAGCATTTTTTTCTGTACAGCTTTATAACTGTATCATTACACACTGTTTTTTTACGCGCGCGTGTGTGTTGTGTTCAGTGACATCCAGGGTGTGGCTCCACATTAAAGGGTCCTTTTTTAGTTTGTGTAGTTGATTATGTAATAAAATGTAACGTGCTTTTTGATAGTGTCAGTGTGTTTTACTGTGTCTCTATCAATGGTAACAAAGTAGGCTGTATTTACTGTAACTTGAGGTACTTTCCCTGAGTATTTCCATTTTATGCTGCTTTATACTTCTAATCCACTAAATCCCAGGTAAACATTTTTTTTTCTGACAGCTTTAGGTACATTTCGGATACTTTTTTTTTCCAACTCCACCTTGTCCAGTGTGCATCTCTACATGTAGTGATTTTAAGATAAGATAATCCTCCATTGTTCACAGCAAGGACATCTGCATTGTTACAACAGCAAAGGGAACACTGTAAAGAACAGGAGGCGTCAGTAAAATACATAAGATATAACAGATAAGTAAATAAAGATATAATAAATAAGTAAACATCTAAATCAAGATTTAAAGCTAGAAAATGCATCATCACAAAGTAGAAAACTGTTTTTCTGACACCATTAAAAGTTGAATTTTAGAGATTTGTGGTTCTGACAGGATACAATATGATGTACTGCAGTGGATTAAACCACCCAACAGTATATACAAGAGTTAAAAATGAGCACAACTTTTAATATTGGCGGCATTAAAAGGCAGCATACACTTTAAAGGTAGTTTGGGTGTTTTGACGTGGGGTTGTATGAGGTATTTATCCACGGCGCGCCAACTGTAGATGACGACGTGTACACTATATTTTGAATATTTTCACCACTTTATCTTGCCGTCAGACAGCCCTTTCCTTCCCCTTTCTGACTGGTGACTGAACTGGAAGTGAAACTTATCTGTTCTCCATCCAAAACCAGCAAGCTCAGATGACAAAAAACAATACAAATACATTTCACTTTCAGTTCAGTTTCCTGTTGGAAAATATTCTATGTATACAAAGGCATACACTTAAACCAACATACACGTATGAAGGACAAGTACCTCATACAACCCCACTACAAAACACTTGAACTATCCCTGTAAAACAACAGTAATCATACATCATATAAAATAGTGAAACACTGAAAGGGAACATTTCCCTGCACAATCAGTACTTTTACTTTGACAGTTTAAGTAAAGTATGTTAATACATACTTGAGTAATGTTTTGAATGCAGGACTTTTAATTGTAACAGGGTGGTATTAGTACTTTTACTTTAATAAAGGATCTGAATGCTTCTTCCAACACTGGGTTCTACAGCTATTATTGTTTTGTTGTCAGTGGTGAAAGAAGTACTCACATATTTTGCTTAAGTAAAAGTACTGCAGTGTAAAAACACTCAGTTACAGGTGAATTCAAAACCTTAAGTAAAAGTGCATTAAAGTACCAGTACAACAAAATACAGTTGAGCTTGGGACCAAAAATCCATAATCAATTATAAAGATGAATGAATGTACAAAATAATAAATATACTTTAATAAATTATACTTTAAAGTCTTGATGTACCATTTTTACTGTATAAGTCCTGGACTGGAATAACGAGTTTTTAACCCTCCAGTCATCCATCATGCTTCCATGTCATGTACAGTTGCAGAGATTATGCTTACGGCTTTCTACGTGTATGAACAGAGACCATTCGTTACTGTCACATAAAGCAACCGGTCATTGTTGAATTTTTCCAGGAGGAAAACTATGTTCATTTATTATTTTTTAAAACTGTTATGCAGGCTGAATTGTTATGTCATCTCAAAACCATTTAAAGCTAATTCAAGTAAAAACATGGAAATCATGTTCGTACATGCACAGTAAATTCGTACTTTCCTCTTACTTGTCCTTGTACGGCCTCGGCACTGCTGTTCCCAACTACCTGGAGATGTTAAAGCGAAAATTCACCACCTTTTGTGTGGCTGTCCAATCAGTGATGTAGTTGATTGAAACTAATACATTTCTCAGTGCGTGCTATATTGAGATTGCAGCTGCAATATTGGTTGTTCTGAGTTACAGGCCGCTGTTTCAGGGCCTCTGGGTAGCCAGAGCGTCTGTTCTCATTCCCAGGGTGTTAAATACAGAGGCTTTGTCACGGCTGTTGGTGTTCGATACCGCCGCACAAGGCACCCTTCACCGGCAGTAGGAGGCACGTTGGCTGTAGACGTCCCTCAAAAACAGAACTTCCTTGTTCTGTTTGCCTGTATTGCAAACTAGCTGCATTTCCAACGGTGAAATAATGACATCCCAAAATATGAGTGCAGAGGATGTTGTGGGCACATTTTATAGTGTTTTGGCTAACTTGGATATTCATCCCTATTCATTCGAGCCAGGGTCTACAGCCAAAATATGCATCAAATACAGAGGTTTTGTCACAGCCATCGGCGTTCAATACCGCCACACAAGGCGCCCCTTAGTGTCTATATGAGACGCACCAGGTTTTCCATTAACTACAATGTAAAGCCATCCGTGGCAACAGTAAACGCTCAGAGAAAGTGCGCCGGGAGTGTGGTGACGTAGTTTAAAGAGCAAAAGAGACGCACAAGCGGGAGGTGAGGTGGACGGACCCAACTTACACAAGGCGTGGAGACTGCTGTTCATGTCCTCTGCATCACGTTACAATCAGCTCTTCATTCATGTCCCCTGTTCACAATATTGTCTGTCATTTTCACTTTGAGCCCAACCATGCACGTATTTCTTTCTTAAATGTAACTATAGTGGTTTAGACACCGAAAATAAAGTGATGTCAAGGGGCGTGACAAAGCAGCGGTATGTGACGAGATGGGATGAGAAAGTATCGGATGCTCACATCCAATGCATCCTGGTACATGGCAGGGGCATGGCTCCGCGAGCAGAGGACCTCATCTTTTTCAGTCAATATAGCACACACTGAGAGATTTATCGCTTCAATTTACGATCAGTACTGATTGAACATTCACACAAAGGGTGGCAATTTGTCCCCTTTAAGGGTTTAAACAAACTGGTTTGTAAAGTGTCGTGCAACCACGTCTTAAAAGTAATTTCCTCGTCTGAATGGCCACACTTGGAGGTGGGGTGAAAGGCCTGCTGTGACAGAGAAAAGTGAGACACATTTTCAGTCTTTCCTCAGAGTTATCCATGGTGTTGCCCTCGGTTGTGCTCCTGAAAAGTGCCGGAAATAGTTGTGTAAAGAATATTTAAAAATAGTTTCTTCCTACTTTAACACCTCCACACACCTGACCAGCTCAAGCACTGTATTTCAAGCATACTGAGGCCTTTAAATGAACCCTAAAGTGTGTGGAGACCTAGGATGGGTTTCATTTGTATACACTATTAAAAAAACTCATGTTCTGTGCTCATTCACTGTGCTCTAAATAAAGATTCTCATGCCTCCATCTGGAAAAACCTGCTTTCTCTTAGCATCAACATGTGTTTTCTGTTCCTGACCCAGGTTTGTCCAACACCGTCCAGCTACAGTAAGTACAGTTAATATACATACTGTTCACCAAACATCAAGGCACTAAGCAAAACATTTTAGGAACTTTAAATTCAAAGCAAAATGCATATTTTTCCAATGAATAATACAATCAGCAATAGTGTAACATTAAACACTTAAAGTGGGATCAAACTCCAGTTTGTTCAGACTGTTTTTCCAGTTGAATCTCTGAATTAAAACTGACATTAAAGACATTTAAAAACATGCAGCACTAATCTGTGATCAGTATTCTGATATAAAAAGGTTAAACATCACTTAAATCTGTCACTATCTGGTCATATAGAAAAATGTATGAAATTATATGAAGTGCATCATGTTAAAAAGCTTCTCTGCAGCCACACTTCATAAAGACTTGAGCTGCTGCACGCGACCTGCAGGATTCCTCCAGTGTTCATGACTAAAGCCTGAAATATGTCGTCAGTAAGCAGCGATCGTGATGTGTGTAGTTTCTCAGCGTATACTGTAAATGGTTTCATTACTATGAAGGGTGCAGCATCAGTTGTTATACTCTCCTGTGTCTGAATGACGGGCGTGTTAATGTGAGTACAGGAGAAAAGATAGACAAAGACGAAAGGGGTTTAACATTTAAAATGTGCTCTTGTGCAGTTTATAATCCCATGAGTTGGCATCCATCACATACTCACACACACCTGTCGCAGCTCTTCCTTTTACCTGTGCTACTCTGATGGGTGTCCCTGACTCATGAGTCCAAGAAGAAAGGTGGGTCCTCATTAGAGGTGACCTGTACAACACATTTTATGCATCTATAAATAGAACATGCTGACTTCATCATCAGATGATTAAACGTTCATTCCTTGTTGTCGCAGTAAACAAACTTTAAAAGGTGAATAAGAGAAGTTGTCTAGAACGAAGAAGACATGACTGATCTTTGTTTTTTAAATTTGACCTCAGTTTTAACACAAAATCTTGATGTTTTTTTTTTCCATAAACTGTATAAAAGAAGTGGACCTAGTCACAGTTATGTTACCCATTGGTTTGTGGACTGCTGTTTTGAAGCCTCGAGTTTGGTGTTTTGGTCGTCGCCATCTTGGATTTCTGCAACCAGAAGTGACATGAGAGGGTAGAGTTCAACCGAACGCTAAACAAGACATTTTTAGGCGACCAAAAATGAACATTCATGAACTGAAAACACTGTGAAAATGTTAAAAAATCAACGATGAAAACACAGACAACTCCCAGACTGGACAATGCCGTGGTAGCGACCTGTCAATCATAAGGTAGCCCTGCCCTAAAGCATACCCCTGCTTTATGGTCTATCTGACTCTGAAAACGACCTTAATTTACTAAATGAACATCATACTGTATTGAGGAAGACTTGAAACTAGCGACAATAAGTGGAGCTCATCACTCCTCCTCACCTTCTGGGGGGGTTACTGGTTGTCAGCTTAGAAAAATAAAATGAAAAAAAAAATAGAAAACTTGAATGCCAGTGGGCAGCTAATGTTAGAAATGACACACATTACGAATACACCGGTTCCATGGTGTAATGGTTAGCACTCTGGACTCTGAATCCAGCGATCCGAGTTCAAATCTCGGTGGAACCTGATTTTGGGAGCTCAGTCTGTAGGGCTTGGGAACCGGAGGGTCACCGGTTCAAGTCCCGACATGGACCAAGAACTGAGCATGAACTGGTAGCTGGAGAGGTGCCAGTTTACCTCTTGGGCACTGCCGAGGTGCCCCTGAGCAAGGCACCAAACCCCCACCTGCTCGGGGCGCTTGTCAGGAGCAGCCCCCTCACTCCATTAATACATGTATATAGGTCCTGTTTGTGCATGTATGTATTTCAGGTCTGCATGTACTGTGTGAAAAAATTAACAACAGAGTGTAAAAATTGAATTTCCCCTCATGGGACTAATAAAGGTTGTTGTTGTTGTTCTTCCTCTTCTCTTCTAAATACATGATCAAGTAAAATGCAATACAGAAATGATTTGAAAATGAGTTTCTGCAACACACAGCAGCACTAACAATCCCAAAATCCTGTAGATAGGAACCAGAATCCCCCAGCTGAGCGGGGTGTGGCGTGGACAAGACTGGACCAGCTGCCCTCTGTGAGGCCTCTGGTCGTTAGCCACAGTTTAGTCACATGACCTCCAGGTGAGAAAAGGAAACAGGCAAATGTCAGATTCCTGTCTGAATACAATGTTTGGGTGTGGAAATCAGCACCAGATAAAAGCTGGTAGATTTCAGTCTTTAACATAAAAAAAATGGAACAAAGAAAAACTAAGACTATGTTAGCATCAGTATATTCAAATTAAAGTAATATACGTGATCAGAAGAACAAAACACATTCCCAGCATTTATGACGTCCCTCTTTAGAGGTGTATCTATGACATATTCTGTTTTCTAATCATCCTGTTTCATACAAAAGCTCTACAAATCATACAATCAGCTCATACAAAACTGGTTCAAAGTGTGCTTCACCTCTGACCATACCCAGCGAGGTGTGGCTGGGTGTGGTCAGAAATGTGCTTTGAGGCACCTGTTTGCTGCCACAGCGTCCCGGAGCACACGTCTACATCAGCAAAGTGAGAAGTTAAACCGCTGGAGGTCGGCAAAAACAAGATTTTCAGGTGGTGCTAAGTTCTTTAAACAAAACAAACAATAGATGTTGGAAACAATGACCGCCCACATTTTGCACAGTAAAGAAGAACGACTGCTGGGATAAGTGTGAAGTTGTACTCCAATTAGAGACGCTTACATTCTTAGCAATCATATTATTATTATTTCTTAATATTATTCCAAGTTGTAGAAGTGTCGACAGTGAAATGCTGCAAAGGTGTTTTGTCGTGGATGTTTTGTGTGTTTTTGGTCCTCACACAAAAAGCAAGACATGACGCATCAGTGGTGACAAAACCTTCGAATCCCTTTGTTCTGCTTCCTTCTCTTCATGTCTCTGTCTGTCTTTTGTTACAGGCTACTCTTAGTCCCAGTTCATGACAACATCAACACAACAGCGACCAAAACATTACAATAAAATTTCATGAAATGAAAATGCACTGTAAAAGGGTTAAAGTTATAAAACACAGACAACTCCCAGACCAGACAGCACAGTGGTGGCAACCTGTCCATCACAAGGTAGACAAGGTAAAACAAGGTAAAACAAGGTAAAACAAGACAAGGTAAACTCATGTTTACAATGTTTCCTGAGGTCATAAATCAAGTAGGCTTATTTTCTCATGGACTTCTATACAATCAGACTACATTTTGCAACCAGAGGTGTCGCCCCCTGCTGGCTGTTAGAAAGAATGCAAGTTTAAGGCACTTTAGCGTTGGCTTCACTTTTCAGGGTCAGAGGTTGCCGCCTCCTTGGTGACATGGTTCCTGAGGTGATCAGTAACTTGGTGAAATGTCTTATTTTTTTGTTTATTTGGGGGACAATAAGTGGAGCTCATCACTCCTCAGAAAGTCATAAATGAACAAATAAAGAAAGAAAGAAAAACACTTTTACCCCCTGTAGCTCTTGTAATGAAACACTGTCAGAGACCAATTGTTTATTTACAGCATACTACAATAAAAACAGTTATTTTTGTCCTATAACTATTGTGAAATTTAAGTGTGTTGCTATAGGGTTAGGGTTGACCCCCAGAACCCTAACCCTTAGACCCCTAAATCTTGACCCCTGGGGCACCAAAAGGGCTGGAGTCTACCCTGTTGGAAGCAGGGCCCATTTTGAAAGCGCTCTATAGTTGGTGCCTTTCAGAGCTAGCAGGGAAGCTCCGACATCTGAGGTTTGAGAGCCGGCTGCCGAACAAGCATTATAAGCATTACAAGCTACATGTCATGAAAATCACAATGTGAGTTTGGTTATTATTTCATTTTTATTTTAGATCTTTTATTCTATCGTAGACACATTTGACCTCTGTTATTGTCTGTATTCAAACAGGCATAAATGCACTGTGTGTGTCTGTGGTTTGATGCACTTCAATAGCACAATATGTTGGCGTGATGACAGACCTGAGGTTGTGCATCTGTTACTTCATACCGGAGTTTGTTTTAGAGTAACTGAATGAAGCTCTCTCTCTTTCTCAGAGACACACAAACACATCTGAATGCATCACCGCCAGCAAACACCCTCCTTCGTCTAGGTGGTAGCACCCGTCACACACCCTCCAGACCACATAATCTCTAAACACACACACACCAAAGCCTTTGCATTCACACTCACAGTCTCCAGTAGGTACTGACATGTAGACACACACTCACACACACTCATCACCCCCCCCCCCCCCCCCCGACCGCCCATCGAGGCCCCTCACTGTAAACAGGCTGATATTTCGTTCAGCGGCAGCGTCCTATTCTTTGCGGCCGATGACACTGGTGACATGTAAAGCTCTGGGGCATTGTCCAGCTCTCTGGAGCTCTTTAGCAGTGTAATCACCAGTGAAATGGCACTGGGATGAAAACACAAGTCAGCAGCTGGTCAGCAAATCACAGCTGAAAGCCGTTAAATGGTGGATTTGCCCCGTAAGCAAGACGAGCTCGGGGGCCTTTGTGAACCTGGTTTGTGAGTGCACAGAGTTGGAAGGAGCGACTTTTTTAATAACCATTTATATCGGTTATTAAATAACCTGATCCATATACAGTATGTCTTCCTTTTACACAGTCTATCTCAACAGAGTGGAGGAGCTGGATCTCACTTCACAACACCTGTCGATCCCTCACCACCTCACAGAGTTACTGGGTATCTAATGTCAGATAAAGTAGTTATTTAATACATATTCAATTACAGTGATTGGACATGAGCTGACATTTTTCAGTGTCACTGGACTCTTATAGTCAGCTCAGCACTATAATAATAATAATAATAATAATAATAATGATAATAATAATGATTTATATGTTATTCATCTATCTGATAATAAAAATGCTAATAATAATATTATTATTATATATAATTAATAATACATATTATTGCACATGTTCCTAATGTATATAGTTGGTTATTCTGTGTTAATATTTTAGATTTTTTTTATGTTAGTTGTAGCAGTCGGGTATATTTATAGTGTATTTTAATATTCATTATGTTGTGTATTCTATAGTTATATTTCTCTAGTGTTGACATGTACATTTTATTTACTGTTCTGGGGGAAAGTGACTGGATAACCTGCTGCTGTAACACAATCATTTCTGAATTTGAATCTATCAGTCTATCTATTTCTAATGACAATGAATAAATAAATAAATAAATAAAGAAAGAAATACATTTTATTGAATAAATAATTCATCACACATACTTTAAGGAGTGTTTACAAAGAATGGAGGAAATATCAAAAAGTGACAAAAGTATGAAAAAATATTTTAAAAACAAAGCAAAGCTTAGGCAAAACAATGAATGGTACATGCAACATATAACTGGAACATAATAATTTGTGTAATCAACATGTGTCTTTACAGAAGGAACAAAAACAGATTTTTTTCAAAAAAGTAGAAGTTATGAAAGAAACTGTTTCTGCGTCCATGTGTTTTAACTTTCTGTGACACTACAGTATGATGTAATGGACTCAGTGAAACAGGCAACATGTCACCATGGTGACTCTACACTCCACCTAGTGGCACATTAGGACACAGAGGTCTGTGCACATAACCACAGCAGAATAAAAGTGATGCTACAATCATTTATTCGTAGTGCAACAGTACGATACCAACAAGTTAGTTCCCAGTCGGTATGATAGACAGATAGAGTAGTACTTTATTAATCCCACTGTTACCACAGTTAAGAGCAAAAAAACTATGAAATACTTTCCTCTTCAGGGAGACCATTAAATTTATCAGACCATTTAGCTAAAGATACTGTACCTCTAGTCTTTAGACCTTTCCTTAAATTCTTAAATTCTGCTTTACATATATATATCTATATATATATATATATATATATATATATATATATATATATATATATATATATATATATATATACATACGTATAAAAAAAAAAGAAAACAGTTGTGGTTCTCGTTACATCAAACAAAAGTCATGTTAATTTACATATCTGCTTCACAGCCTGCTGAACTAGTGTAGGGTCTGCTATTCTGTCGCATCTATTGCAACAGTTTTTGACAAAATTTCTTGTGGTTGTGACAGACTCTCACTCAGTGTTTCCTTCAGTGAGCTCTGCTGTTGCAGCAGCATGCGCAGTCTTGCCAAATATGCTTATCAAAACCCTTTAAGCAACAGGCGTCCTGAACACACACTCATCATGGGTGGAAAACCTAATCCACAGACACACAGGCTGCTACTGTACCTGGGGATGGGGGGTGGTAATGCACCTGTTAACCTTTTAAAGTACTGACTCATGCACTGTATATGTACTCTGGATATAATTTGCTGAATGTATATTGACAGAAAGTGCTGGAGGAAGGAATAAAATAACTCCCTGCCATAAATTACTTTGAGACATTACATTGAACACTCAACATGCCAAATATCTGTCTGATACAGAGGCACAGGAGTGGTACATTTTGTACTTACATAACAGGCATTTTGATCCACCACAAAAGTACACCTAAGGTACTGGTGCCTCCCAACCTTTTTGGCCCCCTTATAATTAAAAAATGTCCTCTTGTGACCCCTCATAAGTTAAACTTCAGGGATTTTCCCTTGTGTTGTAGTATTACTGTAAGGCAGAACATGTTTGTTTTTTCTTGTAAAAATCATCTTGTGAGTCCTTGGGTTTAGTCGGTTTAAGGAGCACATTTGTACCAATGCAGCCTGACAAGTAAGGCAGTTTAACGGGCTTAAATAATAACATTTTATTCAGATTGATATTTTAAAAAGGATAATTATGGCTGTCAATCGATTCAAATATCAAACTCGATTCATTGCATGATTGTTCATAAGCGTCATTAATTGCACATTTTTTATCTGTTCAAAATGTATCTTAAAGGGAGATTTGTCAAGTATTTAATACTCTTATCAATGTGGGAGCTGACAAATTTATCTATGTTGGACATAAATAAACATAAAACGATGACAAATATTGTCCAGAAATTTACTCGCCCCAAACTGCATGTGATTATCATAAAGTGGGCATGTCTGTAAAGGGGAGACTCGTGGGTAGGTGGGTGAATTTAACACTTACTATAAGACAAACAGCACGGTAGCTCCATCTAGCGGCCACATATACAACTGTGGCCCGCTGAGTTTGTGCCACCAAACGATTTTCACCAGCCATCCCAAGCTCCATTTAAAAATGTGGCAGTTTTATGCAGTTAGCCTGATCTGTGGGAAGAAGCTAGAGCACCTGGAGAAAACCCACGCAAACACGGGGAGAACATGCAAACTCCACACAGAAGAGCCCTAAGCCGGATTCAAACCTGTGACTCTCTTGCTGTGACGCTAACCACTGCACCACCATGCAGCCCCGTTGGCTTTTCTATATAATGATAAATACATATAACACAATAACAAGTTTGTCAGAATTAAACCCAGTAAAAAATCCCCTGCCTAGAATAAAGTGTATAAATCATACTCAGTGATACTCATGCCCCCCACATACTAAATCCCTGACGTGCATGTTTAATGAACAAATAATAGACGGGTCATAACACTTATCTACTATGCCCCCTATATAATATAAAGTGCATAATAAAGTAGGAGACAAAACTCAGATATTGTACAATTCAATATGTAGCCTACACTACACTGCATATTTGTTCCTATTGCACAACCCTACATATACTCAGGAGTACTCACAAGTTACATAACCTGACAATAACTCGCGCTGCACTACATGTTTGTTCTCATCGGTCCATAAGGAATTTATCAAACACATAGTTTTGATTGCCTTAAAAAACAAAATTCAAACACCAAAAATGACAAAACCTGCAAACTGCTGCTGAGGAACAACCTGGCTGCACCATTCACTGATGTCCACTAAGTGTCAGCAGTATTCAATGGATAAAAGATAAACGCCTTCAAATTATCACCAGGCAGCCTGCCTTCAGTGCCTTGCCGGTAATGTGGTTATTTGTGCTGAGACGCTCAGTGACCTCCAGAAATGTTGATTTATTCTGTCGTCAAATGTGACACAGCTTTTACTTCACAGCTTTTAATCTGCCCCCTCTCTACTCACACTAATGACCAACTCATCATAGTTTTTCAAACAAACTGCTGGTTTTGCACATAATGCTCTGTGTTTTAGGAGGATTTTTCCCTGTCTTTTTCACAGTGGGCGACTACTAACTGACTGCAGACAGAGATCAGCAACACAAGCACTATGTGAGACCCACAATAGACTCATTTTTGTGGTGTACATCATCTGAAAACTGGGAACCTGAAGATTAATTTGAGATACAGCTCATCACTGTGTGTTAACATGTTCTAGTCCATCCATCCATCCATCCATCGTCAACCGCTTATCCCGTTAGGGGTCACGGGGAGGCTGGAGCCGATCCCAGCTAGCATAGGGCGAAGGCGGGGTTCACCCTGGACAGGTCGCCAGTCCATCGCTGGGCACATAGAGACAGACAACATATAGACAGACAACCATTCACGCTCACATTCACACCTACGGGCAATTTAGAGTAATCAATTAACCTAAACAGCATGTCTTTGGACTGTGGGAGGAAGCCGGAGTACCCAGAGAAAACCCACGCTTACACGGGGAGAACATGCAAACTCCACACAGAAGAGTCCCAAGCCGGAATCGAACCTGCGACCCTCTTGCTGTGAGGCAACAGCGCTAACCACTGCACCACCGTGCAGCCCAGAAATACACATGAATTCATTAATATTTTTTTATGTGTATAAGAGCATAGAACATGATGATATAAGTTTGTGATGGCCAACCCCATGCTCTATTATGTCTCATAATTTGCAGCAGTTTTTGGGTTTGTGGTTTGGTGCGAAGTATTACCACTCAAGAACTGACAAAATGAGTAACAAGAATAACACATAAATCCTTGAGGAGCACCATAGAAAAGCCATGTTGTAATTTGGTGTCAAAATTGTCAGAAACTGCTCAGAAACCCTCTTATCGTCAATCTTGCTAGGGAAGCCATCCATCCCTTTTTTTTTTATCCTAGAGGTCACCACAGGTCATTTTATACAGTAAGGTCAAAACTAGTTTCACTACAATGAAATGGCTACTATGGGAACAAACATCATCACACATGAATACAGTTGAGCTCATTGGATCCACAAGAGTCTCAGCTTTCCACCAAATATATGCAATTGCAAGACTCTTTAAGGACCCCAGTATGCAGATATATATATTAAAATATGGGCAAAATGTATATTTCATTAAAAAAAAACTGTATGGTCTTTGCCCATAATTGCATGTGATTATCATAAAAGAAGAAGAAGAAGAAGATCAACCTTTATTAGTCCCGCGAGGGGAAATTCAACTTTTACACTCTGTTTGTTAACTTATACACGGTACGTGCAGACCCGAAACACACACATGCACATGCATCAATGGAGAGATGTCAGAGAGAGGGGGCTGCTCCTGACAAGCGCCCCGAGCAGTTGGGGGTTTGGTGCCTTGCTCAGGGGCACCTCGGCAGTGCCCAAGAGGTAAACTGGCACCTCTCCAGCTACCAGTTCACACTCAGTTCTTGGTCCATATCGGGACTTGAACCGGTGACCCTCCGGTTCCCAAGCCAACTCCCTACAGACTGAGCTACTGCCGCCCCAAAGTGGGCATGTCTGTTAGGGGAGACTCATGGGTACCCATAGAAACCATTTACATTCACATATCTTGAGGTCAGAGGTCAAGGGACCCCCTTGAAAATGGCCATGACAGTTTTTCCCTTTGCCTGACCTGGAGAGTCATGACATGGTTGGTACCAATGGATTCATTAGGTTTGCTATAATATCTGTATGTTCAGCCTCTGAAAGACAGTAAAGTCAGTGTGGGTCTCAGGGGCTTAATGCACTACACTAATGCTTAACAACTTACAATGGTGCCCAATCTTGGGGTTAAGGGGGAGGGAAGATGATAAGCAGAATATGGAAAGCAAAAGGAAACATATTTCTGCACCATAAACAAATGTTAATGTTTTCATCTTTTTTTCTTGTGAAGTACCCAATCATTTTACTTACTTGGGAGCTTTTGTTTTGCCAAAATGTTTGGGGAAAACTCTGGCTTAACATACAACATACAAGAGACTGACCCAGATATTTTTTTCATGCTGTTTATGCTTCAGTCATTAGGTGTCACTGTTTTCCAATTGCACATTTCACACTGTGATGATTTATACAGTTGTACATTGAATGTCTCACATAATCTGTTATATTTAATACATTGCATCCCAATACAGATTTTACAGCTTTATCTGTTTGATATATCTGCAGTTGTAGCGAGCCACCTTTCCCACAGATAACACAATGAAGCAGAATAATGAATCCTAGCATAAATCTGGCCTTGTTGACACAACTGGGCGTCTCTGTTTAGCTAAACACAAAGGTATTTTGTTTGCCACGCTGTCAAGGTTGAGGACTAACACACCAAGCATCAGGTCATTTTCACACCTGAGCAGAAAAAAAGGCAGTGAAACTGTGATTTAGTGATTACACATTGAGAACTGAGTGCATGGCATGTCACACAGGAACCAGTCAGAGAGTAGAAAACAAATCGTAAAGCAGTAAAGTTGAGGAATGTGTCATCCATCTTTAATGTATAGTGTCAGAGATATTGTCTTTTCGGTGTGACGTCACTGCACAAAGTATGTTTCCTGGCCCCGTCTGGAATCAGGGGCATCAGGTTTTGAGTGTCACGTGACGACAAAGTGACTTCAGGAAACCGAGCATCTACTTCCACCCATTCATTTAGTTGAGGTTAAGGTTTTCCAGATGTTTCAAGTGCGTCCTTACGTTAAGCCTCATCCTGTGTTTGGCTCAGGCCGGTAAATAGGAGAGGTCACAAGGTCAACGATGCTCCTTTTGTGGCAGTCTCCCATTCTCTGGTGCTTGCTGTTGTTTCCCTTTTCCTAAATTTTTTTTTTATGGTTGATTTACTGAGTGATTGGAGGGTTATTCAATTAAACATGCAGGGCATGGGGACTGACGCTAAAGAGAGGTGGGAAATCACACACCCATGGCATTCTGGTCCTTTCTTGAATAACTGCAACATGTACTTTATTATCAGCCAGATGATGATTTAGAGAGGACACAGACAGAGTTGTGCATGTGTATGTGAGCTGGTGTACTGTCTGACCTTTTGCTTGTGCATGAAGCACGAGTGATTGACAGCGAACACACACGGAGCAGGTTTGGGGTTTCAGCCACTTTAATCAACCTCATCAGCTGAGCTCAGGGGCTCGGCAGTCGATTTCAGTGCCATTTATTCCACCCTGGAGGGGGTTTAAACAACACAGTAAGACACAGAGAAATACATTCAGTGGTTGTTTGTGTGTCTATGTGAGTGTTTGTCTGGTCCAGTGACTCCAACCGGGTAATGAGGCAGAAAAAAGACACTAAAAGTACAAAGGAGGGATCAAGCAGTCATGCTGATGGAGAGCGAGCATTCCCATGAATATGTGTTTCAGCTCTATCAGGTAAAGACACAGCTTTTTTAAAAGTCAAGCTTTTTACAATTACTACCAACCATACTCAACCATAACAAATAAAAAAATATGTACATATAATAACAGATAGTAAATGTAAACTCAAAAACAAAGCATTCAAAAACAATGGAGAAAAACTAGTGATAATAATAATAATAATAATAATAATAATAAACAAGTTAATTAATTAAAAATGTTAACGTTAAACAAATTACAAAATAATAAATAAATAAATAAAATTTAAAATGTTTAAATAACAAAAACAACAATACAAAGAAGAAAATATTAATTAATAAAAAGATGATAAATTAATAGTTCAACTATAAAAAGCATAATAATAGTAATAACAATAATAATGAATAAATTAATTAATCAATTAATTTAAAAATGAAAAAAAATCTGTGTTTAAGGCAAGACACTGCTTTTTACTCTGACCTGCATGTCCTTAAACCGTTAGTGGACTCAAATAAAGCATTAACATATTTGTGTAGCTCACATGGCTTGTTTTCTTGTGGTCTGTGTGCGCAGCAGTAATGACTCAGGGCCGCCTGCAGTACCTGAGGATTGGGTTACACGAGCCGTCTGTCAGCACAGACAAAATGAGCCCCCTCGGGACAGAAGAGACAAAGTGTTGTTCACACAGCACTGATGTCAAATACTATTTAGAAGTAATCCTTCACATTTGTTTCAGGGAGGTTCGGACTCCCAAATGGGTGAAACCAGATATCTTAAGAAATCACAGGAATGTGTTGTGAAGTTGGCTGGATTGGTGTGTTATTGACAACATTACTGACAGCACAGTCGCAGGAGTTCAGGGTCGCAGGAGGCTGATCTGGGCGAGAGAGTTACACCCTGGACAGATCCCAATCTGTCACAGGGCTGACACACACACACACACACACACACACACACACACACACACACACACACACACACACATACAGATACACCCACATGTACAGCCATGGGCAATTTAGAGGCACCAATTCATCTAACCTCCACCTTTCTGTGTGGATTGCACGTCAGGGCTAACCACCTGGCCATCCAGAAGATAGACAGATTAGCTTCAAACTTTAGCCAATGATTGATGAAAAAAATGGTAATAGATCGTGAGAAATTTAAGCCTCATAGATTATTAAGCTTGGAGAAAGGTCTGGCAAACATGGAAGATCAGAGAACAGTTTGGAAATATCACTAAATGTTTGGACTGACAATGAAAACTAAGAAGAAACTACAAATAATTCAGTGTTTTCGAAACTGCCCACTACATACTACTGACGGACACAGTATGTAGTATGTACTGTGTACTGTGTACTGCCTTCCTCAGTTCCTATGCATTGCCCAGCTGGCGAGCGAGCTACGCCCACGGACGATTGTGAAGCTTTTCAAGTCAAAAGGTAGATAAACACAGGTTCCAGTTGATTTATAATGGACATTTATGTTGTGATATTTATACAAACTATACGTCAACAAAGAAATAATAGTACCTCGTTTATGAGGAGCAAATGTTCGATTCACCATCTAATATTGTAAAACTGTAAACATTCAAAATGTACACAGTTGATTTCTCACTTCAAAAATTTTCAGAAGTGAATTTAGTGATGAAATAGCTAGAGCTAGAAAAATAGATATATATTTAAAAAACGAGCCGTTACTCTGATAAGGATGGCCTCAAAGTGAGGCGAATTACCACAGTGGAGGGGTACTTGGTTGGTTGCAGTCTGCAGCATAACCACTAGATGACACCAAATCTTACACACTGTACCTGTTAAGGGTTTCCTGACTTATTACAAGTATCCCTAATTTTTCTACATTTTTTATGATTACTTGGGGTTACTACTGTAGTTTAAAACTAACAAACCTTCAGTGTGACTTCACTAATTAATGAGTAGGATATTATTGAATTTCTGTACGTCTCCTTCTTCTGTGTTTGTTTTCAGTTCAGCCTTTCCCCTCCTTTGTTGTGTGTCAAAGCACATACACTTACATGTGTGTTTGTGAGTGATTGTGCGGAAGTGTATCTGTTTGCACACGCCTCATTTGACTAAAGGCTCCCGTCACCGAGGCATTATCTAACTATTCAGCATATCGGTGAGTTACGGCTTCACCAATATTGACTCAGCTCTTTCTAGTGAAAGAGCAGGCAGCTTCGAGCAGATGCACAAACAGGTCGCAGCCTATTATGGTTGTGAAATACAGAAGGAAAGGACGCACGGGTGAGGCTCGTTATCCCTGACCTGCCAGGCCCACGCTGGTCATTTGTCTTAAATGACGTTTGTAACATCCTCTTGATGATGCATGTGATGCTATACAGAGGAAAATGACCCCCAAAAATAGATCTGAATGTTTCAACACCAATGCAAAACAAATCAAAACTTTCACGTTCAGAAGAGAGAATAGAGAGTTGTAGTTTTTTTGTTTGATATAAACTTGGGATGTCAATTAATTTAAATACTTAACTGTGATTAATCTCACATTTTTTATCTGCTGAAAATGTACCTTAAAGGGAAATTTGTCAAGTAATTTATACTCTTATTGCAAATATGCTTGTTTTATGTAAATGCATGTATATATTTATTCTCAATTAACAACACAAAACACTGACAAATATTGTCCAGAAACCCTCACAGGTACTAGATTTAGCATTAAATATATGCTCAAATCATAACATGGCAAACTGAAGTCCAACACACAACAACAGCTGTCAGTGTGTCAGTGTGCTGACTTGACTATGACTTGATCCAAACTGCATCTGATTATCATAAAGTGATGTTGCTCTGTAGATTACTTGTAGAGTTAACATCATTAATATTAAAAACTATTCATCACCCATTCACTTATTGTTTTCATAATCAGTTAATTGTTTCAATCATTTTGTCCAGGATTTTGCTGCCTTTCTTTTTATTTATGTGATAGTCAATAATGTAAGTAATAGTAACAATAGTAATAATAATTTTAGCCGGACAAAACAAGACATTTGAAGGCGTCACCTTATAGCAGAGGTTTCCAACCTATTTTCCTCTGAGAGCTAATTTTACAAAATGAAAGTGGCTGAAACTAAGTTGTACATCGCCAAGGGCAGACCAAATTTCTGTCTCTCCGTCATGGTCCTTTAATAACATTTCAGCCAATCATCATTGTCATTACAAATCGTTTCGTTAGGATTTGCACCATTAAACGAAGCCTCGCTGCGTTGGCATTCTTCGTCAACTGTTGTCTTTAAAGCATTTTTTTTTCCTGCTCCTTTATCATCTCTAATCGTAGACTACTACCAGCCGGAAAGACTGGATAGAAACTTAAACAGGTTTACGAAGTGATTTTGTGTTATCAAAGACCCCTGCCTTATAAGGCTTTTATGAAATGTGATTTTTATTATTATTGTCTGACATTTTGGCTGCATCAAAAAACACAAATCATTAGATTAATCAAATATGAAAAATATTTGCTGCGGTCCCAAATGTGTAATAATTTGTAATGCATAAAATAAAAGACAAATGTCATGTCAGCTTTGAGAGTTTCCCCTGAAGTACCAAGTCAGACTTTTCTCTCCAGGATCACTGACAAGGTCAGTGTCACCTATACATCATCTATTATGATGTGAAAGTCCCTGAAAGCAACACAACCCTTTTCTCCAAGAACTGGCCCCAAGTTGGGTTATAACACAAACAACACACTGGAGGGGAAGACCGAGCGAGTACAGGAGGCTTTACAAGGCCGACCCTGGAGGCTGTGTCTCCAGAGAGAGCTTTTTCTTGGTCTAGAGAGGGACTTCATACCGCACAAGGACCGGAAACCTCCCTCCTGTCTGCTGTTTCAGTCATTCCCACAGCAATAAATGATGCCAATGAGAAACACAGAGGCTGACTTTTCCTGCCAGTGAGGGGTGGATGGTGCTCTGTGACCCAGTTGGCTTACTTGCGTAGCTGTTTCACTCATGCATTATTAATGTGTTTATGTTTCTTTCCTTTTGTACATATTTTCTATAAAGGATCTCAAGAAGAATCCGAAATTGCTTGTTAACAGTGACATTGACGGCTATTAAGTCAACGACGGTCAGCATCCTGTTGCTTTCCCTTGTGCTCGCACTACATAGACGCAAAAGTGCATTGGTAAAAACAGTGAAGCGACACATGAGACTGCATGGGATTGTCAGCTAAAAACACAATGTCACTCTATATTCCACAAACTTGGCAGTGACGTTTGTTTACCAAACGAAGGTCCCGCCACGAATTGAAGGCTTGGCCTATGATGCTAGTGTTAACTTTCCTTCAGCTCCTCGATCGTGGTCAGGAAGCACAGCGGAGACACCATAGTTTTGGTCTTCTGCAGCGTAGTCGATAATGTTATTCGCTTTGGAGTTAAACCCCGGCGCTTCACTCAGCAGTAGGGAAACACGACAGGAAAACTCTTAGTCTTGAGGAGCTGCAGGATGTATTTCTGCACCAACTTGATATTATTGGAGTTAAACTAACTCTGTCTTCTGCTCGGTCGGATCCTCGCCGCTTGCTCTCTCTCTTGCTTCACCACTCACTTCCCACATGCACACATACTTCCAACAGTAGCTTTATATATACATATACATATATATATATATATATGCTTCTAGGGAGTTTATCTTGGAGTCTGAGTTGTGGTGGAGGCTGGTCATTTGTTGCCATTAGCCGACTCCATTTCTAACCCAAAGTTAGTTATGGTTGCACACACTGAACTATTTAGTACCCTAAAACAGTATGTGAGATATTTTAGCATGTCTGAAACCTTAGTGTGAAACCGATAATACGTGTATTACATACAACAGATGAAATTTTACAGTATGGTGGACACTGTGGCGGCATAAATATCCCACGCAATGAGGTAGTGACAACATTTATAACAGACTTTGACGGACAGCTCGTAATGTCATTAATGCTTCAATTCAACTGTAAATGCAAGATTTCACTTTGCTAGATGTAATATTATAAATTAATTCAGGCTCTGATTCTTACAAACCGACATTCCACAGGCTGATAGAGGAATCTCAGAAAGTTGCAAAAACTCTTGTATTTTAGGTTAGATTACAACCTGTTCACACACTGGCAATAAAAAATGATTAAAACACATTTATACGTATAAAAACTTACATACAGTCCCTTTAACTGTTTTATAATTTGAGTACTATAAGTTCCTGTGAGACCACCATTAGGATTTAGGACTACACATGTAAACCTGACTCACAGCTTGGCAGTCAGGAAGGAGGTCAAAGAAGAAGAAGATATTCCTTTATTAGTCCCACAATGGGGAAATTCAATTTTTACACTCTTACTTATACACAGTACATGCAGACCTGAGACACACACATGCACAAACAGGACCCATATACATGCATCAAATGGAGAGATGTCAGAGTGAGGGGGCTGCTCCTGACAAGCGCTTGGGGGTTTGGTGCCTTGCTCAGGGGCACCTCTGCAGTGCCCAAGAGGTAAACTGGCACCTCTCCAGCTACCAGTTCACACTCAGTTCTTGGTCATGTCGGGACTTGAACCGGTGACCCTCTGGTTCCCAAGCCAACTCCCTACAGACTGAGCTACTGCCGCCCCATCATCTTCGCTGTGTAAATTATGAGCCCACCAATTCCACAAAAACGTCGTTTTGCATGACCTCAGGTTTGTAGTACGGCTGTTGACTGTCAAATTACATTGACTTCCAGAGCACTTTGTTCTCATTTGGAGAGGGTGGTTGACTGGTAACAGCACAGGGAGGCATAGAAAAATACACTCCCTCAGACATGTGCTGAAGCAATCAAGGCGCCGAGGGATGATGGTAACCTTTCAAATAGGAGCTCAGACACACAGAGAGAGAGCAGGCCTCATTTTCTTTCTATTTCATACTGAATCATGCTCGATCACTTCAGGCCAAAAACCGCATTTATCTCAAAACCACAGCCTGTTGAAGGAAGTGAGGCAGATTCCTGGGAGAGTTCAGATATGATGGTGTACACATTCAGTTATTTCTAGTTTCTTTTTATCCAATTCTGGGTATCTGTGCCGCCAAAACAAAGCTGAAAACATAACGACTATTTGTGGTTCTTTTATGTTTTCCTGGCAGTGATTTAAAACATATCCGGACCAGACATGATGTCACCATCTAGAGTAGCTGAAAAAAATAACCCCCCGAATGGCAAACATTAGTGCACCTGTAATTGAATTAGGTCTTTAAGGCAGAGGGAGCGGAGATTCAATTACATGATTAGGTCTCAGCAGAAGCCTGGTTAGTGACTGTAATGAGCCCACAGTGGCCCGATTGTTGGAGTTCAGCTACTGAGAGGTTTCCTGAATATTTTCAGTCTGTGTGGGCCTTTTTGTTTCATGTGTTTATGTCAGTCCTTGTCCTTATATTAAGCACTTTTGAGATTAACCTATTTTGTAAGGGAAAAAAAAAAGTCCTTTGAAAATAATTTTGACTTGACCTAAATTTGAGAAATTTTGTCTCTACTGGGAGCCAGTATGATGAAAACATGACGCTACTCTTGGCAGGTTCAGATTCACCAAAAAAACAAACTCAACTGATCCATTTTAGCTCGTGACAAAACGCTGACCATTTCTGCCGAAAGGAAGCAAATCCTGCACATTATACTCGGCGCTGAAATTTAAAGCTAGGGTAGGTAATGTACTAGAAACCTTTTTCTGTTATATTTGTCTAAATATAACAGCAACTTAAATGCTCTGAGAAAAACAATCCGCTATCTGTAGCTGGCAGGACTGGAGTAAACCCACAAAATCATTTCATTCAGCCCAGATGTAATGATTAAACGGGTTACCTGCATACACTCTGCCTGTGCACTCATTGTGTGTCACCAAATCCTCCCACAAGCTGCTGGCTCGACAGCTGTGAGCGCTAACAATAGCCAACTTCATCGTTTAACCTTCATGCCCTCCTCCGGCATTTTTGTACATTTTCCTCAACTTTATATTTTTTTGATTTGGTCATCATTTTGGCTGTGTTATAGCTTGTGGCATGAATTTTTGCAAGAATTTTTATTATATAAGAATTTTGGGGATCAAATGTCTTTTACTCTTACATGTCTTTTATACTCTTGATGCATTTTACACCCTCTGGACACCTTTGTGGCAAAAAAGTACAAATACAAAAAACTGCTATTAAATCATCATACCGCAATATTTTCTGGTTTTTTTTATATGCATATATTTAACCCTGTAAATACCAGTTTAATTATTTGAATTCTTAATTATTTATTACAAAAAACACAAAAAATGAATTAGTTTCCATATACTAAATAGTAGGGGGATCCCTCTACTTAAAATCCATAAAATGATTGAATGTTCGGTAGTTTTGAGCAAGTCTGAAGCTGTTTAAGTGATTTATGAAAAAAAAAAACTGGTAAAAATTGATGTATGATGGTTTAATAGCAGTTTTTTGTGTACATTTTTGCCATGAATGTGTCCAGAGGGTAATAAGTTTGAGGAGGGCACAAGGCTTAACAAATGAAAGTTGTTCTTCATTCACCTCTTTTATTGCTAAATATACAGTATATAGCAGTTTAATGATATCCCTGCAGTTGCGGTCTTGAGCGATTGTGAATTAAAATCCAGATTCCTCTTTGTCCGTTCAAAAAGTGGTCTTCAGACCCGTCTCAAGACAAGGCCAATCTTGAGTACTACAGCACTGCTAGTACTGCTAGTGGGCAACGCTGGGCTGTTTTTTTGGGGTTTTTTTTCAGTTGGATACTTTTAAAATCTAGCGTACTCTTGCCAGTTTCTCCAGTTTTGCCGACCCCAGCTTTAAATACCTCAGAATTCACAGCACTGAAATAATTTTATCTGATAACCATCCATCCACAACTACAGAGGTCCGATCAATTCTGTAAACCAGATTTAATGTTTGTGTCTGATTTTCACCAGTCCAGGGTGAGCAACATGTGAATGTAATTTTTTTATTTTAATTTCAGACTGGACACAAATTTTTATCTGATATAATCTCTGATTTTCCAACCCTGTTCTCACTCCCAGCTCGCTGTTTCAGAAATGCCTTTTGGCATTAGATACCGACCAACGGAGGGGCCTTTTGCAACTGTAAGCCAATGTAGACTGAACGGTCAGAGCATGTGATGTAGTATTAAGAGCATGAGAGTCCGCTAAAGGCAGGCAGGAGGGGTCATAAATGAGTCAAACAAACACATAACTTACCCACAGGGAACCGGTGTCTGTGTCTCATATGAAAATAAAAGTTATTTATTTATTTATTTATTACTTCATTGAAGTTAACGTCAACCACAACCGTTTCTTTACCCTAACTAAGTGGTTTTATTGCCTAAATCCAACTTCCTGTAAAAACAGAAGCTTATTTTGAAAGGACGCTATGCATGTAATGAGTGTATATTGCCACGCTATCCGTGGTCTGACCCTGCGTGTTGGACTCAAACGGCGGCATTTGACGAGTTGTGAGTGAAAATGTTTCGGACGTATACGTGCTCACTTGCTCGTAAGCCACTAAACCCTTTTTGTTGCTTCCATATCTCTGAGCTCTATCACATTCTCACTGATATCTTTGTTTGTTGATTCATGGTAGAAGCAAATATCACCAATAAAAGTTGTACGAATGTCTCATTTTAACCCAGAGCTGTTTTCTGTCTGAGACATAAATCAGTCAAACCTTTAATCCGTGCCATAAAAAGTCAGTTTCACAGAGGGATAACTCGATGATGGGCCCTGACAGGGGTATGCAGCATAAAAGACAAGCAACACGCGATAGTCTGGAAGTCATCATGCAAAAAAAAAAAAAAAGGTGAAACTCTCCCTCTTTTAGTCCCCCTAAAGCCACTGAAGTCCCTGAAGCCCCCGGAAGGCTGTAACCAGGTTTTAAAAGCATTCTTCAGGGATGTCTCAGAAATGTTCGGCTCCCCTCGTCCTAAACAACACACACTAACACACATCATGAAGAGACACGTGAGCTCACAGCTGGTAGCAGTGAAAATATAAGGGGATGAAGCCAGTCTGTTTCTCATTGTATTTGATGGGTTTAATTGGGCTAAATCATACAATAATTGCAGCACAAAAACACATTTTTCTGCATGATGTTTTGGAGCAGAGAAACAATAGCTGGAGTTTTTTAGGTACATTTTCAAGTGCACTTTAAGATTTTTGTATGTGTTTCTGCATTTCTGCATGACATGATGCCACCATGCTACACTGAAAATAGTAAATCACAGTAAGTGTCCATTTGCACCCAATTCAACTGTTATCAGGCCATTAAATAGGTGTATCATTGGCTATAAGTACCATAGATATGGTTCATTAGGGGCCTACTGACACAAACATTACATTTTGAACACAAACAAAAGGTTTTAGGTTTAGGCAACAAAACCACTTTGTTAATTTTAGGGAAAACATTGTGTTTTGTGTGCAACAATTAGGGGGAACTACAAACAGAAATTGAATATAATATTAATAAGTATGTTTTCTTTAGTGTATAATCACCTGATAATAAGAATTGTTGTGTTTTCATTACCTTACAATGAGCCTGTTATATCCACATAGAGAGCAGGTCCTCTCTATGGAGGCCGCCATGTTTTTACAGTAGCCCAGAACAGACAAACCAAACTATGTTAACTCTGTAAAGGCTTGTGAACCCAAAGACAAGTACACACTGTTGGTTTCACATCGTCCCGACCCGACTTCCACTCCGTATACAAGTTACATGCTGTCTATATTACAGCGCCCGACTTCTGCTCCTGTCATAATTTCTACGGTTGTTAGAGGTCGCTGTTTTTTTTTTTTTTTCTACCTTCTTTCAACGATCGTCCATGTGAATAGATGATAAAACCTGCTGGTGGGTGTAGTAGGCCCTTATTGACCCACATCTATGGGGCTTATAGCGGCACATAAAGTCTGTTTAACAGCCTGATAACAGTCTTACTGTGCTATTCTATTCAGCTGTTCTTCCTGTACAACGTAATACTAAACACTGACTTATCTCTTTATTTTTAAGTTATACTGATGATTCCACTGCAAGATGCGTATGACATTTTTCAGATTGTTGGTGAAGCCGTTTGAGGGGTTAACTGTGCACACCGCGACTGGTTTAGTTCAGCTGGTGCAACGAGAGGAAAGCAGATAAACAAGCTTTCAAGAAATGAAATGAAACAAAAGCCAGACACCGGGTAATTTCCTCAGAGTGGGTGAGTGGGTGGCTTTGTGTGAGTAGGTGTGTGTGTGTGGGGGTGGGGTGAGAATATATGTGTACTATTTGGTAGTCTTTTATGTCTCACAAGTGTTGTTTGACATTCCTGCACAGGGCTGGACCATAGTACTTACAGAGGACGAAGGGGGGCAACAGGAGGGACAGGGGACAGCAGAAAATAGAATCGTTTAATCATATTTGTATAAACCATCTTAGTTTCAGTTTCCAAAACCTCACAAATGCTTTGTTTTTTTTTTTTTCGTTCTGTTGGGACGGTTTAAAGAGGAATCATCCTGACTGTGACGTTACACTCTATCTAAACTCCAACAGTGTTTTAATTGGTCTGCTCCTCAGCGTGTGAATGTGTGTGTGTGTGTGTGTGTGTGTGTGTGTGGTGTTTAACAGCAGCTGCTGACCAGTAGCTGTAATTCATCCCATGTTCCAGCGCTCCTCATGGAGGAACTTAAAATGTGGACACTTGCCCTAATAAAAGTACTACACGTATGTTAAAAAACAGAGTAATTTACAAGTCTTGCGAGGAACGTTCATACTTCAGCCTGGTTTCTACTGCAGACCCAAAAGACAGTTTCAGACTGTGTAACACAGAAGAAAAAGTCTTCTGTAGTGTACAATAAAAGTGAAAGCCCCAGATCATTTAAACTTATAAATAAAATAGCAACCCACTCTTCTTGATCCGCCAGAGATCTTGGCTTCAGACTGGCTTTTATTCAAGTGTGCTATTAGTATACCTCCTATATGTGTACGAGTATACTTTCAGTTTACTTTTTATGTACTCATCAGCGATAAAGTATACTTAAGTATACTTGGCTTATACTGACAAGTATACAGAAAAGTCTAACTACACTTGGCTTGACTATCAGTACACCTAGTTGAACAAAATAAAACTTAGATGCAAACTAGTAGTACACTCAGAATATTTTCTCTTAAATTCACTTAAAATTATACTTTTATAAACTAAAAAGTGGGCCAATTTAGTCCCAAGAAGTAATTAAGTCACTTAAAAGTATACTGCTAGTATACTGATATACTACATAGAGTGTATTTGGGAAATATACTTGAATTTAACTTCAAAAAATAAACTTGAAGTATATTTCTTTTTGGTAAGGGTATACTTACTATATAAAGTATACTTGGGGGAAATATACTTGAACTTAACTTCATAAAATAAACTTGAAGTATGCTTCTTTTTCATAAGCGCATACGTATTATATAAAGTATACATGGGCAAAATATACTTGAACTTTACTGAAGTATAGTTCATGAAATAAACTTGAAGTAGTTCTTAAGGGTATTCCTCCTGCTTTTTTCTCTTCAGCTGAGTATTCGTGGTGGCCTTGTATGGCTGAGGTGAACTCAGATGGTCTCACCTATCAGGGACTTCCCCTGTGGTTTATGATGTGCGTAATCTTTACAACACCTGCTCCTCCTTGTGTGAGGCCTCACCGTTGAAGATAGTGATGTGTGATAGTTTGGCCCTTTGAACAAGGCCAAGTGAAACACTGATGTGGTTTTTGACTAAGATGACACACTTTTTTCACCGTTGAAACAAACCCTGCTCTTTATTTTCTTTGTTTTGAGGTAAACACTGTACAAAACTGTGCTTTTACAGGCCAGTGAGACTCCCCAGTATACAGTACAAAGCTACAGAGTGAGCTCTGTAACGCTCCTATAACCAACAAAGAAGTTTCCAATTACTTACCACAATTAACAGGGCGAGGGATCACAGAGCGCTGAGCTTGTTAACTCCCCTAAGACCCATTTCCTACCAAGGATCATGAGCACGCTGCTACTGTTAAAGGCCTAACGCAATAGCTACAGTATGCAATAGTGGAGGAAGAGGTCAAGTGAAAATGGCAACACAAAAGTAAGTAAAAGTCCTGCATCAAGTTAAGTCAGCTCACTGAAAAATAATGAATAACAATGTTCTTACTTCAAACTGATGGTCTCTAGCCATGTGTTTTGGTTTATTGCTCCAGGAGATGAGTGATTTCTACCTCCATGCTAATTCAGTGCAGGTGAATGGATTTGCACTTGAGGCGGTGGATTATCCAGGCTACCCATTATACTTGAATGGAGGCAGAAGTCTCAGAGACGGACATCCTGAAAACTTTAGTAAAAGTGGCATTTTTTTGAATTCACTCATCACATATTACACAATAAGTATAAACTGTACAAACAGTATCAACAAAGTCCACAGTCTTTGGAGACTGTTGACTGAGGCTTGTGAAGAAATCAGTGTTATTAACTTTCTATGACAATGCTTGCAACAAAACACAGTTGGGTCATTGATATGAATGACTTTTTCATGTTTTTGCTGTAGACTGTTTATAAAATTGTAATAATGTCACACATGTGTTAAATTTATAGTTATACACTATGTATCAACAATAGATATCTTACCAAATATGGATACGGACGGCCTGCCAGCTGGCATGAGTAGTGGTGGCCATCAACTCTGCGGTATTGTCCATCGACTGTAAACACGAACGAAGCCGTGAGTGTGCTGAACTCAGTTGTCAACAGCTGGCATGTGTACACATGGGGAAACATTTATTGGTCTTTCCCAGGTCAGAACCATTCAGCACATCCGGACAAAGACTGCACTGTTACAGCCTTGATGTGGTGTGCATCATTTCCCTTCATTACAATGATCTTTATCTTCATCAGAAAGGGTTCAGTTCCTGGTATTAATTTATCGGTTTCTTATTACCTCCGCCGAGGAGGTCGTGTTTTCTGTTTGCTTTTAGTTTGTCTCTTTGTTTGTCAGCAGGATTATGGAAAGACCACCGGTCCGATTTTCATGAAACTTGGTGCGACGGTGTAGCATCAGTCAAGGAAGAACGTGTTAAATTTTGGAGCAGATTTGAATCACAGGAGGGTTACATATTTACGTTTTCGTTAACATTGTGAGACAGGGCATTTGGCTCTAGAGGAGGTCTCCAAGTGTCGTTCTAGTTTTATTCTGTGAAGCAAATGAGGATCAGCGTTTACGGTTCCTTTGTTCACGAGGCAGGAACAGTTGTAATTAAAACCTGACATCAAGATGCAAAGTATCATAATCTGTGTGACTATTTTGTCACTGCAAAGCCTTTTCAGTACGACTCACTTGAATTTAATTAAAACTAAGCTATCTAACCTGACGCCGACTTTACATCAAACAACATTTCAAGCGATTTTACTGCCGCAGACATTTTTCCAATGTTGGAATAAAATCACAAGAGTTTTGCTGGAGTTGCGGCAAGCTCCCATTTAAAAATGGCTTCAGACTAAAAAACATGTGGATAATGAAGAGTCATATTTATTACCACGATGATTCAGATCAACGTTGTTATGGTTTTCTCTGGTCTCAGTATATGTTTGTTAACTGTATGTAGCTCAGATAGCAGGTTTGATGAAAGGAGATGTGTGTTTCCATCTTCTCTGGATTTTTAAAAAAAAATATAACTTGTCTATTGTCCAAAAAGACATTCCTCTGATTTGGAGTCCAACCAAAAAAACATCCATGTTCGCGTGCAAACCCTCCAGCTTAAGAAGATGTCTCCCACACAGACAAAATAAATGACACAAGTCCTAACTGTTGTTCAACCAGCGCCTGGATGTTTAATTGGCGCCCACAGACATTCCTCATGCCACTCCTGTTTCTGTGGGCTCGTCCAATGATTGCTCTTGTTACCTGAATTGTTTACAAGCGAGTACCGCACTGCCTGAGTACTGGTTTGAAGCCTTTGTCACAGCATCAGATTGTCTCATGCTCAGTATAATGAAGGGGCTTGGCGTCAATTAGGGTTTTTGTTTGTGACTCCGGAGAGGAGTTCTCTAGAGCTTGTTTAGGTTTAAATGGATGGTTTGGTGGCGATGGTTTGATGATTCATCCTGGTGAGCTTTAATTATATACTTTGAGTGAGATAATGAATTAGAAATAGAGACAGACACAGGGAGGAGGGAGGAAAATTGTGAGAAAAGAGGAAGAAGTCACTTTTCTCTACAAATAAAATCAAATGTCAAGGTGCGATTGATAATATTGATAACAATCAGCCACTAGGTGTCACATTCTCCCTCCCTGTTCCATTGCATTTACTTCACAACAAGTCATTACCAGGCACTTACCATCAATCACAGCCATTTATCCATTTTTTTATTTCCACACTAACTGATGACACAGAGATACCACGTGATGCCAATGTCATTTTACTATTGGCTTGCAAAAAATTGCAAAATATGATGATTTGCATATAAGGTGTATTAAAATGCATTATCTGACCCCCCAAACTGTCCCACTGTATATCAGTATATCAGTGTTGGATTAGGACTATCAGCAGGACATCATTTGTTGGTGTCTTCCAAAACCCTTACAAATCACTGTTGAAACAAAATATTTCATTTTATGAGGTGACAACGCTATGGTTAAGGTTTGGTTAGGTTTAGACACAAACATGACTTGGTTAGGTTTAGTGACAGACCATGGTTTAAGTTAAAATTAGTGCTTTGTCACAGTTACAGTAATAGTCACTTGGTTAAAGTAGGGGAACGACATGGTTGGAAAAAGCATTGACTCTGTCACAGCCTCTCAAAAACACACAATTAGTCTCTAATGTTATGATTTGGCAAAGGGTGGACCCAAAAGCAACACATGAAACACAAAATCAGTAAAAGGGAATTCATTACAAGCAATCAATGAGAATAGAGGTGGAAATGTGTTGGGGGAAGAGAGGCTTCTGGCTCAGAGAAGATGGGCGGAGGGTGAACCGGCAGGTGACGAGGAGCACAGCGTGGTGCGGTTGTCCAGAAATGAGTGGAAGCGGGCAGGCGAGCGGTGAGTGAGTGGAGCGGGAGCGGCTGGCACAGCAAACAACAAAAACAACAGGCTCAAAAAAGAGGAAAGCAACAAAGTTGTGGCCTGGGACGAACGCTACCACAGAGGGCGAATAAATGGTCTGGCGGAGTATAGAAGGAATCCCAGGGTTGATATAGTGCAGGGCTGTAAATGACTGGATTACGCTCAGGTGTGCCAGCTGCATACACCCCGTGGGGGAAGGTAAGGAGCCACGCCCACCTGCACATGCACAGAAAGAGAGACAAGGGGAGAGAATACACAACACAAAAGGGCAGGGAAAACACAAGGAAACACTAGGGACAACTGGATCGGATTCTAAGATCATAACATCTAATGGGGACCAAAACATATAAAGGACGCCAAGAACCAGTTAACTGGGGAAAACAACCAATTATATTGCCAACAAAAAGTAACCGTACATAAATAAACAAATAAAAGGAGTTGTAGATCCCATCCAAAAGGAAATAAAGAATGTGGAAGTCACACAGTGGGCCTTTGCACCCAGCTTAACCTACAGTACTCCCTAAACTTAGGGAGTACGCCTAATTAAAACTAAACCAAACATGATAACTGAACTACCGGTGATCTCCAGCCCAAACTAAAGTAACAACTAAAATAGCAAAAACCCAACACTCTCACCCATGCTGGGGAAAAAAACGTCATGCAGGGCCGCACGAAACAAGACATAACCCAGTCTCCTGCGTTTTCCCACTTTTTATTTGTGGTTCTATAACACCGCTGCACTACTTCCTCCTTTTGCTGAGTCATAACTCCTTTGAACTATAGGGCTTTGTCACTTGAATGCATTTGCTGATCTGACTGATGCTGTATGTTTTCTCGGGAATACGGTGTCGTAAAAAGGGCTACGAGCCTGGTACTGTTCACACATTATGGGTGTAAACACCCTCAAACGCCCTTAAAGCTGAAGGTCAGAGCTTAAACCTGCAGTCGGCAGAATGTTTTTGGCATCACTGGGCAAATAAATCCATAATAACCTCTCAGCAGATTGTAATTCAAGTGTTCTGAGAGAAAACTAGACTTCTGCACCTCCTCATGGCTGTTTTCAGGCTTTAAAAAAAAGAAAATCTATCCCGTGATGTGAGACTTGGCCAATCACAGGTCATTTCAGAGAGGCCTGCTGAAAATCACTCACACCGCTGTCAGGATATAGTGACCATTTCATAAAAATAACTTTATTTAATCATATTTGCTCCATTTCTACCTTCCCCATTTCTACGCACTCAGTCTCTCTTCCTTTCATGACAGCACACTGCCTCATGCAATGCTGGGTGAGCACATTATGCTTGTGAGATTGTATCTCATATTTATGGACTGTACTTGAAGATCCAGTCACATCTGTTTGTTATTCCAACAACGGTAACGCTTCAGCACCATGTTAAATATTCATTGCCAGCATCTGGTCAGTGTGTGTCTCTGTGTGTGGCCAGAAAACGTAGCCATTCAGTTCCAAGTTCGATGATGGATAACTGTATTAATGATGACTTTTAGGTCTGGCAAACTAAAACGTTAGCTAATATGAAGCAATTATTTTGGTTTAAAGCTGACTGATATGTGAAATAAATAATGTGTGTGCATTTAAACATGCTTCTATCCTGGCATTTGATGAGCATACAGAAACATTTGAGGCACAGAGGCTGTATACTCACAAACTGACTAGAGCTGCTCAGTACAAACACGTTAAACTTAGTAGCTTGACTGGAACATTTAGTTCAGATTTAGAGATAAATGTGAAAGAAGTCAACACATACTCTTCAGATGTATTTCCTCTGGTATCAAATGTTCTTCTCACTTATGTGTAATCACATCAACTTGCAGATGGTTAGTGTGTAAGTCTGAAGCGTTCTTATGAGATAGCTCTGGGCCTGTGCTAGCCTATGAAATCATCTGTTTTTCATTTCTGACTCAGCGATATTGCAACCACATAAATTAAGCTTCATGATTTCCCTACAACTATTTGCTTCCCCATGGGGCGCTCCAGGCGCAGCGCTGTAAAGTGGCACCATTGTTTCCAGCCTGTGCCATTACAAACAGCTAACCATGTTCAATGCAGGGGACATAAAGCTACCAAATGTCGTGTGAGCTGAAGAGAGGCCATGCTTTCTTGTTAATGCGGCAAAGATGTTGGCAATCAGGAGTTACATCTGCTGTTAGATTTTCCCGCAGCGGACTTTTGGACTTTATTCAAACTGATGGTAGTGGTTCTAAACTCTGCATCTAATGGGATTCAGGCACTCAAACACTGGCATATTATCAGCTTGTTGTGGCGAAAGTGTTATTTTATTTATTTGCACATATCTGTCAGACATTAGGATTCATTCTGAGTTGCGTTTCTGGCCACAGACAAATTTAAAGCTTCAGTACGCAGAAGGTTTTTGGAATCACTGGGCAAATAGCAATAACCTCTCAGCATATTGTAATTCAAGTGTTCTGAGAGAAAACTAGACTTCTGCACCTCCTCATGGCTGTTTTCAGGCTTTAAAAAAAATCTAGCCCATGAAAGGAGACTTTGGCCAATAAAAAGTCGTTTCAGTGCGAACGTTCCTATTGGCTGTGCTCCGGCTGGTGGGCGGTGCTTGGTATTTCCTCAACTTGATCTCAACATGGCTGCCGGGTCACAAACCTTCTCATTTCACAGCTGTACAGTACACTACAAGATGTTTTTGAAAACAAAAACAAAAAATACGGATTCATATTTGATCAGCCCTGCCTAGTTTGACCATTTGATCGGAGTTTACGTACGACAGGCAGCTGCTCAGAGACGGCAGGCTCCACCTTGGCTCTGATTGGTCGTTTTTCTCCGGTCTGTGAAATCTTGCAGATGCCATCAGGAGCACCGGAGGACCCAGAGGCACATGATTTTTTTCAGATTACGTGTTTTGTACACCACTGTCAGGATATAGTGACCATTTTATAGAAATACCTTTTTTTAATCCTAAATTATTTTGCGCCCTTTCTACCTACTGCAGCTTTAAATCCAATATTACTGTGTATTGTGTGACGACATGAATAATTATTAGACTCTATCACTGCCAGTGACAAAGCTGAGGAATCAGCAACACAGGTGACATCACTCTCCCAGACAACAGAGGTAATCCAGACGGAGGCAGACAGCTCATGACTACAACACCGCTCGTCTTACCTGCTTCCCCCTCAGGTTGTTGTTGGCTACGTAACGCAGAGGCAAAAAGCAGAGAGTAGATAGATTTGTAGGGATTTAAAAGGACTTCTCAGACGCTGCCCAGGGTCTGTCGAATGACGACCATCTGGGGAAAAAGAACAGAGGGATGGGAGCGCTCTGTAGTCAAACTCAGATTTATTGGGAGCAGGCTTTGAAGAAGACGCATATCCGACGAAATGTCAGCCTGTTCATCTGCTCAATAAATCTCCAGAGCAGACTAACAGCCCTCTCATCCTCTCTGGTTAGTCATGCTTTGATGTAGCCTGGGTAGCATTAAAGGAGCAGTCTGTAAACACTGTTTGGTGACACTTTCTGAAACGCGATCACTGGCTTTGTTTACATGTCAGTACAAATTACTGTATGGATATATTGTGTTTGTTTTTTAATTCTTAAATGCTTTTCCTAAACTGTTGTTGTGGAAACAGTGGGCTACCACTGGGATCTGAAAAGTGAAGTCAATGGGAAAGTGCATTAAACTTGCATTCTCTCTCATATCCAGCAGGAGGCGACTCCTCTGGTTGCAAAAAGAAGTCAGATTGTATAGAAGTCTATGAGAAAATTAACCGCATTTTCACTTGATTTATTACCTCAGTAAACATTGTAAACATGAGTTTATGGTCTCAATCTCTAGTTTCAAGTTTTCTTCAACACAGCATGATGTTCATGTAGTAAATTATGGTCCCATTTAGAGTCAAATAGACCATAAAGCAGGGTATGCTTTCAGGGTGTGGTTGACAGTTTGCTACCATGGCATTGTCCAATCTGCGAATTTTGCATTTTTGCCTGACAACTTTAACCCTTTTACAGTGTGTTTTCAGTTAATTAAAGCTAATTATAATCATTTGGTTGCCTAAAACTGTCTTATTCAACATTTGGTTGTACTTGGCTCCACCCTCTCGTGTCACTTCTGGATGCAAAGCCAAAATGCCAAACTCAAGGCTTCAAAACATCAGTCCACAAACCAGTGGGTGACATCACGGTGACTACGCCCACTTCTTATATACAATCCAAGTGTGGAAATGGGTTTTGTAAATGAAGTTTGATGCACAGAGATGAAGCATGATGGGATACTAGAGACACAGAAAAGTGACAATTTTTCTCCAGTATGTCTACCAAATAAAAATGAATCAGCATATGTCAATTAAAGGTCTTATGCTTTTATGTAGAAGAATCATTTAAAAAAAAAAATACATTCATAGAGAAACCTCCTTCAAACAAGTGTATAATGATGCTGGTATCATGCGATAACTCTGGATTGTCAGTTATCAAGATGCCAGTTAATGTGGAAAAAATGATAAATGGCTGAGATCTATCTATCAGACGGTCCAAAGTTATTAATTGTACCTTTCATTTCTCCTTAATCCAAAGTCCTGAGAGGAGGCTTCGAGGCTTGTGTACACTCCATTGATCTGACTAGAGATCACAGCCTGCATCATGACTCCAGTTCTTACTTTCTCAACATGCTCTGTTGTGTCACAACAGCTCATTGTGCAATGTTTATACGAAACACTGAAAGCCCTCTGTCACGCACTGACGATGATACCTGATGTTGAGGTCCAGCTGGTTTGACATCAGTGCCAGTGTTTTTACATAGTAACTGGGATGGGTTAGTGTCTGACTCAAATTGACTCAGACGTTCAGACAGAGATCCACACGCTCGGTGTTGTCTGAACGGCAGATTCCCAGGAATGTCTATATGAGATCATTCTCTCTGCAGTTGAAAACCCATACTCGGTCTCAGTGACTCACTCTGCAATTGGCAGGGGAAATGAACGAATCAAGACGTGGGGCAGAGAGGATATCCACTGACAAATGGGAGAGGTCTTTTCTGTCAGTGAGGCGTCCAAATTAAAGCACATCTTCATTGTTTGGAGATGATACTCAGCAGGTACAGCTGTTTGCTTAAGCCCCTAATCAGTGAGTTATTGACTGATCTTGGATTTAAGTGCACGTTCAGATTATTTTACAAGCCCCAAAGGCCAGCACATTTATGTTTTCAATTATTTTCAGTCACGCTCGCTTTAAAATGTCTCAATAACTGTTGAATGGATTGCCATGAAATTTGATATTAGATATTCATGTCCTCCACAGGATGAATTTTAACAAATTTAGTGATCCCGACTTTTCATCGAGCACCATCATTAATCAGGTCGAAATTTTAATTTGCCCAATGCTTTGGTTTAAGCACCTGCGAGATTAATGACCTCAGCCTCAGCAGCGTGTTGTGATTATAGCTAATTAGCAAATGTTAGCATGCTAACATCACGGTATTAGGTTACAGCTTCTTTTCTATGAGTTTTTAAAGCTGCAATTTTTTTCATCTTAATGCAAGACAGTTTTAATACACAGGCTAAATCTAAATGTTTTATACCTAGTTGTGATGACCCCTGCCTTTCCTTGTTCAACCTGTTCCAGGTGCCTGGTGGCAGCGGATCATTAGGGTCAAGTGGGATCACCTTGACATGGTGTTTTACATAAACAGCTCAGTGATTAACAAGGGAAGTCTGTGATCAGTAACCCTTACCTGCATATTCACTGATAGTGCAGTAAGAGGAGGAGGAACTGAAGGAAAATGGAGTGGATGACTATGCTAAGCCCCTCCCTATGGCCAACTGTCCAATCCTACGTTAGCAACTGTAACTATGTGGCGGAGGCCTGTCAATCTTCCTGCAGGTAAGTCCTACAGCAGATATCATCAAAGGTTAAAGGACAGTGTCATATCTTTTCTCAGAAAGTCAAAAACTCAAGACGAGCGATGTCGGATGTGGATTACGGACAGAGAATGTATGTTGCCAAGATGTGAAAGTCAGTTGTTTGTTCCATTGCAACATCAGCACTGAGCAGCAGAGCTACATCTCCACCATTTTGGGCTGAAAGCGACTACTGGATGCCAGCAAAACGTTCACCTAAAAAGTGCCTGACAAAAGTAAAATTATTTCTATTCTGTTGTCATATTCTACCGAAATGGCCTGTGTTGAATAATAAAATATTATAAATATAACAAGGTTGTATACGATGGTGCAGTGGTTAGCCTCACAGCAAGAGGGTCATAGGTTAGAATCCAAATTGGGGCTCTTTTGTGGAGTTTGCACGTTCTCCCCGTGTGAGCCTGGGTTTTCTCCGGGTACTCCGGCTTCCTCCCACATGTCTCTATGTGCCCAGCAATGGACTGGTGACCTGTCTAGGGTGTACTCTGCCTTCGCCAAAAGCCAGCTGGGATCGCTCCAGCCCCGGTTGAAGATGGATGGATGGAAGCTATTTAGCAACCTACACTAAAACAGTATGTGAGATATTTTAGTATATAGGAAACCAATAACATGCAAATTGTCTACTATTGCTGGTGAAATATTTCAATATGTAATATTACAGGGCTACACGGTGGTGCAGTGGTTAGCACTCTCGCCTCACAGCAAGAGGGTCGCAGGTTCGATTCCAGCTTGGGACTCTTCTGTGTGGAGTTTGCATGTTCTCCCCATGCAAGCGTGGGTTTTCTCCAGGTACTCCGGCTTCCTCCCACAGTCCAAAGACATGCTGTTTAGGTTAATTGATGACTCTTAAATTGCCCCTAGGTGTGGATGTGAGCGTGAATGGTTGTTTGTCTATATGTTGTCTGTCTCTATGTGCCCTGTGATGGACTGGTGACCTGTCCAGGGTGAACCCCGCCTTCACCCAATGCCAGCTGGGTTCGGCTCCAGCCCCCCCGCGAACCCTAACGGGATAAGCGGTTGACGATGGATGGATGGATGGATGTAATATTACAGATATTTTAGTAAGCATAACTATCCCACAATGCACTGCGATAGTGATGACAACATTAATAACGGACATTGACGGTCAGCTCTGTAACATCAACAGCACTAATAATTATAATAACCCAAGTTCCATTGAAGGCACCATATTACATGGGAAGTCGTGAACATGACACGCGTTGCGTTCAAGTGGTTCAGTGGTGAAGAACACCGCTGCTAAGTAACGGCAATATTAACGTTACTGTCCGAGTCTAGAAGCCACAGAAGCTAACAATTAAGTTAAGTTAAGTTAAGTTGGTAACATAATGTAGGAAATGAAAAAATATAATGACAGAGGAGAAAGATGAGGTTGTTGAGAATATCAACATTTTCCTCAGACATATTATGAAATTACCAAGAAAAACAATATATTATTAAAATGCAATATTATAGGTAGGGAGGGATAGGGAGTCATAACTATTAACATGAAGTTAACTTAAAAATAATTTAATTTTTGTGCAGGAACACTGTTATTGTTGTGTGTGGTGTCTGACGCCTGCATTTCCCGCTCCATTTCCATGCTTCATCCATAATACTTCTCAGACAAATTAGCCAATATTGTGAATGAAGCTCTGAAATACATATTTTAATCATGTCTGTCTACTTCTCTGTGAACGATTATTGCAGAAATATGCCATTATTTCCTTTGGGATATATGTAGAAAAACGCCATGTTGACACATGAGGCGTGTGAAAGCTTGACCTCGCAGCAGTAACCAAGGTGGGAGGGGGTGTAAGCGAAAAATAACTAGGACACAGAAATATGCTGCATGTAACTGGCTCCATTTATGGGCTACCTGCTGCGTTGAACAACAAGCTGATGTTTGTGACTCAGCTGACATGTCACAGCAGCACACTGCCGGCTCGGTCCCCCCCTCCCCCGGGCTCCGTCCCCTCCCACTCCGCACAGACCGGGTGAAGGCGGGCAGGACAGCCCGTCATCTCACGTCAGAGGCGGCTTCGTTATTTAAACTTGAATCAAGAGGGGAGGAAAGTTTTCACAGACGGGACAGCGTTGCCTAGCAGCTAGGCAGAGGAGTCGCGCTACTTGCCGTTTTTTTGTCTCCATATCGAGGAACCGCGGATATTCCCCCTTCGCTATCTGCCTGTCATTTTGTCTGTTTTCTACTCCACCAAACATGACCCAGACCGTAACACTAAAGGGACCCTCTCCTTGGGGTTTTCGACTGGTGGGAGGACGGGATTTCAGCACACCGTTAACCATCTCCAGGGTAGGTGGACACTTTGCTGCCTGTTGCGTCGCCGTGTCCATTCATTGCGCCGTGCGTAAAGTGGAGCTCTGCAGAAGAAACCATGTTGATCATCCTCATCACTTAGTTATTATGCATGACATTAATTCGCCTAAGTTTAAGGAATGCTTGCCCAGTTACCTAATCGTAAATAATAAGAGCAGCCTTCAAGTATATGAACAGGAGCTTTACTCCAAGCTGATAGATGGTGCCGTCAGCTTAAGTTGCCAGTACAATTAGTGAGTCATTGCAACTGGCTGACCTTACATTTTAAGCTTTTCTCCATCAGAAAAAAGGTGATATACAACTATATCAGTATCAAATAAATGACACACATACTGAATGTATAAATAATGCCTTTTAAAGTAATTATTCCAAATTGTAACCAGGTGTAAGTGACCTCAGGTGATAGATCTTTTTTTAATTGATGCAGGTAATGTCATGATTACTACATTACTGCATGTGTTATTTAATCAATCACGGTTAGTTTTACTTGTAGTAGTGGCTACTGGGGCAAGAATCTGGCGATACCATATCATGACCCAGGTTACGATATGGAAATATATTGCAATTTTTTCCATCTGATTTTAGGAATATTGTCATAGTATAAAGAGCATGCATAGGCATAAATATGCATAAGATCGAAGTAAAAAAGGTGAACATTTTTAATGCAATCAGAACAGTATTTGTCCCTGTAACATCATCATAGCATTGAAGCAAGTATTGCATGTAATCACAAAACATATTACAATATTAGATTTTTTTCCATATTGCCTTACTCCACTAGTAGCTAGTATTAAAAGTAGTGGTATATTGTTCATGAACTTTCCTGACCCTCAGAATATGGGTCAAGAGTCAGTGTGCTGGCAGTGGATCTGGCAGTAGCCAATAGTTCATCCCAGCCAGGGTAAACACAGCCCGGTCCTGCTGCCTGCAGGGCTTCATGCAGAAGTGAGAAGAAGGGGGGCTGACATTTGTTTTTCATCAGAGCTCATTGGTGCTGCTGAGGGATTCCAGGTGTTGTGCTCAGCTGTATCACCAGCCCCTAACCGGCCCTTTAACTACAGGGCCCTACCACTTCAAACTAGAGATGTCTTTTTTAGATTTACGGCGGGCGATTAACGACGAACCCTTGAGGGTCACCTGAAGTGCTCTCTGTTTTTTAAACCTATACCACTGTGCTGCTAATAAGAGTTGTGGTGCGATGGTGAGGCATACTGTGACTCAAAGTGTGTGCAAAGTCTTCACAGTTGTATGACTATAGGTTTATATTTTAAAAATTAAAGAGTCACTTGTTTGCTGAAAGCTAACTGAATTTTGCAGCTTGAGAAATTTTTGTGGACAGAGTGCTCCCTTCATGCTTGATCTTGATGTTTGTTTCTATGTGCACGGAGTACAGCTTCCAACAGAGACCATGCCCGAGACCAGAATTCATTGGGAAAAAAGGAAAAAGTTGCAGTTTCAATGTCAGTGATTTAACAATTTCAGAATTTTGCCATTCCAGCCTGTGCATATTTGCCCGACTGCCAATGTGGAAACCATGGCATCCATGCCCAGGGAAGTCTTTGCACTGTGAGCATTGTGTAACTCAGTGATGATGGCGTCAGTGAAAATAATTGCAGGTTACACTTCGCAGACAGTTGCATAGCAAAGATGGCAATAAAAACCAAAGCTGACATGCAAAAGAGTAATAGGGAGTTTCGACTAATTCCTAAATCTTGGCTTGAAAAATCGAGAAGGAAGCAGCTGGTGAGATGCAAGCATATTTATCAAAATATGTAATGTCAGAGGCATAAATACGCACAGTGTTTTGGCAGTAAGACCCAGCATTACACCACCTCCTGAAGACTTCGCTTTCTACCAGCTATATTACAGAGCAGTTCAGGGTCCAAATGAAGTCACATGCTCTGAAACATCAGCTGACAGGACAAAGTGTGTTTTACTGGCAGAGCTCGATAATTGTTTTACGCTGATGTCTCAATACGCTGGTGTGCATGAGTGAATAAATCAATTAAATTGAGGGATAAGTGATAAAAAAGTTAGAAATGGTGGGAACGGAATCCTCTCGTCTCACCTCATGGGAGCTGGTTGCATTCAGAGTTTGAAGCATGTTGTGATTCATTGCCGCTGATATACTGGAGTATCTCCTAAACTTGCTATTCATCACATGCTTGCAGCATTCTTGCTGTACAGTGCATATGCCCAAGACAGCAATTACAATGCGTTGAATGGCGACACAGAAGGAGATGCATGGAGGGAGAGTGTTTGTGAGAAGCCTGGTTTATGTTGCATAGTACTCAAAATGCCTCTTTGGGGGCCATTTTAAACCTCATACAAGCCAGAACTCTCTGAAGGTTGCAACAGTGTCTGCTGGCTTTGTATAACTAGAGAAGGTTAGGTTTAAGACCTAAATGTTACGAGCCTTTGCAGTATTTTATGAAATCCCTTCAGTCGTACCTTTATTTTGCATGATTGACAGATCCCCCCCCCCCCCCCCCGTGCCTTAAAAGTGAACGTCATGAAACACCTGCACTTGGAGACAGTGAAAGTTGTAAATACCAGAAAACAAGTTCTGATGGCAGCAGCTGGTTTCCCCCTTAAGGTGATAATGTCCCAGGATAAGCCCATTTGTCCTCTGCCAGACCATTAAGACTCCAGCCAGTTAACGACGTGTCTGTTTGACTCTGGAAACGTTTGCCTTGATAGTGTGTGTGTGTGTGTGTGTGTGTGTGTGAGTGGTAGTTCGTTAAGTGTCTTTGTGTGCATGAGTGGCAGGGAAACAGAGACATAATAAAATCACTGATGTAACTGCTAAAGCATTTAGAGAGGATACGTTGGATATGACAGCAGCGGTATAAACCTTTTTGTAAAGCTGTGTCAAACCACGACTAAGCAGGAGGTGACGCAGGACGCTTGTCAGTCCCACTGACTGACAAACAGTCGTCTTCTGGACGGGAATTCACAACTGAGTGTTAAAAAAATGACCCGAGCAATGCAGAGCTTTCCCTCCTGACACAGTTATACTGCATGCTGCTGCGTCGTCTGTCTTGTCTGTCCATACATGGAGGGAAATGGTCTGTGCTGCTTTTGGACACCTACTGTTGTGCATTTAGAGGATTATTTTGCCCAAGGCACATTCTTTAAATTGTATTTTTTTGTGTTTATTTGATTAATCATTTACTTTATGAGAAATGTCTGTCCCAATTTCCTAACCTTCAAACTGACATCTTCAAATTATTTGTTTTATCCAACCTACAGTCCAAAACCCAAAGCTTTTTATGATATAAAGAAGAGTCCTAAATCAAAATATATTCAGTTTATCGTCACATAAGACAAACGATAAACTCACTCATTGTCAACTGCTTATCCAGGTTGGGTCGTGGGGGCAACAGCTCCAGCAGGGGACCCCAGACCTCCCTTTCCTGAGCCACATTAACCAGCTCTGACTGGGGGATCCTGAGACGTTCCCAGGCCAGTGTGGAGATACAATCTCTCCACCTCGTCCTTGGTCTTCCCTGGGGCCTCCTCCCAGCTGGTTGTGCCTGGACCACCTCCCTAGGGAGGCGCCCAGGGGGCATCCTTACCAGGTGCCCGAACCACCTGAACTGGTTACTTTTAATGCAAAGAATCAGCGGCTCTACTCCGAGTCACATCACAAAAACATAATATTTAAAAAGAGACTTGAAAGCTTATAAAGATCATATAGTATTTGGTTTATTACACCATCTGTAGCTCATCTTCTTCACCATCTGAATGGGGTCATAGACTAACCTTAGACAGACTGATACGTTATCAGAGTAGGGTAAGTGTAATTTATCTTCAAACAATACTGACATGCTCAATTTAAGGGGTTATTGGTCGCTACAGTCGTTCCATACTAGCCTCAACTAGATCCTTTAAGTGATTAAGTGATGGGGGATAATGATGATGGGATGTCTTTACAACCTGAGTGTACAGGAGGGCGATTACAGAGACCAAAAAGTCTGGACATGTGGGCATTTGAGTTTTGTTTTGAGACAACCTTGAGGAAAATGTGAACCCATCCTTTAAGAAATAAAATAGAAAGAGAGATTGAGAAAGTCAGTTTCAGAAAAATCCTTGAAAAGTCATTAGTCATATCGAGTCATGTCATTTCATGTTTGTTAAGCTCACAGTGCATGCATTAAGAACCAGTATATCTGGAATTGAATCAGCAGTTATACATCCAATGAACTCCGTGTCCTCTGCACCCTTTTAATCTCTCAAAGTGTACTTCTGTTCAACTCCGCCACATGCCAGAGACAGGACATGTGACCTGAAGCCACATGGGTGCTGCTGGTTATAATAGTCAGCTTTAGGCAGCTCTCTTCTCCAGATGCTACGAGCTGCATCTCTGAGCAAAAGATAACAGATGGTGCTCTCTAAGAATTTCCTGTTGTCAGTGACGCTGCGGCGTTGCTGAAGCAGTACGAGCAGGAGAACAATGGGATGTTGCTGAGCTTTTCCTGCTCATCTGCTTATCTGATGTGTCAAACTGTGATTGATGTTAACAGGGGAATGTGTGAGCAGGGCTGTGAAGATGAGCAGATGTCTGATCTTTTAAGTATAGTAATTACAGTTTTAAATATGAAGACCATGTGGAAAACAGCATGTTCTTATTCTTAGTGTATTCAGTATATTCAAGCACCCTGCAGTTTGATGCTATATCTTCTCTTGTGGTATGAAGTGAGTCTTGAATTGTGCTTTTTCTAGTTGATTTATATTTCCACAAACATACGTTTGTTTCGATGTATTAGCTGTATCCCAAGTATCTAAAACATTGTTCTAGGGACGCTCTTAGGAAACCTCCTCAGGGGGAGCGAACAATAAACAGTCCGAATCATTACTAATCTGATTACAAATCGGATTTAAAGGGATTGATACTCACTTTTTGATGAGTAATACTGATGAGTAACATTATGCTCACTCTTGACGTACACAAATGCATTACAGACTGTAATTAATTTCAAGTGACTCTCATTAAACCCCACATATTTAATCAATCATCAGCTGCAGTACTGGTCTTAGCAGGTTCAGCCTCTTGATAATCACACACCAGTCAGAACCTGACACCCCAGGCTATGTAATGGCTTTCCAGAGCGTCACCAAGGTCATATCCATGGTTATATGGATAAGGTTATCGCAGGTCCAACAAGCAAACAAAGGCGTTCGACACGCACACCAAGAGTCAGCAGCAGCTACTCTCTCTGTTGCTGAGACGTGCGACTCAGGGTGCTGCCACCCAACAGGAAGCTTCTCTGATGGGAGAAAAACATTTGAAAGTGACATTTTCTCGGACAAAACTGATTTGGTGGTTTGATGGTCAAAAGTCAGTGAGATATTGTCAATGAAAAGTTCTCAAAACAAAGGTATTGTAACCTAAAAGCTAAAAAATACTTAAACTTTTCTATCAAATTTAGCAGTTTTAGCCAGTTTTAACATAGACATATGGAGGATGCTGCGTGTCTACATGCTGAAGAAAGAGGCAGGAAGACATTTCCTTGAATGGAATTAATGCTGACGTATTTCACAACTACAAGAGTTTCTACTTATCTAATACTAAAGTTGGCGTACTAAGCGGCATACAGTTGTGTTCAAAATTATTCAACCCCCACAGTAGATAAGTGTTTTTGCAAGTTTGACATTTATTTTTCATCTTGTTTATAATCACATTAAATAATGACATGTCAAATAGACAAATACAACGGAAATTACAACAAAAATGTTTGTAATATACCAATTAATGGCCTTTCTGTGATTACTTCGTTGACAAAATTATTCAACCCCTTAGGTAAGTACAAGTTTAGTACTTAGTACAACATCCTTTTGCAACAATAACATCCTTTAGACGTGAAGCACAGTTTGACACAAGTTTCTTGCAGCGATCCACAGGTATCTTTGCCCATTCCTCATGGGCAAAGGCCTCCAGTTCATTAACATTTTTTGGCTTGCGTGCTGCAACTGCCTTCTTCAAGTCCCACCAGAGATTTTCAATGGGATTTAAGTCTGGTGATTGCGATGGCCACTCCAGAATCTTCCAGCCCTTCTTTTGCAACCAAGCTGTGGTAGATTTTGAGGTATGCTTAGGATCATTGTCCTGTCGGAAGGTCCAACGTCTCCCAAGCCTCAGCTTTGTCACTGACTGCATGACATTTGCATTCAAGATCTCCTGGTAGTGAACTGAAGTCATAATACCTTGCACACGCTGAAGATTCCCTGTACCTGAAGAAGCAAAACAAGCCCAGAGCATGACTGACCCCCCACCATGCTTCACAGTAGGCAGGGTGGTCTTTTCTTTATAGGCATCATTCTTTCTCCTCCACACGTACCGTTGATCCATTGGCCCAAAAAGTTCCAGTTTGGTCTCATCACTCCAGAGAACAGTATCCCAAAACCTTTGTGGTTTGTCCACATGGTTTTTGGCATACTGGAGTCGACTGGGAGTTCTTGCATGGAAGCCATCATTTCGCAGTGTGCGTCTTATTGTCTGGGCAGAAACCTGAATACCTCCCTTTGACATGTCCTGTCGTAGTTCCTCAGCTGTCACCGGGGGATTTTTCTCCACCTTTCGCCTCAGGTATCACACAGCAGTTGCAGACAGTAGCCTCTTTCTACCACGCCCAGGTAGCGTTTCCACTGTGCCTTCAGCTTTAAACTCGCGGACTATGCTCCCAATTGTGTCTCTTGAAATGTTTAGCCTCTTTGCCATCTTTTTATATCCATATCCTTGCTTATGAAGTGAAATGACCTCCTCTCTGAACTTTTTTGACCATTCCTTGGACTTCACCATGTTGCAAAGATGTCATTAACTGCCAAAAAGAGCCATGTGTCACAGTCCTTTTAAATCTGCTTAATTGCTGCTCATTAGGGTTCCGTTCACATCTACAGGTGTTTTCATCAGCTGTTTGACAACACTTGATGGAAACCTCTGTTCTTAAGAGTGGTGGATTAGGGGGGTTGAATAATTTTGTCAATGAGGTAATCACAGAAAGGCCATTAATTGGAATATTCCAAAAAATATTTTTGTTATTTCAGTTGTATTTGTCTATTTGACATGTCATTATTTAATGTGATTATAAACAAGATGAAAAATAAATGTCAAACTTGCAAAAACACTTATCTACTGTGGGGGTTGAATAATTTTGAACACAACTGTAGATGTCTATAAGCTGAGAGTATTAGCCATCCTGTCATATATTTTCTGTTGTCTGTTTCTGTTTCTTGTCATGTGTTCATAGTTTCCTGTTTTATTTTGAAAGACTGCCCTGTCCCCAACCCAGTCAACGGGAGGGCGTATATTTACCACGACATTCCACACATTCAGCGTTACGTGTGTGCATGTTAACGTTTTTGCGTGTCATTAGCATGCCGCTGTTCGCGTGTCATTCGTACGCCACGCAAACGTTGACAGGTTTAGGCAAGAAAACCACTTAGGGTAAGGGAAAACATCATGGCTGGACTTAAAGTGAGCAAAGTCACTAAAACACGTACGGAAAGAAACGTGACAAATATCAACAAAAAAGCGTGACAATCATCATAGGACAAACGTCACTAACGTAACAAAAAACAAAAGAGCGGTCAACAGCGGTCTGGAACATGGGTCTCCTAGTCTGGTGTCCTCTCACCATAAGTGGTCTTTCTTGCTTTTTATAGTTTGTCGCTAACTTTTACCGTACCATTTATACGTGGATGCATTTACATCACAGTCAGTACAGGATGCATGATGTACAAAAGACATGCGGAAATAAAATGAGGCATACTTATTGCACCCTAAACGACCTGCGCATTATTGTGGCATTTATACGCCTTTCGTGCCAACAGGCTGGTTTCCCGCCTCCTTGATCAGTTTCACCTGTCCCTCATTAGCCCTGGACTCATCAGACCTCTTCTCACCTGTTCTTACTTCCCTTTTAGTCAGTCACTACTGCTGTATCCGAAACTGCATACCACATACTACTGACGAACGCAGTACGCAGCATGTACTGTATACCACGTCAGTAATATGTGCTATGGAACGTAAATCAATTTATTTTGTATTACACTAGGACGTTTGTGCGTTTCACGTTTTGGAAAGCGGAAGTTAACAGCATAGACAAAAGCAAACCTCCACTACTTTACACTACAAAAAGGAACTTTCCAGTGCTTTGCAGTGTGGGATACAGTAGGCAAGGTAGATTTTTCCGAATCAGTACAACATCCAGTTATTTTTGACGTACTGTAGATTTTGCTTTTGTTCGCATACTACATGCTACATTTTGGCCAAATCTGTACATATTACTGGTATAGTATGCGGTTTGGGATACAGCCGACATAGCTAAATCCACTTCCTGCCAATTTGATGTTTCACTGCGTTGCCAACTGTGACACATCCTGGATCAAACATGTGCTTTACATACCACTGTTGAAGAAAATAAACCTCAAAAGGAGGATTTTTCAGACACTATGAAAGACTCTTATCTCAGACACAAACAATGATGACATGACAGGAAACTTTGCCCTGAGGCAGAAGTATCAATGCAGCTTTAACACATTCAGTACTGCACACTTACACAAACATTCACACACATTCATTCTTGTCTTTGTCGTCTCCGTTTCACGCTCCAACAGACAGAAAAACACGAGTGCCCACAGTGAAACCACAACTCCAACACACTCATCAGGCCTCAGCGTGCCACATGATGACTCTCTGTGACATGAGGCTGTCATTTGCTAACCGCTCTATCTGTTAGCAATTAACTATGTCACTGTTTGTGGAGCAGCCCCTCATGGAAACAATGTGAGTCTTTAGATTAGCCAATAACCAGTGAAGCTGCTGTCTGCACCATCATCAAATCGACTGCTTTACGTGACCTTATCGCATTTGAGTAAATTAAGTGATGAATTTTTGTGTTAGCAGCAAGATTTATTTATATAATTTGAGGTCTCATTTTGTCAGAGTAACAACAAGCATCCCTTTTTGTTGCTGAAAGTAGGCTTAATGAGTGAAAATTCATCCCTTATGATCCTCTGCCTCCACCAAGATAACTTCATTATCTGTAGTCTTTGTTTACAGAAGACTGTCATCTCTCATTTTTCAGTTTTATTCTTATTTTGGCCAACATGAAGCCAGTAGAAGTGGATGACACATGATGTTACTACCAGCGGTTTCATTTAAGAAGACAACAAGACTCTATGAAAACAGAGTAAATGGCTGGATCGTGGATGGATCAGTCTGTGAATTTGTGGCAGACCTGTCCACCATGTCTGGCAAGGACACTCGGGGATGCACTGCTTCACTCAATTGGCCGTTGAAGCAGAGATGTACCACATCATTGAATGCAACTGATTGGTCTGTGGTTTTCTGCTCGCCGTTTCCAACAGTAAACAACATGGCGGCCTGCTCGTTCTGTTATTCTGTCTAAACAACTCTCCAAAATCTCCTTTTCACCGGTTCAAGTCCCGACATGGACCAAAAAACTGAGTGTGAACTGGTAGCTGGAGAGGTGCCAGTTTACCTCTTGGGCACTGCCGAGGTGCCCCTGAGCAAGGCACCAAACCCCCAACTGCTCGGGGCGCTTGTCTGGAGCAGCCCCCTCACTCTGACATCTCTCCATTACTGCATGTGTGTGTGTGTTTGTGTGCATGTACCATGTATAAGTTAAACAGAGTGTAAATTGAATTTCCCCACTGTGGGACTAATAAAGGTAGATCTTCTTCTTCTTCTTCTAAAACATTTAAAGTGAGAAATAGGCTATGCTACTGCTCATTTCATTCACTAGCTCATCTCACTGGACTGCCGAGTTGCACAGCTTGGTTTGTGGGCCGGATATGTTGCGCCGTACGGGGTCATTTGCATCAGACTTGAAGGAGCCAATCGGGAGACTTCAATGCTTTGCCGACTAATCGTGCAACTTCATCACTCAGTCATTCCGGCAAACTTTTGCGTTTGCAGGGCTGGCCCTCTGCGGTCCCGCCAAAAATAAGACGTTAAGGGTAAAAAAATGAAATGTTTGTGTGGTCTTCAAAGCCACTTTCCCAAGCCAGAACACAAAAACCTAATTAGAAAATTATATTCATCTTTCAAGCTCTGTAGAGTAAAGCCATTACATCACACTACATCCGCAGTGTAAATATAGCAGATTGTGATTATGTCTGAAGCACGTAACTCTACACTCTCCTTATATTTCCTTGCAGACGGGAGTGTTTGTCCTCTAATGATGACCTCAGTCCTGCCATTGTGGCACTTGGCATACCACTGTGTATGGTGTGTGTGTGTGTGTGTGTGTGTGTGTGGTGTGTGTGTGTGTGTGTGTGTGTGTGTGTTCATGTGTGCGTGCGTGTGATTCATACACTGCTGTTCATGGCCTGACCCTGAGGTAATATAAGCCACTCTGTGTGTGTGCTTTGGGGGTGTATGAACTTCGGCCCACTGTGACACAGCCCATACACAAACCCAAGACACACACACGGACACACACACACACACAGTCGTGTTTCCATGACTTTTGAGGACATTTCCTGGAGACCTACCCTAACCCTAACTGTAACTGCTACTGTAGCCTAATCCTAACCTCAGCCTAAACCTAACCTTACTCTAACCCTAAACCAAGTCCTCACCCTAAACTTTAATGTTTTACCTTACGGGGATGTGCATTTTGTCCCCAAAAGGAAGGCGAGTCCCCACAATGTGACTGTGTAAACTGATTCATGTCCCCACAACATGATAATACACACACACACACACACACACACATTTAAAATGCATTCTCACCAGGGAGGCTGTGCTAAATGATGTGGGTAAACGATAACCTCCAGTTAGTGACTGTCAGCACTGACAAATGAGAATCAGTTACTCTTCCCACCCACAAAACAATCTTTATTCATGCTGTTGTACCTTATACCTGCACAGTGTGTAGTGTATGTCAGATGTCAGTCGTGCGGTACACAGTAAAGTGAGTTAACTTTCCCTGTGATTCACACATGCACACACATTTCCCACAATGCCCCCCTGACCTCTCAGTTTACCGGAACTGAGTCAGGGACTTGGGGGCGGTCAGAGGCTGTAAATTAGGAATTCCACATCTGAACCACACGACTCAGCTATTAGCGCTTCATGGAGCGTGAACTTGTGTGCCTTTGCTCTTCCCAGTTAGCGAGGCTGCTTCTGTTGCACAAGCAGATCCTCTCTCTGTCCGTTATTCCAGACAATCATATCTTAATTCGCCTTGGATTAGATTACGACTTTCACCGTTCCAGAAACATCTTAATGCACAGCTGTCAGTTGTAAAAGGCTTTTAAAGATGTTGTACATGGGGTCAGGCAGTGGGCGCTCGAAAGGGAGGCATCCACTTAAAAACTTGGAGGACAGGACAAAGATTAATCACCGACACTTGACGTGCAAGGGCTTCATTAACAGGAAAGTCACCCTAAATCTTCTGTTCCCTGTGTGTTTATGGATGCAGCTCGGCATTTTAGCCTTTTGGCTCCGAGGCATGTTACGAAGGGCTGGAATCTGAATACCTACGTAGGTCAGATCTATGGTAAAAGCTCAGCTTTCCATTTTTGTTTTATGTATTTATATCTTTGGTGATGATGAATTAGTTGATAATTATGTCAATAAACAGAAAATTTATCTGCAACTATGATAACTGAATGATTGCTTAAGTTATTTTTTAAACAAAAATATCACATTTGATAGATTATATGATTATTTTATGCATTTCTCTGTTTTATATAATTGAAAATTGAATTTCTTTGGGAGTTTTGGTCAGAAAAAACATGCAATCCGAAGACTACACTTCAGGGCCTTTTCATATTAGGTATGATTGATTCATACTGTTACCCCACTGCTCAGCTTTTAGAGTAGTAAAGTTGTTATCCGAGTACCCTGTATTTGTGTTTAGATCAGCTGTTCTAGTGGTGAAGCACCGTAAAACACCAAAATAACACCCGCCAAAACCGTCGTCTTTGAGTTTAATGTGAAAATATGCTGTTCCTCTGCTGTGTCTCTCTCTGCCCACTGAGCAGCTAAGCACCTCCTGTTCTTCAGAGGCAGATCATTAAATAAGATGAATAAAATTACAAACCGCCCAAAACTATTGCCCACTATTGTTCATATTAGAAGGAACCCCTCACCTGTCTTCCTGCTACACATGACTGTACTCCAGACCACCTTTCAAGTGGACTCGAGTATGGATCAATGAACCATGATCGAGTATGCTACGGAGCGTTCCAGCTAATCAAAGGAACTGTCTTTGGGGTCAAGCGTACTCAGAGCCGGGCCCGGGTCCTTGATGTGAAAGCATCCTTAGGCCTTGGGAAATTGTGATGGACATTTTTCACCATTTGTAGATGACACAATTCATCAAAATGGAGAAAAGCATTTTAATTGATGAGGTAAATAAGTGTTGCAGCCCTAGTAGGTGCTTCTCTTCTCTTTGCGCTCTTCAGCCAGTTGCTGTTGCCAGCAGCCAACAGCTGTTGCTGCTGCTAGATTTATAAAGCTTTCTCAACAGTAAATCAATAGCGATTCACTATTGTGCTTTTTCAATCGGCAATAGAGAGTCACAAATCCAACTCTCGATATGAAAGTGTCACAAATTCTTGCAGTTCTTCCAAAAACTGTGACTATGGCAATTGCGTCCAGCTGCAGAAAATCTTCTCACATTTAATAGTCGGAAAAATGCAGTCAAACTGATACTCATGCATGTCATAGCCTGACAGCACATGGAGCGCACAAAGACGACCGGAGACATGCTGACAATTGTTCACATTTTATTACACTTTTGTTTCATTGCTAGTGAAGGGTATTTTTCTCTGCAGCTTGCCACCATATGACAGTGACTGTTTTACTGTAGATGTCTTGGTTTGATGATGGAGGATTTAAGTGGTAGTTTCTTCTTATTTGTGTCAGCCAAAACCAGTCAGAGGCAGGCCTGGAAATAGCAGCGACATTTGTGTGTGTGTGTGTGTGTAATAATGGAAAATTGTTATCATATGTTACTTAGTGTGTCTGTGAAGGTGAAACACACCCGCCTTCCCTCCTCTGGCTCCCCGTGAGGCTCAGATGTCCATCGACCGGAGTGTTTCTGGAATAATAAGGGATCACAGAGAGGAACCTGCTCACTGTCCAGCGGCTCAAAGATAATCTTCAAAATTAAAGCGATGTGGACATAATGTTTTACAAGATCAAAACGGTCCAAGTTACAAATCAGAGAAAGCTACAAGACCACATTGAGCAGATGTTTGCAAATGAATCTAACATTACACAGAGACAGTTGTCAACATTCAAGGTTCATATGCAAACTCTGCACTTGAAATTATCCACCGAGGGTTTAGTCTGATGCATTTGCCGAGTGATCATAAAATTGGACATTGTTAGTTTTTGACTAAATTTCAAAAGGCCAGGCTTGTTAAAATGTTCCAGTCCTTTCCGAATATTTCACCACCTCCAAAACTCTGCGTGGCCTCTCACTTCCCAGTGTCATTTCTGGCTTTTGAAAACGTAAACCTAGAGTGCTGCCCGAGGCAATATCACATAAATCAAAAGACAGCTTGCTTTTGTTGAGTTTGGCCTCTGTGTTGACTCTCCCTCTCTAATACTCTTTTCTTTCCGTCTTTCTTTTTGTCTCCCTTCCTGACAATTTGACACCACTTATAACAGCTCTTTCTTTTCTTTCCCTGGGTATGCTTGGATTGCTGTTTGTGTGCGTGAATGTTTTCTTCAGGTAACACCAGGCAGCAAAGCGGCCCAAGGCGACCTGTGTCCAGGCGACACCATCTTGGCTATCAATGGCGACAGCACGGAGCTCATGACACACATGGAGGCTCAGAACAGGATCAAAACCTGCACTCAGCAGCTCACACTCAACATCAGCAGGTAGATTTCTGTTCTCACCAAACAGCATTAATCATCTGATCAAACCCTGAGAACAACCTACAGTATGTTTAGATTTGCCACCTCTTGTGGTCATGTTAACGTGACTTTACTTATAGCACCACAAACACACTTTGAGGGCGTCAGGATGAATTGTTATGCGCACAATGTGTCTGAGACCTTGGTCAGTTTTGGTTCATTTAACTTATAATCAAGAGTTAGTTGCCTTAAAGAGGAGTTTCAGTCTACAGTTGTTGGGTAGTAACAACGGTAGTTGTGAAAAACATTGTATAATATATAATGTTTGTGGCTTCTGAAGGACCTGAGTGAAACTGATAAACTGTCTCAGGTGATGTCACTCGAGTCACTGTTGGTTGGGGCTGAAGACTACAAAGTTAGAAAAGGAAGAAACTCAGGCTGTCATCGGGAATGAGGAAGTATAAAGTGCAACAAAATAGACTTTTGATGTAACTTACATACTGCGATCATTTCTTTAACATAACTAAGTCGTTTTCTTGCCTAAACCTAAACCTAACTAAGTCATTTCCTGTGAAGACAGAAGTTTATTCTGAAAAATGTGTATGCGTGTAACAAGCGGAAATTGACACGTGCCTCATGTCTTGCTGGACATTCATAGGAAAACGCATGAAAACTGAGGAATAACTTTTCATAATATATCACAGGAACTGTTGTATGAGGTTATGTTGACAAGTTTGGGGGTGTGGAGTTGGAAAAAACTGGGTTTACCGGACCTCTGTAGCCCTTTCCTCTTCTCTGCTCGAGGATAGGCTTTGCTTAAGCTCAAGGCTACCTTAGCCGCTACTAGTGTAACACACCTGAACTGTCAGGAGTCGAGTTGCATCGTGGGTAGTGTAGGCACCATGACAAGGAAAAATGATACATGGAGTAAAAATCAGATCAGAAAAAACTCACACAGACAATTGTTGGTATAACCTATAGACTGTAGTATAGAAGAAGTGGAAGTAGTCACTGGTTTGTGGACTACCGTTTTGAAGCCCTGAGTTTGGCCGTCGCCATCTTGTTTTTTTGCAACCAGAAGTTACATGAGGTTTGAGCTAAGCAGAACCGAACACTGAATAAGACATATTTGGGTGACCAAAAAGGTTGTAATTAACTTTCATGAACTGAAAAAGTTCTACGACGAAAACACGATGCCGCGGTCGCGACCTGACAACAACAGGTAGCTACGTCCTAAAGCATACCCTGCGTTATGGTCTATTTGACTCTAAATTGGACCATAATTTTCTAAATGAACATCATACTGTATTGAAGAAGACTTGAAACTAGTGATTGAGACCATAAACTCATGTTTACAATGTTTACTGAGGTAATAAATCAAGTTAGAAGTAGACTCATTTTCTCATAGATTTCTATACAATCAGACTTCTTTTTGCAACCAGAGGAGTCGCCCCCTGCTGGCCTTTTTTAAACAATGTAAGTTTAAGGCATTTACGCATTCACTTCACTTTTCAGACCCAGAGGTAGCCCACATTTTGAAAGACACACACACATACTGTAGTTGTTTATATCTTAACCTTACTTAAGATGGGATATAGATACCTTTCATGATCTGTTTTCTATAACATTAGAATATACTGTAGTAATAGCTTGCAGACTTATTATTTATGGGCACTTGTTTCTTCATAAACTGTATATTCAACCCATTTTCCACAGAGGATGGCTGATGGGAATTATGACGTTCAGAATAATTGGATGTCAGGAAACGTTACAAATGTTAGTCACTTGCTAATCAGTCGTCACTGCTTTGACCCTCAGCAGAGGCTGCTTATGGTTTTTGCTTTTAGGCTCATTAAGTGAACTGAGTTGAAAAACTTGACTGCTTTTTTATGATTAAGGTCATTTACTCGTCTAGGAACACATATTGTTTCTATTTCTAGCGGGTCTGTTCGGCTCGGCACAGTCGAGTCATACGGACGGATGACAGGTTTACGACAGCTTAAATGATCGACTCTCTGCTCCTATAGCGTGCTGTCAAAGTCAATGAGGCTTGTACATACAGTGAGTCAGACAGTGACCTTTTGAAATGGACTTCACTCGTCATTAATGCGCATTTTACCGGTTCATGAGGTGGAAAATTAGCTTCAACTCCTTAGCATCATTTTTAGGTCGAGCATGTCAGGATGGATGATTTGGCTTTTAGCGGAGGACAGGAGCAACATGTTTCTGTCAACATAACTGAATGGAAATCATCCATCTAAACAGTTAATGGCAGACAGAGAGAGGGAGAGAGAGAGGGATAGAGAGAGAGGGAGAGAGGGATAACCAAGGAAAAACTGAAATGGCAGTTGTTGCCCACATTGCTATTAGATGGTTACTGCCAGAGAACTGGAAAGTGCAGAGCAAATCTGGCAACCTCTGAATCCCGTCCTCTCAGATGAAGAACACTGTGTGGTTTCAACCTCAGTTACAAGTGGTGCTTCAGCTCTCTCCTTTTAGGGCAGCAGACAACATCTCTCTCCTGTAATGGTTTGGAGGCTTGCAGATTCGGTGGAAATAAGAATGACTCTCAGTAATCAGACCTGTCAGATAAGCAAAGATTCACACATGCTGGAGCTCCAAATTCAGACAGAGAGTCACTTTTTTCTGCCTTTGCACTGTATTTGTGTTTTATAGTATGCACTCTAGCATGCAACAGCCCTCCCTTTCCCCACAGGCTGTAGTAGAAGCCATCCATCCATATGTCAAGCTGGGCGGCTGAGCGTTAAGTGGTTTGTCCACATAGGGACAGTAAATTTATTTAAGGATACATAAAGTAGTATTCAGCGCGCAAAGACCGGGGGGAGCTCCTCTGTGGTTGCAGGAGCACAAAAAGGGCACTCCCTCGCTTAAACACCCAAATCCAGTTTAAATGTCCACTGAAGTAGTCAAAGTTGTTGAAGACATTATAGAATGTAATTTAGTGTGATAAAAAGCAGGAGCACTTCAGAGTGATGGATCCATTAGCCGTCGTTTAGCTCCACATGAATTCTTCACTTCACTGGAGCTCTGTCACATTTATACTGACTGACATATTCAAACCTAAGATGCTATTTTTATGGCTACATGCAAAGGGAAAATCAGACTTCTTGTGCATCATTTTTCACACATTTTCCATGTAGTTTTTGATCAAATGGCGTTGAAGAAGTTAAAAGTTATTTTGAGGATTGGCATAGTGTCCCTAATTGAGTAAAGTACCTCTGTCCTGAAGTTTAAATCCAAAAAAACAACTTTTATTAATCAAAATCAGTTAAAATTCAGTGACATTAGGACTAAATCATAACCACAAGTAAACATAGTGATGCTGCTCATCAACCCCCTTAATCTTCCATTCGAACTGACAAGATAGCAACAGAGCAGAGGCAGAACAAAGCTAGATGCTGGTATGTGACCTTTCTGCAGTATATTGCTTGAATAATTACAGTTTGAACTAGCCTGCTGCTGGACAGGAGGAGGGTCAGGCATGCACCTTTGGCTCCAGACCACATAGCTGAAATGAACTGCTGGTGAAGGGAAGGGAAGACAGAGCAACAATGGTTCAAGCTGAAGAAAAAGAAGAGTATTAAAAATATGGATGTGAATGGACAGCAGACAAATAAGTAATAATATATACAATATAAAAAGAGAAAGAATAGCAAGAGACCAAGACAGAGAGAGGGAAGTTTAAGCCAAGCAGAGGAGCAGTGAATCAGACAGACCGAGTGAGAAATCCACATGGACGTCTCTGCCTCCAGTGATGTTTTACAGCCAACATTTTCTGCAGGGTGCATTGCTGGAAATTCAATTACAGACTATACAGTGACTATGTTTACATGCACGCTAACATTCCACTATTATTCAGAATATGACAGTATTTTGAATTTGGTAAAGGTCATGTAAACAGCATATTATTTTATATTATATTTTCTGATTAAGACATGTTGTATATGCCAATATTATTCAGGTTTTAGGAGCATTCTCTGGGCAGTTATACAGCTCATTCAGAATGTGTGTCTAAATTGAGGTTTTTACGGCCAGCTCTGTGCATTGTACACAAACCGACTAGCCGACAGTTTGCAAAGATGCATGTCCAAAAGAAAAGCCCACATTTCTGGTCAGAAGGAGAAACACACCAACTTTTAAACATTATGAATGACTTGGATATCAAAAGGTTTTTGGATATGCACAAATATCTCATATCTCTTTTAAAGAAGGTGGTCGAAGGAATGAAAGAGGGAGGCTGTGTTCAAACAGTAAAACAAGTCCACCTCTGGTTAATCAGTATGCACAGCTGCATGTAAACAGGAATATTAGGAATATTCATTTTCATTAGCCATATAAACAGCTTAATAGGAATAATGTCTTTTTCAAAATAAGGGCAAAAATCTGAATACTTTGTTCTTGTAAAGGTAGTCAGTGAAGCTCAGAGTTGAATTTCTCTCCCTGAGAAAGAGGACATGCATCACAACGAGTTTTGAAATGCTGCTTCACAAAAAGGTGGTGAAGGGATGAGACATTTTCACACAAGTCAAATATAAATCAAGGCTGGGAAAAGTCTCATACCCGTGTTTTCCAGTTCTTTTCAGCCTATAGCCAGGTGATGATCGTATTACATTTGGTGTCCTCAACATGTAGTGTGAGGGAGCTTTTTCCCAGGAAAACTGCTGCACAGGAAGTCGTGTTAATAAACAGCAACGGTCACTATGATAGAGCACACAAACAAAATAAAGCCACATGCATGGGCTCAAACTTCATGAACAGGATAAAATAGGCCACAGTTTTGGCTGCTAAACTAATTAACCACCTCAATAACATGCAAATAGTGAAATACATAAATATAAAAGGCACAATATAAAACAACTGTTGGGCAGGCCTGGAAACGGTTCTCTCAGAAATCCCATGGTAGCCTGTTCTGTGGTTAGTGATTAAAGTCCAAGCCCTGTGTTATCAATTATCCAGACAATGGGGATGTCATGTTCATATTTAAAAGTGTCATTTACTGGAGATGTGAAGTATGGGATGCAGAGTTTACTGGAAACACTTCTCAGTAGAGCAGTCACCATCATGCATTTTAGTTGACCATTAATTGTAAAGTTCTGCTCAGATAGACACTTTATTCACCCAGCAAATGAACACGCACCTAAAGGAATGTCACCGTACCAGAAATCCATCCATCCATCTGCAACTGCTTATCCCTATAGGGGTCATGGAAGGGCTGGAGCCGATCCCAGCTGGCACTGGGCGAAGGCGGGGTAGACACTGGACAGGTCGCTAGCCCATCGCAGGGCACATAGTTATCAGTTAACCTGCATGTATTTGGACTGTGGGAGGAAGCCGGAGAACCCGGAGAAAATCAATGCTAACACAGGGAGAACGTGCAAACTCCACACAGAAGGACCCCAAGCCAGATTCAAACCTGCGACCCTCTTGCTGTGAGGCGACATTGCTGCACTAAAATACCAATACTGATCAATAGGAAATTACCTGTGAAATTCCACAAATCTCGATATCACGATAAAACATAAAAGTAAAACAATGAATCCAATGTACTTCAGTACCCTCTCATTTATTACTGTTTGCATACTGGTCTGTGTTAGGAAGTTAAACAGGTCATAATTCCCTGTCTAATATCTATTTTTCATGGCTGTAAAAAGATCTCTTATCTCGCCGAAAACTACATTTTACAAGATATGATAACATCATGATAACGTCATGATAACATTAGAATTTTGCCTAATACGCAAATTTTTACTTAATGCATCAGAGTGTAAATCAATGATACCTCCCGTGTTGAAACCTGCCAATTTCAACACAGATTTATTATTTACAGTGTAGTAATATCAGCCCTGGACATGTTGATACTGAGTTTGCTGCATCCCAAACACGTTTTCTAGCATCCCATCCATTTTTAAAACGAGTACAGTCATGTTTTCAGAATTTTGTCATTGACTTGGTACTATTGTATAGGTTCTTGTGACATCCCTACACCTAATTTACTTTCTATTTGCTGCCACATTTGTAGCATTGGACTTTAAAGTGCCTTGTTTGTGGAATCTGACGATTATGCAAAATGATCGCGGTCAGCTCAAATAACCTCAATCAGCCGATTATGTAATAATTGCGACAGGCCTACTCCTCCGTTGTGGGCTACAGGAATAACTGAGGATTATTTAATTGCAACCATTGATTCTGGAGTCAAAAGAAAAGAGAAAAAAATTGGGAGGGACTCAAAGAAGTCACGCTGACACACTAGAAAATAATGTTTTAGAGGACTCCAGTTCTCAGCCCTCATTAAAAGACTGCGCCATAAAATACTCCAAACAGTCCCAGAGTCATAGAGGCAGAAACAGGAGACCTGTAATTTTGTGCTGCTGCCGATGGACAAATATATGAGTCTACACGTCCGCTGCGAACCAAAATTACAGTACACTGGATGCATCTGAGCTTGAGGTCTTGTATAACACAAGAATGCTCCTTTGTAAGTTCTCCGCATTTATTACTTTCATAACCTCTGTCTTTCATAATTCCTATTACGGAGCATTTTGAAGAGCCCTGGGAAGCTTGTGAAAGATGAGTAAGAAATAAAGAGGCTTCATGAAAATTTGGGCCGGCAGCTTTAGTTGTTTTTTCCTCAAAGAATGCTGTCGTTGAACATTCAAATGCTCATATATTTTTAGATGTCATTAGTCTTTGCTTCCCAGAATTTATGATTAACTGCATTGTCTGTTTTTTACTGCAGATAGTAATAGTCCCAAAAACATCTTTCAGTAGCCCCAGGAAAATTTGTCTGAGCTACCTACATTCAGTCGAGTTTTATGTCATATACTTAATCAAAACACATCTTGTAGCTGCATTATATCCTGGTGAACTGAAGCTAAGGAGACAACTGTGTATAACTCTTAGAGCTGATATGATATTTTCTGTATAATTCTATGTTATTGCCGTTTTTGGGGGACTGAACATAAAACATTTGTTGTAAATCGTTGAGCTAGTTTTAGCTATGCTAATGGCATGGCTTTATGGATGGCAGTATTACTTGGTCTGTCCACCACATTGGTCTAAATATCCCAACAATTCTTGGATGGATTATCACCAAGTTTTGTACAGACGTACGGTTCCCAAACAATGATTGTTGCTGACCTTTGCGACCCCCTGACAGTTCCCTCTAGCGCCAACATGAGGTTGGCATTCGTGGTTTTGAGTGACATGTCATGACAACTATTGGATGAATTTAAGTGTTTGTATGTAAGAGTTTGGCTGACATTTTTGTCCCCCTCAGGATGAGTTGTAACTTAAGCGATCCTCCTGGTGACTTTTCATGTAACGCCATCGTCAGGTCAATCTTTAATTTGTCCAGTGCTTTGGTTTATGACCATATCCCTGAAAAAGTAATGACAAGGTCTCCAACAATGACAGGAGGAAGGCAGGGGCAATATGACGATATATAATATCATCAAAATGTATATCGTGTATATTTTCTAGATTGTTTCTGTTGCGATATAGGCAAGGCCCATATTTCTGTCTTTTTTCTCTGTTCACTTAAAACCGTTGTGTTCCTTTTGCACTCATGTTCTTAAAATGAGAAAAATACTCAGTACTTTTCATTTTTCAAGTATTTAATTCCCACAGGAGTACACATAAATAGGCTTTTATGTGGTTATTTCATATAGACTACTTACTTATCAAATTACCAGAAAACATGGTGATATAAATTGTTATGAGATATGAAAAGATCTATATCGTATCATACCGAGCCCTAACTGGAGGGATGAACACCAAAGATATTCCCTCAGTTGTTCCCATGATGATGATGGGGAACGCTGTCTAAAACTCATCTGTCATTGGTGCTCAGTTGTGATGAGATCTGACAGCCACAGCAAATGGTTCAAATCACTTTAATACTCCTCAGACCATTCAGTGATCCCTCGTGCCCTGGAAGCATAATCATTCATTATGTTTACTGTCATTTATTCAGATTTTCCCATTCATTCACTATATATATATATATATATATATATATACCATACGAGAAGAAAGTTGATGCAGGAATGGAACATATATACATTAATAGTGCTGTTGAATGGTGAATTTATAGTTTTATGTTTGTATATACAGCAGTTAAGTGAGCAGAAAGACGAGAGAATAAAGGAAGAAAATGAGCTGAGAATGAAACAAGAATGAAAGAGAAAATAAAGGCAGCAAGGCAAGGACGAGGAAGCAGAAAAAACCCTGTCTTAGGTCACTGCTTTTACCACAGCTTTCCATTTTCCATCAGGCCTCCCTGCTGATGCAGGCCTGTCAACGCGCCGCTGTGAGGTGAAACACCCGCACTAGTTTCTGTTAGTTCCTGGCATCAGTGATACTGTGTTGTCTCACTGAGGAGGAAAAATGGCTGCCACCCCCGCCATGCACACTGTCCAAGTTCACTGTAATGTCAGAGGACCTGGACAGACTGGCCCGTATTGGAGTGTGTCATGTCTGCTTTGCTTGGCTTTTATATCCTCAGACCTAAACAGTCTTTGAATATATGAACCAGCTGTGGAGGAAACCTCTCTCCTCCATTTTCTCCTCTTCCTTTGGCCTCTTCATCATCCTTGTACCATTGTGCCATCTCCTTATCCAAACCCAATTCCCACTTCACTCATTCACTTTTTCTTCTTTTTATATCTCCTCTTCATCTCCCTCTTTTCCAACCTGCCTTCACCTCCCTGCAGTTTCCCTCCCTCTGCCAGAGCTCACAGGAGAAGGCCATGTGGTCGCATAGGCCTGAGAGACAGATGACGGTGGTTTGGATGCGTTTCCACTGCTGGTCAGGCTGTTCGGAAAGAGTCCTGCTGGGGTGGCAAGTTAAATGTGCTGAGAAATGACTCATGATGCCTGAGCTGTGTGTGTGTGTTACTCTGACTGTGTGTCTTGTTCTTGTATGCTTGTGAAGTAAAGACACCCTGCTGCTCTCGTCTCAATTTTACATACTGTTGAAAAGAAAATTTAGGATTTAGGTCCTGGCTGGAACGAAGCTTGTGCTGCAGATGGTTTAGAGTTTAAAGGGTCAGTTCACCCAAAATAACCCCAAAACATACATTTAAACATACATATAGTTTTGATTTTGTTCACTGTAGGATTTTTGCTTCTATATGCCAATGCAATGAGAGTGAATGGCATTTGTGCCACTCAAAACAGTGACATTTAGAAATCAGCGACTTTCAGAAACAAAGTTCTGGTTATTCGCTTTGCTTATATTTTCTACCGAGTATCATAAGATATATACATTCACATGCATTTTATTGGGGCCACAAAAGAAGAAGTAGATATTCCCATAAACCTTGGCACATAAAAACAAAACTATCTGGTAGTTTAGCTATAAATTTCATAAAATATTTTGTGGGTTTTTTTTTTGCCATTTCGGTGAACTTTTCCTTTAAAAACCTGGACCGAATGATGTCAGTGGCAGGTCCACAAAGGGAAGTAAAAATAAATAAATAAATAATATAACAAAAGCTGTGGTCAATCAGTCGCAAATAGGTCCAGAGCTTCACTTACGAGCTTTTTCACATCTTTCAACTGCATCTCACATTCTTCATCAGTGACCCAAACTGGCTGAGCGTTTTACAATTAGGTTATGTAAGTGTAAAAAGTTGGTTGAGTGATAGCAAGTGCTTGCATGAAACCAAAACCCCGGTATCAGTCCAAAGATGGTGTTTGCCGTTGAATGGAAATGACTCCCTAGAACTTTCTCCAGCCATCTGCACTGACTGATCAAAAGCCCTGAAGAAGGTAGTAAATGGACTTTTGAGTTGAGGCTGTTGTGTCAAACATTAGAAATACTGTTTAGTGTACTGATGCAGGTACAAGGCGATTCTGCCTGATCAAGGGACCGTTTGTACAGTAGGTTAAGATTTGGATCAAATCCCAGTATTGATTTTAGATGTCAGTCTTTTCAAAATAAAATTCAGACAGAATTAAAAAAAAAATCTTCCTTAGGATTAGGCAGCAAAACTACTTTGTTAGGTTTAGGAAAAGATTGATTTGGTTCCGTTTAGGTAACAAAGTTACATAGTTAAGTTTAGGAAAAGATCGACTCGGTTAGGTTTAGGCAACAACCTACATAGTTAGGTTTAGGAAAAGATAGACTTGGTTAGGTTTAGGCAACACAATTACTTAGTTAGGTTTAAGAAAAGATAAACTTGTTTAGGTTTAGGCAACAAAACGACTTAGGTTTAGGAAAAGATTGACTTTGTTAGGTTTTGGCAACAAAATTACTTACTTTAATTTAGGAAAAGATCATGATATAGCTTAAAATAACTCCAAACAGAAGTGGCGTTATGTAAGTACCTCAGTTAAGTGACAAATACATCATTCTTCTGGTTTCACATGGGACGCGAACGCCGGTCAGGTATTTTTTTTTGACCCACCCATGCATCCCGACCTCCTCCCCACGCGGCGTTCACCACTCTTTATATTTTCTGGTTCACAATTACATGGATTACACACAAATTAATCTTGACATACACAGAATACAGTGCATTACTTTCCATAGGTATCTAAAAACGGGGTATGAGAACAGCCTGTCTGGTTGGACCTGCAGTAGTGAGGAGTGAGGCTAGGATGAGAGGTTTAGGTGATGTGTAATGCATGTGTGGGAAATGCAAATCTGCTCGTGATCTGGAGAGTAAAATCAGGGCTCAGGATTCAGGAGGATTGGCCCCTGCTGCCTCGCTTTGACTCGAGGACGGGTGACTCACAGCTGAGGAATTATGCACGAGGCTTCATGGGACCAGAGGAGCACAGGACTCAAGCTGGGACCAAGATAAAAAGAAACCTCCAACGGACCCAACTCACACCACACACCAGCACCGCTGCCTTCTCCTCCTTCATCGCATCATTCCTCTCACGCTCTCCCAAGGTCTCTTTTTTGTGGTGGTTATAACTGCAGTATAACTTCAGTGGAGTTTGAGAGGCTGTGCTGCAGAGAGGGAGGATGGGGGAGACCACAAACATCCATCCCTTTTGCTCGCTTGCACTGATCTTGTCATCACCCAGATGCAGATCTCTCCAAGTGACCCCCTCAGGTCAACAGATGAGACCCTCCTGACTCCTCTTTAAAAGGTGATTTTCTCTTTGCTCCCCAAGAAGAGCGCATTTAAAATCTTCTCATGTTACAAAATGACAGAGGAGCTGCTCCAGTGGTCTCTGCTGTATGATCAGGCTGAAAACCGTCCTTTTTTTCTGATGGGTTTGACAGAGCGAGGCAACGAGGCAAGACTCTTCGGTGAACCTTGAAATGTTCCGCGATCAGCCGCATCTTAATTTGAGGGCACTTGGTTTTTCAGCCGTCTGTCTTATGCTCCTCCTCGAACATGGTGATCCCATGCAGCCAAAGTAAACTCATCCACCACTCCAAAAACCAGATCTTCCCAATCAGGAAATTAAACCTGGCAGGGGGAGGTCAGTCAGGCAAGGGAAAATATGACCAAAGGAAAGGATAGGAAAGTCGTCGTGATGACCTGAGACTTCCTCTGTTTCTGCATGTGTTCTCCTTTCTTTTTTCCCCCTTAACTTTGATCTTTTTATCTTCTTCTTTTTTTATTTTTAAATTGTGGTCATTTGAAAACAAAAAGCAAGTAGCATATTGGTTACCAAAATGAGAGCACATGCATCCTCTAAGTATCACAAATGAGTCATGTGTCGTCTCTGAATTTTTTTTTTCTTTCACTTTTCCTTCCATTTGTCTGCATCCAATCGTGTTTGACATTGATATATACAGTTAAGAGCAGAAGGGGAGCTGGTGGGCGAAAATCAAAGACGACACTTAAATAATGAGCCTGGAACTACTCACCCCTATCCTATTTATCATTGTGAATCTGTATTCAGAAAGATTGCAGATCTCTTCTCTCTGAGCTCTCATGGCGTAACGGCTAGACAGAGGAGGTGGACGTAAAGACGAGATAAAACCACTCAGTCTGCAAATAGATGATCTGGTTAATATATCACCAAAGGTATTTACAGCCTGGGAGGGGCTTTTACTGCTCAGACTAGATTTTATACCTTCAACAAGGCAGAAAAACAGACCGCGGAAATGGGAAAGTAAAATGAGGCGAGAAAGCAAGAGGTTGAGAATACAACAGGTTGATGAATGTGGCGCAACAGCAGGATCCTGATCCGTCACACACTGATTCAGTACTGGAGGACGCACTAAAGTGGCAAACAGAAAATAACAATACAGTTCATTGTCCCTGACTAAACTGGCGTGCAGCAGATTGTTTCTGTCTGCTGTGCTTCTGCATTTAAGATACTCCGAAACAGTTTCTCTATGAAAATGATAAGGCTGTCAAAGTTAACATCATAATAGCGCATTAACGCAATTTGCAATTTTTAGATTGTAGCAGGCTCAGCTTTAATGTTAGATTGAATATATAGGCATCGTATGAAACTACAAAACCAAAGGAACCAACTATTGGTACCAACCATATCATACTAGCTTGTTGCTAAGAAGGCTAAATAACGCTCCGAACTTTCGCTAAATTTTGGTGAGGAAAAACTGTCATGGCCCCTTGACCTCTGACCTCCAGATATGTGAATGAAAATGTCTCTCCTTTACAGACATGCCCACTTTATGATAATCTCGTGCAGTTTGGGGCAAGTCATAGTCAAGTCAGCACACTGACACACTGACAGCTGTTTTGAATGCTTAATGCGTTACCTGTGAGGGTTTCTGGACGATATTTGTTATTATTTTTGTGTTAACTGAAGCTAGAGTGAAGATAGTGGCATCATATGAAACTAGGAAACTTGAGAAATCCATTGGCACCAACCATGTCATACTAGCTTATCAGGAAGGAGGCAAAATAACTTTCCAAACTCATCTTAAATTTACTGAGACAAAAATGACACTGTAATGCTCATCCCAATGAGCAATACTGAGGACAACATTTGTCAGTGTTTTGTGTTAATTCATTTCCAGTAATAAATATATACATACATTTACATAAATCAGCATATTTGTCCACTCCCATGTTCATAAGAGTATTAAATACTTGACAAATCTGCCTCTAAGGTACATTTTGAACAGATAAAAAATGTATGATTAATTGCGACTACAGATAATCATGCGAGTAATCGCAATTAAATATTTTAATTGGTTGACAGCCCTTGGAATATAAATAAGATTAAGTCTATTACTCAATATTTGAAGTGTGAAATTGCATCTATTTGTAAGCATGAAGCTTTATAACTGAAATAACAACCAGTCCCAACAGTCAAGCTTCATGTCAAGTATATTTAAAATTTTAAGTACATAGCTGACATCCCTCTTCTGACTGACCAACAGTATGAGTGCAGCATTGTAAAGCAGTAAATCCCAGGCCGGTCTGCCTCTCACAGTTTCCACTCACGCCTTGCTGTTCACATCTCCATTATTATGGATGGACACAAAATTTCCAAAATGTCAATTCAAATAGGCCACTTCAGACTTGAACTTTAACTCGCTTCAATAGGCTGTTTGTGCGGTAACCATCGAGACCAAACAAACTGAAAACATGAAGGCTCTCTGATGAAGGGGGGGGGTGTCATCCTACGCAGTCCACCAGACACTCGCCGCCTCATAAGAGCGCCCTTGATAGCGACACCTCCATGGTTCATATCTGAAGCATTGCCTCAGCTCAACCAGCCAACGCCGTGCCAGCTGCAGCCGGATGACCTCACCTCCTTAGACGTCAGCCTGAGTTAATGGTTTTCTCTGTGGATGGAGGTGTGAAAGGATAGAGGGTAGAAGGGTGGAGAGAAGCACACACACAAAGACACCCCCTAGTTACCCTGCATGATGTCCTGGTGTTACCCTTTTGGAAGCTGGATGCTTTCCCACCGAACAACCAACGCCATGGCAACAAAAACCTCCCCAACCCGATGGACCAAAGAATTCCCCTCACATCTTTTTTGTTTGGTATGTCGTGCAAACTGCCATCACTTCCACACATAACTTGAAAGCGAAAGAGGAATGCAAGTGAACCGTTGAGGAATGCCAGTGGAGGCAAATAACAATGTTTTATCAGCCTGAGAAATAAATTGCACTCCATTAATTTCACCAGAGCCTTTAATTGTCCGCAAATAAATGATGTCCATGCACAGCAGGCCCTTTTAGAAGTGCTGTAAATAAGTGACTCTCAAAGTGGGGTCCGTGGGACTCTGTCAGGGGGTCTGCAAAATAATGTGCTATAAAGTGTAAAATTGTGCTATATCATTAAAAGTACATATCTCCATATCGGGGACCATTTGTGTTAATAAAACAAGCACATTGTGTCCAGTACCCCCACCCAAAGAAATATACAAAATAGTTGAAGCACTTACTGAAAGTCAGCTTTAGACTGGTGAGTTTAAATGTCTCAATTTATTAGGCCTACATGTATGCCAGTCATGCTACTACTCATTTTCTGAAAGCTTTTAAGATCAATCACTTAAAATTTAGACCATAAATTCTGTCAAGTTGAGTCCAAATGCAATTTGAATAAAATAACCCTCTGTTTAAAAGTTTATCAGTTGTATTAATAGTTAATAACATTGCAAATTTCCCCACTGTGGGACTAGTAGTGGTTTATCTGATCCTATGTTAACATGATTCAAACTGAAATGTGTTTATCACTATGAAACAGGTCTGAAGCATTTAGGTTGAAACGTTTTAAATATGGCGCTTACTGGCATCTAAGATATGCTTAATCTGTGTGATGAAGAGGGAATCCTTGGAAAACGTTCTACCTTATAAGGGTCCCTGGGCCCCTGCTATAAATAATGTAGTTTATCACTGCTGCCAGTCAGAAAGTCACAGTTTTTTTTTCAAGGAAATGCAACTGGAGTCAATTACTGGTAATCTGAGCAGGAGCGGGTGAAGCCTAAGATACCAGTAATTCAGTTATCACCACTTTAGAGAAAATCCATGGCCCAAAAACTGGATAGTTCATACGGTGGAGTTATGATGTGATGATGACTTTATCTTCGTACCAGTGGGAGGAAGCCGGAACATAGCTTTGCTAATGTGAATACCTGCCAAATGTACAAACCCACTTACACATAGTACATGCATACATGTACAAAGCCACCAGTGGAGTATATGATTTGTTAACTGTAGCTATGTGAGCGTTTTGGCACATGAAGGCGACAGCAGTTAGTAGGATATCATGTGACGCTCAAGTCGTCATCTTTCCCAGCTTACTGTAACTCTTAGAGGATTTAAGTGAATAGTGTCTTTGCTTTCACCTCTTTTTCCGTTTCTTTTCAGTCGTTTCCACTCAGAAATAATTACACTATATACATTAGATCCTCTGGAAAAACCTGTCAGTGAAGGAAGAACAGTCATACAGCTGCATACTTCAACACTTGGGTGTTTGATGGCGTAAGATTGATCTGAGTCTCGTCCTCTCATGGGTATTGTCTTTCAGGTCGGGCTCAGGAGACAGAGTGTGGTCGCCAACAGTTAGTGAAGACGGCAAGACGAGCCCTTACATGGAACCTGACTCACAGGTAACCACTGTTTACTCTGGATCTACCCGAGCACAAGCAACAGGAGGTTTTCTTTAGATTTAAATTCACACCCACTGGGAAGCTGTCAGAACTGATCTGCTTGAATTTTTCGTGCTGCCAACACAGAGTTTCAGTGTTCGAATTTCGCTCAGGTGTTGGCTGAAAAAACAAACTTCAGATTACTCACCAGACCACAAATGAGAGGAAGAACTAATGGATGAAGTTAGCTGGTGAGGTCTCATAGACCTTCATTGTACATGACTGTCTGTCTCTTTCTAGTGGAAGGGGTTACTGGTTCCACATATGTAATGATTCTATAGGTTTATGTTACGACCACCAGATGTAATTATTTCAACTTTGTTTCTGAGAAACCATCTGTACGTTCTAATACCCGTACTACCACACCATTTAGTATGCAAGAAAAAGATTTATTATGTCCCAATACATAGTACTGTATGTCAAATGCTGTATGCCAAAAATACCAGGATGTCCTGCTACATCTGATCACATTGTTAAGTATGCAAGCCAGCATGCTTTTCTGGCTATTCTGACCCACAATCCTCTGCGCAATGGATGAGCAAGAGGGTCAAAGTTCAAGGCGAAATGTAATGACAAAGTAGTATGTCCCAATTGTATGCATACTGCATGCAACAGTACATGCTGTGTAAAGGCAGCTGCAGTATGTAGTAAAAGTAAAAAGGAAAAGCATGCGATTTTGAATGTAGCCCTTGTTTGTTGTGGCTGTTATGTTTTATCAGATGGAAGAACAAAGAAAACCAGTCAAAGTTATCGACTAAAAGAAAATTTGGCATCATAAATCGGCCATCGGCTGTCCCCATTCTGTAAAAAAAATTGGCATCTGACCTCAAAAACCATATCAGTCGACCTCTAATTCAGTGTTAAGTTCACTCTGGATGAGACGCCAGTTAAGTTTCTGACTTAAGTCTGACCGTGACTCAGCAGCACATTTCTGTGGTCTGATTTCTGTTAAACTTGGTTTGTACTTTGAAATTTATTGCTTTTAATGAGGGTCGTTTGCTACCTACCACGTCAGCCACATGTGAGGTTAATTCACATCGGGGGTCATAACTTAAAAGAGCAGCTTTCTGGGTGTGAGACCCAAGTCTTCTCACACTGTTTATATCACAAACAGAATCCATGGAAACAGGCGACAACACTTGATCCGTAAATTGCATGTACACTATCATTCACATGATTATAAATGAGATAATGCATCCCACTGTTCAGTGGAATGGTTTTGAAATAGTATCTTGATTGTTCTCCAGTCGTACGAGCTGCCAAACGGACATTCAAGGCATGATGAACTCTAGCAGATGATCTTTTCCAAGTTTTCCAGTGCTGGCAAGCCAACAGGTTTCAGAGCACAGAGAGAATGGGAGGTGTGTGTGTGTGTGTGTGTGTGTGTGTGTGTGTGTGTGTGAACATATACTGTGACTATGTGACTGCAACAGACAGACAATGAGCATATTGTGGCTCAGACATGCGAGTGTCCATTCATCAAGTATTGTATTGTGGTAGCTGTGAAGTCAGGACCGATCTGTCTCTCAGCCCTCGCTGTGGCAGGGTCTCCTTGTCTAAAAACGGGTGTAACAGGCACACAAAGAGCTAAAGTGAAATCTATCTGTCCATTCATCAGTGGGAGTTTTTGATGCCTTACAGGAAAGTATTGTTTTCGGTGGCAGAGACGAAAGAGAAAGTGAAGAGATATGTAATCCATCTGGGCTGTTTGTGGTCGTGGGATGAGAATCCTCATCGGATGATTTCTCTCTCTGACATTAAGAATATCAGCAGCTTCCCAGGAGACTTTTATTCTGAAATTACACATTACTGAATTATGACAGTGAACTGATGTGTTTTGCTGCCACAGAAGTTACTGATGACCAGTAAAACTGTACCTTAAAATGGACCTTAAAGGGAGATTTGTCAATTAAGAACGAAAGAAAGAAAGAAAGATATTCCTTTATTAGTCCCACAGTGGGGAAATTCAGTTTTACACTCTGTTGTTCACACAGTACAGTTCACACAGTACATATACATGTCAATGGAGAGATGTCAGAGTGATGGGGCTGCTCCTGACAAGCGCCCAGAGCAGTTGGGGGTTTGGTGCCTTGCTCAGGGGCACCTCGGCAGTGCCCAAGAGGTAAACTGTTTTAACTGTTTTAAATTATTTAATACCCTTATCAACATGGGAGTGGGCAAATATGCTGCTGTATGCAAATGTATGTATATATTTATTATTGTGACTCAGTTAACAACACAAAACAATGACAAATATTGTCCAGAAACTTTCCACAGGTACTCCACAGCTACTGACTAAGACTTGCCCCAAACTGTATGTGATTATCATAAAGTGGGCATGTCTCTAAAGAGGAGACTTGTGGGTACCCAGAGAACCCAGTTTCATTCACATACTGTATGTAGCGGTCAGAGGTCAAGGGACCCCTTTTAAAATGATCATGCTAGTTTTTTCTTGCCAAAATTTAGCGTAATTTTGGAGCATCATTTAGCCTTTCTGTTGGTGCCAGTGGATTCCTTTTGTTTTCTAGTTTCATACGATGGTCACTCTCAGTTTTTTCTACTAAAACTGAGCCCGCTACAACCAAAAATCGCAAGTTACATTAACGCATTAAAGAAATTAGTGGCGTTAAAACGAATTTGCCTTAACGAGTTAACGTATTAGGACATGTCAAACAAAGATTAATTTACAGTTTAACCGCTGTTCTACCACCACCAGTTTATTAAGGATAAACACGATCAAACGTACATTAAAACAGGAGTTTCATGTCAGCTAATGCAATACTGTAAATATCCATGGCTGTCCAATGCATTGCCATATGTTTGATGAAATACAAAACCTGTGTGAGAGAGGAACCGTCAGCAGCAACTGTTTATATAAACACAGTAATATGAGAGGAGCAAATCTGTCTTTTGTCTCAGAGTCTCCCCTTTGCCTCTTTCTGTATCTCTGTAACCTCTTATCCAGTCCTTCCTCTCTCCCTCACTGAAGCCTAAAAATGTTCCCTGGCGTCTCTTTTAATGAAGCGAACCTGGATGGCTCGTAACCGCCAAGTCAGGGCCACTTAATCGTCACGCTCAGGTGGATTCCTCTGAGCATGAAAAGAGGAAACATCCGCTCCCTGGGGTCACATAAAAGACCAAGGCTCTCTCTTTTTTTCTCTTCTCTGACACACAACAATGCCGATTGTTCCTCGATGGAAACAATATACGCACCAGCTCCTCTATAACACAGTTTGAACCAAATCCAAACTATGCGATACGGTTGGCCCACAGTTGCTCCAGTGATGAGCCAGTTTGGACAGCACGAGCAAATATTAACCAAATCAAATCACTGGATGAAGGAGGACGGCACAGTTTTTGATTGTGCTGGCAAAGATTTGAAGCAATGTGTCTGTCAAACCTACAGCTATATGTGACGTGACATGGAACATTAGCGCTCTTGCTGAAGTGGTATGAGAGTGAGAACTGAGGCACACCCGGACACTTCAGCTCATGTATGAAGAAAACAATTCCTCTGAAAAATGACCACACGTTTTGGCTTACTCAGGCACTCATTGCTGTTTTTACTCAACAGACTGACTCCATTCACTAAGAATATTACAATATTTTTTATACTGCTTGAGCCCAATAAACTGCTCCCGAAAAGTTATAAATCCAATGATGGCAATCTGTATTTAACGTTCCCATTTTTATTCATGGACTCCTTGTTCTTGACCGACTGGGTATGTTGGAAATTCCAGTCTTGCTTGTGGGAACTGAGCAGGAAGTGACACATGGAAGCTATGAGGTGTTTCCTTTCACCTTGGGAACACGGGAGACTCTCATAAAAGTCGATGAGGAAATGCTGTATTGTTGGATATAAGCAAGTGTATGACTCGATACGGTTGATGTGACTGTTTTTGCAGCGGCCTCTTGGGTGTTTCTTAAATTAGTTTGGGGGGATTCGGTGGAACTGTGTGATGTGTTTCCAAAGAATTGTGCTCAGGTCTTTAGCAGACTACTGGATGTCGCACACAGCTTTCTGAAATCTAAATAATTTCATAAGGAGAGGTGGAAGAGATGAGATAATGATGAGGTGTCATGTAGTAAGTAAAACAGCAAGTGCATGTGTGTAGGTTTGACAACCAAATTTTAACTTAAGCTTCACCGTGTGGTTCTGGGAAGACGAATGAGCTGTAATCAGATGCTTCACATAGCTTCCAAATTTCATGCAAAAGAAAAGCGTGCACTTGAGAGGGAGGATGTTAAGGCAATAGCAAGCTAAAAGAAGTGTACTGAATGATCTGATCAATGACTGAATCAGGAGCTTTTTGCATCACAGATCCCCTCACTGTAGACTGAAAGGTATTTCCCACTGTACTTACGGTGCCTGCCCTTTTCCAAACAGTTTCCAGTGTCTGCTTCTCAGATGGCCTAGTTTTTCCAGTGTGTCCCACACCGTCAGCTCTAGTCTGCCCGAGTTTTTTCAGCCAAGTCTACATGTTGAATTGGCAGCGGAGCTCGTCGGTGAAAGAAATCACTCACTTGATATTTTTGCAACATGGCTATCTGCAGTGAAGCTTAGTGGTGAGTGAGAGTGGTGTGAAAATGGCCGGACGTTGCTTTGTTTCATGTACGCATCATAACAACAACAGCTTGTATAGCCACCATCCTCGGTCTTCCCTTATTGAATGATGAATAGAGACTACCGCCACATGCTGGTGTGGTGAGTTATTTCATCTCACGCAGGCTCAGAACGCATTTGCTAACTGGCAGTCAGCTGTTTTCTTCATTGTGTATTCAAATGCAACTCACTGGCCAAGACAAGGGTGATGTGAGGTGACGCAACAGTCGGCCTTCATTGCCTCTAGCTCTTTAATGTGGGTTTGGTGTGTCTGGCCTTAATAAACCATCTGATATGTCAGGTTACTGATGTGCAGCGTTGGTTCTCAAATTTGTCATACCCCCCATTGGAAGCTGAAAAATCGATTATTGTATTTGGGAAACGTGACAAAAACCTGCAGCTGAACTTCTGCATTTTTGTCTTCCATCTTGCCATAACTGATGCACTCATTTGCATTCGAACAGTGACACGATGCTCATAAAATGGAAACTATAGTTTGTGACAACAAATCTTTGATTATTTGAATCCGAAATGTGACCCACCTCTACTCTTTCGCACAAAAAGAGGCCAAACACTCTAGATGAGCGGACAGCTGAATACCTTTTTAGAATTGCACAGTGATCACTCCTTTTGCTGTGACAGGTTTGACCTCATCTGATCCACATTGCTCATCTGATATTTTCATCAGCGGTCTTAAAGTGTTAGCGGTCAAATAAGCAAATTATCACTTCAAGATGGAAATTAGATCAGGTTTTGGGAGACGTCCGATGAAATAATGTCTAGTGGCTTCAGTATACTGCTGAAACATAATCGCATGCAAAAACCAACACTCATCATATCTTAAATCTGAACCTTTTTCCAATGAGAGACAGTTTTAGAGAGAAAATGCCTCTCTGCCTTGTAAATCTCATTGAACATCTGTCGCGCCTACTCTTGGATCAGTTTTATGCAGAAGTAAAGTGATACCAGCACTTACTGACGTGTCAGGTTTTCAAAATTTCTCCCCTTAAATTACACAGAGGCAGCTTGAAGTAGGTGGGAATGGCCCATTAGTCATTGGTAAAGCCAAATGGTACTTTTTTGGCAAATGACATTGGAATGCCATTCACGACGGCTACCCTATTATTAAAGTGATAGCTGTTGTGGCTGAGCACCATGGCCTTGTGGAAAGAATGAGGCCTCACAATGCGGAAGCTGAGAGGTCTGGATCACACGTCACCGAGGCTTCCAGGAGCTGGCAGCTGCAGACACATTCTCCGAGCTAACATTAATGGGAGCTGACAGACGGAGTCCTTGCGACCGTAATTCCTTCACTGCTTGGAATTGAATTTTTCTTCAGACAAAAAAATGTGTGCATGATACAAATGTGTTTCATGAAAAACAATAATCTCCAATATCTGTCATTAAGAATGATTTGCCCTGTAAAAACACAAGATGGTTACAAGTTGAAAACTTGATAGAGTTCGAGGGTTGTAAACTTAATTCGTCAAAGATGCATATTTACGCTGAGGAATGATGAATAGTCAGGATTTCGTGCAAAGACTGGATAAACCATAAAGACCCTGAATACGAAACAATATGGGGCCATTAAAGGATTTAGAGTCTTCTCATAAGTTGCCAAAATATGTTTACTGGGTCCACTGTTACTTAATCCCCTGCCAGGGAATCCAGTTTAGCATTGCTGGGAAGTCTTTTTAGCGGCTCCGCAGCCATTCACACAGCAGGCCTTTTAGATCACAGACCTCTGACCCCACGTATTTGGTTGTTTGTGTTCAGTAATCAGCCAGTAATCCCCTGAAATGTCCAAATCAGTCTTTGGTTTTCCTAATGGAGCCCTCGCTGCTCTGCTTGGCTGTCAGCATGCTGGAGAGGGGACGGGGTCATTGAGAGCACTCTCCACTGGGGTAAGAAAGACTCCAGGCTCAGTCACGTTTACTTAACAATAACCATCTTTCTCTGGTCTTTCTCCTGAATTTTGTACTGTCCACTTTTATTTAACCTTCCTGTGATAGAGTATAAACTGGTCCATAGAAGACAAATAGTTTTTATGCAGGTTTAAGACAGGAATCCAAGGTACTACTAATATGTCTTATGAAATAACTGTAGCTGTGTTTCAGTTTGGATACTTACATGAACTACACTGTGCACACCATGTAATTACTTGCATAGTGCATAAGTTTTCACAGGGCAGTGTGAAAACAGCTGTTGTGTACATCGCGTCTTAGCAGTAATTCAATTCAGACAGATGAATTAACCCAATAATGTCTTCTGTCCAACTACGGTATAGTGGTACTGAGTGGGACAAAAACACATGCAGAACTTAAAGTTGTACAGTTCGGTGCTCGTCACGTCAGTTGCAACCGCTGCAGCTTCCTCACCCGCCATTTTCACAAGTTGGAAACAAGTCAGCGGCCACTCCCCTTCCTCTACGTGGCAAAGATGGCAACTATTGAGGGTGAGAAGTGTCCAGCGTTCCATGCTCAACATTTTGACCATTATGAGTACACATCTCTGGTAAACACAAGATTAGCTTCAAGGTGGTGATTCGTTGTGGAGAAACTCAGTTTCACAGATCAGTCGAGCTCAGTGAGTAGAGCAGGTCGTACTGTCTGCATGTTGAAGTGTCCTTGAGGAAGACACTTAACCCCAATTAGCTCCCCGGATGCTGTACAGCAGCTCACTGCTCCTAAAAATACATACAATGGGTTAAATGCTGAAGTCAAATTTCATGTATGTACCTGTGTGTGTATATGACAAATGTAATAAATTGTATTCATTATGATTTATTGATTTATTTATTGTGATGCTGTGATTGGCTACGTCACAAAGAACATAATTCAACCGGTGGTGACCTATGGAAGTAAAAGCTTTGTAATAGCTTAATTTAAAAGAAGAAATTGATAAAATGCATCCCATTATAAATGGATTCTAATGCTCCAGCCATCTTCCCTACAGCGTTTCTTCCCTCTCAGAGAGGCTCATAGCCAGAAACCCTAAAAACTTGCCTATTCTCCGGTCTTTCTTCCCCCTCCACCTCTCCGGCTCTCTGCTACCTCCTCTCCAGCCCGCCTGTCTGTCCTCTCATAGAGGCACCCAGGGCCAGGCCCGGGGAGCCATAAAGGGCTGGATTGTGTTTGGTTAGTGGTGCAGAGCACCATGTGAAAAGCTTAATTTCGAAGGTCCAGGGGGATTAAACCATGCAGGAGGCAGGATAGAAGGAGGGGGTGTGCATGTGTGTTATCATGAATTTGTACGTATGTGTGTCTGGTGAGGCAGGCAGGCCGAGGTCTCGGTCCTCAGTTAAAGACAGGCATATGATTTCAATTAAGGTCCTCCACCTTTTTCTCCTCCTCACCCCCTCCTCCTTCTCGTCTGTCTTCCCGAGCAAACTGTGGTTGTGGACGGGGGTACCAGAGCTGCTGTCTCCTCCTGTTCAAGCCCTTATTAATCAGGGTAACTTTAAGTCGGGTTGACGAATGGAGGAGCTTGGTGTCTCTGACTGAATGCACCTCAGTTAAACACAATTCAGTTAATAATTCAGTGGTAAATTCACATGCACGTAAAAGCTAACTTTCTTTGAGTCTTTCTTTCCTCCTCTGGCATCCTGTCGCCCTGAACCATTAGTCATGCTTGGTTACCATTGTAAAACAGGTCAGTGAAATCAGATGGCAGCACATAGAAGTAGACAATGCTGGTTCTCATAAATAGTTAATGCGTTTGGATCTCCTTCGTTTTCTGTCTTTTTTCCCCCGACTTCTTTCAAAGTTTCTCTTCCTCAGAGCCAGGAGGAATGTAGTCAAAACTTGGGAGAAAATGAAAGAGTAGCGATGCTCAAGAGAGAGAAATTAGCAAAGAGATGATCTCACAGATGGCCTTTTTCAACACTCTTGTTATGTTGAGTTGGAGATAAAACTGAAACTGCTCATATTAACTTTAAACTGTTTTGACTACATTGAGAATACAAGATAAAGTTTCCCGGGGAATTAGGGTGATAAGGCTTTCACCAGATTAACGTGACTGTCACCATGAGACAAAATCTACATTAAACCTGTATGTAGTCCAGACGTGAAGAGGTAGAATAAATCATTTTAAAGAGACACTTGGCTTACAGCTGATTTTTTTGTGATTAAAGGAAACCAAGCCATCATACCTTTAGAGCAACTTGAAAGCACTTACAGTTCCTGAATGTTACCAAACTGGCATTTTTACAAGGCAAGCACCAGATGTGCTGCCTTATAAATCTGCCATCCACCCAAAGCAAATATCTGTGCAACAGGCATGCGAGGCGAGAGAGTGTTACGTGAAAGAAAGACAAAAGGAAAGGTTGGGGCGGGGGGGGGGGGGTCAGTTCAGCTGAAACAGAAGGAATCGCACCATGTCAGGCAGGAGTGTGAGGGTGAAAATGGGTGCACATGTACTTGCTGATGACAACTGGAAAATATGCTTAAACAAGAGTTTTTTTTAAGGGCTGCGTTGGCCTTCCAGGTATACACATACATAACTTTTCCTCTGGGTTCTCCTTTTTTTCTACTTAAGTTTTTCCTTGCGTAAGGAAAGCATTTTTTATCTGTTCAAAATATACTTTAAAGGGTGGTTTGTCAAGTTTTTAATACTCTTATCATCACCATAGGAGTGGATAAATATGCAAATGTACGGTATGTACATATTTATGGTCCCCTTTTGAAAATGGCGATGACAGTTTTTCCTCACCCAAATTTAGTGCTCATTTGGTGCATTATTTACCCACTTTTGCAACAAGCTAGTATGACATGGTTGGTACAAATGGACTCCTGAGTTTCATATATCAGGATCGTCATTAAAGCTCTAAAACTGAGCCGACTACAACCTAAAAAACATGTTATTATCGCATGAACTTTGACAGGCCTAGTAAGGATATACATTTGGATGTGTGATTTTTGTGTCCATATGTGACTTATTTGTGATTTGGGGCTACTGTAATAACATTTAGGTGAGTTTCCCCTCTGGTAAATAAAGTAAGACGTGAATGTTTTTTTCATCTTTATATGTTAGCGTGTGATTACCTGTCCTCCTTTGCATGTTCTGTTTGTACAGATTAAGAGCGGTAAGTGTAATGTCTTTACCGTCATGCCAGTGCAGGAGCATGTAACATAATACACTCAGGGATTTTCCTCCTTTTGTTCTCTGAACGGAGACATGAATAAGCTCGCCTGACAGTCATACAGTTATCGTACTGATTGATATCTGCAGATCGTGTGAATAAGAGAACTCAATAATGGGTTCTCAGTAGAAGCGTGTTGGGACAGTGATTTGTTCTGAAGAACTTCAACCTTCAACCTTTCAGGAAATGAAAGACGTAAGATGGATCGAGCCGTGAAATAAAACATAGCGAGGTTCAAAAGGGCACTTTAAAGAAAGCCGGCAGTAAAACATTAAAAACCATCCATCTATTATCTCTTCCTGAGGAAATGCTTTCAGAAATGTTCTTTGAAAGGAAGGGTGGAGATGTTTTGGACAGTGGGGTGGTACAGACGATAATGAGATAACCACCAGCACCAGGGTCACATCTTCATTGACCTTCCACTCTACTATAGTGTGAATAGAAGGAGTTAGAAGTAATCAGTAATATATCAATATTGTTAATTGGAAGACTTTAATCTCCTGAGATCTTTTTCCTCTTGTGGATGCATTTTGCCTCAGTGGAATCACTGCTGCAGATTTATCAGGCCAACAAATACGTGATATCTATAGGCACCATAGATGTGGGTCAGTAGGGGCCTGCTACGCTGCAAACATGAAAATGAAACTTAAAAGCAACACATTTTAACAAAACTGCAACTTTTTTAGGTTTAGGCAACAAAACAAAAACTTCTCTAGGTTTAGGTAACCAAACAACTTATTTAGGTTTAGGCAACAAAACTACAACTCCTTTGGTTTATGCAACACAGCTACAACATAATAGATTCAAACAAAAAAAATGCAACTTCTTTAGGTTTAAACAGCACAGCTACAACTTCATAGATTCAGACAAAAAAATACAACTTCTTTCAGTTTAGGCAACACAACTACAATTTCTTTAAGTTTAGGCAACACAACCGCAACTTTAGGTTTAGGCAACAAAACTACAACTTCTTTAGGTTTAGGGAACACAACTACAACTTCTTTAGGTTTAGGCAACAAAACCACTGAGTTAACCACCTAAGTTAAGACAAAAACATTGTGTTTTGGCTTAAACTAACTACCTTTTAGAAGTGAAAGTGAAACTTTACATTTGTGAATATAAAGACAACTACACATTGCTGGTTTCACATGGGATGCGAACTTTGGCCTCCTGGGTAAAAACCCTGTGTATTGTGTGTCATTCACAGTCTCCGACTGCCACCCACATCTACTACAGTGCCTGACTTCTGCTTTTCTTCCTGTCATAATTACTATGGTCCTGAGGTCACTGTTGTGTTCTTTCATACCTCCTATCTGTGATATTCCATGTGAGTAGATGATAAAACCTTCTAGTAGGTGGGGGCGGCAGTAGCTCAGTCTGTAGGGAGTTGGCTTGGGAACCGGAGGGTCACCGGTTCAAGTCCCGACATGGACCAAAAACTGAGTGTGAACTGGTAGCTGGAGAGGAGCCAGTTTACCTCTTGGGCACTGCCGAGGTGCCCCTGAGCAAGGCACCAAACCCCCAACTGCTCGGGGCGCTTGTCAGGAGCAGCCCCCTCACTCTGACACCTCTCCATTACTGCATGTGAGTGTGTGTTTGTGTGCATGTACCATGTATAAGTTAAGCAGAGTGTAAATTGAATTTCCCCACTGTGGGACTAATAAAGGTTGATCTTCTTCTTCTTCTTCTTCTTCTAGTAGGCCCCTATTGAACCACATCTATGGGACTTATAGCGACTGATAACGCCTATCCAATACCCTGAAAACAGTCTAATTGGCTGGGATTCTATAGGTAATTTTAAAGGCACTGTCAATGTAAAATTCCTGCATTGCTAAATCAGTAAATACTCATCAACAAAACTATCATCAATTTATCAAATGTCATTATTCTGTCCATAGTCACAAAACATGGAGGTTGAGGGAACCATTGATTAAAATCACATGACGTCCACCATCTGTACAAATAGGGCTAAAGATATGGAGAAGGATCTGGTCTGGCCCTGTGGTGAGCACCAGGGTTCTGGTTTACTTGGAGAGGCAGCCGCAGAGAGCCGGGTGTTTTTGACATCTTGCCCAAACTGGGTTTGGCTCTGGGAGACGATCTGCATCGAGCTCCAGCTGCCCCTGCCTGCTCCTGCAAACCTTAACCATGAATGGCTATCTGCTAGCAATCACTGTCCGAGGTTTTTGGGCAGAGTAGGTGGTTTTAAATTTCTCCAAAGTCCTCTGTCTTAACTACAGGAGGCAGGGCAATGACAGAGCCGCTTTTCCAAGTTTTCCAAGTGCTGATTACAGAAGACCTGTGTGTTTGTGTGTGTCAGCACACGTGTGCATGTGTGTGTGGTCCAGGATAGGATGACATCCAGCAAAGCCATCTGTTGAAATGACAGGGGTCCTGTCTGGAGAAGCTGCGAACATCCACCTCCTGTGGCGAAGGCTTTTTAAACACACATACACCCACGCTCATACCAGTGGCTCATCAGTCCGACTGTTTCCCATCCTGCTGCATTGCTCAACTTGTAAACAGGCCGCTTTATTTCAGCTAGAATGTTTATAGTCTGAAGTTATGATGATGTGCAGCCCTGTTTGGTCTTCCAAAACTGCTGGCTATCTCGGAAATTCAAAGCACTTAAAACACTATCAGAGGTGGTGAAATCATTGCGGGTCAACCAATAAAACTTTATCTGTAACGTTCAGTGTCTGAGACGGACGAGCCGGGCTGGCAGTGAGCGTTATCGCCAAAGTGGGCTGATAGCTGCGGTAAACAGTGAGAGGCTCGATGATGTCAATGTAGAGTTTATGCACAAAGAGGGCGTTGACCTCGGCATAAACATAGCGGTGCGAGCGGAGGTGTCTGTGCGTCTGTGTTGCATTAGTCCAGCAGATTCCTCAGCAGAGCATCTGTGTGGCAGAAGAATTTAGAAAGTCTGCTCCAGCACATCAAAAAGATAATAATTTAATCTTTCGCTGTGTCTCAGCTGTGTCGGCTTCTATAAACGCTTCAATGCAAAGAAGAAGCAGCAGCCAGTGGAAAAAAACAAAACTTTTGCTTCAAGCTTTACACCGCACAAGTTAATTTGTTTTGACAGAAACATCTGCAGGAAATCTAACGCGAGCTCCTTCTTTTATAAGCTTTGCTATTAAAGAGGGAACAGCAGAAATGAAGTGGAAAAAAAGCTTTTCTCTCAGTCCTCACCGCTGCAAAGCCTCATTTCGGAACAACCACTGTTTTCGTTCTTTGAAGAATTGTGGTTTTGAGCTTGTTTTCTCTTTTTACCCTCATTTCTTGAACTCAAACATAATGGTGCATTCTGTAATGGCTTCATTACATCTTTTTCACCCTCCTAACATCATTAATTATTTCTCTGATTTAACATGCTCTTTCTCTTTTACCACCGTGTCCATTTTTTACAGAATTTCCATCCTGTTAACAGCGGATATTTTGGGATGTTTTCTTTGGCTTTTTTCAGTTTTTTAAATGTTTTTTTTTTTTTTATTTTGCTTTGTAGAATTTCCGTCCCATCACCAGTGGATATGGAAACTCCAGTCGCAAACCTTCGTACACCCCCGAACCCCAGTACCCGCAATCTCCCCAGTACCCGCAATCTCCCCAGTACCCGCAGTCTCCCCAGTACCCGCAGGTACCCCGGTCCCCCCAGGGTCTCCAGTCCCCACAGGCTCCCCAGCCGACTCACCTGAATAACGGACACTCCAGACCCAACAACGGCCACAGCTACGGATATGGGAACGGAACCGGGCATGCTCCGTACAACAACCCAGCAGGCCTTTATCATAACGGCAGCAATGGAGACAGATCTCTGCCAAGCAAGATGGGGGGCCTCAGCCTCAGCGCCACACATAGGTGAGAGTTCTGCAAAACATAAACACACAACTGCTAAATCTTGCAAAGGATTCACAGATTAGTCTATTAGAAAATCTGGAAATATACGTGTTTATACTGATTATTAAAAACTTCAATAAAACAATACAACACGTTGTCATCTCAACTCGTCCTATACTGACGCTTTCTCAGACCCCTCAGCGTCACTTTTCCCTCTCAGTAAACATGTGCAATGTTGTGAATTAAACAAAATCCCTTGCTTAGGTTTCGACAACAAAGCCACTTAGTTAAGTTCTGGAAAAACTACACGGTTGGCCTTAAAATTACTGCGTTTGTAAAGTGAAAATGTGACATTGTGAACACGGCACACGAACGATCAGCTGATTGCACAACGAAAGTGAAACAGCGCAAAAACTGACACAAACTGCAGTCTCCTGGAAGAAAGCCTCGTATTGTTAGACCCATACGCCTCACCTGCCATCCACCCTGCATGTCTCTTTCACTCTTTAAACTGCGTCACCACAGCACTTTACCTGTGTGCTTACTGTTCCCGCAGATGGTTTTAACCTTTCTATTGTGAAGAGCATCATAAAGTAAGATTGCACGTTAAATGCACCTACAGTTTATCTTGATGCTTCACAGAAGCTCGTGTTCATGTGCTGAGTCCCCTAACGGATGTAAACACAGAGACACTTCATTCATTACACAATTTCTCCATTTCCATCTTTACCATCTCTCGCTCTCTCTCTCTCTCTCTCTCTCTCTCTCTCTCTCTCTCTTGCATACACCACACACATATTCAGACTCCTGGAAACTGGTCTGAGGACAAACATGCAGTTAAGTGTGTCAAGATTTGAACACAACTGTCAGCAGCCCTGCTCATCTCCCAGAGTTTCGACTGTTTGAGTGTATCAGATGAACGGGATCCATCCTGTTAGCTTTGGGAAAACTTGATGGATGAATGAGCATGCAGATCCATAGCGTGGAGCTATTGTGATTAAGACTTCATGCCTGTGGACTCACATGTAGAATGTAACGTATACACCACTCTTTCCCCGTCCATGTGTCAGTCTCCGATGTCTCAGCTTGTAAAGTTTTCTTTTCTTCCTTTGGTGGTCTGGAAACTGTCATCTGTTCTTTTATCTTTTTGTTTAGGCTACTTCAGCTCCTTTCATTCCTTCCTTGTTCAAACATCACATCAGGACACCACCTGATAAAAGTCATAAAAAATACAGCAGCCATATTTGATGCCAGAAATAACTAAATGCACATTTACTGACAGTCAGCACCTTTACTGTCTTGATTTTTTTTTTGTCACTTGTCCTCTAATCCTTATTAAGTAGATTACAGTACAATAATACTGCATCCTCCCTCTCTTGTCTCCTTCAGCCCAGAGCCTCCCACACACTCCCCTTTGGGTCGTAACAGTTTCGACCCACATTCAGACGTCTACAAGATGCTGCAGGACTACGAGGAACCTGTCTCTGCACCCAAACAGTCCGGCTCTTTCAAATACCTCCAGGGGATCCTGGAGGCTGAGGATGGAGGTACGGATATAGCTGTGTGAATGAAAAAAAAAGCATTCACTGCAGCCTACCTTTTTTAGTGTTATGCTGCTTATCCCAAGAACAGGAAGATTACTGTAACCAATGCTTCTGTGTCATTTTGACAATATTACATTAATTGACCTGACTGTGAAACCAGAGGATTACAAGGCCATAGATTGGCTATAGGGCTGCAACTAATGATTATTTTCATTATCAGTTCATCTGCCAGTTATTCAATAAATCATTTCATCTATTCAAGGTGTTAAATTCAATAGCCAGAGCATTAATATAGCATTAAACAACTATTTTCTATGTAATGATATCGAGGAGTAATGACCACCTGAGCAGAGAATGAAATCAGATGCACATTGTTTTAGTGCATGTGAGCGTGCCCCATTAGCCACCTCACGGCCGCTGCTCTGCCCTGCTCTCATACGGCGGTTACAGCTGATAATGTCATCTCGACCGCTCGGGTTGACCATGTTAGCTCTGTCAGCACTTCTAGTTTAGAGGCAATAGAAATGCTCCCCAGGAATTTAACAGAAGACTTGAAAACCAGGAAATATTCACATCTAAGTAGCTGAAAGTTGCTAATCTTTTTGCAGTTTTTGCTTAAAATAGGTTAATGGATAATGAAAATATAATTACTCAGTAATTGTCTGTCAGCTCTACGTATCTACTGGTGCATTCAAATGGAGTCATGTTTACCGGGTTTGTGAGCTGGGCCCATATGAACGCCCCCCTCATGTTGTATTCACGTCTCCATAAGTGGAAAGTTTCTGAAAGCTCAGAGTTCACGACTTGTGACACGTTTGTTGGCGTTGTGAGAAATGGTGGAGCCCATGGAGGTTCATTTATCACTGTATAATAAGTTAATATTGTACAGTATATTGTAATTTTAGTCATATATTATTTTTCTTGGTCATTTTATAAGTCTGAGGAAAATGTTGATATTCTCAACAACCTCATCTTTCTCTGTCATTGTCTTTGCATTAACTGCATTGTTACCCACTAGCAAGCTTGTTAGCCTCTGTGGCTCTTAGACTTGGACAGCAACGTTAATATTGCTGTTTCTTAGCAGCGGTGTTCTTCACATCTTAACCACTTGAATGCAGCGCATGTCGTGTTGATGACTTCCCATCTTGTAAACACCAGGCCATGAGGTCCGTTTGAAGGCTCCATTCGATACCACCATGTGCTTTTTGATGAGATTCAGAGGGCTGAGCAAGGCTGCATCTCGTTACTGATTGGCTCAAAAAGTGATGCATCATGTGCAACAAACAATGATAACTTGCAACCAAATCATATTTTTTGAGGAGGCTGTATTTCTGTTATTCTGCAATGATATATTAGCTGTCATGACTGATACGCTTGGCTGATCTGCTGTTAACAGACTATAAATGTAATGTTTAAATGACTAACACTGTTGGGCAGGTATAAAATGAGACTGCCTGCGTGCATCTGTGCAAGTCTCATAAACTATTTTCCAAAGTTAAGTTTATATACGTATAAGTGGGAAGTTCCTGAGTGAATATTTCCCCCTGTGATTTCAGCCAGAGGAACATCTTTCGTTGCTCAGGCAGCTCCTCGCTCACTGTTTTGAGCTGCTCTGTCTTACTGGCATAGTTTTCCTTTTATAGAAAGACACACACAGCGAGGTTGGGGGCGGCAGTAGCTCAGTCTGTAGGGAGTTGGCTTGGGAACCGGAGGGTCACCGGTTCAAGTCCCGACATGGACCAAGAACTGAGTGTGAACTGGTAGCTGGAGAGGTGCCAGTTTACCTCTTGGGCACTGCTGAGGTGCCCCTGAGCAAGGCACCAAACCCCCAACTGCTCGGGGCGCTTGTCAGGAGCAGCCCCCTCACTCTGACATCTCTCCATTGTTGCATGTTTGTGCATGTGTGTGTTCGGGTCTGCATGTACCGTGTATAAGTTAACAACAGAGTGAAAAAATTGAATTTCCCCTCGTGGGACTAATAAAGGAATATCTTCTTCTTCTAGAGAGGAAGAGTGTGAGTGAGAAAACAAGAAATGGAGGGAGCAGGAGAAAGATGAAGTGCTTTAAATAGCTCACACACGGATGAACACGGGAGGGAAGTTTTGATTTGGCAATTTACTGCGAAAACAACTTCACAAAGGACAATAAAGTGAGAAATATGGTTTTCCCGTCTGCCTTCTGACCGCTTAGCATTCCAGCTTTTGAGGTGGAGTCATGTGATGCTGACAGCAGCGGAGGAGGGCTAATCCTCCCAAGTAAAGCATTCTTTTCATGGTCCATGTTTACCACTAAAGCTGGGCAAACGTTAAAGTTGTAGTTATAAGCCAAGTGTTGGTATATTACAGCGGAAATAGCCTGGACCTCAGAGAAGTGGGCTTATGACCTGTTTGCACAGATTATCTGAGATTAATGTTTTTCCCTCAACCTCAGCAGCCAACACCGAGGCATCTTTATACTTAGTACTGTTAGTGGAGTGTTACCAGCTGTGGATGGATGAATCTGCAATGTCAAAGTCAGCAGAGAACCTCCTGCAAAGATCTGCCCTGAGAGAGTTTACGTGCAGATGAAGGCACGTCTGTACCTGTCGGTGTTGATTTGAATATTGTAATGCAACAAAACAACAGCAACATGGAGAAAATGTCAAATGTCAATAGATAAATCCATTAAGATGGAAAGTTAGTTTCTCATATATCAGAATAAATCAATCTCTGATTTTCTTTCCCTGCAGAATGTTATTATCTCATGGTGAGAGTAAAAACTTCCCGCTTGGCTATCACATCTCTGGTTTTTGATGCGAGAGCCGACAGGATTATCCACAGCACAGGGAACAACGCTGACTGTTCTGGAGCAGAGCCAGACACACTGTTTCCTTAATTTAGCAGTTATCATTACACTCAGAGCAATGAGAGAGAGGCCGAAGGGGGTTGATGGGAGAGAGACAGTGCTGATGGATTAAAGCGATTTAAAGGGGACTCTTTTGGTCTGCAGCTCGGGAGACTGACAGGTTGATTGACAGGCTAAGCCCTCCATGAAACACGGTGACACCTCAGGTTTACATTGGGATCATTTTAAAAGCTACCTGTCTGTCTGTTGATGTTTGCCGCTTTCATTCAATCTGCGTGAGAGTGAGAAATCCTCCCACTCCCCTCCTATGTTGCTAAAGTTTGTCCCCTGGTTATTGTTTTTAACAGCCCAATAAAGAAGAAACAAGTCAAATTTACAATTGAACACATTGGAGGCTGAGTTTAAAGTCAAATCCTCCTGTTTTTGAATGCATACTTCTCTGTCAGGCTTTTAAATCACAGTAGTTGGTCCCCTTTTGAAGGTGAAAGCCCCCGTAGAGGCCATGTTGACTTTCAGGGGCTTTTTAAAGTTAAAGCAAACAAGAGTGTCAGTTTACCCAGAATTCCTCAGACTCTGCAGTGATTGGATAGCAATGTGGATGGTAGAGGGGTGGAGTGAAAGTAAAATAATGGTGTCAGGTTAAGCAGTATTACCTATGGTTGATGATAGAAAGGAGAAACCAATATGAAGGTCTGTTTTTTTTCATGACATGTTAAGGTTTTACTTAGTTATATGCCAACAAATAAGCTTTTATGGACCGAACTGTTTCTCCATTTTGAAAAGACATTCACATGTAAATAGTTAACTCTTGAATGTAAAATTGCTCTGTTGTATTATTATTTTTATTTTTATATATTTTTATCAGCACATATTATTTAGCCTACGTATATCACACAGGGCTCTTATTTGCCCCTCCATCCCAGTCTTTAAGAAACCTCCTACTAAAACGATAATAACAAAATAAAATTAAGTAAAAAAAATAAAAATGGAAGTGAAAGTATATATATAGTTTATGAATAAATATATATATAAATATGTTTAGTTTATTATTATTTTGTCACAATTTTTCATTTTTATTTTTTAATTAATTTACTATCATTATTTATACATATACAGTATATACATATATATACAGTATATATTATATATGTATATAACATAAAAAGGAGAAAAATACAATACATAAATTGATAAATTAATGAAGAAAAACAAAAATATCTATTCATAAAGATAGTAGTAGTGAAGGACTATGGATGTGACTTTCAGGGGAGGACAGAGAGGAGACGGCATGACGTGGGAGTGTTTCTCTCGCAGTCGTAAAAAGAAATAAACAAAATTCCAGTGACCTCTGAAACCTCATCTGTTTCTTTGAACTGCAAGGTTATTTGTTTAGAGAAAGAAAATCCTGAAAAGCATTACGCTCTCTGTTCCTTACATTATATGTTTCCAGAGAAGTGGCTGCGCAGAGCATCAGCTCACTGGGGTTATTTTCTCAGCAGATAGTTTGTCACAACAGTGAAGAATGATGGCCAGAAACTACAGTTTCAGTACACAGAAAACAGGCTGTGCCCTTTCTCAGACTAAGACCTCGGACTACCACATCCATCAGCATCACTGCAGAGAAGGAAATGTTGTACTCTCAGTATAACAGCAGTTATTGATTGTCTCCTGGATTATAACGTGTACATTCTGTATGTTCACAAACTCTCTTACTTTGCCTCAAAAGCAGCCCAGTCTCCTAAAAATTATGCTCCCATTAAGGCTGTCAGTTGATTAAAATATTTAATGGTGATTAATCGTATGATAATCCATACTTAATCATGATTACTGGTAATCACAAATTAATGGCACGATTTTATCTGTGCAGAATGTACTTTAAGGGCAGATTTGTCAAGTATTTAATACTCTTATCAACATGGGAGTGGGCAAACATGCTTGATTTATGTAAATGTATGTATATATTTATTATTGGAAATCAATTAATAACACAAAGCAATGACAGGTACTGCATTTAGCATAAAAAATATGCTCACATCATAACATGGCAAACTCAAGCCCAACAGGCAACAACAGCTCAAGAGACAACCACAAAAAACATGACAGTTTTTTGTACTAAACCTAACCCAGTATTTTGTTGCCTAAACCTAAATATGTTGCTGTTTTTTTGTTTTGTCATTTCCCCTGTGAGAAAGTTGTATGGGAATGTAATTTTGTGTGAGACGGGGCTGCTCAAAAGTTCTATAGGAAGTTAAATAATCATCCTAGTGGATCAACTTTTGATTTGAGCAATGTGACCGTCTGGATTTGTGACCACCAAGTCCGATAGGTAAAGGTAAACATCCCATCAGTCATGCCCCCCTTCAAACACACTGCAGAGTAATTCAAGGAAAAGTAGGGGGAGCATTCCAGTCAGGTTGTTATTCCACAGGGATCAAGACGGAGCTGAGCAGATACAAGATTTAAAGCCGTGGCCAGATTCCTAGTCCAGTGGGAGTAAACGTGATGCCAGTGGTGAGGAGCTTAACCCTTCAGCTGTCTGTTGGCATAGGAGACTTGTTCTTTTTGTTTCATTATTCTTTCATTTACTTACTTTATAAATGCTGAAAATACGCCCGTCATTAGCTCCCAGTGCCCAAAGTGAAGTCACTGTTTTATTTGTCTTAGTGGGAACAACTTTGAAGTACTCCGTTTACAGTGGTATGGTAACAAAAGCAGAAAGAAATCCTTAGTTTTACTTTATAATAAGCCTTAAATTGCTAATCAGATTTGTCATTGATTCATTTTCATGTCAGCACCTTGTTTTCAGACATTTTTCTCTCTCTGACTTCATGTGTGGCCTCGGAGACTAAAAGCTTTTTTTTTTTACTTCCTCAAAAAGTTGATACAATACCCCACAAAATGATATGATTACAGCTGTTTATTTATCTTTAGTCACTGTGATTCCCTTTTCCTGAGGCTTCACATTCTGCACTTGACAGGTTTGAGTTAGGATGGGGGGCTGCTTTACAGTGCGCCTGGTTGATATTAGTCACAGCGTAGGACACACATTGTGCCATGAGTGTTGCGTGGGGCGAGATTTGCGCCGTAAGGGGCCAACTTGTCACTGTCTGTCAAATAAAATATAGTGTCTGTCTGCAGTTGGCAGAAAAATATACGGGGCCTAAGTAGTCTGGCTATTTAAAAATGTAGAAGCAAGACTAAACAAGCACTCATTCATTCTGTATCTATTCCTGACTCTGGTCTAAAGGTTTTTATTAGTCAACATTCCCCTCTGTGAGAGTGCTGCACATAAAAGGTTTTCCATCCGAGTGCATCATTAGGTAATAGAGACATTAATCCCAAATAACCTCCCCAGCTAATGTCAGCTCTTAAACGCACCACGGAGCAGTCGGAGGCTGACGGTTACTGAGGGATGGAAAGTGCTTTCAGGTGCCAGCTGCGAGGTAATTAGACTGTGGTTAGTGGCAGTGATAGGTGGCCTGTTGCTGGCACATCAGCAGTAAAGGGAAGTCCCACTGATCTACCCTGGTGCACTTGTAGCCACTGGAGTGGCTCCAGATATATTAAGTATGCCCCTTTCATGCATTCCAGTCAGGCATAACTAAACGCTTGGTGATAGGATTTGATCGTTCTTAATAAAAACTGCCATCCGTGGGAAGGCAGAAACCCCGTCTGCCACCAGAATAACCGGCCTCAACTGCTTATTATAGTTTTTCAAAAATAGCCTCATAGCATTATTGTAAAATAAATGATCATTATATTCTGTTGGTCAAAGGTGGGGCTAAGTCACTGTTCTGCAAGTCACATGTAGGTCTCAAGTCTTTGAGACCTCCTGAACTTTGTGTTTCGAGTCCTAAACAAGTCATAATGCACTCTTCACCAAAATGTCATGCCACTTTAAACAACAGAGTAACTGGCAGCAACTGGCGCTCAGTAATGTTATTTCTTCACAATTTTCTCCTCTTAACTTGATTGGATGCTCTCGAATTGGTTCAAACAAAGATGGGGATCTTGGGAATATATTGTAAGATAATGACATGCAAGTTCCAATAATATTCACCAAAGCTATTTGTCAAGTATTTAATACTCTTAAAAACATAGGTCTGGGCAAATATGCTTGCTTTTTGCAAATGTATGTATATATTATGACAAATATATGACAAATATTGTCCTGAAACCCTCACAGGTACTGCATTTAGAATAATAAATATACTCAAATCATAACATGGCAAACTACAGCCCAACAAAAAACAACAGCTGTCAGTGTGCTGACTTGACTATGACTTGCCCCAAACTGTACGTGATTATCATAAAGTGGGCATGTCTGTAAAGGGGAGACTGGTGGGTACCCATAGAACCCATTTACATTCACGTATCTTGAGGTCAGAGGTCGAGGGACCCCTTTGAAAATGGACATGACAGTTTTTCCTTGCCAAAATTTTGAAGCGTTATTTAGCCTCCTTTGCAACAAGCTAGTATGACCTGGTTGGTATCAGTGGATTCTTTAGTTTTGTATTTTCATGTGATAGCAGTATTTTCACTGTAATGTGTTAATGTGTTAAAGAAATTAGTGGTGTTAATGCAAATTTGTGTTAACACATTATTATATTGTTAACTTTGGCGGCTTTACCTTCAGTACCAGACAGTTGTTTGTTTCCGTGCACACGTATTTAAAATAATATAGTGTATTTTTTAATCTTTGGGGTTGGAACAAGGTATCAAGTATTGTCAAGTCAAAAGGCTCAAGTCCAAGTGAAGTCACGAGTCATTGGTGCTAAAGTCGAGTCCAAGTCGAGTTGCAGGCAGTTTTTTAGTCTGTCAAGTCGAGTCCAAAGTCATCAGATTTGTCTGTGCATTTGTGTTGTGCAGTAACGGAAAGCTTTATTCTCAACACTTTAACACAGCAATGTGTGTTATATTTGAAAGAAATCCCCTGAAGGTGTTTAATTTTTAATTCAACCAGGTATTTACTTTTAACATAGACAACGCCTCTACTTGTTCTTAACATTTAGGTGAATGTCTTTGACAGATATTGTGTGATTGTGGCATGTTGGCGTGATGGTTAAAGACTGTGTAACATGGGATGCCGGGTGTCTAGTGAGCTTGACTGATGAACTCCTACTAGGAAATGCCACTCCAGACTCTTGAATGGAGCACACAGGAAAGAGACGTACAGAGGTCAAAGAGAGGGGAAATTGTACGAGAGACAGAAAGGCAAACAGAAATTCAGTGACTGTGATCTAAAGGGGAAGCAGAAGAAAAATGGAGTACTTTCTTATGAGGTAACAGACTTTTTATTCAGTGGCTAAAACAACACGTACATGTGCATTTTCACACCAATAAGTCATTCGTTTCGAGACCACCATGGAGACTGATGACAGTATTTTGTCCTTGGATTTTACATAGCGTGCCGCTGGGTTGTATTTCATGATGTCTGAAAGTGAAAGCATAACATCCTGTTTGTGAAAGCAGCAATGTTAATGAGACTTACAGAAACACTAACCCTAACCGAGCCATTGCTTTTGGTTGGCTACCATTTATCTTGAGCATGATACTGCATTGACAGCAAAGTATTAGTTAGTACTATTAGTACTGTGTTTGCTGCTGGTGCAAAACTAGCTTGAACCAGGTTATAGTATTTCCCCAAGTGGTCGGTAGGATATTGTTAAATGATGTGGCTGTGAGGGTGTTTATAGATACTCATTACAACATTACAACACATCAATATTACAAGGAGATTCTGCGTGCCATGAGGACACATTTTAGCCTTTTTGCATCATTTGTACGCCACTGAAAAAACAGAGACAGAAAACTAAAACCTACTTACTAAAACCTAACTCACTTAAGTTGAGGAAAAACCTCATAGTTGGGCTTAAAATATGGACTGAAACGAAGTAAAACACATAAGTAAACAATACAACGTATAGAAAACAAGTCACAAAAATCACTAAGAAACAGGCCACAACTTACAAAACACTGGTCTCCTGGTTAAAAGTCCTGTTTGTTGGACCCATGTTCCCGTCTTTCTCACTTTTTATTCTACATCACTAGCTCTGAATGCAGCATATTTAACATAACACAAGAAAGGTGTTCTTATTGTACCCTAAACGCCTTGTGCATTACTGTGTCATTCATATGCCTTTATTTATTACTGTATGTTAATGAAAGATGGTCACTATGGTGACCTGTACATCACTTACCAGCCTACAGGCCTGACAGCCATCGTGATCTTGTCTCACTATCTGGAACTCAAAGTCCAAACACAAATACACTCTCATGACCCAGCATGGCTTTTCCCCTTGAATTACCAGATAGGCACTACCTCGAGTCTAGTCACACACACATATATATATGAATACGAATAAACAGGGATACCTGGGTGAGAGGCCCACAAATATTCATGTCCGCACCAGGAACTCTGTTGTACATTTGAGCCTATTTGTAAGATTTGTCCTCTGAATTGTTCATGGGGCCGATCCTGTATTTATAATGTTGTGTTTTTTTTTCTAGGTGTTTCCCCAACAGACAGAATGAGAAACTTAAAGTCTCCAGTCAGGTCTCCAATCCCCAAACTGGGAAGCCCCATCCCCAGCCCCATGTCTGGTCTCCAGAAGCTGCCCCAGTGCACACGCTGCTATAACGGCATTGTGTAAGTATTGTACCAATCCTGGTTAAGTCAACACTAAGAAGTGATTTATGTAACACCATAGAACATCTCATAGAATAATGTGATGGTGTCCTATTGGTCAGAGACACCCTTAAAGAAGCCAGTGATTCATTTTTGGTCTTGAAATGTAAAGACAACACAGTAAACAACATTATTATTTATTATGCCTCTGCACTCTCAGCAGCCATGGCCAAAGACATCATGTTTTCAATTTGTCCGTCTGCACAAATTTCTTCAAATTTGGCACAAACGTACGCTCTCTTGCGAACGTAATATCTCAGGAACACTTAGTGGGCTACCTCTGGGTACCTTAAACTTACATTCTTTCTAACAGCCAGCAGGGGGCGACTCCTCTGGTTGCAAAAAGAAGTCTGATTGTACAGAAGTGTATGAGAAAATGAGCCTACTTCTCACTTGATTTATTATCGTGGTAAACATTGTAAACATGAGTTTATGGTCTCAATCACCAGTTTCAAGTCTTCTTCAATACAGCATGATGGTCATTTAGTAAATCATGGTCCCATTTAGAGTCAGATAGACTATAAAGCAGGGGATGCTTTGTTGACAAGTTGCTACCACAGCGTTTGGGAGTTGTCTGTGTGTCCGTGTTTTGTCTTACAACTTTAACCCTTTCACTGTGTTTTCAGTTCATAAAAGTTTTTGATTGCCTAAAAATGTCTTATTCAGCATTCAGCTGTATACTTGTGTCACATCTGGTTGCAAAAAAACAAGATGGCCACTGCCAAAATGCCGAACTTGAGGCTAGAAAAGAGCAATCCACAAACCAGTGGGTGACATCACAGTGACTAGGCCCACTTCTAATAGACAGTCTATATCTATGTCTCTATGGGAACGCCTGAAGGGAACTTTACACAAACATCCACTTGGACTCAAAGATGAATTGATTAGTTTTAATGGTCAAAGGTCACTTTGGCCATAACTCAAGAATTCATACCCTAATAATCAAAATTTCACACAAATGTCCAACAGGTTAAAACAATGAAGTGATGACATTTACAGACATGGATGAAAACTGTCACTAGACTGGTTGTCGGAGGCATACAACAGCGAGGCGGTTATTCTTGTTTTGTAACGTCTTCAATTTGCCTTTCATTGCAACACTTGAGGTATAGTGTAATCCTTTCAATTTATTGTATTACATATAATGGCATACAACTTAATGGTTTAATCATGATGGTTACTGTGGTTTAAAATTACAGACTACTGAAGATGCAGTAAATAAACACAGAAATATGAATGATTTATTATCAGATTTGCCGTCGCCATCTGGAAATTATATGTTTCTGTGTGGTTTTATCACTGGCCTGTGGTCACAAAGTTTAAAAGGTGAACATCGTGAAGGTTCTTCCCTGACTGAAACAAAGAGCTTAACTTGTGCAGGTGTACCTGCACCAACAGGCCTCTCTCATGTACAACCTATTCCCATTTATCATTTTAATGATTAAACCAAGCCACTCCCTTTCCCACGCACATACACACAGGTGCATATGCACAAACATGCACACACATACGCCTTTCTGCCAAAGTAACCACATGCACCGGTAATCCCCCCTCTATAAAAGCAGCTGCAGGTAAGAAGTGATGTCATCGGCTTACTTTACCCGTTAACAAGAAGGCATTGTAGGAGCTTGCAGGGCGCAGTAGGGCTGTTATGACCTGGGAGCATTTTACAGTTTCTTAAACAAGTGTAGAGCGCTGTGTCAAGAGTTTATCCTGCAAGTCATGTGGTTAGACGGGGAGGGCGGTTAAAAAAAGAAGCAGGCTTACGGCTGAATGGCCGCTGGCCCGAGTCCCCAGTCCAGAAAGGAAAATCTTATTGGGAACAGTGAATGAACAACGCCCTGAACAACTGCCGTCACTGTGTGACTGAGTGGAGCAGTGAGCTTTCTAATACACCAGCAGCCAGCCGGCAGGATAAATTATATGTAGTGTTCATTTCCCAGGTGTGACAGTATGGTATGTGACCTGCCGTCCACCTGAAACCTTCCCTGAAATATGACACACGATGAAATTTATTCAAATACTTGCATGGTTGTAGCCGCTGTAAAGTATGATAATTGCTGATTAGCATAGACAATAGAAAGCTCGATAAACGTGTGTCAGCCATAAGCAGTTACTTCCTTTTAAAGAGCTCTGCTTGATGTTTTGTGCTCTGGCACCTCCCTAAAAATTGCTTGTTATCCTTTTAAGGCAGTTTGTCTGTCATTGCATTCTCATACTTCTCAGCAGTGCGACCACATAGCGTTCAACTGTAAAGCTTTAATCACCTCGCAACTCTGTTTTGATGCAGATGTAGAGTCCTCTATCTTTGGTCCTTTTTCCCATAAGGCTGTGCTCTTTCTGTACATTGTCAGTAAAAATAGATTATGACTCAGGATCCAGCTGCAGAAACCACAATATAAATAAGGAGAAATATAAATCTGCCAGAACCAAACATGCTCTGTTTCACTTTCAGCGTTCCTTATAGGCTGGACATGAGATTAAGGAGAGGGACGCTATCACACAGTAGTATGTTATAAAGATTAATCAAACCCCTGATAAGGATTTATTTCAAACTAAAGCTTCATACAATACAAAAACGTAGCCAGTGGGCAACTCTGGAGTATGAAAAAAGAAGTCAATGCTTAAGTGCCTTAAACTTGCATTCTTTCTAATATCCAGCAGGGGGCGACTCCTCTGGTTGCAAAAAGAAGTCTGATTGTATTGAAGTCTATGAAAATTAGCCTACTTCTCACTTGATTTATTACCTCAGTAAACATTGTAAACATGAGATTATGATCTCAATCTCTTGTTTAAAGTCTTCTTCAATACAGCATGATGTTCATTTAGTAAATTATGGTCCCATTTAGAGTCAAATAGACCATACAGCAGGGTATACCGTAGGGCGTGGCTGCCTTGTAATTGACCGGTCTTGGAGTTGTCTGCGGTTGCGTCGTAGATCTTAAACCCTTTCAGTGTGTTTTCAGTTCATGAAAGTTAATTGCAACCTTTTTTGGTCGCATAAAAACTGATTTTTCAGCGTTCAGTTGTATTTAACTCCATCCACTCGTGTCCTTTCTGGTTGCAAAAGAACCAAGATGGCCTCGCTCAAAATGCCAAACTCAAGGCTTCAAAACAGCAGTCCACAAACCAATAGGTGACGTCATGGTGACTATGTCCACTTATTATATACAGTCTTTGTCCTAGTGGATTGTTTTTCATTTTGCAGACATCCTCTGCTGCATCTCCATCATTTCTAAATGTGTTAAAGCCCTCATATACATCTAACACACTCTTATCTCCCCTTCCAGTGGCACCATCGTGAAGGCCAGAGACAAGCTCTACCACCCTGAGTGCTTCATGTGCGACGACTGCGGCATCAACCTTAAGCAGAGAGGCTACTTCTTCATCGAGGACAATCTGTACTGTGAGACCCACGCCAAGGCTCGCGTCCAGCCCCCGGAGGGCTACGACGTCGTGGCCGTTTACCCCAACTCTAAGGTGGAGCTAGTCTGAGATGGAGATACTGTGTAATATAACTGGAGGAACTAAAATCTGGGAGAACGGGGCTAACTGAGCATCTTAGCCTATATTTATCAGGCTCTGTCACGCAGGAATGCCAATCTTGGATCAGTTTTGCCTTTGGGAGAGTCCTATGAAATGTGTGTATCCAAGATCAGCATCTCTACACCGACAGTCATGATAAATGTATATTGAACATATTGAAATGCGTTGACAGCTTAAGGCTTGGATCTGATGAGTATCCCAAACCCGTAAATAACATGACATTGTAAGTCCCAACCTGTTCATATCCACATCACCAGCACAGCATATATTAGCAGAATATTCAATGCAATAACCAAGAAACAAGAAATGCACAGATGGCAAAAGTCTGGAGATGTTTCTGCCATTTTAAAGGACAGCACCAGTATGCTTTTCTAACAGTCAGCACAAGTTGTGTGTGAAACCCGTTCTCACTCCCAACTCGTCAAACACCACCGACTGGGCAGCACACAGAGCCACCCTGTAACAACGGTTTCATCGTATGACTTGTTATCATCAGTCCTGTGAATCACGAGTCGTTAGTGAAGTTAACCTCAACCATGACCGTGGTTCTGCTGTCTTCCTGTGAAAACGTAAGTTTATTTTGAAAGGACACTATGCACATAACAAATGAATATCATGGATATATAAAGAGGACTGGATACAGCGGACTCCCGTTCATTCCTACGAGAGCTGCTCAGCGACGCATGAAACCAAGATGGCTCGACTGCCAAATGATAAAGTACCATCATCTGGTGATCTTCTGCATCCATTGGACCCATAGAGCAGGCGCAGTAGCGTTTCCTTTAACTCCACGTTCCAGCCCGCGGTCCAGCCTCCGTCTGGAAGTTGATTCACCTCAAAACAAATTATCCTCTGAGTTACAGATGTCTCTTTCCCAATGTAAGCCTATGGGAAAAGTCTTTTTGGGCCCAATGGTGTCACGTGACAGACATGGAACTTGTAGTACATGTGGTTAATACTACGGCGTCCCTCGTCTGTCCAAAAGAAAGCAAGAGGGAAACACCCTGCGTCGGTCTCTGGTGCTGAGGGTCACTGACCAAGTGGCGGTATTTGATGAGTTGGGAGTGAGAATATGTTGGGGTGTGTGTGATATAGATTATTACGCAAGAAATTTGATGCATTTGCTGCCTTCGGACTGATTTTGCATTTTTTCATTATAACAGTTTCCCCACACATTTGCCAACGCATTTAAAGTATAATCATATTTAGTTCAAGCTTTGGTTAAGGGGTTTTAAAGGTTTTAGTGTCTTTTTAACTATGTTACAGTTACACATTATACTCCTGTCGCAGATAGGCTTTTGCATTTTGTAATTATTTCCATCCATGCAGTTTGTTTTTCAGACTTTCTATGATACAAGACTGGGGAAAATCTCTGTTTTTCTGCTTACTTTTCAGTTGTGTGAAACAATAAGCAATAATTCATTATAAGCAGATCTCTAACTTGTATAAATGCGTGAGTGTCTGGAATGTGTTTCAGTATGCTTTGGGGAATGGGTTTACCGAACTATAACCTGCAGTAAATGCCTCCGTGTGCAGCTATCCAAGCACCACCCCCCACCCCCCACCCCCCACCCCCCTAAATGTAAATAAAACCCTGCAGGAGACGTCCTCGCCGAGTTTCTCCCAGATGCGATCACAAAAACCACATTTTATAAACGACAGATTGCAAGAAATGAGACTTTAATGATGCAGTGCTTGCATGCATTGGTAGACATTTTTAGCAGATACACATTCACAGAAGATTGTGCTCTCAAGCACCTGACCGAGAGAGGAATTTCGGCTCTCGCTTCACACACTAAAGAATTCCACTTCATAAAAACAAGAGCACTGAGTTCACCGCTCTGTTTATTAAAAGCACTCCATTTTGACACCAATATGCTCTCCGCCTCTCATGACAACTTTTAAAAATGGTTGTTTGAGACGGCCGTAGAAAACCTTCGCAGCTCACAACATGTGGGAGTAATATTCACCTTGTTTGGTTTTTTGGATCCACAGCACAGATACATTACAGTTTCTCTTTGGAGGAGAGAAAAAGACAACGTTGGAAGTACACATACTTGTATTCCCTTCTTACTATCAGCTCAAATTTCTGCCCACAGCCAAGCAAATTAAATATATTTGTGCATTTCCTCTGAGAGAGGGGGAACAGAAAAGGAGGGAGATGAGAAAGAGAGATTTTTCTTGTCTTTCTGCATGAAGAAAGAAGCGCGTCATTATGAGTCCAATATGTGGCGATCACTCTGGTGAATAGTGAAGTAAACTGGGTGGAGAAAAGTGATCTTACTCTTAATTTTAGTTTCTAACAAAACTACTTTCTGTATCCGAAATGACAAAATGAACTTTGCAGTGCTTGATGTCCATTATTTTTTTCTAGATATCAACAGTGATGTGTGGCTGCTGGTATGCTATCTATACTACTTATCTTGTAAATTATGTGAAAATTATATTGCTACCACATTGTTTCTTTGGTATTGTACATATTTGTTTTATCCTGATTGCTTTAACATAACATGTCACTCATGTGCCTTCGCATACCTGGTGTCTTTAAATGATTTCTTTTTTGACACAAATCCTCTTCTTGTGTTTAACTTATTGTTCTACCAACATTTTTTTTGTTCTGGAGCTTCTTATTTGCTTGTTTTTTCTAAGATCTAAATAAAATGAGAAGTGCATTACCATGACATGATCGTTCACATTTGTCACAGGTCTTAACTGCAGGATTTCTCATGTAAATTTCAGTTAAATTCAGTTTTTTTTTTTAAAAATTTTGTCATTTTTCCAAATTGCAAGACTTGCTGCAGTATATGTGTCTTGCAACCTAAATCCTAAAACATCCACTCCACAGTGGGCTTAAATCTGAGCATTGTCGGGACACAAAACTCTCTTGTTCTCATAGTGTTGCGTCTCATACAGCTTTATTGCCCACAAGTAGAAGTGTGTTTTTGAACTTTAGATCAGCAGCCGCCCTGCTAAAACAGTAAAAATCAGGGTGTGAGGTAATACACACAAAGTCGGTCTGTCTCTCATCATTAAACGAGAACTAATGGTGCCTGTTTCTGGACAGAGTATAAATTAAATCAGGATTAAGCCTTCATTTAGAATAGTTAATCCTTGTTTTAAAAGTGGCTTTGGGAAACACATCTGAAAAACGTTGTTTATATAGTAACTTCTTGATTGCAGAGTCCTGGAGTTAAATTAGATTGATTTCAACCATCTATTTTAGTCCTTATTTGTGAGAGTGGGTGCAGACAGAAGTGGCCTAATGACGCTCAGAAAATCTGGATGGTATTGTAAAAAAACAACCTAAGACATGATTGAATCATACTTGCAAAAAGTGACAAAAATAGTAAAAAAGGACTTAAGAAAAAGTTTCCGAACAGAACACCAAAATCTTAAGAGTGATGTGGACTTATTGCATATATATTGTGATTTATCACCTTTTTCACCTGCAAATTATGCAGTTTGTCAACATCTGTTTTTCTAACTCTGTTCATCTCAGATTTTTCATTCTTGAGGTCAGAGGTCAGGGGACCCCATTGAACATGACCATGCTAGTTTTTCCTTGCTAAAATTTAGCAGAACTTTACTTAGTGTTCTTCCTGACCAGCTAACATGACATGGTTATTGATTCTTTAGGTTTTCTAGTTTCATATGATACCAACATCTTCCCTCTAGCTTCAAGTCTGAGCCCGCTATAACCTCAGAATAGTAAGATGAAGTAGCGGCAGGCTGTCAGATTGGTAAGTGGTTAATAGTTTATACGATAAAAGACCGTTACTTGACTTCCCCCAACCCTATGAGCCATTTTCTCTGTACATGTAAAAATCAGTCATGCATACTGAATTATTAAAGGTGCTCAATGCAAGATTTGGAGCATTTTTATTGCCTCCTAAATTAACTAAAACTAAATATATAAAAACTAAAACTAAACTCTTCTGAAAAACTGTACTAAAACGAGCCAGCACTCTGAAAACTAAACTAAAATTTAATTAAAAATTAATTGAAAATGAACTTCACGGCACTGTTGGTCGGGACAGCGTTTTCAGCTGTGACCGCCACAGTGCAGGGTGGCGAACGTGAGGTATACAGCGGGGCACGTTCGCATGCACAAACATGCACTAAAATGCACATGGCCGGCTCGGCCATCTAAACCAGGCGAGGAGAAGCTCAGATTATAAACAGAGAGTGACTTCATTCTCTGCTCAGGTAGACGTTGCTCCTCTATATCTGTACATAGAGAATAGTTTACTGCTACATTAATGCTCTGGGTGTTGTATAGGGACTCTTTAAGTGGCCTGATAAGAACTTATACAGTTAAGGGTTTTGTAAGTCTTGATCTGAAGTAAAAGCTCCATTTTTGGAGATTTAATTAAGCCCTCATTTAGTCCTGTAGAAACTCTCTTCAGGAACATTCATTCATTCATATAAGATTTGATTTAATGTGATATTATTACAAGTTGTATCAGAAAAAGCCAATTTGGGCTTATGTGGTTTAAAAGGGCACTTTAACCACGAAGCAGGCTTAATGCCTGTCTGGGAAATGGGCCAACAGTGCTTAAGTATCCTCCTACTTTGTAGTGATGCTTTATGGCGCAGTAAATGTGTTGAATTTCATCGTGTTTGTGGCTTCTCGTGTTGCAGTATGTGTGCATCAGCACCAGACCAGGACGTCGAATCCGCGATACAGAACGTGGCACAGATTCAAGGGGATTCTTGTAATGAAAACCAGGAGGTGAGAGGCCACCTCATACCCCATTAAAAGACTTTGCACCTTCAGTAATAACTCATTCAACAAGCGTAGGTAAAGCCTGCAGGTTTTAGGTAAACAGAGCCCGGGTGTCTGGGCTGACAGTTTCTCCACCGAAGAGTTTTGTGTAATCAGCATTACTCACATCTGCTAATTTTTCCCATGTGCATGACACTCGTGTTGTGCTGTCAGTCCCAAACTTAACGTAACGCACCCTCGTTAGACAATCCATGGGAAGATTTTTGAAACTCTGAACCTCTAACTTACAAATCCTGAAATGCATTTGTTAATTTCAGTTTAATCAACATTTAAAAGTGATTTTATGTGTGTCAGTGCTAGTGTTTGAATTAGTTTCCTCATAGTCCCGTCATAAGAAATGGTAGTCTGCTTTCCTCCTTTACAGTCTGTAAAGTAAATATGAGATGACTTAAATATCTGGTGTGGAAGAGCTTCACTTAAGTGTAAGAAAAACAAGAGGCAACAAGAGATACAGAGAGAGAGAAACCGGTACTTTGCCGCATGGAAAGAATTCTGCTTGTCACATCTATAAACATTAAATCCACGTTAAAGATAAACACTTCAAGTTGCTCAGAAACAGAGCTCACTCTGCTCAGCAGACAGCAGCAACTAGTAAACTTGTGTCCATCACATCTATGAGCACTAACTCAGCAGTTTCCCTCAACACCTAACTATAAAGCGAGTCTGTCTGTCGGTGTGTCTTTCGCAAATCTCAAGAACCACTCATCCGATCTACTTCACACTTGGGAGGGTGTGTTTCGCAGGACAAAAGGGAGTGCAGTATCGAAAATGGTGCAATTTGACCATGATGGTGGCACTATAACTATCAAAATTCCCAAGTCGATGATAAAAGAGTCTGGAGATAATTTATAATAATACTGGCAATTTAGAGTAGGCCATATTAAAGGGCTGACAGCTTTGTAGCCAAGTTCAGTTCTACTGTAATGGCTGTGCTGAAACTCAAGCAGTAATTCAAACAATTTCGTTTTGACGACCTCACGTCTTACAAAAAGTTATTGTGCATGTGGTGCTCAGCAGGAGGGAGGAAATTATGACCTTGCCTCATGGAGACCATGGAAAGTCTGGGAGTGTGTAACAGTGCTGGTTTTGTTTAAAGGTGCTCAATACAAAATTTAGAGCATTTCAATCGCATCCACATGGTTCTCAACATGGCGACGACTGAGCCAGCAACTCGTAGCTAACAGTGCAAACAGTGCAAACAGCGGCAATGGTGCTAACAGTGAACCAGAGGGTGAGTGCTGTGCTTCCGTGACAACGCTGTCAACTAGGATGCCGTTATCAGCTGTAATGATACGTGGGCATTTGTGAACATGAGGGATCACCTCGCTTCCCAGCATTTGAAGCTTGAGGGGCTGCCACTAGACACTAGACCAACCTGGCGGCTCGTTTGGACACTTTTTTTTCTCTTATAGTGTGAAAAAAGCTCACCGAAATGTATTTCTGAGATTAGCCAACAGTTAGTTTAAAAGTTCCTCAGGAGTTTCCAGAGAGTCGCGCTGAACTCCCCTGATTTGTATAAATAGCCTAGACCTCAACTTTATGCAAATGAGGCGCAGCCAACGTGACATCCGTTTCGCAAATCGCTCGGCACGACTGCTTACATAGACAGTGAATGGGAAGTGTGGAAATAACAGATCCTGTGGATGCTCACTTGCACAAACATGCACTGAAAGCCACACAGAGGGAGACAGACTTCATTTTCTGCTCAGGTAGACATTATCCTTTATATTTATATATATATACAACACTGACTTCCGTCTAACGTGACCAGACTTGTGGAAAGGTTACTAGGTCCTATGTAGGCAGATTGACTTATATGGAAAAATGACTCCAGGTTCTTTCAATCAAACATTGGCCCTACTATTATGGAGAGTCTGGAGGAGGTTGTGCTTTGTCTTTATTTATGGATGCACGTGTGTGTGTATTCTCATATTTCTTCCATGAGGATGAAAAGGTGCTCAGTTTGTATATATATAACAGTTCCCTCATGGTTTATTTGCACAGATTTATATCACTGGAAGCTTCTTAATCCTCCTGATGTTTTGTTTGGCCTTGTGAAGGGATGAAGCTTTGATTGCGCTTCGCTTTGATTCTCATTAAAAGGGGATTTAGAAAGAGACAGTCGCTGATCTTGAGACACCCACAGGATGACCTCAGAGTGGCTCAGCTCTCAAAGGAGCAATGAATTCTCAATGGTGGTCCTCCTGAATAGGTTGGTGGGGAGAAAGTGGCACTGAGGCTGCCACAATGAGGCATTCACTGTCTCTGAGGCTGTTTAGAAATGTGCAAAATCAGTACAACGTGCAATAAATATAGATCTCCCAAAATGGATAATGTGAAGTCAAGTGGTCTGACTGGCAGAATATATTTGCCTTCATCTTCATCCCAAATTGATTTCTCGCCCAACACCAACTGTTTAATTCAGTTGTTTTTATTTTATGTGCAAGTGTTTTTCACAACCTCATCTAACTGGAACTATTTCTCTTTTTTATTTTGGTGATCGACATAATCGTGTACTGGGAAGTATAAAGAGCAACAAACACTGCATAGGAGAGCACAATCTTCTCCTGAACAGAAGTATTTTGTTGCCTTAATATAACTAAGTCAATCTTTTCCCAAACCGAACCGAGTAGTTTTGTTGCCTAAACCTAACCAAGTTAATCTTTTTCTAAACCTAACCGAGTAGTTTTGTTACCTTAACCTAACCAAGTCCATCTTTTCCTAAACTTAATCGAGAGTTTTGCTGCGTAAACCTAACCAAGTCAATCTTTTCCTAAACCTAAATGAGTAGTTTTGTTGCCTAAACCTAACCAAGTAGTTTTCTTGCCTAAACCTAACCGAGATGATCTTTTCCTAAACCTAAAGGAGCAATTTTGTTGCCTAAGCCTAACCAAGATGATCTTTTCCTAAACCTAACCAAATAGTTTTGTTGCCTAAACTTAACCACGTTGATCTTTTCCTAAACCTAACCTAATGTTTTGCTGCCTAAACCTAACCAAGTCAATCTTCATAAACCTAACAGAGCAGTTCTGTTTTGAAATGTGAACAGAAATGGTTGGACATTCATGGGAAAAAGCATGAAAAATATGTTGTTGAAAGTTGTGCGGAGCCTCACGGAAGAAGGAAAAAGGGAAATTTATGTCTATGCACACAAATTGGATAGATTAAATTTCATGACTATGAAATTGTAGACTGTGTAAATTGTTTGTCTGATTTTGGCAGGATATCTTAAAATCGTGTTGACAGATTTCAATAAAACATGTTGGAATGTAACATCACAGGCCAAGGAACAAGTAATTCAAATTAGATTACATTTTCTCACAAACTAACTTGAACTGAATCTGGCACATAACAATGTCTATCACCATTTTGATGCTAACATTAAACATATCAAAATATTTTTGTACTATTAAAATACAATAATGACACTTCTATGTTGTCTGTTTTGCCTTGACAGGGGGAGTTTGGGTTCGCTGCCTCTGCTTACACTGAACCGCAAGCCCACTATTTCTTGTGAAAAAAATACTAAATGGCAATTATGCTGTGAAGAAATACGCTGTGCTTGGAAATTGTGCTGACAGCATGCTATTTGTGTGGCTAAAGATGCACAAACAAGACCTGACGTGATGTAAGCTGGTGTTGGAAAAGAGTCAGAAAGAGATTAATTTTACAGTCAATATTTGTATAAAATGTACATTATAAGTAATGCAGAAAAGGAGGTCTTTTGTTTACCGTAGAGTAGCTATGGCCAAAGAGAGCTTGCTACAGGACCTATTGGTTTTCAGACATATGCAACACATCTCTGCCCTCTCGAGTCTGTCCAAATAAAAGTAGATTTAAAAAGCAAACAGATGGTTCATGTTTTGGAGGCATGTCTGCTGGCTCTGGGGATTTCTATATAAACTACACAACAACAGTTATGTTTCTCCTTATAATAACCTTTATTCATTTAGACAATTTTTGTTTAACCAAATAACAGTTACCATAAGTTATAAGTGGCGTTATGATCTATGCTTCTACAGTTTGACAGCATAATTTCTGCATATGAATGAATTCAATACAAAATAAGTTAAAGAAAGTTTTACTTTGATGAAGCAGCATACTATAACTATGTTTTTAAGGAAATGACCCTGTACTATCAGAGGAGTCAAACACTATAAGCACTGAAGGACAACATTCATATGAATGGTTAATTTCAAATTAACAGAGTGTAACTTTATGGTTATTTTAGCTGAATATAATATTCATAACTATGTTTTCATTAGTGCATAACCACCTGAAACTAATTGTTTTTGTCATATCTACTTAGGAAGCAGGTCCTCGTCATACAGTCCACAATGTTGCTCCGCCATATTTCCAGCCCAGAATGGACAAACCAAACACTGGCTCTAGTGAGAGACTTTAGCATTTTTACGTTACCTGAAGTTCACCGTAGTTGTCCAACATGCTTGTGAAACTGTGATAAAAGATGGACAACATGACAGCTCCTCAAGTTTGAAGTCAGAACATTTCGATCGCCCCCTGGCTGCTGGTTGCAGTATAGGTCATAAGTCCCGCCTCCTTCGTGTTAGCGGATGGGCACATTTTAGGTAGTTCTTTTCATGTTGATTGACGTTCAAGTGTTAATTTTTATGACAAGTTTGGATTTAATTAGTTATTTGATAACGTCAGCTGTGAGTCTCTTACACTTAACAGCCGCTCGGTTGGTTCGGACGGGTTACCTTGATACCGCGGCTCCACCACCCGATCACTGCTGCTCAGACTTGGAAAGGGAGGAATGAATGGAGGGATTCTCAGTTGGTTGCAATCTAAAACCACACCACTAGATGCCACCAAGTCCTTCAAACTGTAACTTTAATAACATTATTTGCCAGCTGCTGCTCTTTCTCAGCGTTATTTTCTTAATAATTGGATGGCTGTCAACTTTTGAACTGTGGGTATACTGGGGCTTTAACAGTCAGAGACACTTAAAAGAAACCCAGTCCTGGTCAGAGCTCTTAATTTGAGACATTTAGGGAGAGTTAGAGGGATGGGGATGGGGATCTGGAAAGCCAGATTTAGCTGAACCACAACAAGCCAACCAAAACAGTAGAGTGTAAGCAGATGTCATCAGCTTCTCTTATCTTTTCTCTGTCTCACCGTCTGTGTCCTCTATCTACTGGACGTTCTCCTTTATACTTCCTTTGCTTCTCTTTGTCTCTTTGTAGTGACACGACTAAAGCACACACATTTCCTTACATACCCCTTCTCCACCCTCACAGATGTAGTGACATGTTTCAGCAGACACCATAGTGACTGTATGAAAAGTTCCACAGCTGTTGGCACTATAAGACCAACCCTGCAAGATACCAAGCGCCAGCTCTTTGTCTCTGTCTCTTTCTCTCTCTCCATAGTGTCTTTCATCCCTCCCAGACTTCTTTAACTGAAAAAAAAAATGGCCTTTATTTCTCTAAACAGCTCAGTCTGGACCTCATGAAGCAGACGGACTGGAGATATAATCATTTGAGAGTTTAAGAGCGAAGACAGAGGGAGAGGTGGTCCAGCATGTCTGCTCGAGTCGTTCGTATTTGTAACACTGACAGTCTCTTAATTTTAACGGTTAAAAATAAAACTTCTCAGTTGCTGTGCTGTTTAGGAGACGTTTGGTTTTTTTTTTTGACCAAACCCCACCGCTATTTTAAGGTGTGACTGCAATTTTCATATCACTCTGAGGCATACAGACATAAACAGTTTTCATCCAGAGGTCAGAACATGAGGGCAGCCAGAAGCCTGAGACTTCTGGGTTATGGATCGGTGTCTAGTCCAACTAACATGCTGCCAAAATCAAAACAGTTTGTTGTCTATGTAAAAAGCTGTGGTCATTTTTACGAAAACATCATGCCACACTAAATATAACTGAAATATTTCATACTCCCTTCTACAATTCATGGTTTCTTTCAGCCTGCTGTCACCACCGTGGGCGCTCGATATTGCTGCACAATGCGATGTATGAGATGCACCAGGCTTTCAGTTATGTGTAATGTGTCTCGCCTGTGTGATTACTTACCCCGCCCCTATTGGTTTCACCTGCGTCCAATTGGATTCACTCCCCAGTGTATTTTCTCTGTGCCAGTTTGTCTCCGAAGTCAAGCGTGCCAGCAAATTTCTACTGTTAGTATTCTCCATGTTTCTGATCTCATCCTGTTTTTGCTTTACCCTGGTCGGCTCTGGTTGCCTCAATCTGTGTACCGAACCAGTATTGGCAAGTAAAGACTGTTTGATTGTATCTGCCTGCAACATTTTCTTTTCTCCTAAACCTAACTGAGTGGTTTTGTTTTAAAAAAAAAAGTGTTTTTGGTTAATTTACAACATTAAGCATGTGTTTACTGCAATCAGAAAGTGGCGCTGAGGGGTCTGTAGATGTTATTTATTTAAAAAAAAAAAAAAAAAAAAAAAAAGTCAGAACTTTCCAAGAAAAAAATGATTTCCTCCTCTCCCTTGGGTCCTTGTGGGTCTTTCTTTGCAATAAACTCAGTTTCTTGCACAATCTCTTCAAGGTCCTGATACTTGATGATAATGTGGTGCTGATGTGCCAAAAATTTAAGTATTTAATTGTTTGTGAAACCTAAAGTTTAGGTTACCTTTACCTAAATATACTTATAGCTTAATCTCATAATATTACGATTTTTTTCATGTAACCATATAACTTTATTCTCATAATATTATAACTCTTTTCTCGTAAACCTTTGACTTTATTCTCGTAATATTATGACTTTATTCTCTAAATGTCAGATTCATTTTTTTTCATCACTGTGGCCCTAATGCTTTTCAACCCAGACTTCATTTAAAATATTGCTCCCCATCATTTTCAAACATATTTTATATCTCTAATTATAGTGTCAGTAAAATAGATGAGAAGAGCCCAAAAACAGAGCTGAGAAAGAGTGAAAATTTCATTCCTACACATGGCCAGACGCAAAATTTCAAATAAATGATATATCAAAAACAAAACTGATGTGTCAATAAAATAATTAGAAAATGAAGAAGGTACAGAATTAGACATATTTGCTGAGAAATAGTCATCAGCTATGTTTCTATCAGTATTCACTGACTTTATCTGCTCGGATGGATTTACATTAGAGGCTGGAGGTTGAGAGAAAGACGAAAACCTGATGAAAAGTTTCAAACTACAACATGAACATTTCTTAACAAGTACACTCAGAACACCAACTCACACAGAGTTTACAGTAATCTAACCCTGTGCAAATGATAGGGATCATGTAATTACAGTTGTGTTAATATGACATAATGTTCGATCCGCCCACAGATGTGCGGGGGGGTTTCTGCAGACCGCCCAGATGAAAGCATCCAGCTACAGCATGTCACTACAGCAAACATGAGCTCATCTCCACATTCAAACTCATGACTGAAACTTGGAGCTTAGAAGCTGATTAATGTGCATTCAAGAGTGAAGATTTCATCTCCTTTTTCCAGTTCACCACATTCAATTGAGATTTGCAGCCCTGGGAAACTCCATGTAAAAAGGCTCGCTACACCATGAAGTGTCACATAGGTTGTCAAATATGAAGTGGATCAAATGGTGCTTTCTCTTTGCAAATGCTATTTGACCCATGTATGTTACCTTTGGGTAAAGCGTCACATGTTCTCTGACTGAAGAGATAAAGCTCCAGCTTTCATTGTGTTGCCGTTGTAGACCCTCCAGCCCTGAGGAGCACAGACTCTCATTCATATTTATTACTTTCAGGGCAGAGATGTTACCTCATCTTAATGTTATTTCAGAGGCCATCCCATCCCACCAAGAAAAATATCTTAGGGGAAGAACACTTGAAATTTGATTTAATGTGGTCTCTTGTTTCTCTGGTGAAGTTCCTCAAAGGCACCGATGGGTTCAGTGTTGAAATCAGGCCAAAAACGGAGTTCATGTTGATGAGAAATGACTTCAAATGTCAAACTGTGTCAAAACATGGCTATGATAAACGACGAGATAAAGACAAGAATAACAGGTTATGGATTAACTAAGGTACAGGGACAAGAGCTCACAAGAAATGCAAGTAGTAGATTATGCAACTTTATCCTTATGTGAAATAATAATAATGATAATAACAACAGTAACTAGAAAAACTAACAAATCCATTGGTAACAACCATGTTGGTAACCTTGTTTTGACTTATGCTAGGCTGAGGAAAAACTGTCATGGCCTTTTTTAAAGGGGTCCCATCACCTCTGACCTCAAGTGTGAATGGAAATGGGTTCTGTGGGTACCCACAAGTCCCCCCTTTACAGACATGCCCACTTTATAATAATCACATGCAGTTTGGGGCAAGTTATGGTCAAGTCAGCACACTGACACACTGACAGCTGTTGTTGCCTGTTGGGCTGCAGTTTGCCATGTTAAGATCTGAGCATGTTTTTATGGTAAGTGCAGTACTTGTCAGGGTTTCTGGACAATATTTGTCCTGGTTTTGTATTGTTAAGCGATTTCCAATAATAAATATATACATATATTTGCATAAAACAGCATATTTGCCCACTCCCATGTTAATAGGTGTATTCAATAATAAACAAACCTCCCTTTGAGGACGAACAGATATGTGATTAATTTGCAATTAATTGCGATTAACTATGCAGTTAATCACGACTGAATATTTTAATAGATTGAAAGCTCTAAATAATAATAATAATAATAACATATTACTATATATTACAACTTTTAAAAATGTTTTAAATTATTTTAAAAATAAAATAACAATAATAATAATTATACATTTTATTTATATGGCACTTTTCAAAACAGACAAAGAATGATAAACAATTTAAAAGAGCTTAAAAGTTGTACAACACTGAGCAAAGGAGCTACAAATGAGAGAAAAAGTATATGAAAACAATCAAAATAATTAAAATAACCATCAGCAGAAGTTAAGAGAACGTAAGCGGAGTCAGGCCATAAAAAAAGACATTATGATTCAGCTGTGGTGAATTGGACACATTATAATAATTTATATAATATTTACACATTACCTTATGCACATCACGCTGGTGTGAGCTTCCAGTTTCACCCAGCTGGTAAGATCCTTGGACAACACATCTGGATCACACATCTGGACATCAGGATCTGTGGTCCACATGCATCGACTCCCTCTGCTGCTGACTGATGAGCTGGAGAAGAAGAGCAGTGTGTCACTGTCTTCACATGATATTCACTTCAAAACCTGATTTATCGCTAAAAGGGAAGATGATATGCATGGGATTTCTCGACTTAATTTAATCAGCTGAGTGAAGTGTGATCCATCACGGCAAGCAGATGAGAACAAACCTGAGAAGTGGGTCACAGGTCTGGGGCCAGACCAACAGATCTGCAAGACATCTGAATGACAAAGCCTAATGTGTACGCCCGAAAAGAAACAACTGACAAAGGACTAATATTACAGTAGTTCATCTCTATATGTCTCTAAAGTCAATTTTAAATGACTGGTATACTGCAGTTCAGTTGCAAAATTATGGAAATTTCATCTCACCTCCAAGACTAGGCCCTTCATTATACCCTGGGGTATTGAGAATAACATAATCATAATTATTTAATAATAATTCAAACTTACTTTTTGAAAGGAGGCAGCGAGGAAAAGGGTGTGGACTTCATTTGGTTGCTTTAGGTTCACATCGAGCTGAGACCATCTGAGAAATCATGCAGTTTACTCAAAGATGCTGATATTGGTCCAATTACTGAAAATTAGAGTGTAATTGTCATTTTCATCCTCAACCCTCAAGTCAAGCTGCCTGAACTATGAGAAAATAAGCAGAAGAGGGGGATAAAAACATTCCTCAGAGTTGGTTTGGCCATCGACAAAGCGGGGCATTTTCCACAGCTCAAACCAGACAATCAGAACAACAGTTGAAGCCCATAATGGGGCAGAAAAATGCTTCAAATAGCCCCCAAAATGGATGCTAATATTCCTTAGCACAAGCCAAGTATCTTGGTCTGTGCTAGTATATATTGGAAGTGTGCACATTGTCAGCTAAAATTAGACAACACAGCATGAAAATAGCTCTATTAAAGCCTGCGGCTGCTGGAAGCATCGCGGTGGTGGGTGGATTTGAGCGATCAAATGGATCAAATCTATCAAAACAGAAATTTTGCTGTAATGCTAAGCCCAGACATTCCCATGTAACGTCACTGGACAGCATTTATAATGGTTTCTAGGAAATTTTAAAAGCTAGAGCCCAAATATTCTATCTGTGACTTTGTCAGCTTATCGCTTACCAGTGGTGATTTTAGACTCTTCATAAGTGTGCTCAAGCAAATTTCATCTCAACAACCCTAAAAAAATAATTGTCAAACCCTCTGAGATGGCGATCCTGGGCAACATTACTGTCTTTAAGAGGCTGTAGCAAGTCAGTCTTAAATGTAGATACTGGTATCTTATGAAACTTGAAAACCTAAGGAAGCTGTGTCACGATCACATCAAACTCTGTAAAATAAGAGTTTATTCTGACCAAACCAGAGTTGGTGTTTGTTGGAATGACTAACAACATCAGTTCTGATGAGTTTTATTGTCTTTTACGATGCTCCATTACTAGAACGGCTGATCTCCACATAAACAAATACACATGGATGATGATGAAGCGAACTTGGGTACAGACCAATTTCACTAATGCGAAAGCTGAGTGACAGGGGAGGTGCGGTTTTGTGTTTTCTTTTACATAAATGAAGACATTTCCACCATAACTTGATGCAGAAAAGGCAGAAATTGGTGCAGAAAAAAAATGACCAGAATGCAAGAAGTGCTTGGCCTTAAAAATTTCTTCCCAATGTTGAAACAAAGCCTACGCCCTTGGCTGTACAGGTCATAATCTCATTATGGGCTGAGCCCCCTAGAGGCCTGATCCTAGAATCGCCCCTGCAGTTCACCACCACAGCTCACACATTTTTATGAATCAGAACACAAGTTGGCTACTTTTGGTCTGTGAGGCATTCATCTTCTATTTTTCAAATAAAGTAAAGTAGGGCAATAATATCCATGTCAGTTACCTCACCACCCTTACTGTAGTTTAATGGTTGAGTCAGGCCTTTATGACATCCCATCATACATCTGACACAGCACAGTAGTTCCCATAGACGGACGCCAGCGAGCTGCCGGCCTGCCAAATGAGAGCAGTTGTTTGCTTGGTATTTCCATGGTTACAATGGGCAGGGGCTTAAAAGAGGCGTGTGTGTGTGTGTGTGTGTGTGTGTGTGTGTGTGTGTGTGTGTGTGTGTGTGTGTGTGTGTGTGTTTTTCTTCAATGCACTTGTTTCTATTTACTTGCATGAACATGCATATATTTGGGTGCAGGCGTGGTGGTGCATGCACTTTCAAACTTGTGTGGTCTTGTTTGAACGACGATCCCGTTTGGCCCGCTAAGCTACATCATGTCTCAGTCCAGCCGTGCAACACGAGACCATTCGGGATGTGAATTCATTCACTGGCCCGTTGCTCTGAAACCCCAATGACACAAAACCTTCTGGCAGGTTCTGTTTGTGCATCAAAGTGGCTCCCTTTTTGGATGGAGACTACACTGGACCCATTGTGTTCTGCGCTGACATGAATGCTTACTTGACTGTTTTATTCATTTGCGATTCAGGCTGGGTAATGACCGTTAAAAAAAAAAAAAGTTTTAATGGGTGGCAAAGCTTTGAGGCTGGTTGTGGAAACATTTCAAAACTTCAGTAGATTATAAAGCAGTGTTTTCGACTAACTAAATGAATGTTTTATTTCAGGGCAGTGGTGAGTCCAAGGCTGTTTTTATCATTCGTTTTTATTAACTCTTGTAATTACAGGCATTTCCCCCTCTAAGTGCCTTAGCTGGGTGTGTCAGGGTGTTCACCTACTTCACTGACCAAGGAGCTTTTGTTGGGAGATAAGAGGCTTCATTGTCTGAGTGACCCTGAGAATTTGACCGAAACCAAGCCGGCTACTGCTCAGTCCAAAAGTGAAAAAATGCCACATTAATAACAATGTTCGCAGACCTTGACCCTGCTTTATCTTATTTCCAGCTGAGAAGAAACTAAGTGGAAAGCAGGAGGAGGGTTGGGAGAGGCTTGATCCATTTTGATTGATGGTTGAAGTTTCCGATAAGGAAGACAGACTGCGTCAGGAAACATTTTTGCCACAACCTTGGCTGCCGAAGTGCATATTGTTGGTGCAGAAAGAATCCGATGACCAACTGCTGCACCTCGACCTCTGATGTCATTCATATGTGTGATGGGCCAATCAGCAGGCAGGGATTGTTGAGAGGTTGCCATGAAAAACAAAATAACAAGAATGACCCTGAGAAGTACCAACTTTTGCTTTAATAGCTTTAAAGGAAGGTTAACCAGTGCATCCACTCTTGTCTCAACAGCAGCCTGGAAACAAGCTTGAAAATGGACATTTCTCCCTCTGCCACTACAGGGTTCTGTACAAGAGATGTAACCTTTTAGGCCCAGTTTTAAAAGAGACAATGAGATGATACATCTGAACAAATTATGGTGCCAGTCATCTTAGAGCCAAGTCATCAGATTTCAAACAATTCATCTTACTACTCCATCTACCATCTCATTGAAATTTAGTGTTTTCCTTTTTTCCGTGCAACTTTGGTCATTATTATTATTATTATTATTATTATTATTATTATTATTATTATTATTAATAATAATAATAATAATAATAATAATGATAATAATAATAATAATTATTATTATTATTATTATTATTAATAATAATAATGATAATAATAATAATAATAATAATTATTATTATTAATAATAATAATAATAATAATAATAATCTTGGGCTGCACGGTGGTGTAGTGGTTAGCGCTGTCGCCTCACAGCAAGAGGGTCGCAGGTTCGATTCCAGCTTGCGGCTCTTCTGTGTGGAGTTTGCATGTTCTCCCCGTGTAAGCGTGGGTTTTCTCCGGGTACTCCGGCTTCCTCCCACCATCCAAAGACATGCTGTTTAGGTTAATTGATGACTCTAAATTGCCTGTAGGTGTGGATGTGCGCGTGAATGGTTGTCTGTCTATATGTTGTCTGTCTCTATGTGCCCTGCGATGGACTGGCGACCTGTCCAGGGTGTACCCTGCCTTCGCCCAATGCCAGCTGGGATCGGCTCCAGCCCCCCGCGACCCCTAACGGGATAAGCGGTTGACGATGGATGGATGGATGGATGGATAATAATCTTGAGTGATATTTCATATCATGAGATTTCAAGGACTGCCTTGCCACAATATTCTAATCAGTTCTTCAAACCATTTTTAATTTAATTTAATTTAATTTAATTTAATTTAATTTAATTTAATTTAATTTAATTTAATTTAATTTAATTTTATTTTATTTAATTTAATTTTATTTTATTTTACTGTTACCTGACAATACTTCTTTACACCGGCAGGTGGCGGTAATGCGCATATAATGAACCTCTGGGCTGGTTTGCAAGCCGCAAAACACTAAAGAAGATGAAGAAAACCCAGGATTGACATGGGGAACAGAGTTCAACACAACACCTGTCCGGCTTCTGATGAAGTTTACTTGTCCTCAAGTGAGTCCTGAATTCGGTATGTTGTCCTTTCTGACTACAAAAGACGTAAAAAAGTTTACTGGTGATCTGCTAGTGGAACTAGTCTATTAATGTGGTGTGGAGTGTTTGGGGCTAATTCATTAAGGGCTAGTTTAGCACCGGTGACTGCACACAGCAGCGCCCCTGAAGTACCGTCCTCCATCCAGTTAGGTCATTCCAGGATGAAGGTAGGTGAGGTAGCCAGCTCACAAGTCACAACATTTATAGCTAAATACAAGAATTGTGCAGTTATAGCTGTTACTCTCTCTTGACAGACGTTAACAACGTGAACAAGCTCCGTCCTTCAACTAAACTCGGGGTAAGACACCTTGAAGTAGCTAGCTGACTCGTATTTGGTTTAGCTAGTAACGTTAGCTGTAGTAGTAATATGACTACTGTATTTGAAATTGCGACTTACTTAGCAAGTTATACATCATTAGTTATACAAAAATACATGTATGTTATTAACTTGATGCTAAGTAACTTAGCTTATTACTGCCTAAATTAGCCTTAAAAATGACATACATTAGCCATAGCTAACGTTAGCTAATCATGTTTTGAGTGTGACAAAACTGGCAAAATGTAACGTTAGCTATACAAAAATCACTCAGTTCTTAGCATAGTGGTGAAGGATACTTTTGACCCAGCAGGAGGTAATTAATATCATTAATTAAGTCTACCCATGAGGGTAAAGCCCTTGTATTATATATGATTAACTAGCATGGCTTACTGTGTCATTACCCTGCTAGATACACCTGTATGTTTTTAACTATGACAAGTCATAATCTGAATATTAAGAGGCTACTCCCAGCAGGGAAAAATAGACTAATAGTGAAACAGCTCAGAAAATGAAGAAACTAATCAATATTTGTGAAGCTTTGTCAGTTACAGTATGTCTGATTGCCATCATATCATATTACAAGGGTTTTCTCTCACTGTTACTGCACATAAGTTTGTTGTCATATGCTTCAAGTGCTGCACTTTCTACATGTGCACACTGCTGTGTTTATATTATGGAACTGAGACTCAGGATATGGCCTTTGTCTACAATAGCTGCCAAAGTGAAAACATCTCATTTGGGCAGTGATGCCAGATCTCGCGAGAGAGAGAAGCAACCAGGGGTCTGTACTATGAAGCAGGATTTGCGGTTAGCAAGGTAAGATCAGGGTAAACTCTGGGTTTTCCATCCTATCATGGTGGTTCACTTTTTACCTGGGTAGATCACCCTGGTAACCTGATGCTGAACACATAACCTGCTCCAGAGCATGTTCCCAATAAGAGATCAGCTCGTATTAAAGCACCACCTACTGACCAATCAGAGCTCTGTGCGTGGATAGTGTGATAATATTACACAAAGACGAAGACATTTAAATCCTAATCCAGGCTAAAAAGCACAGTTTAAACTGACAAATGCAGGAAGGGCAGCTGACTGTATGCTGTGAGTGTGTATTGCTTTGCAGCTGAACGAAGGCTGAAATACTCATACACGCTGCAACCTTGTCACCTTGTCACCAACCTTGGCTGGTGGTGGTGGTGGTGAGGAGACAGGAGCAAGCTCAAATAAGCGACTACACCCAAAAAATAAATAAATAAAAATTACCTGTGGCTACCGATATTTGTAAGCAATTTTTCAGAAAAACAAGACCAAAGTCTCTTATAATAAGCAGACTTTGCAACTCTGAGTGTTTTTAGTTAAAAAGAAAAAAATTACATTATAAAGTCTATCATTGTATTTTATTGAGTTAACCCACTAAATGTGGGTTTAGTATATTGATGCGGGGATTGTGTTCCACTCTCTCATCTGGCTGGCTGCCAGACCTATACAGTGAAATCCTGAGCCTGAATGGAGAATAAAAGCTGCAGCTGTTGAAGCAGCAGGCAGTCAGACTAAAGTAAATGGAGTCATTCTCCAAATCAAGGCCAACTCATTGGACTGCTGCAGTTGTAACCCAATTATTCCCAGGCCACATGTTCTCAAAGACGGGGTGTCGGGCAAAGGGGGAAGCCCTCCTGCTTTCCTCTGCAGTCACCCAATAAAAACACACAGGGGTAGAGAGGGAGGGTGGAAGGAACAGCAAGTAGGGAAAGTCATAAGTGTTATTCCATATGACCTAAGTGTAAAGTCAGTTTAAAATGTTGTGGCTGTGGTTTCTCATTTAGTGTAGTATGGCGTGGAAAGGCAGGTGGTTAACTGAAGATTGTAGTATGCCCCCTTTTGGAAACACGCACAGAAATGAATGCAAACCTTTTATATAGATCTATATTGAGATGGAGAGAGACATGATGGGGTGTAAGCAAGTCCCCATAAAGAGCACCAGTCGTTGATGCCTATTTTCGTAGTGGCCAGACAGTGGTGCTACAACTACCATGTCTGTTAAATGATGCCCTTGGGCCCAAAAATACTTTTCCCTATAGACTTACAATTTTTCTTTTTTTCTGAGGTAAATCAGCTCACCAGTACGAACACGTGAATAGCCCTTATTTACATTATTAGGTCCTAAAAGTTGTAAAATGTACTAATAGCTGAATCCAGAGTTATTCCTCTGTTCATATGAATGACACCCAGGCTGAGCCTGAACTGAGGGCTGGGAGGCGGAGTTAGTAATCTGTGATGACGGTGTGACGTTGTGACCATGACCATGTGACCATCTGCTTCTCGTAATACATCCATGGATGTAATATGATGTGAAAGCAAAGTCTATGGGTTTATGTTGTTTATTTTAGTATGAGATGTGATTATTTTGACTGATATTATAATTACGATATGATTTGCAATATTAGAAGGAATGATAATTTTATGTAACTTCTCATTGTCGTTGAAAAACAAAATGATGATAGTGTGATTTTTGTATCAAACAAAGATGTTTTCTTAAGTCTGTAGAATGTGATGTGTAGGCCAGGACATCTCTGCAGCAAGCAATATTCAGTTTAAAATTATGTTTTGACACATTTGCCTTTAATTAATATTGAGCCTCCTGCAATTTGAAAATTCCAGTCGTCCATATTGCGATTTCGAAAAAATCTTGATTCATTGTGCATCCCTATTTCAAAGTAAGTCCATGTAAAAGCATTGATGGATGGTGATGTGAATCGTGCTAAAGAGCAGCCCGCTTAGCACATACTATGAGTAAATGCAATTAATAATAAGGTAATAAAAAATAAAAATAGCACTGTAATGGCAGTAGGTTCCTTGTCGTTGTCTAAAACGACCAATATGGCTCTTCTGAAAAATAAAAACACTTATATAAGCCTTAAGGTTGAGATAAGGATGAGTTAAAGTTTTAAGCCACTAAAAGTGCTTGGTTTGGTTAAGGGACATGTTATGTGAATAAGCAATACAATTTAAAAATAAAAATAAAATTTAAAAAATAAATGTAACCACAATAATTGAAAGACGCAAAAGAAAATGTTTATTTTTAAACAAAACGTTTTAATAAAATATGTTTTTTACAAGAAGCTTTAAAACACAATAGGGCTGACCCAAATACTCCGAAGCTTCGACCGTTGCCATGGTAATCAACCTCCAAATCATTATTGGTATGCTTCATGCCTCATGTTTTTGTTTTTTATATGTAAGTATAAGTATATATAATATGTAATAATAATGTATAAATCCACAAATAGCTCATGAAATAAGTAATAATCCTACAGGACTATTCGTTATTCATATTAATATTTTGTTGGCAAACTGTACTATGATGTTTTTATTGGCATTTTTTCTCATACTATATGAAGTTTTTATGACATTTTAATGGCATACTATGACATACTGACATACTGAACAATACCACACACCTTTGTGCTTTGTTCTTATGGAAATACAATATACAGTATATCAAACACACAGAATCAACTATCTGCAAACGGACAGATAATAATATCTGTTAGAGATGCCATGGCTCTCAAAAATGTATAATCAGTGCTCAGAGAACTTTAACCCTCTCCATAGTCATTCTGCATACTGCCTCTCCATAGCATACTGTAGTTTTTTTGCGTCTTGGCCACAGTTTTAGCTTCTTTGGTGGGTTTTCAAGCCAAAGGTTTGCGCAGCTGCACAGGTTTGCACAAGATGCAATCGTTCCTCTGAAGATAAAACATTAAAATCAGGACAAAAAAAAGCCTCGAGGTTTCTCACACAGCAGCCTGTAGTTGCATGTTGTTGCCACCTTGTGGTCAAGTGCACATGAGCTTTTATTGTTAAAACACTCACCCATTACTAGTAATAAACCAATGTACATATAAAGCTAAACACGTTGAATTTTTTTTTATATATATTTGACCTTATTTGGATTTTTTGTTTGGGAAAACACAGAGAGGAAATACAAGAATGTTGAAGGGAAATGCCTTGAGCAGAACAAAATCTTCATTCAAGTCAAGTCAGTTTTATTTATATTACCCATAGTCTGTGTGTAAAGATGGACGATGTGTCTTCATTTCCTCCCAGCGTACAGATGTGAAGCCAAAATATCCCCGATATGGGAGCTGCCATCTTGAGATTGTGATGTCATTTGGAGGCAGAGTCTCCAAATTGGTGGTATTGATTAGTGATTAACTGCTGTTAATAACTGCAAAAACAGTGTATATCCTCCAAATGTCACCCGAGTTACGTATTACCAGTATGTTAATTTGATAATAAAAGTTAAAAAAAAAAAAACACAAAATACGGTACAGATGTTGTCTGCAGTGTACAAGTGTAGGACATATAAAAACAAATGAAATCATATAAAAGCTTGGCTATGTTTGAGAAGCAAATGCATTAATGTTTTGAAAAACAACTCCACAATATAAATAGATTGGCTCAAAAATCAAAAATAAAACTGCATGTATAGCCTATAGAGCAATATAATGTAGATATGGTGTCATAATTTCCCAAAAAAAACTTTTTTTTCAAGCCACAAAGACAATTATACAATTTTATTTATCTCAAGGTCAGGCTCCCAGCAAGGGAGATGTTAGGGTTTAAAACAGGGCTGGAGCTTAATAATAATGTTTTAGGGGAAAATTATGTTGTATTCTGATGTGTGGTGGATCCAGTTTTACTTGTGTTCATTATTATTCTAACACTTGTGTAGATGATATCCTCTTCAGTGTCATCTAGAAAAAAATAGAAATAGATGCTTAGAAGGTTAAATGTTTTTAAACTTTTTTCAGGGAAATCTTTATAAAATGATTTTCATGGTATTAAATGAATGTAATGCAATAGCAACCTGAAACATGGAAAAAAATCTGAATCTATGAAATGATGGTAACCTAGTTTAATTTCAATATGGTTGTTACTGAGATAGAAGAAGTCACTGGGGAACACTTACCCTTATTAACAGTTGTGGATCTTGGTTTGTTGTGAAGTTTTGTTATACCAAGACACAGAGCCACAAGGAGAAGCAGAGTAACAGTACTAGCTGTCAAAGCCACAGTCGTAACAGGGAAGGGAGACGCAAAATCTACAAGACACAAACAAATATCAAACCTCATTAGATATCATGATGATACTCACTTATGAATTTCCAAGCCACCAAGGTGTTTCTTAAATATTTCTTATCTATTTGTTTGTCTGCCATCAGGTATTGATCATACAGTAATATCTACAGTAGCAGTGAATGAAAAAGTAATACTAAAAAAACACAGGACAGTTTGAGATACACACCCACAAGACTTCAGTGATGTACAGTATCAGCAAAACGACTGCTAATTCAATTATTCTTTTATTGTACAAAAAATAATTAGCCAAGATGCAGCCAGAAAATAAGTGATTTAATTCAATTGATTTGCACCGTTTAAACACTGTACCTTTACAGCCTGTCAGTTGAATAACTGTTTCATCCCTGCTGACGTTGTTCCAAACATGACACATCAGGTTTCCTGTCAGCTGACCTTGGAGGCTGATGGCGACATTTGAAACACTCGGTTTGTCTCGTTCAGTTTTGCTCCCAGTCGGGGACTCGACGTTCGCTGTCCTCTTGCTTGGGAACTGTCTGTGGCCTCTGGTCGGCACCAGTACGACACCGTTCAAGGTCAAAATGAACTCTACTCCATCTCCCTCAGAGGAGCAGCTGATGTTCACCTGTTCTGGTGACAAACACATCTGGGAAACAGCTGGCTTTGACACTGGAGCTGGAAGACAAACATACAGTAACATACAGTATCTAAAGTACAAGATGTAAAGTAAAATCCACTACCAACTCTGTGAAATGTGTAGCCAGTATCTATTCCAGTTCTCATTTTGATTGTTGATAAAATAAATAAATATTTAGTAACAACTCAGTGGGGATGTGTCGATCTGATACATACCGATACTGGCCAAAATCTAGGTATCAATCTGGCACCTGCAGTCTTCTAAGTCTGCATTGCCAGGTCATTTTCCCGGGGCTACAGCCCCGAATGTTTTGAGTGTAGCTCCGACAGAAAACGTAATGTGTGTGAATATACGTTAGTGTTCGTTACAGAACCGGTTGTCAACGTAAATGCAGTCTGAACCAACTGTGTGTGGTCTGACAGTCAGCGCTGAGTTACTTACAGCACAGACAGCAGAGCTGGCATTTTATTTTATTTTACAAACCTCACGTTGCATAACATTACATTATGGCATCGCTCCAAAGCAAACAGTAAACGACTCATTTTACAAGAGGTGAAAACTGCAATTTCTCTTTTGAGAGAGAAAGACAGATAGACAACAGCAGTTATGATAGAGAGGTAAAGAGTGCATTAACTGTATGTGAGTGAAAGGAAACCCTTTCAATGTTTCAATAAACTAATAACATACAGAGATGGAAGAAAAACTTGAGTAAAAGTTGAAATACTACATTGTAAAATACAAGCTACAAGTAAAAGTCTTCAAAATATTAGACTGCTCAAGTAAAAGTACATAAGTATTAGCATTAACATATACTTAAAGTACCAGTACAAGTATTCATTGTGCAGAATAATATATATTATTGTATTCTAATGATTGATGCATTAAAGTGCTCAGCTTGTAAATGTGGAGCTCATTTTCATCAACCTTATATACTGCTGGGTAGTTTAATCTATAATAATACATATTAGTTCATTATATTTTGTATTAATAGCCTTGAATCTGGAAGTAAGTTATTAAATGTATTAAAATTTGTTGTTTAAGAGAGGGGGAAAGACAGTATTGGATCGGCAATCGGCAATATCTTTTCTATTTTCTATTATGTATATACTAATTTTCTATTATGTATATACTAATTAAGACAGTATTGGATCGTTATCAATATCGACAATATCTTTTCTATTTTCTGTTATGTGTATACTAATTTATTTTATTTGTATTTTGCTGCTGTAATGTGTAAATTTCCCCACTGTGGGACTAATAAAGGAATATCTTATCTTATCTTATCTTAGATAGGGTTGTGGTATTGGATGTTAAAAAGAGATATGGAGCCTTCTGCTCTACTTAAACCTTTTCATCAGGAAGAGAGCTATGTGTTTATAACAGTTAATAGCTAAACTTAATAGAAAACTGACAATAAATGTTTGAAACCTAGAGGCATCAGTCATATTTAGCAGCATGTTTAGGCTAATAAAATCCTGTTTCTTATTATTTTATTATATTTCTCTCATGGGCCTAAGAATCCTATCGGTGGAAATCTATGGTCGCCTCTCTATTAAAAGCAAAGTGGCACAAAAAAATTATTTTGACCATTCTGTATATTTCTCATGAAGTTGAATATATCTATAATGTCAAGGCCTAATATAAGCAGACACCATATTAAAATGTATACACACACATTTTACATAGAAAAGTCTAAGGCATAAAATGTAAATCTTTTATGTAAGTCAAGTTTAACGTATCTTCCTGTTTTAGATATACAACAGATTTTTTTTTAAATCCATGATGGACATTGAAAAACATGTATTTTTTTTATTTTATTTTTTTTTTACCTACCTTGGATTTCTAGAAGCACTTTCACTTTTTTCAGTAAAGCACCATCAGATCCAAATTCTTCCAGCAGGTAATCTCCAGAGTGTCTCTTCGTTGCGTTGCCCAGTTTGATCGTTCCATTGATGAAGAGTTCAGTCGAATTCACGTATTCTTCATGCCGAGTCACTATCTGATTTTTTGCTATTTTTAGAATCATATATTCGTCATCCTTTTTCAGCCTAATGTTTGTATTTTCTGTATTTGGCAGATGAAAAATCAGCAGCTGTCCCATTGCTCCGAAACAGAGCTGAGCTCCAGTAGGTTCAGAGAAAACGCATTCGATAGATCCTAAATTTAAAAAAAAAAAAAGACAAAAAACACAAAAATAGTTTGTTTTTGTTTGTGTTCAGCATTCAGTTTCAAATATATAAAACTATTTCAACATTTTATGATAGAGTGTGTTTATATTATGTTTTGTTTCCTATGTCATGATTTTTCTGTTGTATCTATTTTAGCTGCATTTCTAAATTCAGTGATTGTCTCCATAAACTGCTCTGCCGTACTTCTGTTAAATACATAGTTTTACTGCATTATTATGTATACACCATACAGTAAAAACTAAAATAAAATATACCTTTTGCAAGGGTTGCTGTTGTCAGAGTTGTCGCCAGAGTGGTGAAGATCATGCCAATGGAAATCATTGTCTTTCTGTTAATAATAATAATAATTATAATGCAAATCTTAATTATATAGCACCTTTCCTACAGGGTGAGCCACTCAAAGTGCTTTACAATGAAGTCGAGAAAGAAGAGAATAAATAAAAACAGACAGATTAAAACATGCAAATAAAACCAAGCAATAAAACGAAGGCGTAAGAACAATAAAGCCTGTAAAAGAAACGTATAAAACAAAGGAACAGTTATTTAAAGTTTAAAATGTTCACAGAGTTTGTGTCTCTCAAAGCCTTGGGTAGGGAATTATATAGTTTGAATCTCACATATTAATTATTTTTTAGTTTTATTTATATACTGTTGCTAAATTTTAAAATGAGTTGTTAGTTTTGAACCTGAAATTCAACTATAATAACAATTAAGTCTGAACAATATAATATATGGACTGTTTAAAAGAATAGATAAGAATTCATACCCTCTATAAATTAGATTAAAATAAAATAAAAGGTTCTGCTCTCTTTTATCACTGCGCAAGTTAAAACTGTGACTCACCGCCGTCACAATGGTGCAGCGTGTTCGTTGTGGCTGTTAAAGGCTGACCTGTGAATTTTCCACTGACAGACGGCTGGTTTATGCTCTAGTGTTTTTGTTGTCTTTTATGATTTGAATCAAGGAAGTGGTTATTGTGTCACCCACACCATGCCAGTGAGCAAAGTGAACATCTTATAACTGGCAGTACACAGATAAAGACTACTGACTATGCAACTATGGCTATATTCAAAACTGCGTACAGTACTAGCATTACGTACTGATTTGGCTAAAATATAGCCTGTTGTATGCAAACAGGAGCGAGTACAAGTATGCCAAAAACAACCAGATGTCATACCGATCTGGAAAAAAAAATCTCCAGTGTGCATTGGACCAGTCTAGCTTGCCTACTGTATCCCACAATGCAAAGCACTGGAACGACACAACAGCAGCCAAAAGCAGCAAGCTAAGTACATTTTTCGTGAGCTGTTTCATCACTAAATTCACTTCTGAGAATTTATTATTGAAGTGAGATATGTAGATTTCAGACATTGGCAGCTTTATGAATAGTAATGGAAAATCGAACATTTGCTTCAACGTTTTCAGATCAACAAAACTGCCTTGACAGCAAGCCGGCGTCTGCCGAGGTCGCTGCCTCCTAGTTGGAGGCACCTGCTTGGAGCTCTTTCAAGAGACCAGTCTCGTAGACAAGAGGCTGTTATTTCCCTGTTGACGGATGTTTTATTTAAATATCATAACACAAATGTCTGCTATAAAATAACAGGAACCTGTTATTATCTCCCTCTGTGGAGTCCACCATCGCCTGCGGTCGTAGCTTGCTCAAGAGCCAGCCAGTGACGCTCACAGAGCGTGGCGAGGGCAGAGAGATACCTGCTGAGACAACACGGCCCTTTTTAACACGACTCTAATATTTGCAGGGATATAATTCCACTGAAAAAGCAGTTTTTGAGTAAATTTTGTCGAGCAACGTTTTATATTTACCGTCTCCCCTCGTCGATGATCCTGTTTGTCTTGTTTCATCATGAGCTGATAAAAATTGTTTTACGGGTGGTGGAGCTAAACCATGCAGCATCTTATAAAGTAAACACACACTGGTCATAAACAAAAAAAAAAATCAAAGCTCAGTAAGTTGTATTTTTTTGATAATACTCCAATAGTGGTAGGAGTTTGTTTTTTGTTTATTGCTTTAAGAGCTTGTTTTAAGGCTAAAGCCTGGTCTAGTATACTGCTAAATAAATCATTTTAACAGTATACTGCATACTACGGTGGAACACAGTACAGTATAAAGTATGTACTATGTAGTATAGTGTATACAGCGTTCGTCAGTAGTACGTAGCAGGCAGTTTTGAATTCATCCCTTGGTTTCTGAAGCTTGAAACAGTGTCCAATGTGCTGCAAGTCTTAGGTGCAGATTTTCTATCGTCTTTACTTGAACATTTCTAAATGATCATATACTGTGTGAGATGCTCCAACCATTGAGTGAATGGTTACATTTCCCTAAATCAATTCCTGCTTTTCTTTCTTTTTTTTATACTTTACAAGAGGATGACAAATAAAGCGTTTGTGACCTTTTTATTCTGCAATACGGAGCAAATACATGGTGTCAAAAACAAAAAGATTTAAACTTATAGAATCACGCAAAGGGATTAAAACCTCTCTGTCTCAGTGAGGTGTGAGTTTCCATTTCAGCCGCAGACGCAACTACAAAGCCTCCAGCATGTACTATAGTTTTCGTCTGTCAAACGGGTACTGTAAAACATTTTCCACTAACTATATGTATACATGCAAGTGACTTTTTGTGCCCTTGCTTTAGTTTCTTCTAGTACTATTAAAGGACACACCTTATGACACCTTTCATAAGTATTTAAAGAATATTTATTTTAATATTTTATGAATACAGGTTGTCCTCCACACTTTAAAAAAATCAAATAGTTCCAACACCCATGCATGGACACCCTCTGTTGTTTAATTATTTACTTAGCTAAGCTGTAAGTACAATGCAAAGCTGCAGATGAGGTGCTATATTTATGCAAAGGACACAAGAAGAAATAAATGTTCAATAAAAAAAACACTTCCTGCCTCTCAGTGTACTACAGTATATAGCCAAACCCTTTACCAGCACATTACTTACCAGCGTCTGCATCACTAAATTTTCTCACATGCAACTCGGGTCTTGTGAAATTAAACAATGTGTGAGACTTACAGTTAAAAACCACAGCTTTTTTTCTGTCTGTGCCGCAGTAGCTCACGAAACCCTCACAGACCGTCTCTGCTCTAAACCCAGATGGACAAACTCTTTTTGTTTTACATAACTGCTTGTTTCCAGTTAGTTTGCATTCAACATTCACACGTTTTATGTCTTCATAAAAACTGCACCATTTTCAGCTAAACGCAAAAATGTGTTTATGACATGTTGACATTACATTTGCAGATCTTTTGATTTAATTTGGTACAGTCAGTCAGATGCAGTAACAACATGGTACCAGGCGTTAACAGCAAGAATTAGGAGGAAATGGCTGCAGTTTGCCATGTTATGATTTGAGCATATTTTTATGTTAAATGCAGTACCTGCAAGGGTTTCTGGACAATATCTGTCATTGATTTGTGTTGTAAATTGATTTCCAGTAATACACATTTACATACATTTGCATAAAGCAGCATATTTGTCCACTCCCTATTGATAAGAGGATTAAATACTTGACAAATCTCCCTTTAAGGCACATTTTGATAGGTAAAAAAAATAATTAATCCTGATTAACTATGGACAATGATGCGATTAATCATGATCAAATATTTTAATTGATTGACCGCCCTAATAAAAACATGTTAGAAAAGACTACATCGAGTACCACAGTGCAAACTGTTCATTTGAGAACATGACAGAGAGGGGAAGAGAAGGTGGAAGGTGCCCAAATGTTAGTGTTATGAATGATGCTTTGAACTATTTGGTACAGTCCTATCGTATATGAAATATCCAGAAATCCATATAGACTTAATTGGGATGAGTTGTCATAAAAAGCACTGTCAGTACAAATCACATATGTAGAGCATATGACCATCCATTATGTTTAACCATGTTTTACAGCTGGGGTCCCAGACAGAAGCAATGCTTCATTTTCTACAGCAGACTTATGAAACTTCAGTTTAAAATCACAGTCGTAGTCAGTTCTCTCAAAATAAGGACTAGGGCCTACTGAAGGTGTAGAGTTTTAAATTTAGTCAATCAGTGTTAAATGGCCCAGAGTCCCTGTGTGGTTAAATAAATCCATCGACATATTTGCACATGTACAACAGTGCCTTGTCATTCTCATCAAACACAATTTGCCTCCTCTCCTGATGAGTCATGATGAGTCATGATGTGGAGGAGATGAAAAAAGCCCTCAGAGAAATGGAGCATGGATTGTAAGAAAGGGATTGTGATTAACATCATCGGATGGTCAGTTTAAGTGCACAAATATAGAGAGATGAACTTAATGCGTCTCTGTATACTGCAAGTGCTGATTTGAATTGATATTTATCAATATTCTTGTGTTGACCCACAGTGACACCTGCTGGTCAAACTCAATACCAAGGGTCCTCAAGACCTTTAACAATATAGATAATCAGAAATTATATAAATCCTATTGGCCTACATTATATAATAGTATAGCCTAGTATATGTATTTATTTTTTAAAAGACAAAATGCAATGTATAATGTATGAAACTGTGCATTAATGTGATTATAGTGAAATAATCTAATAATGGAAATATGTCATTGTCCAAAAAGCCTTTATTTTAAGAAAAACTAAACTGTTTTTCTCCCAATATTATCATCTTAAATATACTAATATATCAGATCAAATATAGGCCACTATGTTGATCATTGTAGAAATGATGCAAGTGTGTGCTGCACATGAGCTTTCATGAGATGGTCCTCAGCCTGCCACATAGATAACATTAGGCTTCGCTGCCATACTAAAGCAAAACCATTTAGTCTCCTTACAATCCCACTAGCTTTAGTTAAGGTGTCTGCAGTCTCATTTGGTGTTGATAAAGTCCAGTGGTTCCTCCTGCACATGATACAGAAGCATCTGAGACAGGGACAGCACAGAAACACAGCACAGAAACTTCCAGAACAGGAGATCATTGAAAAGCATCCTCAAAAATGCTTTTTTCCCCCAGATGGTGTTCAGTAAATCCAGAGAACAAGCAAACTCGCATCTAAACTGTAAACGTGACTGAGTGCACGGATTACATTACCGTAAACATCCTAAAAGATTGACCTGTAGAGAGACAGAGACGTTTGAATGTCGTCCATCTATCACCAATCATTGTTTTCTGCTAGAAGATATTATTGATAATAGCAGGTGACATTTAGAGACTGGGAATAAATTCAGATCGACTGCAAAGTCTTTTGCTGTTATGGTTTCTGTCAATCCATCACTTAGCCTACACATACTGTGTATATTAATAGGAGCCTGTATGACTAAGTAGGTCTTATAAGAATGAAGAAATACTGTATTGATCCCCAGGGGGGAAACTGCAACTTTACAGTTGCTCTTAAATATAAGCATTAAGAAATACAATAAATAAAGAGCATGTAAAATGTAAATTCTGTATATAATGTTACATACAACACAATATATGTAGAGTAACAAAGAAATAATAAAAAATGAGAAATATAAGAAATCTGTAAAAATATGTGCCACCTTACCTTATTTTAAATAATTATCTATATTTCAGAGAGAAATAATTTACCTTTTACTCCACTATCAGCTTTAGTTCCCAGATGTGTGGCAGATTACAGATTTACATACAACAAATTAAATAAAATATTACTCATTTCTATGAGAGCTTTCACACAATTAAAATATTAATAGCAATTCAAGTGATTATTCCTAGGTAATTGCGATAAATTATGAATTACTGCATTTATCTTAAGAAATATGCTCAAATCATAACATGGCAAACTGAAGCCTGACAGGCAACAACAGCTGTCAGTGTGTCAGTGTGCTGACTTGATTATGACTTGATCCAAACTGTATGTGATTATCATGAAGTGGGCATGTCTGTAAAGGGGAGACTGGTGGGTATAACCCATATAACCCATTTTTATTTCCACATCTTGTGGTCAGAGGTCAAGGGACCCGTTTTGAAAATGACCATGCCAGTTTTTCTTTGCCAAAGTGTAAAAGTTTGGAGTGTTATTTATCCTCCTTTGTGACCAGCTAGTATGACATGGTTGGTACAAGTGTTGCATTAATGCGTTAAAGAAATTAGTGGCGTTAAAATTAATTTGCGTTAACATGTTATTGTCACATTAACTTTGAGAGCCCTACTTTTGTTGCCAACAGTAGCCTATAAAACAGTTAAAATTAGCTCCACCTCAACCAGGTAAAACATTAAAATAATCCAATATGATTATATGCAATTCAGTCTAACACTGTGAATGGGACAAATCTGTGTAATGAGTGCTGTTACTTCTACTTACAGTACATTTACTTTGACTGCAGGGCTTTTACTAGTAATGGGGCTGGTATTTTGTATTGTCTTAATACTTTTATTGCAAATTACTTGTGAATTATTCATCTACAATATATACAATAGCGTATTTGCAAAAAACGTTCTCTACATTCAAACAGAGGAGTAAGATAAAATCAAAGAATAAATTGATAATAGAGGGAAAGGGAAATTGGGGATATGATGCAAATTGTTACTGCACTGTCAGTTTTTCCGACTTAAAGCGTAGAAACTGGAGTTTACGAGGCGCACTTGAGGGCAACACAGTGAAGAATGTCCGTGCGCGTCTACTGTGGGTATTACGGTCAGCGCTCCGGGAGGTTCTGTACGTGGCAGCGTCTAAACCTGAAGCCCCTCTCTGTCCTGTTCATAACCCCGGGGTGCCAAGCGGTACTGCGTCCACTTACCAACGTGTGACGTTACTCTTTAAGACCCAAGAGAATAAAGGTAAGATAACGTTAAATATCGGGTATAACTCCGTAGTTACATCACTGGATGTGGGCTGTGTCGTAGAGCTGGCGTGCTTACCGAACATGCTGGGATGGTTGTCAATAACTGGGTCCAACAGGTTTTTTGTTTGGAGGGGAAGCGTGATACCAGACTCCTAGAGGACCGTAAAGTAGCAACGGCTCGTTATGTCGGCCAGTTGTGCGTGTTTATGTCCATGTTTGTAACACTGGCGGGTTACGATGTTTCGCGACGAAACGGGAGAGTTTTGAAACTTTGTGCTAACTTTGTAGCAGAGCAGGTCAACGCGGTGTCGTTGTTCATCACGCACATCTTCAGTGAGGACGGTGACGTGTTTATTTAAGTGTTAGCGCAGTAATGTGTGCACATGTAGCCCACAGCACACAGGCTGAGGGGAGATTCACAGACGGGAACCGACACGGAGCTGAAAGTGGAGGGGATTTCTAGAAACAACTGTCTGACGTCAGCGGGACTGCTTGAGTCCAGCTGCGGATGATGGGCAGCAGGCTCCGGGTCTGCAGGCAAGACGCCATGCGAGACCCTCTCCATAGAAGTAACCCAGCTAGCGTTACAGTTAGCAAGAAGTCAGGTGAAGTCTGTACATTGGTCATGAAGAGCTGGTTCACTCATGATCAATACTTACCAACACTGAGACCCCAAAAATAAGAGTTACAGAACCAAAGACCACCAGAAAGATATGAGTTTCAGACTTTGGGTCCTGCATTGTGACTTCTCAAGACTGAAAGTATCACTGCAAATAGTATTTTTATGTTAAATTCGCCCCTCTTGCATAAATTTGTGTGAATCTCTGCGGTAAACTACTGGTGCCTTCAAATGGAACTGGTGTGAAGTCGTGAACGCAACATGCAACAACGCAACAAAGTTGTGAAGAACAACGGCAATATTAACGTTACTGTCAGTCCAGAAGCCACAGAGGCTAACAGTTTAGCAAGCTAGCTAGTGGTAACATAATGCAGGAAATGCAAAGTCATAATGAGGGCACTGAAAATATCAACATTTTCCTCCAACATATTCTAAAATTGTCAAGAAAAACACTGTATGACTAAAATTACAATATACTGGACAATATTAACTTATTATGTACCCATAATTGAACTTCTATGGGTGCCAGCATTTCTCACAACGTCAACAAACACGTCACAAGTCGTGACCTTGGAGCTTTCAGAAACTTTCCACTTACGAGGTTGTGAATACAACGTCAGGGGGGCGTTTATATGGGCCCAACTCGTAAACATGGTAAACGCAACCCCCTTTAAAGGCACCATAATATTCATTAGTTTATATTCACTAATTTTTCCCTCTGCTTAAGTTATTTCTTTCTCTCAGTACTCTCCATTTCCCTCGCCATCTCAGGCCCTTTCAGACACAATGGGGCAACGGCAACACTCTGCTCTGAGACGCATTATTTCCAATGGCCAGCACCACACCATGCAAGTTTTTCGCCGCGTTGAGCAAACCGCCACTCGAATCGTGTTGTGTCGGTCGAGAGTGTATATATCTATGGTTGCCGGTGTAGCTTTATGGTCATCTGAGTGGAAATCATAGAGCTTATACACGCTGTACAGTGCCAGAAAGAGGTTGAGATCACGAAAAAGTGTGAGAAATGGGAAATGTGTGACGGGAGTCTCCTGGGAAAATCGGGAGGGTTGGCAAGTATGCTCATAATATCAAAAAGAAAAGCCTGTTGTTATTGGAAGTACTTTCTACCAAAGAAATAGTACTAAATAAAAAGTGTGTCAACAACAGTGAGGTCTGGTGGGTCATCCAGAGTAATGAGAACTAGAGCTAGCGCTACACCGAGAATCCCATTCTTGAAGCGCTACCTCCTGTATCAAAAATGAATATCTTTGGACTGACAAAATAAGACATCACCTTGGACTTAAGGAGCAAAGATGGACATCTTTCACTATTTTCTGACATTTATAGGCATTTATAATTAATGGGTTAATCTAGAAAAGGATTGGCAGATTCATCAATTATCAAAAATAATCACCAGTTGCAGCACTAATGAAGACACTGTCTTAATAAACAGATGATGCTTATGACTTTATATTGGCTATACTAAGGTTAGTGTAGATTTAAAAAAAAAAAAAATACATTGGCTTTGTCCACCCTTGGCAAATACCACAAAATATCACTGTAGACACAGTCCCAGAATAAAGGGATGTATGCACACTAGGTGTATGAATGATGCCCTGCAGCGATTTTAGTAGTACAATGGCAATAATTGGATGTGGCAAATGGAGAGATGCCATAAATCTGTCAGCAGTAATTGGTTTGGAAAGCAGGTGACATGCACTCCCCAGAGGATGATGTCTCGCTAGATGCGGCGGAAACAAGAGAACTGTTTTATTATGTTATGTCTGACGATTTCCCCCTCTCTATATGTCTGTTTTCTTTTCCTTGAGTTAGTTGCAGCCAAGCCTGGTTCTGTCTTTTTGTCATAATATTGAAGCAATGCTTATCTAAATGCCATGGTGATTTATATTTAATACAATATTACTGTCTTTTTTATTAAACATTATTTATATAAGCCTTCAGTGTTTACATACCAGAAAAAGCTTTTGCAAGTGAATGATGTGTTTGTACTCTTGCACCCAAAGAATGTGTTGCTTTATGTAAACTAATGGATGCGACTTCAAGCCTGTCTGTCTCTTTGTGTTAATACATGGCTTAAAATGAGTTATGCTATGTAAACAGTGACCCTGTGGTATGAAAGAGCTTGAGATGAACATGTTTGTAACACGACAATCTAACTCTAGAATACATCTAACCTATTTTTAGTTGTGATATGGCTGCAGATGTTTTAGCTCTCATTGCATATGTAACTAATTTGCCTGAATGTCAACCACATATGGTCTGCAGAAATCTTGGACTTGCACTATGAACGCTTTGCTATATTCAGAGATTTCCTGTCCTCTCTGCTTGTACATAACATTCATTTGACGCTTTGTCCAGAACAAAACTAGATGTCTAGTTCACTAGACTAGCAAAATATAGACTAGCTAAAATATGTTGGAAATGCTCACTTCTGTTGTGTCAGCAGGGATGAACTGAAATGCCACTGTAAGTAGTCTTTCTGTTTATTGGTTGGCTGTGTGAAGTTGCCAAATTGCTGCAGAAGTAGAAATGAAGTTTGTTGTTCACCCCTCGTGATGTTTAGTGGAAGTGAAAGTCAAAGCAAATTTTTGTGCCCTTAGTTTGACTCTGTTTAAACAGAGTGGACTGTGTTTAGAGTGAATCATACTGATAGTAAGCAGAGACCAACATTCAGGACATCTGCTCTCTTATCACATAGTTAATCAAAAATTCAATTTTCCATCAGCAGCGAAGCCAAAGATCTTAAATATCTAATTATCTGTAACAGGTTTATGTTAATCTAACATCATAAGTATAGTCTGAGTGAGGGTGTACTATTCTGTGTTAATTGAAATGCACGGAGCAACAGCAATGATATGTTTCAAGTTTGAATCTGAAATAGTTTTCTTTGCTAACGGAGCGAGTCAGATCTCCCGGAGTCTGACGGGCAGGGATTGTCCGAGCATGTTCACAGCCTAGGTTAGCGTATGTGCACATATGCAGCGTATTATGCAACATGGATGTATCACTCTGCACACGTGTGCAAGCATGATTATGTATTTTATCGATGCCTGGGTGCATGGGTCCTGTTTTCTGATTAACATCAGAAGAAAAATACCTGTTTAGCATCAACTTTTTGTTGCTTATCTCAGTGCATCACTTTGAGGCTTCACAGTGTGGAGAGAGTTGGCAAGTGTCTCCTATTCTTTAGAAACATAGATGAATGCTCTCTTACTCCCGACTAGTTTTATACTGCAATTTGGTCTTTGCTGCCAAGATGTAATGTAGTAAAAATGTGAACTGCCACGATACCTCTGCAAGCTAGAAAAGACACCAAGCAGGGTGCACTTTGTAATTTTGCAAAGAGATACAGCGGTCAGTTTGAAAGTCTGCCTTTGTTGGCTGTGTGAGTTAAATAGTCCCATATTATGCTCTGTGAGCCACTTTAAGGATCACAGGTCAACATATCAGCTGCACTGAGGTTTTTAGCCCCCTCAATAGTCAGACTGCAGTTCAATCTTACCTCATTTTTTTCGTTTTCTGATACTGACACCAGTATCGGAAATGCGTCTGATACTGCCTAAAATTCAGTATCTGGTATGGCCTATGAACCGATCCCATACCATAATCTATTAATCCAGAAAAAAAATCAACTTGTTTAACCTGAAATCAATTCCACTCAAAAATCAGTAGTCCTTAACTGTTTTGTCACCCTCTGTATCATGGCTGCCACTGACCACTACTGTTTTAGAGCAGCGAAGAAGAACAGATTGCAGGTAGTTTGTCATGTGACAAACAACAACAGTATGATCCTAGAGGAGAGTATAATGTTAAAGGTAGTCATAGCGACGAAAATGTCAGCCATTCTGTAATATTTCAAAGTGGAAAATCCAACAAGTAAAACGGTGATATGTACAGGATGTAATGGTTTGTGTCCATAAGGGCATTTTTTTATTGCGAGGGATTGTCTTGCTACCCAGCACTGGACGCTTGGGCATGGGCTCCCACTAGACGCAAGGCACTAGGCACCTGATTGGACAAAAGCTTTCCCTCGTGGGCTGCTGCCCCCAGCTTTCAAACTCGAAACAATATGACGGCTTGTTTGGAAAATTTCTTCTCTTATTTCATGAAAATAGTTCACTGAAATGTGTCTCTGAAAGCCTTTTATGCGAGAAATAAGCCATGCAGTTGTTGAATCTGTTTTTATTTTGGATCAACAACGCTTAGTTTAAAAGTTTTCGGATGTTTCCATAAGTGGCAAGTTGTGTTGGATGCCCATGACTTGCAAAAAGTAGCCTAGACCTCAATTTTATGCAAATGAGGAGCGGCTGACGTCATAGTCCGTCTCTCAAATCGCACTGCCATGCTACCAGAATGCATTGTATGGCTGCTTACAAAGACGTTGAATGGTAAGCGTGGAAAGGACAGAGCCTGTGGACATGTACTTTTAGGCTTCAGTTTCAAGGAGTGGCTCTAGTGTTGCCAATTTCAACACCAGCAATCCTAAAAATCATTTGCAGATGCAGAAACGTGAAAGAGCATGCCGGTGACTGCAACAGCAAACACTGGAAACTGCATTCCAGCAATGAAATAAATTCCACAAAGATAGCCCAAAAGCAGCAAAGATATTATGTTTATCATGCTGTTATCGGAACGGCACTCAGTATCTGCCGATAAAACAACTTAAGGCATCCGAGTCAGTATTAGGAAGGAAAAAATGGTATGAGAACACCTCTATTTCCCATATGCCCCAGCGTTTTCTTTATCCAGATCTTCTTCATTTAATTATTCCCCCTTCCTGCACGTTAAATATGTTCTGTAGATTCTGAAAGGCAAGTTTGATTTGTAGAACACATTTCCAACAATTAATCAAGGCTTTAAACAGTCTGAAGTATGTCTGCTGTTTTGCAGCAATATTTAAGTGTTTGCCTCAGTTGTCTTGACAACGTTCCCTTACTCACATCAGCCCCAGTACTGTCTGCTTTTTAGCATTGCTCTTGTTTGCATTTAGTATTACGTTATATTTTTTCTCTCAGACCTCTTGACCAATGTTTTGATCTGCTTTCCCTCCAAACAGAAAAGTGCATTGAAATAAACTTGCCCAGTTGGCGCTCGTGTGACCCAAGACATCTGTTGCTCGTACCAGCCAGGTTTTTCTCTGTTGATTTGTTGTCAAGTGAGAATAAGTGGGAAAAAAAGAACTGGACAGCTACAGATGTTGGAAATTTTACTGTTGTTTGCTCCAAAGAAACCCCTGCCCTATTGTAGATCTTGGATCCCACCAGCTTTGCCAGAGAGTGTGGTTTCTTATCTTTCATCTGGAGCCACGCCTCCATGTAAAACAGCAAAACTCTGGAGAAACTTCAACCCAATAGTTGATCAGAAAGGAGCCCCTGTGGGTTGTTGTCATTACGCACCAAGAATGGAGAGTGGATGAGCAAAAATAGCTTTTCGTCCAGCAAGGTTGTGTTATCTTAAATGTTTGCAGACCTCCATTGTTTTATTTTGCAGGAAGGGTTGATGAATTAGTTGCCTTTCAGCTTTTGTTTTTAACACATAGAAGACAGATCTGCAGCACTGGAAGACATGGTGCACATGGTGGTATGTCCTCTTGTGACCCGCCGTATCATATCCTGTCCCGTCCCTACATTTGCCCGAAATGCCAGATGAGGGTCAGGAGTCGGGAACGTAGGGCCTCTTTCCAGGAATGTGACATGGGTGTTACAGCCTGCAACAACAGGCAATACTGTGTTTGGGCTGAGCTATCACAGAGGCTGTAAATTACAAGGACAGATATTTGGTCCTTTCATTGTGGTAATAGTTATCTGGGCTGGCACTCATTAAAGCACCCTTCTTTAACCTAAATCAGCACCAGCAAGAATACACCTCCCTGAGGTCTGAGTGTTATTTATGAAGCTTTACAGTTATCAGGAAGATATGGATGTTCTGCTGTAAGAGCAGTTGATATCATAGTTTTACAACACTTAATACACTAAAATTAGATCTTTTTCAGTTCTGAGGTACATTCAACACATTCAAGTAGTTGATCTTGGAAAATTGATGCTGGAAAAAATAAATAAAATTCCTGAAAAATCATCACTTGCATAGAGGTGCAGACTGAAAATAGTGTTTTGCAGCCCAGATCAGTTCGGCAACACTTTGGCACCGATGTTGGTCTGATTTCATGGTCCAGGGCCATCCATTCGCCATGTGCACCCAAGCCAACTGACCACAAGGATCATGCATGCATAACCAATGTGCGCTTAATCTTTTCAATAATCATGTTAGGTGGTGGAAAGTTATTCAATATACATGGCAAAGGAGCTAGCTCCATTTTGTAAATGTATTTTTTTGCGATAAGTGTGATTTGCAGAGATTTTGACAAGCAGGAATAGTTTTGCATGTAAAGGATCGTCCCTGACATAATCAGTCAAGAGGGCGGCTTGATTTTGTTCTAAATGTATCGTCCTTTATTGACACATCTATGGAGTATGTAAGCGTGTCCGTCCTGCCGTTCCCCACCTGGTCCCAACAAGTTAGGACAGCTCTGCAGCTCTACATCATGTAGGAGAGCAAATGACTCGTCTGTGTTGAGAAAACTGATAAAATACTTTCACTCCTAAGCCAGAAAGTAACACCAACTATGTGTTGCTCCATGAGAGAGTCCTATTCTGAAATATTTGATTATACCAACACTGACCGATATATATACTTACACCCAATGTGGTACATTCCAGCAAAATAACTATAATTGTAAATGCTAAAACTGGGTTAAAGAAAGTGTAAAAGTCTTTTTTTTCCCACCAAAATCATTTCTAACAGCAAGTTTGTTGATCAAACTGTTTTTGAAGTTCTCTACCTTTTTTGCTGTAGGATTAATGAAGTAGTTATTGCAGACATTATTTAGCTCAGGACTTTCCTATCAGTTCATTTTGAGGCATGCAGGACCGAAACGTGTGAAAGTGGTCTTAGAGTTTGCAGTGACTTGTTGTACGCTTTAAAGCCATTCACAGCCCTTCACCAATAGCACCTACTGTTGGGTAGTACCATATGGCATGGTTATCTTGATGTTTGTCTGATGTTTGAGGATCCATTTGTCACAGATAAGTTAAATTCTCCCTTCCGCCATGTTTGTCTTACAAAGGATCCACTGTTCGCTGTTTTTCTTAGGAGAGTTTTAACTGACATTTGGTGTTGATGGCTTACTCCCTTGTGAACGTCATGCTAGTGTATTTTGGCTTAAGGCTTAAAATTTGTTTTAATGCGTTAACTTTGTCGTTTATTTTGGCAGCAAAAGAAAGTGGAGTTGTATTTTGTCAGCAGGTGTCATGTAAGTGAAATGATTTCTCTCTCACCTGGAGCGGATTCCTTGCAACGTTATTACCACACTAGTAATTATGGTGCCACTTTTCTATCTCTCTAAGCCTTTGATGAGATAGTGGTGTAGACCGGGACACGTGGAAGTATGCAAGTATGTGTATGTGCTATGATGTGGTAAAGCAGTGGTGTGGTAAAGCCGCATTAGACTAAATCCAAGAGGAGAAAGCGGGGATCACAAACAAAGCTGGTCACAGTGCTGGACTGTGAACAGAGATTTTCTGCCAGGTGATGCATCATTGTTCAGTCATGTTTTTTCATCTTCAGCTCTTTTGTTGGCTCTACAGTAGCTGGAAGTACACACAGCTCATGTTGCTTTGGCCCCAGATATCACCACTATACTGTATATTTACTGAAGGAAATCTGGCAACTTCTGACAAGAAAACCATAATGAAACTTGAATCAATAGCCTGACAATCTAGCGTGTAGTGTGTAGTTGCTTGGTATTTTACACTACCTGCCCAGCACCAAACAGCAGATGGACACTGTTAGTAACTAGCGGGTGAAAATAGTGGAGCAGTTCACAGTTCGGTTCGGTTCATGGTTTGGGGTCACAGTTTTCAGTTCGGTTTGGTTCGGTACATTTATGGTACACCAAGGAGGCCAATTTCCAACTTCAATTTAAACATGCATTTCACTTATTTGGCAAAATAAGTCAACAACTGTTTGTCTTCACAACAGTAGACTAATGTCAGGAGCAAAATACTTCGTCATTATCACATCCTATGGCTGGACTTTTTGCCTACAAGAAAAATGCCACTGTGTTATTTAAAAAGAATTAATACATAAAAACTAATCATCAACAAAAAGTGCATCAGGTCAGCCACCACTAGAGCTTTTTAAAACAACAGTAACATCTACTAGGCCTGCATCATATGAGGAAAATCTGCCACGTGTAATAACACTTCTCAGTATTGCAATGATGATATGACTTTTAATAAATAAACAGATATTGAAGTGTGCATATCAGCTATACTTATGTCAGCCTGGTTGTTTTTAAACTCAGAACCAGATTAGAATTGAATATTTAAAATACATCTAGGACACATGTTGTTTCTAGAGCAGCAACAGTAATGTTTACAACAGCAAAGTCACCATATAAGCTCATTAATATCTCACTGGGAACAATCTGACATATTAATAAAATAAATCATCTTCCTGAGTCGTGTCCTCTGTCCTCCTCTCTCTGCTGATGTGAACCACTGCAGGTCTTGCTGGTAGAGGAGGAGCTGCTTTGTCTCAGCCAGCTGATGAGTTTACAACTAAGATACATGACAAAGTAACCTGAACAGCCAGACTACAGAGCCTACTGCCAGCTTTAGTTTCAGCTTGTATAGCTGAGGGTCATGTTGCTCGTAAAGTTTATGAGGATAATAAATTAATAACACGGAGGCTCCGTAGTTTGGATCCTCGTCAATAACATCATCATTTCATCACCGCTTCACTGCTACTGTTCCTCCCTTCACAATAAACTCCCCAAACACAACCACTGAACACTGCTGACTAGAAGGAACGGAAGTCATTTACTTACACGTTTACTATTCACTGCTAGCCGGTGAGGTAACGTGCAGTGGCAAGTTAATAGCTTTGGTAGTGTAAGCATAGTGGCGGTGTTGAGAGACATGCGCAGTAAAATCTGGTCCACCCTCGCCGAAATTGAGCCAATCATAACGCACAACCTCAACTTCAGTTACACTGTGCATGTCTTATTCCCTATACCCCTGTCCGCCATGTCCGAGCCTCTTTCCATAGGCCGTGATTTCTAGTGTGACAATAAACGCGACGGAAAAAAATACACAATTGGCCTCATAACCTATTTCAAATGAACCAAACGTTACATACAGGAACCAAACCGTAAAAAACAAACCGAGTGGTTCGGTTTTTTACCCGAACTGTGCCCACCCCTACTCTGTAGCTACGGGAAGAGGTAGAGAGAACAGGTTTGCTACATCAGTATAAAAAGTGATGATATGTTAATACTGTGTTCACATCAGCGCTGCACGGTGGTGTAGTGGTTAGCACTGTCGCCTCACAGCATGAGGGCTCAAACCCAGCTTGGGGTCCTTTTTTTGTAGAGTTTGCATGTTCTCCCCATGTTAGTGTGGGTTTTCTCCTGGTTCTCCAGCCTCCTCCCACTGACATGCAGGTTAGGTTCATGTGTCATTGTGAAAGTCTGGTGACCTCTCTAGGGTGCACCCTGCCTTCACCCAATGTCAGCTGGGATCAGCACCCCGAGTAGGATAAGCAGATACAGATAATGAATAAGTGTCTTCTTATCTTGTTTCCGTTGCCCCCATGTGTAAAAAAATACAAAACAATAGAAAAAAGCATTGTTGATTTAGTCAAATCATAAGATCTTTGTTCAGCATTCAAAGGATGTAACCTGTTGTACTCGACTTGTGGTTACCATGTGAAAGTGAGTTTCTGCAGGCAAGCTGTGATCTTTATACAGTCATGGCCTTAGTCATGATCATTTATCATTATACATCTGTTGGCCACATTGAATTCCAGAGTACACTAAAGAAAAGGCAAATGAACTAATACTGACCTTACAGTACATTACATGAACCAGATGTTTGGATATTGTGCTTTGTGATTTTATAATATACATTTTCTGCCTCTGTCTGTGTCTGTGAGGTGAAAATGACATAATATACTCCATATATTTTTTAAAACTTAATGCTTTATTAGGAAGAAACATATTTTTCCACACTGTCTTTCCTTATTTTCTCTTAATGAGAACTGGGCATAGAGGCTATTATGACAGCATGCCTCCCAGCAGGATTAGTGACTCATTGACAGGAAACATACTGGAAACTTTGAATATAGTTAGACCATCATCTAATTTAGTGCGGAAACACAGCTTCTTTGCATAAAGTGTTGACTCAGGGTAATGCAACCTTCCAGTGTATTTAACTGTGTGGTTCAAGAATAAGAAGGTAATCAAAATACAGTTTTTAGTGGCCAATATGAAAGCAAATCACAGTTATGGATTGACATAATGTTAAATAGGGGAACAGCTGGACTTTTCCACAGCCTCAGCTGAATGGTGATAGAGAAGAATAGGACAATATGCAGAACTTGAGCCATAGGTTTTTACACACATGATGTGATGGGATTATGTTTGTCTTTGCAGGTTATTGAAAGAGTCAGAATGAGGAAGTTCCTGTCTTTCATCCTTTGGGTTCTGCTCTGCTGCTGCTGGACAACACAGGCAGAGATATTCACCTCCATCAGTAAGTTTAAAGAGCTATGTGAAATTTTCCTCCCAGTTATTTTGTCATGTTGAAATTTTTAATTCATCTTCTACCAGCTTTCATTTGGTCCACTGTGACATAAGTGACACTGAGGCCAGTTTTTTACTATAGTATCTAAGGATGTCTTGAGAACCGATACTTCGGTACCAAGTCAATGCCAAAATTTTGAAAACTTGACGGTACTAGTTTTACTACAGTATTGCAGGACCCATAGGTAACTTCAGGGGTCAGGACTAAGGGCGTCCCGTGGAAGACAGAAAATGTGTTTGGGGACGGAGTAAACTCACTACTGACGCAAGAGATAGTTAACGTCAGCTGTTAGCTTCATGCTGGACTGTGCTGCTTACCGGCTGCTAACAGCTAACTTTAACTAGCTCTCGTCTTGCCTAGTTCAACACTGGAGGTGTCACTGATTTGCATTATCATGTGTTAAGTAAAAATGAGTATTAGGTGAAGGTAAATTCTAACGTTATCATGATGTGTTCATATGTAATCCTGAGTAAATACAGTTGTTTGTGTGTGTGTTGACGTACGTGGGATTTTTTTTTGTTTAACTTTTGTTTTTTGCTGTGGTATCTGAATGCACCCACACGACAAACAAACAAAAGTTATGTCTACATTTATTGTTACAGAGAGTGCCAGCATGTAGACGAGAACAGTTTGAACACAGGAATGCATGTCTTTTCTTTGCCATAAAAACAAGGTTTTAGATGGAGGAAGTGGCGAAGAGGCCAGCGGAGTCTGAGTTTATTTTCAGGGACCCTGAATAACTTTTAAGAGAAATAATTGAGGTTTACTGATTCCTTAAATAGCATTTGTAAAACAGAAAGGTCTCTTTAAGAGAAAACCTTGTAAAAATAAACGTTCTTCTTTTAATATGTGAGAAGAGGATCACTGATTATAAAAACTGCTTCTGACATATGTATGCATTAACCCATTAAGACCAGATGCTACATTTGTGTGTTTATACCTTTAAGACCGGATGTAACACTTCTTCTACAACTGGATATGACATTTGCATGTTTTAGATATTTTCATTTCAGTAAGATAATGGCATATAGAGACTGTATATTAAAGATCCACTTTTTTTTGTACACAACATTGCAACTTTTTATCGCAGTGCCACTGTATAATAGGGTCAGATTTTTTTTTTTAATTTTAGTTTAGTATTTTTAAAAAATGGTAATGATTTTTGTCCTCATTAAAACCAAAAGTCTAAGCTGTCAAATGGTTTTTATTTCACGTTTGTATCTGCCACAGAGACTGAGAAATAAAAGTTTTGTAAATGTTAATTCCCTCAAGGTTTTTCAGAAATCCTCAGGTTTTAGGAGGTTGTTTTTTTTTTTTTTTTTTTTTTTTTAGGCAGCCTTCGGGTCTTCATGGGTTAAAGTCACTTTGATCTACAGCACTTGGCTGGTCAGTTATAACGTCTTCATGTAGAAAGCTTCATTATTCCTTTTCCCTGAGGACTCCTGTCAATTATTCATGGCTGAGCATTACCAGGGAATTGTTTAAGATGCACGCTACAGCTCAACTATCCACTCAGAGGCTCATGGATGACTGCCCCGCTGTAGTTTGCTGAGTAATTCTATACAATCAAAGTCAAAGCCACCGTTTTGTGGCTGAGGATTTATTTTTACCTCAGTGTAAGTCTGAGACTAACAGCGTTACCAGAAATACATTTTATCGGCCAAATCACAACAGATGTAAAAATTCTCAGTTGGATTGTTAGAGGCAGAAACTCTCTCACATTAGAGTGTTTTTGGATTAAATGTTAAATAATACTGCTTGATGGAGTTTTAAATTAGAAAAAGAAAAGTTTTGCATAGGAAATAGTCAATGTATGAATTTAAATAAATACATTTTTACACAAGGTGACATGTTTTGAGTGAGAAAGACGATGCTGATTGTATCTTCAGTGACACCTCTCATTCATCTTCATTATCTCTCTCTCTGCAGGCCAAATGACAGACCTGATCTACACAGAAAAAGAGTTGGTCCAGTCTCTGAGGGAGTACATCAAAGCAGAGGAGTCCAAGCTTGCTGCTGTAAAAAGGTACATTTGAACCCTGCAACTGAATAACAACCCAACTGTGAGCCAAGTATGTTAAACAAGTAGTCCAATTTTGAGATAAAAGTACTTTATCTGTGGTATTATCATTTTATGCTTCTATATTACTTCTGTGTTTCAGAGGTAAATATTATACTATTTACTCCACTGTAGTTATCTGACATTACAATTACTAGTTACTTTTTAAGATTAAGCAATTCTATATAATAAACCTTTTGGCTTGTGACCCCTGTTAACAAAAGCAATGTATACTTGGGGCTCATTGGCATGTTTGACACCAAACAGACATTTCTTCTGTAATATTATCAGGTGGTTTCATTTAAGTAAGTGTTTGATGCCCAAAGAGATGAATGTATCAGTTATTGGTTCCTGATAAGAAAAAGCAAAGATTAGAGAAAAGTTAGAAAAAGTCATATAAATTTGTAAGTTTTTAAGTTTTCTGTCCTCATCATTCATCTCCTGACCATCCCTCCCTCCCTCCATCCATTTATCCATTATCTGTAACCTCTTATCCGATTCAGGATCAGTCGCTGACGTTAGGCGTGCCTGATGTGCGTCCCTCGGTCAAACTCGTGACAAAGTGGCGGTATTTGACCACCTGAACGTGCTGAACGTGCTGAACGTGCTGCACATCCTGCGCGCTGTTACTGTCTGGGGGTTACACTCCCACGTAGGGCCCAAAGGCTGTTGGCAGATGGCCAGCAGCATCTCATAAAATAGTAAGAAAAGAGAAAATAGAGGCAGAGGGCTGCAAGGTCTCTGCAGAAACACCATCACATTCAAGTGATGATTGAGAGGGATTTTTTTTTTTTTTGTACCAGTCTATATATTGTTTTTTACAATATTGTTGCATATTATGCTTTTAAGTATAGTGCTGACAAACTTCCATACTTACCCTACATTATGATATTTGTATATCAAGTACTCCCCCTGTGTTACCCTGAATTCTTTAAGAAAACTTTTTTTTTGTGAATGGAGAATTAAAAAATGTGGCCCCATTTACTTCATGATATCAGCACTTTTCTCCTTTTTATTCTCTTTTCACCGACCGTCTGTGGTCCATATTAGGCTCTATTTGTGTTATGTTCAGAAACATAGATTCCATGGCAGCAATCTTGAAAACTATCCCTTCTTGTGGATTAAAGCATCAAAAACATCTTAAACGCACAGACGCGTAATATAAATATTAATATCCGTTTCATCAACAGTCAGCAGCATAGAGATTTGTTAATATTAACAGTCTTTTAACCATTTAGTGGTTTAGTGTTTCCACCTTGAATTGCCTGACATGTTCATAATGTTTTTATGTAATTTTACATTGTGTATCATAGCTTTGGTCTTTTTTGTCACCACATTTTCACTAGAATTTTCTAAGTGATTTAAAAAGAGCAGAGCAGGCTTTGCAGGCTAAGTTGTAATGAGTATAATGTCTTTGTAATATTATAGTAGTAACAACACTTTGTCTGTATGTCTGTCTGTCTTGTAGCTGGGCCAACAAACTTGATGCTCTGACCAGAGTGTCCACCTCTGACCCAGAAGGCTACCTGGCCCACCCGGTAAATGCCTACAAACTGATGAAGAGACTCAACACAGAGTGGTCTGAACTGGAGACTCTGGTGCTTCAGAACCCCTCTGATGGTAAGGAGATGGTGAAGGGAGGAGGAGGAGGAGGAGGAGGAGGAGGAGGAGGAGGAGCTGGACAATTGTGGCATAATTATGCTTTGCTTGGAGCACTGATGTTCTTTGTGTGTTTAGTTATAAAACCGCTCCATCTTATGAGCAATCTGTGTTCAGATGGGGCAAAGGAAACTGTTGGTCTTGCTTTATTTTCTGTGTTTTTAGCCAGTCTGTTGCCTAACTGAGAGTATACAGACATTTCCTGGGATAAGCTGTACCTGTTTTGTGTTTGACAGCTCAGACCAAAGCGTACCAAGGAAGTTATATTATTTTCATCCAGTTCCCGTTTCTGCTTTCTCTCTGTATTAACAAGTGGTACATCTGGAAATAAATTTTGCTCAGGCTGAAACAATTTCAGGCAGATCCAATACATCTTTGCATCAGTTCATGCTGCCTTGGTCAAATCTGCATCTGTTTCATTCTTGCTTTTCCACTGACATTGTATGCATTCATACCATACATCGTATAATGCTTCGGAAGGGTAGCATTCACAGCTTTATATTTATATGGGGCTTTTGCCACTTGGGGGCGGCAGTAGCTCAGTCTGTAGGGAGTTGGCTTGGGAGGGTCACCGGTTCAAGTCCCGCCATGGACCAAGAACTGAGTGTGAACTGGTAGCTGGAGAGGTGCCAGTTTACCTCTTGGGCACTGCCGAGGTGCCCCTGAGCAAGGCACCGGACCCCCAACTGCTCGGGGCGCTTGTCAGGAGCAGCCCCCTCACTCTGACGTCTCTCCATTGTTGCATGTTTGTGCATGCGTGTGTTCGGGTCTGCATGTACCGTGTATAAGTTAACAACAGAGTGAAAAAATTGAATTTCCCCTCGTGGGACTAATAAAGGAATATCTTCTTCTTCTTCTTCTTCTTCTTCTTCTCAGCACGAACAGAGAGTAAGCGTCAAATATAAAATCTAGAGTGGATGTGAGCAGCTGCAGTCAGTGTGGAAATTTCTGCTGAACTCTGCTCAAATATTCTGCATCTCAAATGAAGAGAGTGTGGACGAAGTGTGTCATGTTTTAACTCCAGCTGTTCCTCATCATCTGCAAAATTTGGCCATGTTCTCTATTTGTGTGTGTGTGTGTTTGTGTGTGTTTGGACTGGAAAGTCTGTGTGAGGCAGATGAGCATGAATCATGTGTCATACAAGTGAATCTGTATACGTGGCCTTGTTGCAACTAGAAAAGAAGACATGCAGTATTTAGATTTAGTTTAATGTTTGTACTTTTCATTAGCAGGTAGTTTTTTTTATCCTTTATTATTTAGCCAGATTCAAAGAAGGGAGTACTTCTAAGGTAATGATATTTTCATCTTAAAGATAATATAAGATATATGAAATACAATGGTTTTGTAAAGACTAAGCACTGATTCTCTTCTGTATTTCTTTTCCTCTTTATGTTTTGGCAACATGGATGTAGGAAAGAAAGAAATATGTAATTTGGACCTTTGCCAATCATACATGATATAAAGTATTGGCTCATTCATCTGGACTGCAGTTTCTTCTGCTGAATACCGCAGAATGTGTATAAATCATAATGAAAATGTCACATCAGCCCTTTGGAGTTTCTTTTGTTATTATTTGCAGTTTCATTGTTTAATGTATTTAAATTGTATGAATTAAGATCGATAAATGAAATCAAAGAATTAAGTTTAATGCTGGTGTGCATGATGTCTAAGCATGTTTGTTTCCATGAAGTACAATCACACCTTCCAAGACCTGTGACTTCAGGTGCTGAACAGTATGAAAAGTATGAAAAATTGAGTCATTTGTATTTAGCTCCAATAGTTTGCTATCCTGTAGTAAATAGCTTTAGCTCTAGGTTGCCAAGTTGTTGCAAAGTTGAACATTATTATGTTAGATGTCATCCTTGCATTAAATTGGTGAGTCACTAACTTGTTCTTACTTTCTCTCCAGGGTTCATTTCCAACATGTCCATACACAGACAGTACTTCCCAGATGAAGAGGATGAGACGGGTGCTGCCAAAGCGTTGATGCGGCTTCAGGACACGTACCAACTGGATTCTGAGACCTTCTCCAGAGGAAAGCTGCCAGGTGACCAAGGAATGAACATAAATATATTAAGAGGGGTAGAAAGAAAGTGAGGAAGGCAAACTGAACTCACCCATAATGATTTTAAACTCCCGTGTTTATGCTACTCTCTTTGTGAAAAGCAGTTAGAGTTTTTGACCTCCTGACAGAGTGCATTTTTGTGAAATTAGGTCATGTTGACTAGTCACTTATGGGGTTAGGGCTTGACCTTAAAGTCACAGTTGCTGTTAATTAAAGGTGGTGTTCGAGTTCAGTGTCATTTTTAAAGTTCTTGGTAATAATTGAATTGAGGATAAATATGTTTGTAGTTAGGAAATGAATGACACAATTATAGTTGCATCACACACAGGCACATGTTGAATCCCTTGTCCTAAAGAAGTCCAGCTTTATTTGTTAATACAGCCACTCATCACAGTAAGGTTGTAAAGCATGCACTGCTGTCTGCACCATGTCATGTTGTAGGGTGCTTTCACACCAGCCACGTTTAGTCCGGTTGCCGCCTTGGTGCGATTCGTTTCGGTTGGTGGGAACGAAGGAATCAAACCCTGATGCAGACCAAACAACCGCTGCCCTGGTCCGCTTCGAAAGGGTGGTCTTGGTCCGCTGTCAAGTGAACTCTTGAGCTGCTTAATTTCTGGTGAGGTTTCCGTAGGAAACAGAGCTTTAGGTATGAAGGTGACCTTATACTACTACTAGAAGCTGCTAAAGTCAGAAATGCTCAAATCGCACACATATTGCCTTTAAAATCATAACTGGTCACTTGAGCTGCACTTGAAGCATAGTGGCTGAGTTTGAACTGCACTCTCATTTCACACAGGTACGAGAAGGTGTGTTTTGTGCATACTTCTGCTACTTCTTCTACTTTAAGTATTTACATGTATTAAATCCTGTTCCAGGTATGCACTCCAACGCCTTGCTGACGGCAGACGACTGCTTCGACATGGGAAAGACTGCTTATAACGATGCAGACTATTACCACGCTGTGCTGTGGATGCAGCAGGCCTTGAAACAGCTGGATGGTGGAGAGGAAACTGTGGCTTCCAAGGCGGACATTTTGGACTACCTCAGCTACTCTGTTTACCAAATGGGAGACCTACCTCGAGCCATTGAGCTGACACGCCGGCTGGTGGCAATCGGTAAGGTGCACCATATACCAGTGTACAGACAAAAGATTTAAGCGCAAATCATCGTGCATACTAATTCACACAAACTCTCTCGTTCATTTATCTCAGCCTGAATGCATTTCTCTTAAAACCATAAAGGATGGGTGAATGGGTTCATGGTCTCTTTTTTAGAAATCTAAAATAGCACTTGTATTTAAGGAGCACTGTTGAATCAGTTGCCTCCCATAACACACACAGACACCAGTTAGCTGACCAATACGGCTGCAGTCCTCTATGGTGGGGTAATTGATGGGTTGTCTTCTTGCTGTTTCACTAATCGCTGCAGTACTCTCTCACTGCAGCGGTACGCTGTGCTTGCCAGAGCAGGAGGGTGTTGTCCGTCCGACGTAAGAGCCTGTGGTTGTAACTGTTATTTTAGTCTCTGCATCAAGGGCTGCGTTGACAGCTGCAGGCCATCTTTTAAAATTTATGGTAAGCTTGTTTACATGTCAAGTGAAATGGATTGAGGTAGACCAGATATAGCAGACTTGGACCTACTTTGTGCCATCAAGTGCTACAAAAATATCTCTTAAAATTCACAAATAACAGCTCATACACACATCAAAAGCTAATTCAGTAAAGGACATAGAAAAGCATGAAGCAATCAGTTTTATTCTGTTGTCACAGGGAAAAGTTATAGAATAAATTTCATTTGTTTAAAACAGCTGGAAAAGTAACAGACAGTCCAAAAAAAAGCAACAAGCGCATACAAAGTCAGAGGTAAATACATGCACATAATAGGCAAAATGTACAAACACATTAATGTGGCAGTACAGTACATAGCAAACAGCTAGATAATGCAAGGAAGATCATGTATGAAATGCAAGAAAGAAAGAATAACAGGAAGAAGAAAGATTCACTCTCCCATCACCTACATGAATATTGTACTTTGAGCCAGTTAAGTCCATCAAAGTTTTCTCTAGCAGGTCTCCATTAGTACTGTAGGAAACTGTTAATACTGGCCATCTACCAGGACTGAATCAGTATAATATTGCACTGTGGGAAAAGAGCTTGCATATTAATTTATGTCGTTGGATTTTGAGTTTTTGCCCTATTTTGTTTCCATACTACTGGAAAGAAAACATCCAAAATACACATTTGGGCGTTTATTTTACTACACATTGTCTATTTGCATCTGTAGATTTTCTCCTAAAATCGCCAACAAGTTTGCATTAGATGACTCATTTGCATATTTGAACATACAATTTCAGGAAACATGAACGTAAAAGATAATTGTCTTAATGCAAGTAATCAACTGAGGAAGTGTAATGGTGATATCTGTTAACATTTTTTACCCTATTCACCTGTAGCGTACCTTCTTCTTACAATACATATCTTTACAGGCTGTTTTCTCAAAATGATGAACTCTCCACTGCAGCAGCACCTACAATCACCAAACATTACAGTTTCATTTATCTACAGTTTCATTTATCTCTGTATTCTGAAATAGTCATGTACCTCAAATTGTACTGGTAATGCAGTACACAATTAAATGTACTTAGTTAACTTTCCACCACTATGGAGTTCATCGAAGTAGAAAGTCCACAATGAACGACATTTACTGTAAATGTTGTAGTTAATTCGGTTTCTCTTCAGTTAAACTCTGGAGTACTTAATTAAATAAGTGAATGCAGTTTTGAGAAATGAAAGCTGGAAAGGTAAGTAGCTGTGAAAGTTAAGTAAACATTTAAAACAGTTTCTCCTCAGCTCTGTTGAGATTTGATCCACTAACAAACAGCTTTGTCTTGTACTGACAGACCCCAGCCACCAGAGGGCAGGAGGAAACCTGCGTTACTTTGAGCGGTTACTGTCCAAGCAGCTCAACGAGCTGAACCAGGACTACCAGCCTGCCTCTGAGGAGCCCATCCAGCTGGGAACCTACCGCAGACCTAAAGATCATCTCCCAGAGAGAGAGACCTATGAAGCTCTCTGCAGAGGAGAGGGGCTCCAAATGGTGAGACACAAAGACAGAAAGACAAAGTAGGCAGTGTGTGATGTAAAGACCTCTAGCAGAGAGGCAGTCAAAATACATGGGCATGTAATTGGGCAGATAGATAATTTTGATATTAGATTAGAGCTGAATCAATGAATGTATTGACTATTAAAGAGCAATGTACAGTGACACCAACACATAAAACAACAAGCTTGCAATAACAGCAGACACCAAACACACAAAGCTTGAATTGTTTTACTTCAGTCCAGTGGTTCTCAAACTTTTTCTGTCTTTCAGGCCTTTGGAGGGGAGTGTTTTTATTGACATGACTGGGATGTAATTTGGCCAAAAACTGTAATTTTTTTTTTTTTCCCCACTTAATTTTCGAGCATACCTCGAACGGTATTTAACTTAGGAACTTCAGGTTTTGTATGATGGTTGACAGTATAATGTAGTTTTGCCTTTTGGGGGTTCGGGTGCCCAAAATTTTTTGAAACTCATTTTTCTACAACTTCAGTGTTTCCAGGGAAAAATATTGCGGCTTCGCGATGTAGTCCAGTTGTGCCTATCTGAGGGGCAGAAGTGCAAAACTATTTTACTTGGGAACTTGAAAGTTGGTGTGATGTTGACTGTGTTGAGGAAGCGGATTGAGAGGGGCTATGTGAGCCATGCTGCCTCATGTTTTTAAATATCTTCTTAATTTGTTGGGTCTCATACTGTCAGCTGCTGAGTTTTCAGACAAAATACACACTGGTCTCTCCTCATCTCCCACTGTCTTCATTATTATTTATATTTATATATATGTGTAATTTATGGTGCTGTTGGACTGCCTCGTTTAGGTGTGTGGGAGAGAAAAATGTTTTTAACCACAGTGAGTGTTGTTTTTGAAAAGCTCAATGACAAAAAAATTTGGACTTGAGCAGAACTTTTCATTAGATAAAAACATAGTAGTGAATTTTGGAAATAATTATGATCGAGAATTACGAGAAGGGAAGAGTAAGTGGTAGGTAGGCTATTGTTTCTGTATGTTTATTAATAATTACAACTTCAGTGTTATGAATGAAGCTTCATGCCACTCAGTGCAGCCCGACTTCATAATTTTTTCTTTTGATTACCGTCAGATTGGTACGTTGAGGTGTTTTTCACTTATTCTAGCTGATTAGGGACCTGATCAGTTTGAAGTTGGGATGACTTATTCTGTGAATTTTGTGACGTTACCCACCTGTCCTGAGATGTAATATGGATTTAAAGTGTCCTCTCTTTAACAGGTGCAACAAAACGCAAAAGGATGAGGAGAAATGTTGCTGTCTATACATGGAAAATCATGTAAAAACCTGTATAGGGCAGTCAGAAAATCTGGTTCCAGTCCTTGTAAACCATGCCTCTCTTAATATGATGATATTACAGTATTTTATGTTTATTCTGTGTGTTTTACCAGAACGAGGAGAGGCGCAGCCGTTTGTTCTGTCGCTACCATGACGGTAAGAGGAACCCTCGTCTCCTGTTGAAGCCCATGAAAGAGGAGGATGAGTGGGACAGCCCCCATATCGTACGCTACCTGGAAATCCTGTCCCACGAGGAGACTGAGAAGATTAAGGAGCTGGCTAAACCCAGGGTGAGACAAGGCACAATAAAGAAATACAGCGGAAATCACTTAGTTGGTGGCTGCGTTACCTCATGGCTGCGTGATAGACGCATCCGTTGTTCGCGCCAGCTGCGTTTCTGCAGCTGCTCCTTCTACATAGAGTTTTTCTTTCATAATGGCCATTTCATTATAAATGTCATTTATATTTATTTTAGACAAAGGTCAAGAAACGTGTGGTGATTTGTAAATAATAGTAATAATCCACACTTAAAACCACTACTGTTCTACTATTGTAGAACATGCAGTAACATGCAGTAACTTGCAGGCAGTAACTTGCAGGGTATACAGTCATGCAAATATTTCAGAATAAAAGCATCATGTTAACAAAGAAGGAATTGTGTCTTCAGAAAAACACCTGAGGGCTTTTATTTCGAAATAAAAGGAAGTGTTGATTTAAAAATAAATCTTTACTTTTTTTCATGTCCGTGATATTTTCTACATTGAAACTGTAGTTATGTTACTGATTTGATGTCAGTACACAGACAAAATATCACTTCCACTGTCTGTTGCTGCTGTGAACCGCACGGCTCACGTCAAAAATAGGCGAGACCTGGAACCTCTAGAAAAGACACAGCTGACGCAGCCAAGCTCTGTGTAGGACGTGTGTCTCGTGGGCAGTGTGGCTGCTCTAACCTGTTAATGTGGGCACCGAAATAAAAAAACAACAGGTAACATAGCTGCCACGTTCTGTTCACACGGCCCGGGATTTAATCTATCCATCCATCCATTATCTGTAACCACTTATCCCATTCGAGGTCATGGAGAGGGCTGGAGCCAATCCCAGCTGACACAGGGCGAAGTCAGGGTACATCCTGGACAGGTGTAATGTAGTTTAAAAATATTTTTCCATATGTTGTCATGTATGAAAAGACCCAAAATGAACACTGTAAGCAGACTACTTGATTACTATAAGCAAATGATTTAAACAGCGTTTGTATAGGAATGATTCTGTCTTAAACTTTTTGATATACTGTATATAAGTGGTTGATCACTGTAACCGTGATCACTATAAGCAGTTTCCACTGTCATGCTTTCTTTTCTCTTCTCACTAATATTCTCACTATATATTTTGTGACTCTTTCACCTCTAGGTTTTATGTGTATGAAGGTGGCTGATTGCCTTTAAAATGCGTCGTCATCTTGCAGATGGGCACAAAAAAGTGCTGATTTATGCTGAACAAGGCATGCTTACCTCGAACATCTGTCTATCTACTGTGTTTTACACTCAGAAGTAATCACACGATTCATTCCTGCAATACTCTAAGAAACTCAAGTTCAAACAAGGTTTTTATAGATTAAGTCATGTTTTTCTCCATTTTTGTGTAAATGTTTGGTTATGGGCCCATTCCCATCTCCGCTAGATTACAATGATATTATTTCCAGATGTGCTTGTCCCACTACTTTGGCCCGACGTGACCCACTTTATAATGCTGCTTTGGGATATATTTCAAACTCGGGCTGTAGTACTCAGTCTTGAAAAGGCAGTATTTTTTATGGCAGTTGGTCTTGGAATGATCTGCAAACTAGACTCAATCCAAAGTCTCATCTCGCTAGCCAATTTCAAACAGAAGGTATCAGTTTTAACCACAGACTGTTCTTAGAGCAGTGTGTAACAATTTTGTCACGTCTTTCTTGTTGTTTTGTACTCACCAAACGCCAAAATATTTGTTTTTTCAGGAGCTTAATAAGACCAATACCGAGAAGAAAGTCCTTTGGCCATGAGCTAATCATATCAGGCTGTGGTATTCTTTGTATTGAAGTCACATTCGTAAAATGTTGTACGGAGCAATCAATCTTACATTTGCTATGTGTAAAAGACGCTGCCTTATGCCTGGGCCTGACCAGCCGCTTGAGGAGCGTGTCGCGGCTGCGTTACCTCACGGCTGCGTCACCTCACGGCTGCGTCACCTCACGGCTACATGATTCACGCGTCTGCTGTTCACACCAGCTGCATCTCAGCCGTGTTTCTGCTACTGCTCTTTCTACACACACCATTTCATTTCATTATAAATGTCATTTATATTTATTTTAGACGGAGAAAAGTCAAGAAATGTGGTAATTTGTAAATAATAGTAATAATCCACAATTAAATGCAAATATTTCAGAATAAAAGACTTGTGTTAACAAATGCAGGAGTTCTGTCTACAGAAAAAAGCTTGAGGGGTTTTATTTTGAAATGAAAGCAGGAAGTGTTGATTTAAAAATACATTTTTACTTTTGTTCGTGTGTGACATTTTCTGCAGATGCATTGAAAGTGTAGTAATATAGCTGATGTGATGTAAACATGTAGTCAGAGCATCACTGTCACTGACAGAGATAGATGGCCCAGGCTTTAGGGACAAATAAGAAATGGATATTCAGTATGTAATATTTACAGTAAAAGAAGAAGAAAGTAAATGAAAAGACTGAAGAGTGGACAAACTCTGCTGTGTAATTTTCATGATAACAATTTTTTTTTTTATTGCTGTGTGTTGTTTTTGCTTTTAAGCTTGCCAGAGCTACTGTCCGTGACCCCAAAACAGGCGTCCTGACCACAGCCAACTACCGAGTATCAAAAAGGTAACTCATTCAGGAGAGAGGCTCTTCGGGTGGATTTCAGTCATTAATACATGGTTAGAGCTCATTATGATCAGGTGTTATTATTTATTATTGATACCATTTGCAGTGTAAACCAAGGTACTCCAATTATAACTATATTTTTTTTATTATTTGTGGGATTCAGCCTTTTTCTTTTACACAATATATCTTCTCTTTACTGCCAAAACATTTTCTGAGCTACCCTTCCCTCAAGGCCACCTTGTTCACTGTGAACTGCTGTGGAGCTTGTGTCCTTGGAGCTTGGGCTTTGACAAACTGGCAACAGGTTTTTGGCAAGTAATTGCACCACTAATGAAATAAAGCAACATAGAAAATTTGCCAAAAATTGTTACTTAATCTTGAATACTAGGACTTATTGCTGATGAGAAGCAGCTGAGGAATGACGGAAACTAGAAGGTCCAGTCCCAAGTGTCCTCCCTGAGCGCTCTATGACTCAGTCACATCCAGTGTTAGGTTGTGTGTGCGTATGTGCGTACTGTACTATGCATGTAGTATGTGTACACAGTGTACATTTTTTGTTTATTTCAGTGCATGGTTGGAAGAAGACCATGACCCTGTCATTGCCAGAGTCAACCAGAGAATAGAGGACATCACAGGCCTTTCAGTCGACACTGCAGAGTTACTGCAGGTAATGCACCGCACACTGCAGAATTACATTCATTATTACATAATGCTGTCACATATTACGTAGAAATTTACTATTTTTACTGAAGGTAACAGTCTTTCTCTCGTAATAACGAAAGTGATGTATACAGAGTGTATTTAAGAAAGTGTGTGTCAGAAACAGTCGCGTAATATGTGTCAATAGACCAAAATAAGTAGTGGACAAAAAGACATGAAATAGATAAACAGTCCCTGATGATATTATTCCACAGACCTACTTTCTACCAAAGAAGTAGTCCCTATTTGAATCCATAGATGAGTTGTGGCTTGTAGCAAGATATACTGTAATTACTCTCAGATTAACACCTACTCTATGTTACGACTATGGCAACGAACCATGTGAAACATATTATATCAACTAATTATTTTACCTTATTCTCTAAATAATATAAAACAATATTCATCAGATCAAAGATACAGATACATGTGTTGTAGTTTACCAGTGAATCTCTGAATTTCATTATCATCTTTGTCTATGGCTGAGCAGGTCGCTAACTATGGAGTTGGAGGGCAGTACGAGCCACATTACGACTTCTCAAGGGTGAGTTCATTTGTGGGTGAATGTGAATGTGTGAGAAGTGGGGTGCAGAAATTATATCACTGTAAATGGATAGCTTTTGTTTATATGCAAGTGCAGGGTCTAGTACTCTTTATTATGAGTAGTACATTATGATCAGTCATTATACCCCAAAATATGTATTTATACTCTATTTGAAAAAATAAATAATGTCTAAATGTTGTCTTTAATTTAATGGTTTAATAGGAACTTTATCCTTCTTACCTTCATGTATCCATACTTAACTTTTATATTTTATGATGGTAAAATACATTAATTAATAATAACAGACAGACAAGTCATCAAACTTTTATTGTAAAGAGTATTTCTTTCTTCTCCTCTTCGAGCTTTCCTTCAAACCCAAAATAATCCGTCTATACTGTCCTTTCTCTTCTCCTCACTAAAAACAACCTGAATTTCCCTCTGGGGGTTAATAAAGGTTCATCTTATCTTATCTTAACAAAACCTATAAATCTTATTTTTCCTATACTCATTTGCCAGGATCCTGGCAAATGTTTTCCTTGTAAAGGAAAATGTCACGCCTGCATGCTACTCCATGACACATTTCGATCCTGTTCGGATCTTCGTCAGGTCGTCAAGTGTTTGACCTGGTCGAAAGACTAGTAAAGCGCTATGTAAATGCAAGTCCATTTATATATATCATATAATATGTATGTATGTTAGGGGACTGTTGGAAAGACTTGGATGCGCGTTTCATTTTATCTCCACGAGGCTCTGAAACAGGTCTTAATCACAATCACAAAATGGGAGATGATCACAATCATTACATGTTCTAAAGTTATTTCTTGTCCACTAAATCTTTATGTTGTGTTTTTTTATTTTAAAAACTGTACAGTTTAGTCCTGTTTGACCAAATCCTAATCACGATATCACGGTGTCCTCCTTCCTGCTTCATCCGGTTCCTCTCATTTCTCCGACTCTTCTGTTGAACTCTATAAAACCATCACCTCGTTCTCTCTTTTTCCCACTACTTCTGCCACCTTTTCTTTAATCTGTGCTTGATTACATTGCTGTGTTACTAAAGCTAACTGTTATATAAGGGTTTTTTTTTTTTTTTTTTTGTGGCTACTTTTGCAAACTTTGCAAACCATAACTTAAATTGTGTATAACGTAGGGATGCACCGATATTAAGCCGATACTGACTCAAATTGCTGGGATCAGGTGTCTGTGACAAAGGTGCAGATTTATTCAAAGACAAAATATTCCTTTATTAGTCCCACATTGGGTGAATATCAATTCTGTATGTACTGTACAGTATACATTATATACTGTAATTTGAATCCCTCTTTAAGTTTTGACCAATTCATTGCTGCACCAAAAAGGTTTAGTCTTGAACTGAAATTCCTGTTAATTTTGCTGGTGAAGGTTTTATTACGTTAATATAAATAACAATTCAATACATTTATATATATTATGTGTTACATTTTAGTTTTTAGGAGTTAAAGTCAAGCCTAATGTTGCCATACACATAAAAAAAATGACCTTAGTCATTTCCACACAGTGAGCATACAGCTTCTTGATTAAACACTAATGCTGGATCGGTACTCCATATCGGCTGATCCAAAGCTCAGGTATCACTATCGGGACTAAAAAGGTCACATTGGTGCATCCTTCATATAATGTCTGCTTTAATTCTATCAAAATATGTGTGGTGCTTGTTGAATGTCTGTACATGGTGCCTGCGTTTCTCTGCTGTATACTGATAAAACCATCCATCCTTTAAATGTTCCTGACCTTTATGCTGTGGAGATCTGAGCTACAGTATGTCCCCTCTGTGTGTTATATCTGTAAATCATCCATGATCCTCGTATGATCTATAGCTGCATGTACTATGTGTGCATCTCTTCAGCTGGCTGAAGTTTTACAACAGAACGACTCTTGCTTTACTTACCAGAGGTCAAGAGTGTACAAGCTAATGATTAATGGTCAGGTCTTCTGTGGATACCTCGTGAAGAAATTACTGACTTTGTCATTAATTCTTATCTTCTAATACAATGATGAAGTGCTCAGTTTTATTGTAGTATTTTTATGTTGCATTATGTTCCTTTAAGATTATAATTTGATGCTATTATTTTGAACTTGTAATGCAGTGTGATGTTTCTAGGGCTGACCCGAATGCTTCGAGGATTGCCGTGGCAATCTTCAAATTAGTACTTGAATGCTTTTAAAAATATATATATATATATAATTATACAAGTATAATGTATAAATCCCAAAATAGCACATGGAATAAGGAATTATCCCACATTATTCATATTCAGCGTGAATTATTGTTTGTTATTCTCATACAGATATCACAGTTTATTGTGTGTAGAGGTGCATGTGTGTACAGTAATGAGTGACAACATGTCAAAAGCTGCGCTGCAAAAGCTTCGAATACCTTTCAGTATTTCTCACTGAAGCTTTGGAGCCCAGAAAATGGTATTCGGGACAGCCCTAGATGTTTCCGACAGATTTTATTTGATGTGAGTGCCTGTAACAAGACATTATTTAATTTAAATAAAATGCATTTTGTAATAAACACCTTTAGCACAACTTTTAATAGATTTTCCCGAATTATGTTAATTATTGCAATATGTAAATTATTACATATTGTATTCATGAAAGTGTAATAATACAAATGGATGTCTTCAGTCATACAAATTGTAGGGGAGTCAAAGTTAACGCAATAACAGCGCAAATTCATTTCAGCGCCACTAATTTCATTATTATTGCTATTGCTCTACTTGTTTTTAGTGTGTTTTAGTACTTAGACCTTGCTTGTCTTTTTACTATATCAACTATTTTGCTCTTTATTACTACCTGTTAATTTGTGCTGCTTTCTATGTATTTGTAAAGCACTTTGTAATTTGCTTTAGAAAAGCACTATATGAATAAAAATATTAATATTAGTGAAATTAATCTAACACGATTAATCATGGACATTCATGCAATTAATTGTGAATAGAAATATCTATTTATCTATTAATTTTTAAAAGATTTTTTTGGCACAGGACAGTGGAATCTGAGTTATCAGGATGCCCGCGATTGAATATTTTTAATTGACTGACAGGTTGAGAAAATTGCTACCGTTATAAACAACAATGTTTATTTTATGCATTTTAGCAGTTAGAGTTATACTCAAAGTTTATTTTAAAAGATCCAGTTAGTTCAGTAGAAACTATATCCAGTGTCACTGAAGTCCCAGAGTTTTGAACATGATAAAAAAGCTGATGTTACTGCTTTTTTGTGGCTATTTAGATCAGAGCCAAGAGTAACACCAAGGGGGCGTCATTAATAATTTAATATTTGGGAAGTTTCAATTAGCTTAATTGTTAAAAATATAGACTGTGTACAGTAGAAGACAGCCATTTGGTTGGTTATTACATAATGCATTTATTATTACATTTTGATCTTGCAATAATGTGCACCTCCTGCCCGCATTTTGGGGGGAACTTTTTTTACATATTGCATTCTAGCTGTTTATTACAAAATGCAGCAGATTATTACAAAATGTGTGTGTTATGACATAATGAAAACGGGTAACATTTTGTGCTATTACATAGTGTGTTGCTACAGTGCCTTTAGTGGCGGAGCTCCTACTCTGGGTCTTTTTGGTGATGGGTTAAATGTTCTAACCATGTGTTGCAGCGTCCTTTTGACAGCAACTTCAATGGCGACGGAAATAGACTTGCTACCTTCCTAAACTACGTAAGTATGCGCGTGTGCGCGCGAGCAGAGTTTCATCATGTATTTTCATTCTTGAATTTTATCTTTGTAGAAAGATGAGCCTGATGCTTTCAAAAGATTAGGCACTGGAAATCGTGTGGCAACTTTTTTTGAACTACGTAAGTACGTGCATCCAGTCGCCGTTGATTGAAGGCCAGTCGTGTGGCAGTCCCCCCTGAAATCTACGCCCCGCCCTTCTTTTGTTGTAGCCTCATGAGCACGTGCATAAGCTCTGGTTCAATCTTGGACTTGGATTGATTGACTTTCATTTGGCCTGTAGCGTGGCATTGTATTACAGTCATATACTGCAGCTGAAACGCTAGAGTTGCTTGATGTAATGGGGCCAGAGGCTGTAATACTTCTACAGACTTTTGGGGAAATAATCCTCTCAAAATGGTGCTGGATAAATATGCCATCACCTGGATGACTGAGAAACTGTGTAGACAAATCTCTTAGAAGTTTTTCTGTCAATCAGTTCCAGTACATATTGTGGAGAGTTTTGTTGGCCATCCCCCATTAACACGCTGATGTAGAAGCCGCTCTTCATTTTACCCTTGCTAACACTGGATTGTACAAAATACAATTATACCTTTTTATACCAAAAGGGAAAAAAATGTTTTTGAATGAGGTATGCACTTGAATTTTTTTTTCCCAGCTTATAATCTTAATACCTGCCTGAGGACCTTATTGATCTATATCTTAAGTGAATAAACAGTTTGATCATAAGATATGGACAGGTTAAAACAGTATAGCAGGACAATGAAACCTCTGATTCCTGCAGGGAAATTATAGCCAGGTACTGTAGCAGCAGATACTACAGAAATAAGATAAAACAGTTAAGGGATAGTTTGGGTGTTTTGAAGGGGGATTGTTTGAGGTATTTGTCTGTAGTCAGTGTATTACTTACAGTAGATGAAGGTGTGAGTGCCAGCATGGGAACAATGTAGTGCTATGGACGGGGCCGGCAGCAAAGGGTATTTTAGCCCCCTAAAAGAAAGGCCCACCTGCTCGTGCCAAAGCAAGCAGACTCCATTTGTAACTTTACCTCGCAGAACAGAGGGGTTGCTGGTCTGCCACTGCCTTGATCAGTTAATTTGTTTGTGTTATTGTGTGGCTTTAGTTAGTTGGGATTCACCAAAATCACACAATAGCGCAAACAAACAAAACAACAATTGAGGCAGCGGTAGACCGACGTCCCCCTGTGTTCTGCGAGGTAAAATTTCATTTTTTTCACCGGAGTCTGGCTACTTTTATGAGAACGTACGGTGCTGTGAAAAAGTATTTGCCCCCTCCCTGATTTCTTATATTTTTGCATATTTGTCACACTTAAATGTTTCAGATCATCAAACAAATTTTAACCTGAGTCAATAGAATATGCATTTTTTAAAATGTTTTTTTTTTTTTCTTTATTTATTTAAGGGAAAACAGCTATCCAAACCTGCCTGGCCCTATGTGAAAAAGTAATCCCTTGTTAAATCTTGAATTAACTTTGATTAAACACATTTTTTTAGAAAGCTGAGTTCAATGTCACTAGATAGATAGATAGATAGATAGATAGATAGATAGATAGATAGATGAACTTTAATTAATCCCCGAAGGGAAATAGCTACACCCAGGCCTGATTACTGCCAGACTTGTTGAATCAAGAAATCACATAAATGGAACCTGTCGGACGAAGTGAAGGAGGCTAAAAGATCTTACAAAGCAACACATCATGCTGTGATCGAAAGAAATTCAAGAACAGATGAGGAAAAAGTCACTGACATCTATCTGTCTGGAAAAGGTTACAAAGCCATTTTTAAGGCTTTGGGACTCCAGCGAACCACAGTGAACCAAATGGAGAAAACCTGGAACAGTGGTGAACCTTCCCAGGAGTGGCCAGCCGACCAACATTACTCCAAGAGCGCACTGATGACTCATCCAAGGTCACACTGCAGGTCTCACTTGCCTCAGCTATGGTCAGTGTCCATGATTCAACAATGGACAGAAACTAGTTCAAAGGAGAAAACCGCAACACAGCATTTCATAAAAACATCACAGCAGCAGTCAGACATGGTGGTGGTAGTGTGATGGTGGAGAACATCCAGCTATCAGTTTAGTTTCCACCTGGGTTCTGCAGCAGGACAATGATCTGAAACACACCAGCAAGTCCACCTCTGAATGGCTTAAAATAAACAAAATGAAGGTTTTGAGTGGCCTAGTCAAAGTCGCAGACGTAAAGCCGATTGAGATGCTGTGGTGTGACCTTAAGCAGGGCGTTCATGCTCAAAAACCCTCCAGTGTTGCTGAATTAAAACAATTGTGTATAGAAAAGTGGGCCAAAATTCCTCCTCAGAGATGTAAAAGACTCATCCCTAGTTATCGCATATACGTGATTGCAGTTGTTGCCGTCAAGGGAGGCACAACCAGTTATTAGGTTTTGGGGGCAATTACTTTTTCACATAGGTCCAGGTAGGTTTGCATAGCTTTTTTCCCTTAATAAATGAAATCACCATTTAAAAACTGCATTTTCTATTTACTGGGGTTGTCTTTGTCTAATGTTAAAATTTATTTGATGATCTGAAACATTTAAGTGTGACAAATATATAAGAAATCAGGAAGAGGGCAAATAATTCTTGACAGCACTGTAGAAGGACACAGCAGCTTCAGTTCTCCATCGGAAAGGGCTGTTTTGCTGCCAGCCTGTCCACAGCAGGACATCACTTTCCTCCTGTGCAGGTAATTCATGTCTGTTTCTCCAAACTGGAGGCATATCAACCGTCACCTGTTGTATGTAATACAGTATGGAAAGCACCTCATACAACCCCACTTCATAACACCAGGACTATCCCTGTAAGTTCTTGTGTCAAAACACTGCAGAAAGAATTCAAACCGGTTTAAGTGTTAATACAGTTACAAACGTGTTCGACTCTTGGAGAAATCGATGTATTATTGGACATTATTGTCATCACAGCTTTAAGTAACGTATGATGAAATGTTGTGTGGAACAGCTGGTGGTTCGATTTTCCCTTTGCTCTGAAATCCTTAGTCTTTCTAGTCTTCCTTCACTGTAGTGCACATAGCAAATTTTTCTTGCACTCTGTTGTTGTGTAAACATGTGGTACTTGTCATTTTGTGCACTTTATCTCTTGCAAAACCTTTACAGGACCTTGTTTTTATCATATGCCACTCATCAAGCAATAGTTTATTTTTGTAACGAGGTTACATAAGAAAAAAACATACTAAAGTGGTCTTATATTAGCATTCGCTTGTATTTCTGGATGTATACAATACTCAAAAATTATATTATTATCACATTTGTGTCACACAGCAAAATATACGTATGTTAATAGCAACAAATGCTTTTGTATGTTGAAATGTTATGTCACATGCCACGCGTATGCCACAGATATATGTTTTTTAAAAAGTTGCGTCCTTAGAGGATTGTTGAATAGCAGTGAGTTTTTGAGTTTGTTTTTTTAAAGGAAAATACAGGGAAATTTCCCAACAGGTTTGTTGTCTTTTCTCAGATGAGTGATGTCGAGGCAGGAGGAGCCACGGTCTTCCCTGACTTCGGAGCAGCAATCTGGCCTAGAAAGGTAACGAAAACAGCGTGTTTACTGTGATAACGTGTCAGTTCTTGGCATGTGGGGTGTATTTACTAATGATCCCAGTGAGAAACAGACCTTTCAGTGTTGCTTTTAATTCAATGAATGTGCTGAGACTTGAAAGTATTACTGACAGAATGATTAACACCCTCATTGTTAGGTCCCATATATTATTTTGTGTTGCATGGCAGTTTGCCCAAACCCATTTGTTAGCAGTGAAAACTTGCACGAGATGAAATTTTTTACCTGTGTTCTGTTGTTACCTTCAGACACATATATCATTTTTTTTCCTTCACTGGCTAATCAACAAAGTTGTAGCAAAGATTGGCAACAATCGCTTGCTGTATACAAACTTTTTCATCTCTGTTTTAATATTTTCTGTCATTTTTATGTAATGCTTATTTGCATGTTTCACAAATGTGATCTTTAATTTATTTTCCCCCAATCACTTCAGTGTGCACTTCTAGCAATAAACATTATGTAAATTCTAATCTCCATTTTATTTATTTCTTTACAAGTTTATTTAACAGGGACCATGTGTAACATAAACTTCAATACTTGATATCTGATTGATTTTATACAGAGTTATAACCTAACAGTGATCAATAATGCAAACAGAATATACATAGTGTGCAACAAGCATTATAAAATACTGGTCGGTATATACTGTATATAGTGACAGGACGCAAACTATGTGGTTGACTTTGAACTCCATGCTTCTGCGGCTTGCGGTTGTCGAACATCTTACTTTTCCCACCGTTCCTAAATATTTTCAGTCTGGTAGGGAGAATCTTTATTTACACTATATTGCGAAAAGTATTGGCTCACCTGCCTTGACTCGCATATGAACTTAAGTGACATCCCGTGCTTAATCCATAGGGTATTAATGCTTAATCCATAGGGTAATATGACGTCAGTCCACCCTTTCCAGCTATAACAGCTTCAACTCCTCTGGGAAGGCTTTCCACAAGGTTAAGGAGTGTGTTTATGAGAATTTTTAATCATTTTTCCAGAAGCACATTTGTGAGGTCACACACTGATGTTGGACAAGAAGGCCTGGCTCTCAGTCTCTGATTCATCCCAAAGGTGTTCTGTCGGGTTGAGGTCAGGACTCTGTGCCGGCCAGTCAAGTTCATCCACAACAAACTTTCTCCTACATGTCATTATGGACCTTTGTGTACTGGTGCAGTCATGTTGCAACAGGAAGGGGCCATCCCCAAACTGTTCCCACAAAGTTGGGAGCAGGGCTTTGTCCAAAATCTCTTAGTATGCTGAAACATTCAGAGTTCCTTTCACTGGAACTAAGGGGCCAAGCCCAGCTCCTGAATAGCAACCCCACACCATAAACCCCCCTCCACCCAACTTTAAACTTAGCACAATGCAATCAGACAAGTACAGATCAGATCGCCAGATGGCGAAGCGCGATTCACCAGTCCAGAGAATGCGTCTCCACTGCATCTGATGCTTTGTATTGCACTTGGTGATGTATGGCTTGGATGCAGCTGCTCAGCCATGGAAACCAGTTCCATGAAGCTCTCTACGCACTGTTCATGAGCTAATCTGAAGGCCACATGAAGTTTGGAGGTCTGTAGCGATCGACTCTGCAGAAAGTTGGCGACCTCTTTGCATCCGCTGACCCTGCTCCGGCATTTTACACGGCCTACCACTTCTTGGCTGAGTTGCTGTCGTCCCCACTTTGTCATAATACCAGTGACAGTTGGCTGTGGAATATTTATGAGTGAGGAAATTTCATGACGGGGCTTGTTTCACAGGTGGCATCCTCTCACAGTACCACACTGTAATTCACTGAGCTCCTGAGAGCGACCCGTTTTTTCACAAATGTTTGTAGAAACAGTCTGCATGCCTGTGCTTGATTTTATACACCTGTGGCTACGTAAGTGATTGGAACACCTGATTTCAATTATTTGGATGGGTGAGTGAATACTTGCATAGTGTTTATAGAAAAGAGTCTTTATCTTTCTATCTTATACTTTACATCCTTAAACATGTGGTATGTAAAATATAAAATATGTTAGTAAATAAATATGTTGATTTGAAAGTAGCATGTATTTGTGTTGTAGCATTGACACAAACTGCAGTCAGCCTGTGACATTCGTTCTGTCTAATTTTCAATATCTTCACATTTTACTTTCCATTGACTTTGCTGCCTGTGTTCCAACGGTATCTCCTCACTTTTTTTTTTTTTTTTTTTGCCAGTGTGACATTAAATTAACTGTGTAGTTGTAAAGCAACCAAAAGTCTGCTTGATAAGCACTTTGGTCAACCGTGCTCAGTGCGAAGCCACCTGCGCTCCAGTTCCTCTTTAATCCAGCATCTGTGTACATCATGTTTAAATTTGTTCTGCTTCTCAACAGGGGACGGCAGTGTTTTGGTACAATCTGTTCAAAAGCGGGGAGGGAGACTACAGGACCAGGCATGCAGCCTGTCCTGTCTTAGTTGGAAGTAAATGGGGTGAGTAAAGTTCAGTTTCATCACAATTGAGTCTTGACACATTGAATGGGATTAGTACGCTGCAACATTTCTGACTAATATTGAGTGTGTTATTTGGCATGCAGATGGCTGAAATCAAAGTATTATCTATTATACTAGACTAAACAAAATTCTTCATAGCAAATTGTTTGTTAAATTATATGATGACATCATTGGCTGTATTTAAAGATAGACGATAAAACAGCACCCGAAAAGTGAAGCCATCAAACCAAAACATCTTGATCGCCTCCTCGTGGCTGGCTTCACTATAGGTCATAAAGCCTTCCTTCCTTCCTTCCCTCCATGTTAGAGGATGCGACACACCTATTCACCTGTCCTTTCTCCCCTTAAAAGCATCATCATAATAGATTAGATGAGCAGATCTGTTTCTAGCAGAGTACAATGTTTGAAATAACTGTATTCATTCCTCCAAATGAAAGCCATTACATTAATGAACAAATGTAATAAAAATTACATAATGCTTGACTCCTTAAAAACACAAAAAAGAAAAATGTTTAATCATATGGTTTTTAATATTAGAAATAAACACTGATAAATGGACAGCAAATCACAATAAAAGGCTCTGCAGGCAGTTGATAAAAGCAGCTGCTCCAGAACAATAAGTGGGCCCAGGACCCTGTCTGTCCTCAGCTAACCTGCATTCCTGTGTGCGTTCCTGCCAGACAGATTTGACTAGTGATGAGTTGACTGGAAATGTTTACATATGCATGAATGCAGCTTTGAGGCATTCAAAAGAAATGACATGTGTGGCTCCTTTAACTCAAAATTCAGCTTGCTCGAGTTAGGAGGGATGTGTAAAACAGACTGGAGAGGCAAACTTGGTGAAGTTGCTGTAATTATTATTATTGCCAGCCAAGGCAAGACATGCCTAAGAAATGCTTAGAAATGAGAATGAAATAATTAGATTACGGTCTGGCCATGGCGTCACATCCATGATATCCATGTTCGTCCTTGAAAGGATGTTTCAACACACATACTGTATGTATTGACTTTTCTTGAAATCAACGAAAACAAGACATTTATAAAGACAAAAAGAGGAAAGAGGATGGATTTGTGCTCACAGTAGATCAGTGCCAACTCAAAGTGAAAGAACTTCCACAGCGATATATCAGTCAGTGATTCCCAGCATAGAAGTGGCAGCTCTCGAGAGATAAATTCACTCCTTCGTACACGCCCCTAAGCAAAATATTTTTGTCTTATTTGGTCCACTTTGATTTGTGCACTGTGAAACCGAACCAGATTAAATAGAATAGGAGCTAAAAGTAGAAATTTAACTGATTTGGACTAGCCTAACAGACTACGGCTTGTGAAAGCACCTGAAGAAACGCACGCTACACTTTTACCATACGCTGACATGACAAACTGAGGTAGTGAAGGTTTATAGCATGTTATTAGTAATCTATTACAAAGACTCTTTTCGGTCTTCATGGTGTTTTTTTTCTGTTTTGTCAGTGTCAAACAAGTGGATTCACGAGCGAGGACAAGAGTTCAGGAGACCCTGTGGTCTGACAGAAGTGGCCTGAATTTTGACCCACTCCTATAAGGAACGTACACACACACACACACACACACACACACACACACACACACGCACACCGTCAGCAGTGCCTTGATTCTGGCAATGATGCAGCTCAGAGACACATTATTCAACACTTATTTCCCTCAACTTGTCTACATGACTTGTCTTGTGAGGAAATCCCAACTCTCATGTGAGATCTGGCTGGATCACGTCTTTGCTTTTTGTTAACAGAACATACACAACTTCTCCGTCATGCGTCCCCACACCAAACCCATTTAATCAAATCAGTGAATTAAGATAATTTGATACGAGTGTTCTGGAAATCAAATGAACTAGTGAACAAAAAAGCTATATCTTTGTTTGCCAATGTTAACCCATTTTGCAGTCACTAAAATCAACTTTTGAATTAAGATACTTGTAAAAGCATTAGTGTTAGTGGTGATACAGACAAGCCCTTATTTAAATGTGTTAATATCTTAGCTTTTAAAAACACCAAAATATACAATTCATCTATGCACATTTCTTTAAGAGAGAATATATGCATTTAACATTTCTAAATAAGAAGCAGCAACTGTGAAGAAACGGTTGTTTTGATAAATCTTTTGGTGATGGACTCACAGATATTACAAATTACACCAGGATTTGACGATTACTTAAAGCTATGATGTGAGCACATTTCAAGTTGTTTTGCAAGTTTTGGGGAAAGCTTGAAAATCATCAGAAAATGTCAGTTTACAAAATTAAATTGGATGCAAAGTAAAGCCATGGGCTGTATTGGTTCAGTTTAGAGGTTAATTTGGGAAAGAAAAACAAGTTTACTCTGCTGTTTACCATCAGTCTTATACCTCTGCTCGATTAAACTACATCAGTACTCCTCATCATCTGCACCTAAAGGGTTTCATTTTCTTCAAACATGGCAGAGAAATACATTTCCTCCAAATCATGTCCATGATGTTTTTTTTTATTTATATAGTGTTTAAATTATTACACTGTTACATTTTGTGCTCTTTCTACAAAATGACAAACAAGCGAGTTAACAATAAACAGTGTCTTTTATGAAATGGATTTGTGTCTTCACTATTTTACGGTGTCTCATGGTAAAACTGAGGAAATTCGGTGAAGTATGGATATTGAATCTCCAGTATGATATACTTTTACACACCAGTATTTTAGATGATTGCCCTAAAGCATTTTAAAAACCATCACTGTTTCTCTGACTTTCTTTAATACTTTAGGCTACTTGTGTACCCTTTATGTCTCAGCTCAGTAATTGGACTTAAACACAAACAAAGCAGGCAGATAGGATCAGTTTAGTGATTTAATGAAGGTGCGTCTTGCTTACAGGTGCAGGAATCAAGAGGTAGGCAAAGGTCAAAACCAGGAAGGCTAACAAATCTGGGAGCAGCCGAGGGAATCCAGAGATCAGGCATCAGACAGGCAGGTATAACATTATAGTTACTAGAAAGCACAGGCAAGAAACACATGGCAACTTTGATGAACGGATTCAAAGAAATAAAGTGTCTGGGCTGATTGTATACTGTATATATAGACCTTTTTTATTGCCATTCTACTACCAGGGGAACAGCTTTGGTCCAAGTTTACTTCCTGTCAGTTACTTCATTCACAACCACTGCAACAGGAAATGCAAAGGGACCCATTTAGGATGTTTGTGTTATGTTTGTCAAGTTTGAAAAGGTCTGTAGAGAGTGGTGAGTGATGAGTTTATGGTCTCAGTCGCTAGTTTTAAGGCTTCAATACAGCATGATGTTCATATAGTAAATTACGGTCCCATTTAGAGTCAAATAGACCATAAAGCAGGGTGTGATTTAGGGCGTGGCTTCCTTGTGATTGACAGGTCGCTTCCATGGATTTGTCAGTCTGGGAGTTTCATCTGTGTCTGTGTTTTCATCTTACAACTTTAACTCTTTCACAGTATATCTTATGTTCATGAAAGTTTATTATAACACTTTTGGTCACCTGAAAAAGTCTTATTTAGCATTTGGTGCCTTCAAATAGGGTTGTGTTAACCGTGTTCACGAGTAGAGTTCGTACGAACGCCACCTTCATGTTGCACTCACAACGTTGTAGGTGGCAAGTTTCTGAAAGGTCAGCAAGACTTAACCACTTGAGCACAAAGGGTATTGTGTACACGACTCCCCATGTTGTAAACACAAACTTACGAGTTTCATTTGAAGGCAATGTTAGCTCAACCCTTTCGTGTCACTTCTGGTTGCAACAAAACAAGATGGCGACAGCCAAAATGCTGAACTCAAGGCTTCAAAATGGCAGTCCACAAATGGATGAGTGACGTCACAGTGACTACGTCCACTAGATGAGAGGAGTGGGAACAGGGCATAGAAAATGTGGCTGGAGGAGAGGAGAGACAGACTGACAGTCTGGGCAGTTTTGGTCAGTATTAAGTTTGTTTTCATTCTAATTGATCTGCCCCTGCTCTCCAATTATATTTGATATTGATCAAGATGCAATGAGTGATAATAAGAGATGACTAAAAAAAACATATTTATTCCACCTTGGCCAAAAATGTTGTCATGTTTGATGTAACACTATTCCAAAGACTTGGAGATCCATCCATCCATCTTCAGTGTCTTATCCTGGAGGCGATCCCTTCACACCTATGTGCAATTTAGAGTCAACAATTAACCTAAACTGGAGGCTGGAGAACCCAAAGTAATCCCCCGCTTAAACAGGGAGAACATGCAAACGCCACACAGAAGAGCCCCGAGTCGGATTCGAACCTGTGACCCTCTTGCTGTATGGTGACGATGCTAACCACTGCACCACCGGGCATTGGACCAAATGCTTCATTTCCCTTCTTGAACTTAGAGGTGTTGCGTGAAAAAAAATCCTTCTCAGCACCTCACTCAAACATAATCCTGGCTTTTACGGAAAAGTGCAGTTAAATTAGAAATGAGTGATATGTCATCAGCATTGTATTGCCAGGAACATCACTTCATGCCATGCCAGTTCACAAGTACAACAACAGATAATAAATACATTCAGTTTTTGGCCCTGAGCTATAGGAGACTTTCCCATGAACCATAAGGTGTTTGATTGGCTCACTTTCAATTCAGCCCTGTCTTATCTGCATCACATAACTGGCTCATCTGTAATTTAAATACCAGGGTAACCGACAAACTGCGCACATGCTGTGGAGTCAAAGTAAAGTGACATCAGACATTTCTCTCTAAAATAGGGCTCAAAGTTAATGTGACAATAAACCGTTACTGCATGTTTGTTTTAACGGCACTAATTTCTTTGACACATTAACACAAAGATCTTCGGCAGCTGTAGTGGGCAAGTTTTAAAGCAAGAGTGAAGATACCATGTCATAGTAGCTTGTCGGAGGCTAAATAACACTCCAAATTTATGCAAAATTTTGATGAGGAAAAACTGGTATGCCCATTTTCAAAGGGTCTCCCCTTGACAGACATGCCAACTTGATTATAATCACATGGAGTTTGGGGCAAGTCTTAGTCAAGTCAGCACATTGACAGCTGTTGTTGCCTGTTGGGTTGCAGTTTGCCTTGTTACGATTTGAGCTTTTTTTTTTTTAGACTAAATGCAGTACCTGTGAGGGTTTCCATTTTCAGCTGCATAAATGTGAACACATGCTTAATGCTGTGAATCAAATAGAAATGCTCAGGATTAGGCAACAAAACCACTTTGTTAGGTTTAGGAAAAAACAACATGGTTGGGCACCTTCAAGCCGCCATTGAAACCAAGAGAAGTCTTGTCCTGAAATCTCCTGTGATGACATATTTCAGTGGAAAAACAGTGGAAAACACGAGCCAGGCAGTTTGTGTAAGCATAGCTTAATATTTTCTAAAATATTTTCAGTGTCATGGCTGCATATTAAATGATTTCAACAATGTGGATGAGGTCCCGCATATGGATATTCAGATTTAACGATGATACTTCTCCTTTAGGGGGATTTAAGTAACACACTGGATCAAACAAAAGGTAAGGACATTTCATTTCTCTCTAGGGTCCTTCACACTCAAAATGAGCCTGTTGGTGGCAAAAACAAGCACTTTTAATGAAGGTAACAATACACTGATGCTGCTTGTGATCAGTTCAGAAGATTTTTGTCCCCATTAGTCGCTTGGATGCAATAATATGGGAAATAGAGTCCAATTTGAGAAATAAAGAAATTAGTCTTGAATGTGTAGTTTTCAGGCCTTAATGATTTCAGTATACTTTGTTCCAAAATACATAAGTGAAGTGTTCATTTGCAAAACATGATAAAATCCATATTTACAACTGTACTTACTACCCTCATAAGTTAATTTCACACAGAGTACATTCTGAACCATAAATATGTTTTGTCACAAAAGCATCGTCTATCCTTTAAATTGACAAACATATGAGATTCATGGCCAGTAGAGACCATAATTAGTAATATCTTATCCCTTCTTTTCTTTTTACAGCGAGAAGATGCTGCCGCATTTTGTACTAACGGCAGACGAGAAAGAGACAGTTGTTCTACACCCACATACAAAGAATTACAGTCGTCTAACCGAGAGGTAATGAAAACATGAGAAGCCTAAATCTATTGAGATCCTTGTGAGAGAGATAGGCCTTTACCTTATCTTATTAAATCTGTTTTTAGCAACTTAACTCATTTATTTATCAAATTTGAAGGAGCTGTCAAAAATTATTCCTAACTAAAGGTTGACTGTGAGAAGCTAAAGGGCCAAAAATTGAGTCATCCAGTAGGTCAGTTTGGGGAAGTTTAAATCCATCCAAGTTTTTATATTATTCAGCAACAGTTCATCCAAGGCTGCAATGAATCATCACATTATGTTTCTTAAAAATGGACCCCAAGAGCCGCAGTTGTGGCGGATACATCAACGTCATAGAAATGTATCTGTTGCATGTTCCAGTAGCTTTTAGGTGACATAAAAAAGTGGTCACATCTCACACCTGATCTGCCATCCTTTTTTATTTGTTTATGCATAGTTTGCATACAGGAGGTCAACAAAATTTATACATATACATACAACACCAATAAACGCATGACAAAGTATCAGGTTCCTATTTAAATGATGATTAAAAATAATTATTCTTGACCTATAGTCTTTTTTTAAATTCCTAAACATGGGTTAAACCTATGCTGTAGGTGTACAAACCAAGCTGAAATAACCAAAATATGTTGTTGCAAGGCACCTCTAATTTTAAGGTTATATAAAGACATATATAGCACCATATTGTGTGCATCCACATGTGATATTAAAATGCAAATATACAGCAGCACTACACAGGGCAAGGTTGCTGAGATCACTGAGTGAATGGTTAAAGAACACAGTACAGTACAATAAAACAGCATAATCGTATTTTCATCAATATTTTCCTCAAGTTACAAAAAAAACAAAAACAGGATGGAAATCAAAAAACTCTGACATGTAGAATGTCAGATAGCGACCGACAAAAGGCCACCGTGATCCTGGCATATGTGTAAGTTTTAAATTGTGCATATTAGGGCTGTCTATTAATCACATTTTTTTACCTGTTCAAAATGTAACTTAATGACACAAAACAATGATAAATATTGTCCTGAAACCCTCACAGGTATTGCATTTAGCATAGAAAATATGCTGAAATCATAACATGGCAAACTGCAGCCCAGCAGGCAACAACAGCTGTCAGTGTGTCAGTGTGCTGACTTGACTATGACTTAACCCCAAACTGCATGTGATTATCATAAAGTGGACATGTCTGTAAAGGGGAGACTCGTGGATACCCAGAGAACCCATTTTCATTTACATATCTGGAGGTCAGAGGTCAAGGGACCCCTTTGAAAATGGTAAAACTAGTATGACATGGTTGGCACCAATGGATTCTTCAGGCTGTCTAGTTTCATATGATACCAGCATCTTCACTTTGCAAGTTCAGATAAAGAAATTAGTGGCGTTAAAATGAATTTGCGTTAACACATTATTATCACGTTAACTTTGACAGCCCTAGTGCATATTTTGTAATCTCAAAATAAAGTTACAGCTGTAAAACCTTGCAAGTCCACATTTTTTAGAAATGTACAAAATCCATCTTTACCAAATGTGAATGTTTGATTATGCACAATTATATGTTTTAAAAAGTTACAGTTAAATCAACAACTGTGCTGTTCACTGCGTGAGTTCCCCATGTTGGGATAAAGGTTTGAGCTCTGTGCAGTCAATGGTTCCCAGTGGAGGAAGACATTTTTGATCCAAGGTGAGGTCCGCGGGCTGGCAGAGTAACAAGAATCGCTGAGGGAAAAAAAGAGATTTCAGTTCAGCTGAAGATAAAACAAACAGCATTATTATTTTGTGCGTACCAGGAGTGATTCTTTGCACTATTACTCCTTTATATCTGTATGATGATAGTGTACAGCAAAATGATTCTGCCTTTTAAGACATTTTTGTTATTCTAATTTTTCTCTTTTTTTTTTTTTTTTATAATTAAGGAGTACTGCCACAGAATCAATGCAACACTGCTGTGGTTGCCACTTTAAGTTTGATGCAGTGGTAGATCAGCAATTCCTGTGTTCTTTGAGGTAAAATGACTGTTTTTGTGAATGGAGTCTGGTGGCTTTGAAGACAACGATATAACTGCTTCAGTTCTGTGTCAGAACAGGCTGTCTGATGGCGAGGTAAAGCGGTGAAAATATTATAGCGCCGTACGATTAAATACTGATGGCTAAAATACATTTTTCTGCTGCTCCCGTCTGCAGCCGCTTGACCTCATCATCAGCCCTTTCTGACAGGGCACTGAGGCCGTTGCATCGCTTTCTTCAAAGCCACCAGACTACATTCACAAAAGCAGTAATTTTACCTCGCAGAACGCAGGAGTTTCTCTTCTCTAGACAAATCCTTTCAGTTATTTCCAAACTTACCACAGCTAACATTGACTCAGCTAGAGCTAGCATTCACTTTATTCATAACCTTGGTGATTAGCTTCGATTAGCTTAATTTTGTAACCTACATCACTTCTTTTGCAGCAGTTGAGTGGGCATTTCATTTGGAAAAAAAAAGCAAACAGCACAAAACAAAACAATAGCCCATATCCAAGTAATGTGTATATTGGACTGATACTGATGCATTAATGTGAACATAAATCACTGTAATGTTGCAGCTCGTAATTGGGTTAACTTAACTACTTCCTACATCTGCTGGGCAGCTGAATTTCCCCCCAGGACTCAATGTAGCAGAGTAAAAAGTACAAATTTTGCCTGTAAAGTGAAGTAAAAGTACCTCAAAATTGCAAAAACTTGAATGAACGTACAAACTAATGGCAGATTCTTCCTTTCAGCAGGGAATGGCTCTCTACATTCAAAAGTAAAACATGTTTTTTCATGTAATATAATTCAGCAGATGTTTCTGTGAACTGAAGAGGTTCTGAGAAATCTTATTTTACATACCAAGTTTTACTGCCAAGATTTGAGTGTGTTCAACATATTTAGCTGTCTTGGTCATCCAGATCACAGATTTTCTTTCGGAGCAAAAAGAGTACTTTTACAGTTCTGAGAGAGACAAGAGGCTCATGCTCACCTGTCTAAGAGTGCCTTTTCCCTGCGACATTTTGTATAATACAAACAGTGGGATGAGGGAGAGGGAGACAGTGGCGATAAACCAACCCAAGATATTAGCCCAGAGTGGATAAACGTAAGAGTTGCTGAACTTCAGCGGGGAGTGTCTGATGATGGAGAAGATGAAGGTTCCCTGTGATTAGAGCAGATACAGTGGATAAATGTTAGTCTGCAAATACATACTGTGAAACGCAAAAGACAAAACACCTACCTACATGCACTCTAACCTCTAAAGTGCTGCTGGGAGGGATTGCCAGTTAAATCCAAGGTTCAAAATGGAAGATGAGTGCTGTACATACAATAAATCCGCCATTTATGTACGTGTATTCACAGTTGTGTGCATTGCGTCCTCACAGACATGATAAAGATTACACATATTGAGGAAACATCAGTAAATAAACACTTACAAAACAGAAGAAGGGAGTGATGTAGCACCAGCAGTACTTCATAAACGGGTATGGACGATAACCAATCATGTCTGTGATGTTGCCGTAGAAACGGTCAGCACCTTGAGTGAAAGGAAATATATTAGAAGAATGATGATGAATTTATCAGCATGCCAAACTAGCATACAGTTGTCTTTGTGGAATTGGTTATTGTCTATGGCTTACCGTACACCCAGGCGATGCTGACAGACTGGCAGAGGGAGAGGAGGAGCAGGGTGGTGCCGCTGCAGACGTGATGGTCCAACAGCTGGAGCAGGTACATCCCTCCCTAAAAACAAAGGTAGCAACCACAGCTCTTGGTCAGTGTGAGTGCTCAACTATTGTGAAATGAAGCTCTTTGACAGCTGTGCCTCTCCTGTTTGTTCATTTGTGACATAGGTAGCTAAATTATGTCTTTGATTTACATAGTGTAACACAACAACATCAGAAAGTTTTCTATGAGCAAGTGTGCAGTATCTTAAGTGACGCTGCTTTAGACAGAAACATGGCTGTATTGGAGGATTTCCTGTACTGTAAGTGTGGCCAAGGTTATGTTTGGCTGAGAAACTGATGTCTTATGGCTCACTTCAGTGTACAAAACATGCTTGTCCTCATGGGATCCAGGGCCCTCTACAGAGCCAAGTACCTGTTTTGCAATCTGTTTTGGTCAGTATCCTATTCCAATCCATTTAATCATTAAAGCCTTTAATTTCACAATTGCCTTGCAATGACCGCTCGGGTTCAGATCAGGTAGGCCATTCCTCCCAATCACGCCTCTCCAGGTACCTCCATCGTTGCCCACGTGTGCGTTGAAGTCCCCCAGCAGAACAATGGAGTCCCCTACTAGGGCCCCATACAGGACTCCATTCAGGGTCTCCAAGAAGGTCGAATACTCTGAACTGCTGTTTGGTGCATATGCATATGCACAGACAACAGTCAGAGCCCCCCCCCACAACCCAAAGGCGCAGGAAGGCGACCGTCTCGTTCACCGGGGTAAACCCCAACGTAGCAGCACTCAACTGGGGATTTGTGAGTGTCCCCACACCCGCTTGGCACCTCACACCTTGGGCAACTCCAGAGAAGAATAGAGTCCAACCCCTATCCAGGAGAACGGTTCCAGAGCCGGAGCTGTGCGTAGAGGTAAGCCCCACCTGATCTAACTGATAGCGCTCCACCTCCCGCACAAGCTCCGGCTCTTTCCCCCACAGAGAGGTGACGTTCCACGTCCCCAGAGCCAGCCTCTGCCGCCCAGGTCTGTTCCGTCGAGGTCCCTGGCTTTCACTGCCACCCATATGACAGCGCACCTGACCCCAGCGGTTCCTCCTGCGGGTGGTGGGCCCACAGGATGGAGAGGAGGGGGTCTCCACGTTGCTTTTTTGGGCTGAGACCGGCCGGGCTCCGTGGCAAGCCCGGCCACCAGGCGCTCGCTCACGGGCCCTCCATCTGGGCCTGGCTCCAGATGGGGGCCCCGGGCTTCCTCCGGGCCGGGTCACTCCTCCTCTGCCTCGGTTACTCATGGGGCTTTTGAACCATTCTTTGTCTGGCCCCTCACCTGAGACCAATTTGCCATGGGAGACCCTACCAGGAGCACTAGGCTCCAGACAACACAGCCCTCAGGGTCATAGGGACACACAAACCTCTCCACCACGTTAAGGTGATGGTTCCCGGAGAGGGATTGGACTTCTGTGCTAGTCATGGATTATCCATAACAAATACATCAGGATGCTCATAAGTGTAATTGGTACCAGAGCACCCTAGGCCGAAGATCGATGATCGATTTTGTGATCATATCATCCGATCTGAGGCCGCATGTTTTGGACACTCGGGTGAAGAGAGGGGCAGAGCTGTCAACTGATCACCATCTGGTGGTGAGTTGGATCAGAGGGTGGGGGAAGACTCTGGATAGACCTGGTAAACCCAAACGTGTAGTGCGGGTGAACTGGGAACGTCTGGAGGAGGCCCCTATCCAAGAGATCTTCAACTCACACCTCCGGCGGAGCTTTTCTAGCATTCATGTGGAGGCTGGGGGCATTGAACCTGAGTGGGCGATGTTAAAAGCTTCCATTGCTGAAGCTGCGGCAGTGAGCTGTGGCCTGCGGGTCTTAGGTGCCTCAAGGGGCAGTAACCCTCGAACACTGTGGTGGACACCGGTGGTCAGGGAAGCTGTCCGACTGAAGAAGGAGTCCTTCCGGGATATGTTATCTCGGAGGACTCCGGAGGCAGTTGCAAGGTACCGACGGGCCCGTGGGGCGGCAGCCGCTGCCGTAAAGGAGGCAAAGCAGCGGGTGTGGGAGGAGTTCGGAGCAGCGATGGAGAAGGACTTTCGGTTGGCACCAAGGTGCTTCTGGAAAACTGACCATCCAAGCTGTGTACAGTAAGGATGGGACACTGTTGACATCAACTGAGGAGGTAACCGGGCGGTGGAAGGAGCACTTTGAGGAACTCCTGAACCCGACTGATACGCCCTCTCTTGTAGAGGCAGAGCTGGAAGCTGACGGGGGATCATCGTCAATTTCCCTAGGGGAAGTCACTGAGGTAGTTAAACAGCTCCGCAGTGGAAAGGCCCCGGGGATTGACGAGATTCGCCCAGAAATGCTGAAGGCTCTGGGTGTGGAGGGGCTGTCATGGATGACACGCCTCTTCAACATTGCGTGGAAGTCAGGGACAGTGCCTAAAGTGTGGCAGACCGGGGTGGTGGTTCCCCTGTTCAAAAAGGGGGACCAGAGAGTGTGTGCCACTTACAGGGGTATCACACTTCTCAGCCTCCCTGGTAAAGTTTACTCTAGGGTGCTGGATAGGAGGGTCCGGCCGATAGTTGAACCTCGGATTGAAGAGGAACAATGTGGATTTCTTCCTGGCCGTGGAACAACGGACCAGCTCTTCACTCTCACAAGGATCCTTGAGGGGGCCTGGGAGTATGCCCATCCAGTCTACATGTGTTTTGTAGACTTGGAGAAGGCGTACGATTGGGTCCCCCGGGGTATACTGTGGGAGGTGCTGCGGGAGTATGGGGTGAGGGGGTCACTTCTCAGGGCCATCCAATCCCTCTACTCCCAAAGCGAGAGCTGTGTCCGGGTTCTCGGCAGTAAGTCGAACTCGTTTCCGGTGGGCGTTGGCCTTCGCCAGGGTTGCGCCTTGTCTCCAATCCTGTTCGTGATATTCATGGACAGGATATCGAGGCATAGTCGGGGGGAGGAGGGTTTGTGGATTGGTGTGCTGAGGATCTCATCGCTGCTTTTTGCAGATGATGTGGTTCTGCTGGCATCATCAGTCTGTGACCTCCAGCGCTCACTGGATCGGTTCGCAGCCGAGTGTGAAGCAGCTGGGATGAGGATCAGCACCTCAAAATCGGAGAACATGGTTCTCAGCAGGAAACCGATGGATTGTCTACTTCAGGTAGGGAATGAGTCTTTACCCCAAGTGAAGGAGTTCAAGTACCTCGGGGTCTTGTTCACGAGTGAGGGAACAATGGAACGTGAGATTGGCCGGAGAATCGGAGCAGCGGGGGCGGTATTGCAGTCGCTGTACCGTACCGTTGTGACGAAGAGAGAGTTGAGCCGGAAGGCAAAGCTCTCTATCTACCGGTCAATCTTCGTGCCTACTCTCACCTATGGTCATGAGGGCTGGGTCATGACGGGACCTCGGGATCCCCCAGTCAGAGCTGGTTAATGTGGCCCGGGAAAGGGAAGTTTGGGGTCCCCTGCTGGAGCTGTTGCCCCCGCGACCCGACCCCGGATAAGCGGTTGAAGATGAAGATGAAGAGATGAAGATGCCTTGCATTCAGACTGCAATCAGACTGCAAGAGTCACAAGGTTCAGAGTGGGTGAAATGTTTAAGTTTTCTGACTCCTTTTTTTGTTGTATTCAAAAGATCTATGATAAACCCTCTTAAATATAGTTGAGAATCATAAAATTGATGTTTGACTTTGTTTGAGTTTAAATTAGGGCTGTTAGTGTTGATAATAATGCATTAACCCAAATTCATTTGAACACCACTGATTTATTAAACACATTAATGTAACTTGCAATTTTGAAGTTGTACCGGGCTCAGTTTTAAAGCTAGAGTGAGGATACTGCCATTATATGAGACTAGAAAACCTATGGAATCCATTGGTACCAACCACATCATGCTAGCTTGTGGAGAAGAAGGCTAAACAAGGCTACAAACATACACTAAATTACTAAAGGAAAAACTGGCATGTCAATTTTCAAAAGGGTCCCTTGACCTCTGACCTCAAGTCTGAATGAAAATGAGTTCTATGGGTACCCACGAGTCTCCCCTTTAAAGACATGCCCACTTTAGGACAACCACATGCCGTTTGGGACAAGTCATAGTCAAGTCAGCATACTGACACACTGTTGTTGTGTTTTGGCTTGAATTTGAATTGAATTATGATTTGAGCATATTTTTTGTGTGCAATACCTGTGAGGATTTTGGACAATATCTGTTATTGTTTTGTGTTTTTAATTGATTTCCAATAATAAATATATACATATATTTGCATAAAGCAAGCATATAGTATGCTCATTCCCATGTTGATAGGAGTATGAAATACTAAAATACTAATTTAGCGCAATTAACTATGGCCAATCATGCGATTAATCGATTGACAGCGCTAATTTAAACTAATTTCAGTCTTTCTTAAACAAGTTCACATTATGACCAGACAGTGAAATTGCCTGTATTATTTAAATGTACTTTGTACCATTGTAGCCGGATTCATGCTAATAGACAGTGTTGCCGTGCATGCAAGCGGAGAGAAATAGCAGCATTTAGCAGGTGTAATCTTCCACTCACACTAACTAAAGAGCTAAAAACATTAACTGGTTTAGCAAGGGAAAGGAAGGAGTAGAAAGAAAGAATAGAAATGAATGATCTCTTATCATCTTTTTTGCCAAGTGTGAGATGCCGCTCTTGGCGACAAAAAACACAAATTTATGTTTTCGTACACAATCTTTTGTACAGATTAAACAAGTGACATATAATGTGTTGTTTTGTGTGCCTTATAGGTGGTCGATATGTGAATTTTGTTACTGTCAGACAGAACCAGGCTACCTGTTCAACTCTGTTACCAGCCTTTGTTTGGGTCATGTCAAGAAGGTAACACAGAAATTGTGAAACTCTTTCAAGATGGTTCAAGGTATTTCTTTTGAATAGTTAAAGTTAGGCAGTGCACTGTACAAACCTCAGTGACCAGGGAGAGTCCCAGCACACAGCAGGTACTGCAGATAGCCAGCAGAACCAGCTCACGTCTAAAGCCTCGGCGCAGGTAAGTGGGGAACAAATCAGTCAGTGATGTCATTAGACACTCTAGGCCAACAAACTGGAAGGAAACAGAGGAAGGGAAGAGAGTCAGGGCTTTGTTAATCTATTCATTCATTCATTCAGAGACGTTTGGCTGGTACCTGACTGTCCAATCCAAGCAGAATGATCATGATGAAGAAACACGCCGACCACATCTGAGGCATGGGCATCATGGCTACAGCACGTGGGTAGACAATAAATGCTAAACCTGGACCTACACACACAGAATGTACCAATATATAACAAACAGAAATTAAAGGCAAAAGATGAAATATGTCAGTTGAATGTATCTCATGTAATTAACATTGAAAGCATAGACCAAAGTGTTAGAGAAATTCAAATTTCGACCTGAGGATGGCCCTAAATGAAATATCAGGGATCACCTAAGTCAGTGGTTCCCAACCTTTTTCTTCAGGGACCCCTTTTCTACCATTGAGTAGACTGATGACCACTAAGTGACACATTTTATGGATATTTCATATCCATACCTCTAATGGAGGTCAGGACACCCAGGTTGTCACGTTTCAGGAAAGCAGGTTTGGATCCAAGTGCCGAATGAATTTAACAGGTGACAGCAGGGACCATTCGTTGATATCTTTAAAAAAAGACTTATCCAAAATCAAAATCAGTCTGGTAACAAATAACTCCAAAACAATGGAATGCTGAACAACCGGAGGGGCAATTGGCCTGGAAGCCGAAGGGGGACGGGGCAGGACAGTTCAGCCTCGGTGGGAGGGCAGAGGCAGAGCATGGAATCTCTGCAGCAATGGCAAGATCTATCTGAAGGAAGGCCACATAGGTGGGGCCCCTCTGGAACACAGCCACAGAGACCACACTAGGACATAGCTAGGGAGGCCAGACCCCACTGTAACTGGACAACAGAGCCGGCTCTGTGGCCATAAAGGTAGGACACCTCAGGAGGCCAGACACGGTGATGGGAACCTGCCTGGAATTTGGGCACAGAGTCTTGAGGCCAGGGAGAGCAGCTGGCAATTGATATGTGTAAGTTAAGTCCTTTGCCCCCTCAGGCAGCAATTTCCTCACCCAAAGTTTGAGGAAACCTTCTGGCATGCTAATATCAGGACTGCCTCCCTTTCCTCACTACTGTAGGCTTATTTCCAGTCATTATGGAGGTACCGGAGGATTTAAGTCACTTCATGAATTTTTTGGCCAAGAAGTCCATCTGCTGGGTGCATGACTGGTTGGTTCGCACTGTCATATTTCACCACAGATTTGGGTCATTAGGGGCCGGCTATGCCTACAGCATTTCAGAGTAAAAGTGAAACTTCAAAAGTTCTAACAAGTTGTATAAAGTTGCAATAAAATTACAACTTCTTTAGTTTTAGGCACTTATAAACGTATTTTGGGTTACTATAACTGCAAACGCAAAGGCAACTACACATTGCTGGTCTCACATGTGATGTGAACCCCAGTCAGGGTGAAAACCCTGTCTTTTGTGTTCCATTTATAGCCCCCAAACTCCTCATCTTATGGAGTTTAACACCGTCTATACTGCAGCACCTTACTTACGCGTCTGCTTCTATCATAATTACTATGGTCACTAGAGGTCAGTGTTTTTTGTTTGTTTTTTTACCTTCTTTCAGTGTCTACCATTTGAATAGATGATAAAACCTATTAGTGGGTGTAGTAGGCCCCTATTGACCCACATCTATGGGGCTTATAGTGACTAACAAGGCCTATTTAATAGCCTGACAACAGTCTAATTGGCTGCACCAGGTAGGAGATTTTGCCACTCCTGATTCCATTTCTAATTCAGTTCAGCACAGCCCGTCACAGCAGCTAGTCTGTTTGTTTAAAATGGGAACCAGTGACAGCTAACACTTCGACCTGTGGTCTGTAATGTAGTTTAACTGCAAATGTCTACACATGGGGTGAGAAATATGAGCATCATCATCTGAAACCTCAAAAATGCCGACAGAACTCATGGATTAACGTCAAAACTGACTCACTAATCTTTTTTTGTCTTTAGCTCTGCTTGCTGGTTAACATTAATTATTAATCAAGCTCACTTGATGTGAGTTGCATGCTGCGAGTTAAAGATTATTTAAGAAGAACAGAATATCAAAAGAAAAAAAGATGACAGAAGAATGTAAATCAAGTGTGTCAGTAAGCTTCTTAGGTTGGAAAGATGAGGGGATAAGAATGAAGAAGCACAGCATGATTTGGCACAATTTCCAAATATCAAGTCAAGAGGTAGTGTCGAGAGGTAGTGGTGATTTCTACTGTACTGCAAGCTCCCCAACAAGCTGAGCAGCAAAGGTATTAAAACAGTTTGTTGTTCTATTGCTCACTATAGAGTTGAATTTATAGCTCAGTCAGTACTTGCCTGATTCAGCTACTTCAGAAATATCCACTCCTTGTTCCTTGGTCATGAAACCCAAAACAGAGAAAATGGCAAAGCCTGACACAATGCTGGTGGCACTGTTCAGCAGACACAAGTAGAAACAGTCCCTGAAAGAAAAATAAATACAGTTCCAGAAATGTGTAAGGATTTTTGCAGAAAAGGGTGCTATTATTAAACTTGATTATTAGATGTTTTATTTCCTTCATAAATAATTCTTGGCTTTGTAGTGTGAAATTTCACTTAACCCAACTATTATTTCATCCCTTGTATCGTGATTGGTCAACCGAACCAAACTCTTTGGACTCCGCTGTAGCTCCGCTCTAACATGCTTTGTTTGAGCACATGCCAAACTAGCCGGTAGGCAGGTATTATGCAAATTGGTTACTTAGTGACATCACCATGTTACAGAAGAAAGCAAGGCATTTCACGTAGTTCAGTAGCAGTGTCGGTGTGGAGGTTTTTTAACTTTGCATTCACTAAAAATATACAGTATATATAACATTAAATGAAATGGAAATATCGCAAAAGCATAATAGGTCTTCTTTAACTGCTCGTAAAGAAAACATAGAGCATAAATTATCACCAAATGATGTGTGGCATCTTTTAACCAACTGTATTCCTAGTTATTATATTACATTATATTACAAGTTCTTCGCTTACAATTACAGTACAATTTATGGATTATTTTGACTATAGTTAAGACCAGAAGAGACATATTGGGGGATTATCACAGACTGGTACCCCTGTAGCATGATACAAGAACACCTCCAATATAGTTGTATTTCCAGCAGGATAGTTTTGACAGATTAGGCCTGTTCCTACCTGTAACAGTCATTATTGTAAGTGTTGTAACTCCCAAGAGAGGTTAGAAATCCGAGGCCGATGGCATAGGAGAAGAAGATCTGAGTGCCAGCATCCATCCACACCTGAAAAGGACAAACAAATAAGTGTGTATGCGCATGACTGTGTCGTGGTTCTCTTCAAAGATCATATGTGTGTTCTTACCTGGGGATCTGAAAGGCGGGAGATGTCAGGGTAGAGGTAGTAAATTATCCCATCCAATGCCCCTGGTAGGGTAACACCACGTATGAACAAAATCAGCAGCATAAGGTAGGGGAAGGTGGCTGTGAAGAAAGCTGCCTGAAAGGAAACAAGACTCGGTCAAAACCACATATATAGCTGGACCATTTATGGTCAGCCTGTGAATGTGTGGCTAAATTGTTGTATAAATAATCAGTAGTCATGTCTATAATGTAAATTCCTGTGGTACATGTCCACCAGGTCCATGGAGGACACTAGGGGACGAGCTGCTCCACTCAACTGGCCATTCAAGTGGTGACGTACTCTATTGTTGAATGTACATGATTGGTTTCTGGTTTTCTGGGTAGTGGCTAGAGGAGAACCCGCAAATTGGGGATACTCTCACAAGATTAAGGTTAGGCATTGATCTTGAATTGTTAAGGTTACGCATTGGCCTCAAATGTTTAAGTTTAGGCGTTGGACTCGAATGGTTAAGGTTAGGCATTGTTGTTCAATGTCCTTTAAGCAGCTAACCTTTCCTGTTGACTTGATGCCTTTCCAAACGCAAAAGTAGCAGATGACCCAGGTCAGTACGAGACACAAGACCAGTTCCCATCTCAAGCTACCGACATCCTCAATACCACTGGAGATTTTCAAAACACGGCGCCTGAACAGAGAAGGGGAGCAATGGAGTGGGTGAGAGGGAGAGCAAAAATTAATGACAGGTGAAAGGGGGGGAAGAATCAGAGCTAGTGGAAACCTAAGTGTCAATATCAGTGCCCCATGTTGGGAAAAATGCAGCAAAAGTGCCCTCTTAATGGCACTTTTATGCCTCAATGATAGATAAAACATGTTAAAATCCCCTCTATGGTGTCCCCATGGTAGAGAAAACATCAAGCGCCCTCTAGGGTATGAAGTGCACTAACGGGTGCCCTTAAATTGAGAAAATGTGATGTAGTTCCCTCTAGGGTTACAGTGGAGAAAACATGTGACATACAGTATAGCCTGTCCTACACTCTAGACCAGTGGCAGACTCTGATTGTCTGAGGGTTGAGAAGAGAGGAGGGATCAGGAAAGAAAGGGAAGGGATTGAAAGAAAAAAAAATCATGTTTAAGTAAACTTGTTTGAGCTGACTACATGCTTACTGCCAGAACTCCACAACAGGAAGAGTGGTATTCAGTCTGGATGACATGCTGATGCTCAGGTTTGGATGGCTGAAGTCCAGACATGAGTCTAATATAAGAAAATAAAACACTGGGAATGTAAAACTGCAAAAAAAATAAAACTTTCAAATCAAAAGGTGAACCCAAAAACATGCTCTGTTGCATCCCACATATATAATAACATGCAAATTACATATATTTTTTTATGAAATGCACTGCATCACCTTGCAAACAGACGCAACAAAGACTCTATTCTGTCTTTGTTGCCTTCAACTATCAACATCTCAGCTAGAAAACAGTAGATTCAATATTTTTTGGGTCATTTCATGAACAATATTTTGCCCCTACAGGTGTCCGGAGCCCTCGCCCAAAAGCTGGAGGACAGCCTACCTGTGTTCCAGTCGTTTCCACATGTCGCCCAAGGCAAATCCGCACTGAAGGACGAGAACAGGTAAAAAAACGCCCACGCAATGATAATAATATAGGAGGTGGCACTAAATGCGATGATCAAGTGACTGGCATAGCCCATGCCTGAAAGAAAGACAAGGACAAATACAAGTGAGGGTGGCGCACAGATAATACTCCGCTGTTGCATTCAGCACTGTCTGTTGAGTGACCTGTGCAAAAAGTAAATTATTCAGAACATAAACATTATGCTGTGATTAAAGACAAGGGCACAAATTATCTGCTCCCATCCAATCGGGTGGCAAATGATATGGTAAAAAAAAAAGACTTCGTGCGTAATTACGCGCGCCGTTTTCATTCGAGTCCGGTGAAAAATATGACGACAACATTTGCAAAGGAAAATAAGCCTTTTAATTTACCTTGGAAAAGCGGACAGATCTTTCTCCAGCACGTTATACTCCCCTGGCTGGTGTATTGTCCTAAGGCAGTCTCAAGGAAGAATAAAGGGATTCCGCATGTTGTCATGAACAAGATGTATGGGATGAAGAACACACCTGCCAAAAAAAAGGGTCTTTACTTCATAATGCACAGAGAGAAGAAATAATAGCATTAAAATCGCTCACCTCCGCCGTTTCTGTAGCACAGGTAGGGGAACCTCCATACGTTGCCAGGTCCGATGATCGCGCCCATCACAGTTAGGATGAACTCGGCTTTGTTCCCCCAGTAACCCCGTCCCACCAACTCTGGAGGCGTCTTTGGCTGTGCGTTTGGCACCGAAGCTGCACAGGTGCCTGTCTTTCCGTTCATGGACATCTTTTCCTCCTTCATATCACTTGGATGAAACTTTTTCTCTGGAGCCATACACTGGCAGATAGACTGCGAAGCGTGTGATGCACGGTGGACAAGCTGGTGTTCCTTGCGGCACCATTTATTTATCTTGCGGATACGTGGATGTGCAATTGGGGGTTGGGGGGAGGGTGTTAAAGAAATTTTGGAAGCGTTGAGATTGACTGCTCCGCCTTAGTTCATCCCACGTCAGAGCCAAGCAATAATGTCTGGTGTTGAAAACTTCATTGCGCAATATAAAGAACGGTTTATATCACATAGGAAGTGATTTGGTTAAAAATCAAACGTGAGTGTCAGCTGCAAAACAGTTGTGTCACTCAGTAAGAGAGTTATCCACACAAAACATGATCAGCAGCCTCATGTTAGGTCATCTTGTTACTTGTCAACTAAAACACATTAACATTAAAGGTTATCTTGTGTCTAACACACAAATAGGCACAACAGTCTCTGAGCCAGAGCTTAGATGCAAGCTGCTCACAGGCTGCAATGTAATCCTATTGGGGGAAGCAGGCGCTGTCATTTATGTTCACTAAAAGTGCTTGGGTTTGCCTTGACAGGTCATTGATGTGTGACAGGCTCTGATTATGATAGAAATGGATTAACCTTACATTATAACATTGCCTCATTGTCTCCTCGCTCGCTCCTCGCTGGCTTATGACCCACACGGAGACCTTGGCGCATCATCTTAAATGGCATCCAAATTCCTAAAATGCATCTTGAGGAGCAAGGATCATGGATCGAGGAGGCTTGCCCATAGACCGTATATAAAAGAAATGGACGTTGTCACCCAGTCACCCATTGGTTTGTGGACTGCATTTTTGACATCGCCATGGCATTTTTTGCATCCTGATGTGAACGAGAGGGTGGAGCTAAGTACAACCAAACGTTGAGTAAGACATTTTCAGGTGACCAAAAAGGTTATAATTAACTTTAATTAACTGAATGAAAGCATTAAAGTTGTAGGATGAAAACACAGACAACACCCAGATTGGACAACAACAATTGCATGTTCTCCCCATGTTTGCATGGGTTTTCTCCGAGTTCTCCGGCTTCCTCCCACAGTCCAAAGACATGCATTTTAGGCTAATCGATGACTCTAAATTGCCCGTAGGTGTGGATGTGAGCGTGAATGGGTGTCTGTCTATATGTTGTCTGTCTCTATGTGCCCTGCGATGGACTGGCGACCTGTCCAGGGTGAACCCCGCCGTCACCCAATGCCAGCTGGGATCGGCTCCAGCCCCTCCGTGACCCCGGGGGTGATATTATATTCAGAGGCTTCTCCTTCAGCAGCACTTGGACACAATCACAAACAGACTGGATCAAGCCAAAGGTAAGAAAACATTTTATTCCTCTAGAGGATCCTTTCCATAATGTTGTTAGACATCCATCCATCTGCAACCACTTATCCTGTTGGGGGTCACGGGGGGCTGGAGCTGATCCCAGCTAGCATTTGGCGAAGGCGGGGTACGCCCTAGAAAGGTCGCTAGTCCATCGCAGGGCATGTAGAGACACACAACCAGTCACGCTCGAATTCACACCTACAGGCAATTTAGAGTCAACAATTAACTTTCACGTCTATGGACTGTAGGAGGAAGCCGGAGAAAGAAGGGCCCCAAGCCAGATTCAAACTACTTGACAGTGCTAACCACTGCACCACCGTGCATAAATGTAAATTTATAATAATCTGAGCCTGTCGGTTGCAAAAATAAGCACTTAGCGGACGGAATGTTAAGCTGCTTACTTGCTCTCTTGCAGTTTGTTACGCGGCTGCATGTTTCTTCCTCAATACTGGACCAGTTTCAAAAATTGTTGTCCCCATTAATCATTTAGACACAAAAATGTGTAAATAGGGTACAGTTTGAAAAAGAACATAGCTAAACAAGGAGACAAGGAGGCATTGTACATTTACTGTGTTTTTGCCAGGATTCAAGGTAAATAGAAAATGTGCCCCTCGGCCACAGCAAGCAGAGAGATGTAGTGAAGGAGGTTACAGCTGAAACTGAACAGTACAGAACAAAGCTATGAAGTCTACTTCCCTGCCTCACTTTATTCAAACTTCATCAATGTGTTGTCTGCCGTACTTCACTGGTGTTTCAGTTCAGTACCCTAAAAATGTGGTGAGAACCACCCAGACACTTTAAGGCTGAGAGGAATTAATGACGCCTGCTCCTGTAAAGAGTTATCATCTGAATATTTTTATAGACGAATGTCTTAGTGCTTTTGTATCCAGAGGAATCTGAGTTCAACCACCGAGCATCCAAACACCCACAGTTCTGGGACCGACCATTAGATGGCACTACCTTCACTCAGCTTGTCCTGCATCATCCAAATACAGAGCAAATGACATGTTCATTTCAGTTCAATTGAAGTTTTTTGGTGATGCAAACCCTGTTGCAATGAGAAAAGATTGTAATGACAGAAGTATTTGTGAATTTCTCCGCTGTGGGACTAATAAAGGAATATCTTATCTTATCTTTATGGATTTGAGGTTAATCCTGAAAGTTATTTATTTACCCTCTTCCTTCCAACACATTTAACATACAAAAACTACAGACTGGGGGACCCCAAGAGTAAACTACTGTAAGAAACAACCATCATAGCAAAATGTTAACATATTTCTTCTCAAAATATTTTTAGGTATGTAATTAATGTCATCTGAAGGGAAAAAAACAGATAATTATTATTTTAGGACAGCTAATGTGAATATTGTGTGAAATGAAAATAGACAGAGCACATGAGGAAACCTGAGTCCTTCAAATGACTAACTCTCCTGATAGTGTCTCATACTTTAAATTAATGGATAACATGAACTCAGTAAATAGTTTCATTTCTTAAAACTCACAAGGTTTACTTTTTTACACATGGCAACAGATTTCTGATCATGTGTAGTCAATGAATATACAAAACGCACAAACTGTATAATAGCTATTACAGTGATATTACAGTAAATGCAACACAGTGTAATCTGCAGCGTGTGGTTTGCATATACACTCTACAGTCTATACAGCATACATTACATAATATCATAAAACTACATTAGCGGTTTCTCTCTCCACTTAGAGATGAGGCTCCTGCTGAAGCAGAGAGGAACCAAACAATACTGATGATGGCAGGGCGTTAAGGTATTACTAATACACTGTATGGAAAACACCTCCTGTTGTTGAGGAGTGAATTACTGAGGTTGGATTCATTTGAAAAAAATGTCATTTGTTTTTTAAATGGGGTCATGTAATGTATAGATATATACTGTATATAGATAGGGATATGTACTGTATGTAGATAGCGAGAAATATATCTACTGTATACAGTATACTGTAGTATGAGAGAAATATACTGTGTATATTTATAGATAGATAGATAGATAGATAGATAGATATACTGGAGATAGATAGATAGACAGATAGATAGATACATAGATAGATAGACAGATAGATAGATAGATATACTGGAGATAGATAGATAGACAGATAGATAGATACATATATAGACAGATAGATAGATAGATAGATATACTGGAGATACATAGATAGACAGATAGATAGATACATAGATAGATAGACAGATAGATAGATACATAGATAGACAGATAGATAGATACATAGATAGATAGACAGATAGATAGATACATATATAGACAGATAGATAGATAGATAGATATACTGGAGATAGATGGATAGACAGATAGATAGATACATAGATAGATATACTGTATGTAGATATAGAGAGATAAAAAAGAAACTAATAATAATTGACAACGACAAAATAAGTTTACAGTAATACAATAAAAAATGTGTATTTACAAATAATATACAATAATCATAAACAACAAAAGAACCTAAAACTGGCCTAAGAACACAAAACTAACCCAAAATACATTTAGGGAGCTCCTGCCCGATCTCTACAGCATCATCTTAATGTCTTTCTGATATGCCTGAATGCTTCAAAACTACTGTAGTTATTCATTATTTATTTATTTATTAATATTTATAGTGTCACTGTTTGTTTGATGTTGTAACATCCACTCATAAGCCTGTGTGTTGCAACAGCATTAACACAGTAAGGTGATTTTTAGGCCTTTTCGCAGACTTTTAAGTTTCCCACATTCAGACACGATTCTCCCACATTAGACATCAAGATTTGTCTGAGAAAACTTGTCATTGGAGTACTGATATGTCTACCATTTAGTTTATGTGAGTGTGATATTTCCATTTTCTTTAAATAAATTTCATTTATTTTGGGCTGCACGGTGGTGTAGTGGTTAGCACTCTTGCCTCACAGCAAGAGGGTCGCAGGTTCGAATCTGGCTTGGGACTCTTCTGTGTGGAGTTTGCATGTTCTCCCTGTGTAAGCGTGGGTTTTCTCCGGGTACTCCGGCTTCCTCCCACAGTCCAAAAACATGCTGTTTAGGTTAATTGATGCCCGTAGGTGTGAATGTCTATATGTTGTCTGTCTCTATGTGCCCTGAGATGGACTGGTGACCTGTCCAGGGTGAACCCCACCTTCGCCCAATGCCAGCTGGGATCGGCTCCAGCCCCCCTGCCACCCCTAACGGCATAAGCGGTTGACGATGGATGGATATATTTATTTTCTGGTTTGATTCGGACACATCCTGAGTGGTACTGGGTTTGGATTTAATGTGTTAGCATATTACAATGTATTCCAGATATGTGAAATGCAGAAACATTAGGCTAATTCACCTTACATATTAAAACCATTAGTGTACATAAAGAAATATTAAAAGGCAAAAGACAATGAAAATTGAACAAATTGTTGCATCATTAGAATTTGAATTATATTATATTATATTATATTATACTGTGGGCTGTTACAGGGACGTTACGGGCTGTTTCCTGTGAGGGGGGTGCGTGCTGGTGGACTGCGGCGCTGCTGGAGCCGGTGGCGGATCTGGAGACCAGTGAGCTCATTGTGGGCTGCATGGGGAGGAGGGGCGGGGCTCCCAGCATCATCACCACCGGCCATCACTGCTTCATTGTACGGGGGCTGCTGCTGCTGCTGCTGAAGATGATGATGCTGACACCGTAGCGGACGGCCCGATCTTTTTCCACCTCCTCCCCAATAAAAGGAGCATGTCATGGACACGGTTTCGCGCAGATTAGGACTCCTCACATGACGAGAATCGACTCGGAGGAAAGGTAAGGAAAGCTGATCGTCAGTGTTAGTGCTGTTGGGTTTAACGCCGTGTGAACTGGGAGTTGCTGGGACTAGCGGGCCTGCTGGTTTCACTTGATCCTCTCAGCAGCGCGTTTTTATTTCACTTAACCAGCAAGGACACGCTGCAGCAATAAGTAGCATTGTCGTGTTAAAGGATATAAACACGGAAAACGTGCGTAATTTGAGCCTGCATGTTGAAGTGGCGGAGCTCGGCCTGCAACTAGCAAGACGACGAGGACGCAGCTTGTGTGGGGATTTTCATCGCCATGCAGGGCCCTCTTACCCACGACGGATGCTCACGCTGCATCATCTCTGTGTTATCTCTGCTTCGCGTTTCGCTCGCTACTTGTTGTGCAGTGAAGCTCCCAGCTGTTGGTGGTTGTGCTTCAGGTAAAGCCAGATGCGCATCGGCTGCTTAGGCCTGCGCACGTATGGTTCGCAGTATGTGCGTTTTCCTGCTTGACAGGTCATCACATATTACTGGCTGTGTTTTGAAAGGATGCTGCAGTGATGTTGCAAGAGGATGCTATACAGGGAAGTCCACGGTGATGGGGCTGGCAGGGCCTCCAGACCAGACTGAGTGTTCAGCCTGCAGCCTGGGGGTGTTACACTGGCCTGATTTATCACGCATCACCCCTGCTGGGAAGGCGTTTGTCACACTTTTTTTTTTCAGGGTCAGCACAGATGTAGGCTAGTGACTGGCCTCAAGTTAATAGTGTATGGATTGACTTGCAGCAGAGGATGCATGGCCAGAATGGAGACAGATGAATCCGTTTTAAAGGGAATGTGAGCTCAGTTGTCACAATAATGAGTCTGATACAGTCAGGCAGTATGATTCATATATAGCAATGATGTTTCTCTGCTTTTTCATTGGAGCTGTCATATTACTGTTGCTCTACATATTTGTCACAATTTGATTAGGCTTTATAATAGGACAGTAATCTTTACCTCTGTGATGCTTGGGGCCAGATGAGCAGAGGTTAAAGTGTTATGTTAATTCTGTATCTACCTGCGATTAAGTCTTGTCACATTACTTCATATTGTCGTATGATTTCATAGATATGTTCCCCTGTACATGTCCATCCTTTCCACGCTTCCCATTCATTGTCTATGTAAGCAGCCGTACAATGCGTTCTGGTAGCATGGTAGCGCATTCAAAAAGTGGACCATCGTGTTGCCTGATCCTTATTTGCATAAAGTTGAAGTTTAGGCTACTTTATGCAAATCATGAGCATCCGACTTACTGTATGTCACAACCAAACCCCACACTAATTGAATTAAGTTCATTGTCACTGGGGCAATGCAGCCATCAGTACGACTAACTTTTGTTGACTCGATTGCTTAAACACAAACCAGAACATCCAGGTAGCTCTGATGGTGTTTGGTTGGTTATGACAATTAATACAGTGATTTGTTGTAATGCAGGGGTTCTCTAACTTTTTGGGGCCAGGGACCCCTTATTGTGGAGAACATTTTCAAAGGACCCCATCTTAACCATAACACCGATTAAGAAATATGCTTACAATCTGGTGCACTTTGAGAGCAAAATGAAGAGGCTAGATCTATGAAGAACTTCCAGTTGATATTGGCGATGACACGGCCAAAGAAAGCCACATCCACAGAGCATGGTAAACGAGATGGGGTCTGTTTTTAAGACGGGTCGGGTGGGTTTGCTGACAGCACCGCACTGAGGACAGTCCCCCTGGTTGACAGTCGCACCGGGAGAGAGTGCACAGCAAGCACTTGGCCTTTCCAAGCGTACCTAGAGTTGGATGTGGCACACCACCACAGAGAAAATACGAGTTTCCGCGAGCGGATCCTCCTACATTGAAAGGGGTGAAAGTGCACTGCTGGAAAGGGGTGTACTGGATTTATAACACAAATCAAAATGAGAGGGTCATTGTTGGAGGCCAAAATCCCAATAGAAATTGCGATTTGATTAATTGCACATTATAGCCTACATTTCAAGTAATTGATCTAAAATATTTTCAGAAAATGAACAGTAACAAGACTGGCATATTTCTAATAAATCCAGATATTTAAACTTACCTGTCTAAATCTGACGTTTATTAAGTGTTTCAGCTTAAAATAATGAACTAATTGATGTGTGTCCCAATGATATGAGTGGGAGTAACTTACACAGTATGCTTGTTTTATTGACACAAATGGTCGTCATTATCTGGAGGTGTCGCAGACCCCTGGGGCTCCCCGGATCCCACTTTGAGAATCATTGCTCTAACACACTTTAAAAGTACTGTACAGACCACGAAGCAGATGCGATCATAGACCATTTAGATGCACTTTCCTGCATATTTTTTTTCCAGCATTTGAGCTCTCTGTGTTGCTATTTTGACCTCAGGCAGATGGATTAGAAGCCATTTTTTGGCTTGAACTAAGAAGCAGACAAACATAATCCAAAAACAAGCAGGAGAGGGATGATTGACTCCCGCTGATGCAGTGACACTTTGAACCAACTTACATAACAACCAGACCCCAGACTGATTAAACTTAAGTTGCTCATTGACATTGGGGCTCTGTCGGCATCAGCCTGACTAACTTTTGCCTGCTCGAGTTGCATAACCTGGATTAGAAAAAAAGAAAAATAGCCCAGAAATGTAAGATTTTGTGTCTATTGGTTGAGCAGATATATACAAATACACATGAAAATTACGAAAGAGATCTTTGTGGTATTTGGGAAAGTTTGGACTCCTGCCCCACAATTGCAGTCAGCTGTCATCCTGTGATAATTTTTGATAAAGGTTGGTGTAAAACAAAAATGTTATCTATGCATCATGTAGCGTCCTTTTACAGTAGGATTTAATCATCTTTATGTAATATCTGTTTGTTTTATGTAATAAATCAAATGCATCAATCATAACCAGATTACATATTAAGAGATTATTTGCTTTGGCTTTTTCCTCAACATTTGGCATTTGGTGGCATTTGGCAACCCTCACTTTCCTAAAACAAATGCTCTGCAGGCCAGAAATTACTAAATTAATAATTACAAATTACTAAATTGACAATAGTTTAATTACCTGAAGGTTTTTTTTATCCTGCTGATCAGTTCTGACCAACATCTTGTCCACTGCTTGACTACAGAGCTACTTATGTCTTGCCTGGCTGGTATCCTCTACACAATTCTGGAGGGCTTATTGAAGCTCCAAATGTGATCCCCAAAAGCTTATCTTATCCTTTAATGCTAACCCCAACCCAAGACAAAGTATGGTTTGTACAATAGTTTGAGTGGGTGGTGGATGACTGATGGTAAACCCTGATGTTGGAAATGTTGGTGTCTGGTTGAAAGATTTGATTTGGAAATGAAAAACTACAGAACCCAGTAGCCTCTTGTGTATGAGCAGGAAGAAAGATGCTCACTTATGTCTAATCTGTGCTCTTGCATGCTCCTAAATATGAAGTGGCCATTTCTAAATGTTAATAGCCTAATGTTGATGCACAGTAGCTGGCTCTTTCATTTCTCTTATGACATATAAAACTGAATGCTAGTGAACAAGTCAGATTTGGCAAAACTGATATTGCTAAATATAGCGTTGCCTTGCAGTCCAAATTATCATGGAAAACATTGGAATCTTCCAAAACGAGCAAAAATCTGTCCTCAAAGGGACAAAGACTGGTAACCTGAGCCACCGAGTGCAAAATCGTGGTAATTCGCTTCATTCAAAGGCCATCCTTACCATAATAACACTACTTTAGGAGCAATGCATGTCAGTCATTGGCTGGCAGTACCTCTGTTTTACACTCGGTGTCACAGTGGCCTTCAGGTAAAAATGTGAAAGTCTCTCTCTAGAGCCAGTGTTTGGTTTGTCTGTTCTACTGTAGAAACATGGCGGAGCAACATGGCAGAGATTCTTAGTTTTAGGTGATTATACATGAATGAAAACATAGCTATGGAAATTATATTCCGTTTCTGCTAATAGATCCCTCAAAATGTTACACAAAGCCAATAAAAATGCGTACATGGCTTTTACTGTAAAACCCCAGAGGGCCATCAGACTAAAGCTGACAGGCAGCAAGGCTTGCATTTCTGTGAGTGTCCTCCTAGTACTCTCTGTCTGGAAAATCCAGCGCCAACACCCAGAATTGATGTCTGAAGAGTCAAAAGTGGGTCATGGTGCCAGTGTGCTTCATGTGAAAGAGAATTAGAATTCAACTCTGCAGCTCCTTTGTGCTTTTCAGTGTCTTTTAGCTAATTGTTTGATTTTACAAACTGCAGGTTCACTATATGGTTCAGTCCCAGCGCTACAATCAACCTCCTTTCCAGCAGCGGTGGGCAGCTGTTTTCAGTGAAGAAGCGCTGATTAGAGATAGTGAATATCTCGTGAGTAAAGTCGAATATTTAGCAGCTAAAGACACATTTTTCTTTCTAGGAAGTTAATGGAGATTAAAACGGAGCTAAAGGGAGAGTAAATATCGGACTTGCATTTTTCAGGTGGCCACAAACACGACTCAGAATGAACGTTCCTCAGTGTCGGCTGGATGTGTGAAGCAGGCAGCTGTTCACTATCAGCCATAACAACTTTACAATGTGATAATATATCAGCCTGTCAGCCTCTCACAGAGCTACTCTGGCAGGTGTTTTCAGTAAAGAAGATGCTACCTGTCCAGCATCAAATGGCAGACAGACAAAGTTAGAGACTAGCTGGTGAACACAGTGGAGCATTTAGCAGCTAAAGAGCCAGATAATTACCCCAAAACAGGACTAACGGCCTTGTTGTTATCGGTCCTTTGTTTGTTAGGTGTATAGCAGTAAAATGACTCCAAAATGAATGCTATTGTTGCTGTGTTTCTGATGGATGTTTAGTCAGAGTGAATTTTGTCAGACAGTAATCACATTTATTACACTGCTTTGTTGAATATTCGATCCTGATTGGTCAATTATGGCATGTTACAGTCTGTGTTTTATCCTGTGTATAACAGGCCGTGCTATGGCCATTTCTAATATCAGACTCTGGAGGACCATTTCTGTGTCAAATTATTAATTTCTTAAAGGTCCCATATTATGCTCATTTTCAGATTCATACTTATATTTTATGTTTCTACTAGTTTAGATGCTTTAATGGTAAAAAGAAAATTTTCCTGTCTGAATATGCCTGTATTTACCCTCTGTCTGAAACGCTCCGTTTTATTTCAGTGGAAATGCAATGTAATTGTGTTGCTAGGCAACAGTTTGGGCCAGGTTTACTTCCTGTCAGCTGATGTCATTCATATATGCTACACCTGGACGTGAAATTGGACTCATTTTGAATGTTTATGTTTAAAACTGTGAAATGGTCTAAATATACATATACGTATTGTGTATTAGTGACATCACAAAGGGACAGAAATCCTGACGACTTGTTTCAAAGGCACACTTTCTGACGGACTGTGTGTATTTTCTTCGTGGATTGAGCACTTCAGTACTTTTACAGTATTTATAGAGCACTTAAACCTGCTTTATAATAGAAAATACATGAAAATCTAGCTTTTTTACAATATGGGACCTTTTAGTAGGTTTGGTCACTGCGTCGCCCTGTCAGGGTTTATTTCACAGCAATAACTGGCTCGCTCTACATTATCCCTTACATATCAACATTGTATTAAGAGCTTGTTCCGCTTACCACACAGGAAAACAAAATAATGAATGCAGCTTTAAATAATCACCTCACAATAATTCCACAAAACGTATGTCTTTTTATTTTTTATTGATTTGACCCAATGTCCACTTCTGGTGCTTGGTGAGTTTGCAGCATGTTTTGGTAAATCCTTGTTGTTGCGCTGCTTTTCTTGGCATAAGTGGAAGGACACATTGCTGATTCCACATTGAGTTTATCCACTGTCATTTTTTGGCCATTTGTGTGCCACAAAACAAATGTTATTGAACTCTTAGATCCGATAACAGGCGTCTCTACTGCAGACATCTCCAGCTATCAAAGTTATACCAAGCCGTAAAGACCAGTGTGTAAATCATCAGAGTTCAACATTCAAAATGAATGCATTATTTGGCACAACTTTCCATTTTACGGTAATTTACTCAAAGGAATGCCAGTGTGATGCATTATCTGCTTGAACTGCTTCTTAGAAAAATAGCGTAACCAGCTTTTGCAAGATGCATTCTTTAAACCCTTTCTGGCATGGCAGCAGCAATTTCACTAACTCGTGTCAGTCATTTCTTCGAAGTCCATATAAATTGGTTTTCAGTTTTGCCAGATGGATTTCTTGCCGGAGAAGCTAGTACTGCACACTGTAGCTGTTGCATGTCCTTGTCTGTTTTGTTGGGTAAGGTAACATGTTTCTTCTTTTTGACATCTCATTTTTTAAGTCCTGCTTTGCTGTTGACTTGTGTTGTTGCTTTTGGAGAGATACCTTTATGGAGATTGGTGTTAGCTAAGCTACTGTTGACTACTGTAATGCCAGCCTGTCTTCAAGTAAGGAATATGGCATTTTTTGCAAACAGTAGTTCACAGTCTTTGTCATTTTGTGCAGTTTGCTGTAAAGATTTAGTTGCTAAACCGTTTGCAACCTCTTGGCTATTTTATAAACTTTAGAGGAAGAAAGGGACTGTTTAATTACTGTCTCTAAGGTTGATCAAGCTCAGTTTGAAGCCTGTTAAATGTTCCCAGTTGTTTTAAATCCTTTAAATCTCCTGTTGTAACTTATGCACAGCGTGAGAAGAAGGGACTGTAAAAATCTTGCTTGCATGCAGTATACTAGAGCTGCAATGATTAATCAATTAGTTGTCAACTATTAAATTAATCAGCAACTATTTTGATGATTAATAAATCGGTTTGAGTACTATTTTATGAAGAAAATGTTGAAATGTTCTTATTGCAGCTTCTTAAATGTGATTATTTTGTGGTTTCTTTACTTCTCTATGACTGTAAACTGAATATCTTTGAGTTGTGGACAAAAGAAGACATGAAGATGTCATCTTTGGAAACACTGATCGATATTTTTCACACTTTTTCTGACATTTTATAGACCAAACAACTAAACAATTAATTGAGAAAATAATCCAAAGATTAATGAACAATGAAAATAATCATGAGTTGCACCCCTGCAGAGAGGCAACACCGTGAAACTAACCTTTAGCATGACTTTAAACTCAGTTATGTGTCCACAGAGCAGAGTGATAAATAGTGAAAGAAGTACATTTAAAATAGAAATAGAAGTCAAAATGGGTTAGACATTGGAGGCAACATCCGGTGCATGGCCCAGTATTGCCCATGATGCCTGTCTGTCGCTGCGTTATGTTCCTCTGACTAGCCAGCGGATTATTTCTCAGCGCAGACTGAAAATGGAATATGACAGTAATCAGATTGGCTTCAAATTCACATCTAGTCTCCCCCTTCAGAGGAGTACCTGGCTGCTGTGGATGGCTTGTAGGTTAATACAGCATTAGTAATCATGGCGAGTTGTGGTCGGCTTTGCATGACGGTGGTGTACTAGATGGTTATAGATGAATCATCAGTGAATCATCATTTTGTTTTAGAAAACTAGTTTTTGTGCAGTGTTGCATAGCTTGACCAGCCAAAATGGAAATACAGTATTAACAATAAAATATAACATAACACGGCTGTATGATTATTTTCATTATTGTTTATAAAATGTATGAAAACAGTTAGTCCATGGGGACGTCTTCAAATGTGCTATTTTGTCCGATCAACAGTCCAAAACATAAAAATAATTCAGTTTACAATGACATAAATCAGAGGAAAGCAAAACATCCTCATATAACATCCGTTATCTATAACCACTTATCATATTCATCAATTCATCTTACCTTATCTTATTGGGGGCGGCAGTAGCTCAGTCTGTAGGGAGTTGGCTTGGGAACCGGAGGGTCACCGGTTCAAGTCCCGACATGGACCAAGAACTGAGTGTGAACTGGTAGCTGGAGAGGTGCCAGTTTACCTCTTGGGCACTGCTGAGATGCCCCTGAGCAAGGCACCAAACCCCCAACTGCTCGGGGCGCTTGTCAGGAGCAGCCCCATCACTCTGACTCTCCATTGTTGCACGTTTGTGCATGTGTGTGTTCAGGTCTGCGTGTACCGTGTATAAGTTAACAACAGAGTGAAAAAATTGAATTTCCCCTCGTGGGACTAGTAAAGGAATATCTTCTTCTTCTTCTTCTTATCTTATTCAGGGTTGTGGGGGAGCTGGCCCAGTAGGGTTCACCCTGGACAGGTCGCCAGCCTATCACAGGGCTGACACACAGAGCCAGACAACCATTCACGCTCACTTTCACACCTACGGGCAGTTTAGAGACAACACTTAACTGCATGTCTTTGGACTGCGGGAGGAAACCGGAGAACCCGGAGAAAACCCACGCTGACACGGGAGAACATGCAAACTCCACATAGAAGGGCCCCAAGCCGCATTCAAACCTGAGACCCTCTTGCTGTGAGGACCAGAGCCACACAATGATTGGCCTTTTTGCTTGACCTTCTGGGGTCACATCATCGAAGCTCACTTCTTGCCCCAGTACAAGTCCATCTCCTGTTAAGAATAACCTATAAAGGATAATTCAGGATATTGCGTAAACCTCCTCTGAATGGAAGAGGAATTCGGTGCTGTTGCTGTGTGTGTTAAAAAACATTACTCTTCTCAAATAACAGACTGGCTGGGATGATAGTGACAAGAAATGTCCAAAAGTGCTGAATTTTTTGAATGTAGAGGCAAAGTCCATGAGGACGATATCAAAAACTTAAATAGTAACATATTGTAATGATCAGTTACTTTCACAGTTATTGTAGTGTGGAGCTCAAGGCATTTAATTTCTACATTTCATCACATGGACTTCTCTCTGGGCTCATGGCAAAACAGTCACAATATTAATCTTGAAAAGACCTGGGTTGGTATCCCTTAAGGTGTATAAATAACACAACATTGCCATCATCGGTCTGTCTCGCTTTGTATTCTTCATCAGTATCTCTGAGCGTAACATATTTGCACAGATGCGTTTACATTGGACTCAGTACAGACTACATGGCGTACAAAGGACACGCCAAAAGCAAAAAAGGTGTTCGTATTACACGCTAAGTGGGAAGGGGCTGCCTATTCCTGACACTTGAGTTTGCTATCTAGATTTATTCCCTTTACCTGTTCTTCCATGTAGCTTTTAATATATTATTTCCTCTATTGTTGTCCGTTTTCTGTATTCATTTCTAATTATCTGTAGCTTATTCAATGTTAGGATTTTGGCCACACACTACCTGAAACTAACTTGTGTAAATGATGAACCAGGGATGTGCTCAACCACTAAACTATGAAAACCATAACTATGCCAGTATGTCTTATCCTTTGTTATCCTTTGTTCAATCCAAATCTCCTGCAGCACTGGGAGAAGAATTAAGCTAGAAGTCTGGGAGTCAGGTGGTCTAATGCAGACAAACTATGTCCATGATGATTTTTCAGAGGATGAGTGAAAATGATTTATAAGCCGGGTCCTAGTACATTTCTGTCCTTATATAATAAGGTTTAATCATGGTATCGCATGAGATAGATCATGAGTTTGAATTAATTACTGTGAGAAAGGAGAGCCTCACGTCATGGTCCTGTAATCAGCATACCAAGACTGCACAAATCCCAAGCAAATATAAGCCTCCAAAATAAAATACCACCTAACCATTTAATTAAGGACAAATACGATAAAATTAACTGGCAGTAGCTCAGTCTGTAGGGAGTTGGCTTGGGAACCGGAGGGTCACCGGTTCAAGTCCCGACATGGACCAAAAACTGAGTGTGAACTGGTAGCTGGAGAGGTGCCAGTTTACCTCTTGGGCACTGCCGAGGTGCCCCTGAGCAAGGGACCAAACCCCCAACTGCTCGGGGCGCTTGTCTGGAGCAGCCCCATCACTCTGACACCTCTCCATTACTGCATGTGTGTGTGTGTTTGTGTGCATGTATAAGTTAAGCAGAGTGTAAATTGAATTTCCCCACTGTGGGACTAATAAAGGTTGATCTTCTTCTTCTTCTTCTTCTAACTTAAGATAAGATAAGATAAGATATTCCTTTATTGGTCCCACAGTGGGGAAATTCACATTCAAATTCAAATTCAAATTCATTACTTGGCCTTGCTTGCTTTTTAATATGTAATCCAACATATGTAATAAATGTAACACATTTTGTTTTTTCCACCAAAAAACAGCTGACAGTTTATACAGTAAGGTAAACGATAAAAGAATATGTGACCCACAAAATGACCATTTGTATGTCGATTACTCACCCAGTGCTGCCTTGAATTCTTGAAGCAAACTTAGTTTTTCTCGCATGCATCCACGGTGAGCAAAGAATCAAAAAACAGAAAAGTAAATGAGGGCCACGTTAAACAACAGCAAAACTATATAAAATAAATCCCAAATAATTGGATCCAGCTTCCAGCCGTGTGTTAATTTTGCCCTTATTTATGTTTCTGAACCGAATTGGTATACTTCAAACGCTCTGAAGAAGGCACTATGCCACGTTCACACATTGAGTCTACTGTGATGTGAGTCATTTAAACAAGTGAAACACTTGTATTTTGGCCTCCTTGATGGTGGAAGAGCGGAAGATGCATGTGTTTTGGAAGTGCTGAGCATATAAATGCGGATAAACGAGACTTGGATGTACTGCACGAATTGTGTGAGTTTGTAAATGTATTTTTTATATAGTTTTATTAGTTAGTTTTATATTCTTCAACAATTCAAGGTAACACAAGGTGAGTGATTGATATACAAGTGGTCATTTTGAGGTTGAAGTATTCCTTAAATTAATTAATTAATTAATCCAGAAATATGACAAAGAAAAATTATTATTTTGCCTGGAAAAAAAACAGTAGTTGCTGTCAAAATACTGTGTATTTCAGAGTATAAATACAGCTATGATGTGCCACTTTGTTGTGCTTAAATTTGAGAAAACATTCAGTATATTGTTCCCTTGTTTTGCTTTTGCGTGAAAATGTGAAAATGGACATTATACAGTGAAACTTTGCAGCACATGCACTAAGTCATGTTAAAGTTTCCTCTGCAAAACATTACATATTCATCATATACTATAAATATTGATTACAAGCAGAGGTTTTGGCCGGATACACATGCACAGTGTACATAATCGTTGACGTTACTTTGCTACTTTTTTTTCTGCATAATGTGCTGACATATACAGTAACCCATGTACAGTTACCGGTCCAGTGATTTTCATGAATGTTTCCATAGACAGCCTCCATAAGTGATACTTAAAAAGAGCATGTGACGGCCCATGTAGACTTATTGTAGTGATCACGACTGCTTCATCTCTAATCTGCATCTCAAAATCTTTTAAGCAATGTTATGTCATCCCTCCTCAGATTATGACGGACACCGTCCAACTCCTCTTGAGTCATCATGGCTGTACATGATGGTGTGCACGTTCATATGCACGTGTACTTTAGTGGTCAGAAGTAAACAGTCAGGAAACCCATTGACATGCATGAGACCCTGATTTAAAAAAAAAAAAAAAAAAAACTTTGGGAAAATCCTATATACCGTAATAGGTGACTAGCATGAACAATCATTTCTGTATCATTTGATAACATCTGATTTTAAATATTGCAGCAGTGTCAAGTTGAAATTTAAGAAATGCAAATTATATAGACGATCGATTAAGCATCTTAAATCAACACGCACACACGGTATTTGTCATGTCTGTAGCTTCTTCATGTGATGAACCAAAGACCTCTTCAGAGCGTTAGAGCTTCAACTGGTTGAATGTGGACAGTTTTGCTAGAAGCAAAGTCATTTGGATATGACATTTAGACAGTCTGCCAGCAGCACTCAGCATCACAGTCAATAATGTGAATTGAATCAATTACAGGACCATATGCACAGTCTTACAGTGTTTTTAAAGTAATATGGTGTGTAACCATGGTCATGTTTTAATTATGGAATTAGTTATTATTGATTATTATCAATTGTCCACAATGTGGAAAATTGTGCTTCGCATGCAGCGGTGCGCCAGCTGTGCTGGGAGGAATCGGGCAAAAAAATCAGCTTTATTCTCGTGTCCGTCATTAGCAGATAACAAACTGAGCCACAACTTGCTATTCAAAGATGATTACAATTCATGCTGATAATATTTTCTGACTGCCATACAGCAGGTTGTTGTAAAGCATCATTTTGTGCCAACAGGGATCGGGCTGTCGATTTGTAATTAGTCAATAGTACAGTCGCATTGTGTCAACCACATTACTGTAACCAACCAGTAACCACAGGATTTCTGGTTCGATCCATGACCCTGATAGCAATGCTAGTACATCTGCAGTGACATCTATCTCTCTGCCAAATGCCCTTGAGAGACTTTATATGTTTGTGTGTGCTGGACACACACTGTTTTTTGAAATACATTTAAAAATAGACACTGAGGCCTACTCGTGGCACTGTGGTGGCACCAGATATGATATTATCACAATGCTGAAGTCACAATACGATCTTAGTGCGAGTATAAACATTTGAGTATTGCAATAAGATATATTATAAATAAATATTATATATCTTCACTCTAGCTTTAAAACTGAGCCCACTACAACCTCAAGGGACTGTATCTGTAAGTGGTTAAGAGAGGTTAATAGTTTATATAATTAAAGATCAGTACTTGATGTTTGTGTATCGATACAATATTGCATTGCAAAATATCGCGCTACTGCGCTATGCCAATTTTTCCCCCACCCCTACTCTGGATTCTGAGCCCTGCTAAGGAAAAGTTTGTCGCGCACATAGAGACTGCTCTATGCGGATATGTACTGTATGTATGTGTGTATGTATGTATTTATTTTATTGTCAATTTTCTTCATTGCACCTTCTCTTTTACTTTTTACTATAATGTATTCATCTGTACTGTTGTTGATGCTGCTATGACACCCAAATTTCCCTCTGGGGATTATCTTATCTTATCTTACTGAAGGTAGGGAGGACCTTTCTTCCAACTAGGCTTTTTCATCTGAGGCAACAGGTCAGACAGATTGTGTATTAAGTGTATTTCTGTGGTACACACGTAATGTGCCACATGAAACTTTCATTTCTGTCTGTTTTGCACTGCTTAAATTCACATTTGAAGTATGTAGAGGACGCAGCCTTGGTGGATCATGTCCCGATGTTGCAGTAATGATTTGTCGCCTGTTGTACGTTTAACACACACATAGTGCAGATGCAGAGTTAATTTGAAAGGATGGCAGATAGTACGTCAGGAAATTGTCCTTCTTATGACATCTAAAATGTTAATGGCCTCACAGAGTGATTTGGGATGGTCCTCTGATAATCCCTCTCTCTTTCTCATTGCCCTGCTTCTTTAGTGTACCCCGTAGGCGTGCCTGTGTTTTTTTTTTTTTTTTTTTTTTGGCGCTCAGCAGGTCGTTGGCTTTCAGCTGACCTCAAACAGTGCAGGAAGAAAAGGCAAATGTTAGGACAGGAAGGATTACCACTGACTCTGTGTACCCAGACAACCATTTGTTCCAACAAACACTCCTCTGGTATGTTACACATCCGTTAATTGTCAACTCAGTTAAACTCTCTTTAAGCCTAACATTATGACTGATTATTACCTTTATCATATTTATTGTATTCATGCCTTATTTGCACACATGGTGAAAGTCTTCAACCTCTGAAATTATTATTATTGGCCTAATTTTCTATTAGAAATAACTTCCATGTGGCATATTGGATCAACATACTACACTCACACTCACTTGGAGTGTCTGCACCACTGCAGTCATTTTATAGGTCATCCTGTCTAAAAGACAACTGATATGACTCGACTTCATGTTGAAAATGAAATTAAGTGAAATTAAGATAGGGCCCTCTACCTTCTATACATCAGAAAACAATTTGAGTATGTTAGCATTCTGATGCTAGCATGGTCATTAGCCTGCATCTGTTATCTTTCACTATAACCACACATGCGTGAAAGTGCAGGCTAGTCCGCCCATACCAAAAGTCTAACTTATGTCGCCTCTGTAGCCTCTACTATGTCTCATCCTCTCTTTGTCTCTCCTCCACACCCAAAGCCCTTTTTTTCTGATAGGAGAATGAAGAAGAGGAGGAACTGGAAACCACTGGGAGCGCCTTGGAAAGTTTCTACAAAGTCTCAATGAAAGCCTTAGAAGAGTCTCACTAGCATTTGACTCAATGGCCAAGAAAGGGCGAACGAAGAGCGAGAAGCCCGAAGCGCTCATCTCTGCCCTACAGGCAGCCAATGAAGATCTCAGGTCCAAGCTGACTGACATTCAGATAGAGCTACACCAAGAAAAATGCAAGGTACAGTTCAACTCCGAAAATACATTCATTTACCCTGAATATTTCAAGTATTTTAGCTCTATTTCAGTGTAAGTTTAATAGATTCAAACCTTAATACATCCACAAAGTCTTAAGTCACACTGCCTTACAAATGTTTTGAAAGCCAGTCAATAAATTAAGGTTTCAATTTAAAATGTAATCTTTACAGCAGCCTTTGGACACTATAAGTTGCCCGTGGTTAACCAGGGTCTTAGTGGTGCAAGTACATCTTGTGACATGATGACACATGCTTATGTATAGATTTCCTGCATGTATGTCATATGTTGAGTTGATCGCTGCATGTACCTCATATGTGCTACACTGTACACAGTGCATTCACACGGTAAACTAAATCATATATTATTTAGTGAATGCACAGCCATATTATATAACACACTTACAACATGATTGTTAATATTCATCTTTATGCCCTTTAGAGAAGGCAGATCAGGTTAAATATTGACGTGTGTACCGTATATCACATGTTGTACAGAATCACATGTTTTACTGAATTTGTTGTGCCTTACATGGAGAAACTGGTCAGTGTGGACAACTGAATGATCAATTAAAGACACCGCAGTAAAGGGCACCGCATCATTTATCATGAAGTATAAGATCTATGTCAAGAAAATTATGCATGAAGTAATGCAGTAATGTACACATAATGTTTATTTTTTTGTTATAATATCATTATTATGGAAAGACTGATGACCAATTTAATTATACCAATAATTACATGTTTCCCAGATTCATATGAATGTCTGTAATTGCAGGAAATTGCATTCACTTTTTTGTTTTTGGATTAAAGAACTTCTTCTTTTGTCCACACGCCGTGTTAAATCATTGCTACGCCCTTAAACTCCTGAAAGTTGGTTGTCAACCACCAAGATTATTAATAAACTTTGAGCCTCAACTCAATCAGTTATGGTTACATCAAGGAAGATAAGAAGTAAAGATAAACCAGACAGTGAAATGTTCAGAAACAATGACCTACAACAATAGCAAATATGCCAGTCATGAAAAATGACATAATTCCTCTCTCCTCTTCTTCTGTCGTTCCTCCTCAAGGTGAGCAAGCTGGAGCGCGACAAGCTCCAGGAGGTGAAGCGGGTGCGAGAGCAGGAGCAGCACCGTCACACTGCCATGTTGACCGAGCAGAGGGCCAAGTGGCACGAGGAAAAACAAAAGGAGCTCCAGGCACTGAGGGAAAACCTGACCCGGCAGCATGAGCAGGAGCTGGCCCGCCACGCCAAAATCAAAGACCAGGAGAACCAGAGGCTCAAAGCTGCACTGAGCGCCATGCGGGACGGCAGCGGAGAGAAGGTACGAGTTAAGAAATGAGAGAGAAGCGGGTGTTTGATTTTGATACATTTCACCCACAAAAAAAACTCCCAAAGCAGCAGCTGTGAAACTAAACCAGGACAGAGGGGCTTGGCACAGGATTGGACAGTAACCTTCACTTAGAAAAAGCTCCAGATGGGGCGAGCACTAGAAATAAGCGCTCATTAATCATGTCTCCTTTCCCTAGATATCCAAAAAAAACAACTGATTAGTGTTCTGTGGAAATCCTGCCAAGCCACATCAAAAATCGTCCTCTTTCTCCCTCCTTGCGTCTTCAGGTGCGCACAGCGCTGACCCTGGAAGCCAAGGAAGATGCTCGTCGCTTCTTTGACCAGGAGAGAGTGAAGCTCCTGCAGGAGATAGTGGAGCTGAAGGCCAGTAAGAGGCAGACCGATGAGGCTCTCAGCAACATGATCCAGTCCGACAAGATGAAGGCTGGCGACCTGCGAGTGGAGCACCAGCAGCACCAGGAGCAGATCTCCAAGATCAAGTGGGACTGTGAGAGGGACATCCGCAGACTGGTAGGCACAGGCACTGCTTCTAAATACTTCACCATGTCAAAAATATTAATAAAGCCCTCTGCTGATGTTGGATATCTATGCAGCAGCAGAAATGGGATGGAGCACAGTGTGGTCAATTTTTTTCCAGCTACATTTCAGTTTCACATTAACTGTGAAGAGTTTGTTTTAGAGCTACTGGGAAACGTTTTCATTACTGAAAGGCAGTAGTGACTTTTTATCATTTTAAAGCTTGGTTTACAAGGATGTAATAGATTTTTTGAAAAATTAACTTCATACAGAAAGCCTAACCAAGTGTGCGCTGCTATGTATGTTAATTAAAACTACAGCTAATGGTTGTTGTAAATTGATCCAGCAAATAAATTTCCATTGACTCAACTGAATCAAACAATGTTTGAGCCCATGAAACATTTTGAAATGACATTGTGATTGCTTATTTTGTCTCACTGAAAAGTTAAAAAAAATCCCAACAAGGTTGCTTGTACTTCACAGCAACCTCAACACAATTCAGGTTAAACTGAATTATGGTGCCTTCAACAATTTAGCAAGCTAGTAAGTGGGTAACATAATGCAGGTATTGAAAAGGCACAATGACAGAGGAGAAAGATGAGCTCATTGAGAATATCAACATTTTCACAGTAAACACGACCCCACTTGAAGGCACCATTAGACTGACTGTCATGCAATGCATTATGGGTGAAATAAGACACTTCACAGAAGAGAAAAAAATGGCAACACCGCATCAAGTATGGGAGAAAGGTAAACAGCATAAATTCAATGGTCGTTAAACGTTCAACTGGATAAATAATTAAAATAGCTAAAAGTTAGCTAAAACTAATGGATAAACATTTGAACTAGTTAGCTAAAATTTGTTAAAAGTAACGGATAAGCAGTTAAAATTAGTAGCTAAAAGTTATGGATAAACAGTTGAAATTATTAGTTAAACATGAATGTTGGATAAAAATAATAGGTTACATCAGAAATTCCATACTAAAACGCTATTTAGTACGCTAACAGTATGTGAGATTTTTTAGTATATCCTCAACTTAAATATGACACCAGTAGTAAGCAAATTGCATACTGTTTCCAGTTAAATATTACAGTATGCAACGCTGGACACTACGCCGGCATAAATATCCCACAATACAAAGCAGCAGTGACGACAACATTCATAAAAGATATCGGACAGTTCTGTAACATCAGTAATGCTTCAATTTTTGTGCTTCTTTATATTCTTTATATTCTGTATATTTTAAATTAATTCTGACTTTGATTCTCAATATATTGCAAAAGGGAGTTAGTGCTCAGCCATGTTATATAACACACTTGCAGTGTGCTTGTTACTATATATCTCCTTTCTTCTATCTTTCCTGCTTGTACTTTACGATAACAAAACACTGAAAAAGGCTGAAACCAGATCATATTTCTTACTTTACTCTTTTTTTTTTACTTTTGATTTTCAACATAATAAGTCGTTTTATAAAGTGAATGAGAACATTGGAAATAAAAAATACACTCTTCATGAGAAACAAGTTGTTACAGCGTTTTTGGGAATGAGGCATTATTTCCTTCTCCTTCACTATAGGTGGATGAAATCAAATCTAAAGACCGCACCATCTTTGCTCTGGAGAAGGAACTGGAGTCAACGGCGGGTTTCCTACAGAAGCTGCAGCTCCAGAAGGACGCCCTGGACGAACAGCTGTTTCTCGTCAAGGAGGCGGAGTGCGGCCTGGGGAGCCCGAAAAGAGAGATTCCAGGCAGAGCTGGAGATGGAGCCGAACACTGTGGTAGCCCAGTAAGTAGAGAGGAATAACAAGGAGAAATTCCCCTCTCCGTTCGTACATAGCAAACATTAATATCAACCTATTCATTTGAGAGAAACTGGGAGTCTTCCTGCTTCTTGAACCCCATTTATTCCTCTTTACTTTAGCCCTTGAACATCATTTGGTAGCTGAAATGCCAATGCACTATGACTGGTTTTGTAACACATGATTTAAGCAAGCAAGAAGACTTGTGTAACTACATTTGAGCCTAATAGGGATTCTTACGCTCAGAAGCTGCTAACGCTCACTTTTGGTAGTCTGAATCTCCCGAGCTTAAACCAAAACTGAGAGCACAGTGTCATCTAAATAGTCATATTGGTTTCTTACGGACTTTGCAGACTTTAACTTTGAAGTGAAGACATGATTAGGATGTCCAGTTGTGGGTGGGTCCTGCTGCAGCTTGCTAGTTGTAATGGTTATGATCTCAAGTGCTCAGAAGCTGCCAAATAGCTGAAGAAAACTGAGAGCCAACTCCGTAACGAGTGCATGCATCATCGGGATTACATGCTCAGATCTTGATGTTGAGTCGCACAGAGTTGCAGTGTAGAGAGTACTTTGTGCACCCTTAAACTTGCCAGAAGCATGAGTCAGTTCCATGAACAGCTCAAAGTAACCAAAAAATAAGAAATTAAATCATTTAACTCACGAACATGACAGCTCACCAGATTTAGATTTGATGTCCATAAGATGTGAGCACATTAGAAGTAAAAGTTTACAGGTATGGTAATGTTGCTGGCTTCTCGTTTAATTAAATTATTAATAAAAACAAACCATTTTGACGTCAGCTTCGTGCTACATGCTCGTAATACTGAACTCTAACGATAGTGAGAGATAGATAGTAGTTTTGTTATAACTAATAGCATTAATGAATAGAATACTTAATTGTTGCACTTGGCTATTGTTAGAAAGTGATTATGCTACTAGAGCTGCAACAATTAATCAATTAGTTGGTAAACTATTAAGTTAATCGGCAACTATTTTGATAATCAATGAATAGGTGGCATTAGCATTTCCTTTAACCCTTCCTCCCAGCCCTTGATCCAGCTGCGGTCTGGGACTCATTCACATAAATAGATGTTACAGAGGAAGGGCAATAACTCTGGATATGGCTATTAGTGCATTATACAACTTTTAGGACTTATAATTTAAATAAGGGCTATTCAAGTGTTCATACTAGTTGACTTGCCTCAAAAAACATCCACTGCTTTACAGACGTCTCTTTCCCACTGTAAGTCTATGGGAAAAAGTCTTTTGGGGCCCAGTGGCATCACATGACGGACACAGAAGTTGGACTACCACCATGTGGCCACTATAGAAATTTGCTTCACAGCCTGGCGGGTTTCCTGGGAGCTTGTACATAATGTACTTCCTGATGTTCTCACTCTCACTCACTCATCGTTAACCGCTTATCCGGGGTCGGATGGCGGGGACAACAGCTCCAGCAGGGGACCCCAAACTTCCCTTTCCCACGTCTCCATCCTGTGAGCTCACCACCCGCAGGAGGAACCGCTGGGGTTGGGTGCGCTGCCACATGGGTGGCAGTGAAGGCCAGGGAACCTCCTGATGTTACACTTACATAGTAGTAAAAAAATGTCTACATCTGGTTAGTGGTTGGATTAGAGAAATCATAAATTGTTGTTTTTTGTGTCTTTGCTTGTTTGTTTCAGGACTTGAGGAGAAACCAGAGGCGCATTGCTGAACTCAACTCAACTATACGCAAATTAGAGGACCGCAACTCACTGCTGGTCGATGAGAGGAATGAACTGGTATGAGCGAATAAATCAATACTTTCTGCCTTTCCTTTAAATCTCCTAGCTTCTAGCACTCGCTGTCCATCTTCCTCATGTCAGTCACAATACAATATCAACTTGTGCCCCTTCTTTCTCCCCACCAGCTGAAGCGAGTTCGAGAGTCAGAGAAGCAGTGTAAGCCGCTGCTGGACAAGAACAAGCTGCTGAGTAAGAGGAATGATGATTTGACTCAGACGATCCAGAAACTGGAGGAGAAACTTAAGAACCTGGCCAAGGAGAACCATGAGATGGTCAGCACAGAGTCACATTAGCGTCGTGTACTGTGTACATTTAGGGACATGCTGATTTACAGGTGGATTTTGTGACCTTCCTCTCTGTGTGTTGTGTGTCTGCAGAAGGAGAAGATCAGCTCCCATCCTCCACTGAAGAAGCTCAAGTCTCTGAATGACCTGGACCAAGCACATGATGACCAGGAAATAGCCTTTCTCAAGCTTCAAGTCCTGGAGCAGCAAAGCATGATTGATGAGCTAACAAGGGTACGTTTTTTTTTTTTTTCTATATTAATGAGGCTGCAGGTCTTAGATCTTTCCAGTAATCTGCAGTGTAGTCATGGAGTATAATGCTGAGCTCATGTGGAAACTCATTGCTCCTGTACCCTTATTATAAAAGTGTGAGACACATTCGTAGCATGTTTTGTGTTTGATAAGTATATCCAAAAGTGTAAGAGACCATTAATCATATTAGAATTTGTATCATTACAAGGGCTGCCCCCTCTTAGTCAACTGAACGGTTGTTTTGGTCTTTTTATGCTGAGTGACTTATTTTCAAGAAACTTATGAGCATATCTTTGGGATACACAAGATTTAAAGTGGGACTTTTGCGTGAGTCTTTGTGGAGAAACTCAGTTAAATCAACTAATCGATTAGTCGACAAAATCGTATGAGTGCTAGTCAACTATGGATATGGATAGGACAGCCCTAAGCATTATTTATTTGGATGTTATTTGCATACCAGTGATATTCTGCAGTCAAGGACAACCTGGTGTATAATTTACCACTGTTGTTGCACCAACTAAATGTATAAAGTCCTTGTAACCAAGCACACTGTGTAGCGTATTTTACAAATAAAATACGCATCAATATAAGATGCTGAATGATCAGACTGCAAAAGCGGAGCTCAGCTTTGAAAGCCATATGATAACCACAAATATACATACAGCATCCTGTGATTCCTAACATCCTCAGTGTGTTTCCATTGATTTAGTTTTATTTGTTTTGAAAAGAGAAGAAAGAAAACAGGATCATCTTACAGTGGTGTGTCATCTTTTCTCCATTTGTCTCTTTTTTCCAGGACCGAGAAAAACTACTAAGAAAGAAAAGGCATAAAAGAAGTTCCAGGCCAATAAAGGTAGAGAGAGTTAAGTTTGTTTCTATCTTAAAGTTTACTTAGTTTGGTTACTATTTTATAAAACCACTAAACAGTTTGTGACAGTGTATGTTTTGAAAGCACACTGAAATCTTTCAGCACTTTTGAATAAATTAGTATTATTGAGACGCTAAAGGCCCTGACATGCCAAGCCAACGGTCAGCCATCGTACGATTTGGGGAGCGTCTGTCGGCCTAGTTTTTTCAGTGTGTCTCGCACCATCGGCTCTGGTCTGCTCATTCAGCATGTTGAATCAGCAGCTTTTTGATGAGAGAAATCACTCTGATTGGCTGCTCAGCTTAAGCAAATCAGTGCACGAGAAGAGAAAGGGGTGTGAGGAAAGCAAGCCAACAAGTTAAGTCTAGAGGAAAAACACAGAAGACTATTTTTTCATCTTTATCTCGCGATCATTCCAATACACGGATATTTTCACAAGGCCATGCCCTTCTGGAATGAAGCTAAGTGGTGAGTGAGAGCTGTGTGAAAATGGTCAGCAGAAGCAGTATCATTATGACCACTGACAGGTGAAGTGAATAACATTGATAATCTTGGTGAGTCCAGGTGAGTGTAAGTAAGTGTAAGTGTAAGGATGTGAGCGACTTTGACAAGAGCCAAACTGAGATGGCTCGATGACAGAGGGTCAGAGCATCTCCAGAACTGCAGCTCTTGTGGCATGTTTCCTGTCTGCAGCGGTCAGGACCTCCCAAAATCTGGTCCAAGGAAGGAAAACCAACGAAACCGGCGACAGGGTCACGGAAAGCCAAGGCTCATTGATGCACATGGGGAGCAACCCAATTGAGCGGTCCGTGTTGAGCGATCCAATTGAAGAGCTACTCTAGGTCAAAGTGCTGAAAAAGTTAATGTTGGTCTTGAAAGGTGTCAGAACACACAGTGCATCAGTTTGTTGCGTATGGAGCTGCATAGCCGCAGACCAGTCATGGTGCCCATACTGACCTGTGTCTAAGTGCCTACAATCAGCATATGAGCATCAGAACTGGACCGCGGAGCAATGGAAGAAGGAGGCCTAGTCATTATTAAGCAGGTGGTCATAATGTCATGGCTGATCGGTGTATATCTGCAGTCTTCAGTCTTTGAATGACAAATACAGACTACTGCCGTCTGCTGGTGTGGAGAGTTCATTCATCTCATGCAGGCGCAGAACATATGTGGTAGCTGGCGGTCAGCTGTAGTCTTTGCAGTGTGTTCAAATGCAACTTGTTGGCTAAGACAAAGGCGACATGAGGCAACGCAACCGTCGGCCTTCATCGCCTCTGGTTCTTTGATGTCGGGTTGGTGTGTTAAATGTTGCTGGACTTTCTTGGCCCTGCATGTAGTAAAGTGAGTCTTGCAGAAGAAGAACCTGTAGAGAGTCATGTAATAACACAGAAAACAAAACTCAGTAATTTAACTTTGCCCTCTCTGACCCTGCATTCACATCAGTTGCTGGAGAAAATGCTAGTGCCATACAGGTGTATTTAGGTGAACACAACTATGTCAGAGGAAATTAAAAAGAGTTTGACTTTGATCTGAAGTCATGTTAACAAGGCATCAGAGATTTTTGGATCTGTAAATCTTCCTCCTTTGCAGAGGCACATCGTAGTAGACACCTTCTTTGGGTACGATGAAGAGTCTATGGACTCCGAGACGTCTTCGGTGGCTTCGTTCCGGATGGACAGAACTCCTGCTACTCCCGATGAAGACCTGGAGGAGGTGAGAATGGGCCTCCTGTTCGTCAGGCAACCAAGAAAATTAAGCAGTGTCACAGTGACTACAGTTGCAGTCACGTCAGTATGTTTTAGACCAGGTCTATTTAGCTGGCGACCCGAGGGCCAAATCAGGCCCTTTAACTAATAAGTAATTTATTTCAATAAAAGAGTTTATTCCCATTCATTCAAGTTTATGGATGTTTACATTGTTCGATTATTAGAAGATCGTCATTTTATTAGAAGGCCAATTAGCCTATTCATTAGTTACAGTATGTCTTGTTAAGCACAGAAAAACTTATTTTGTTAAAAGGTTTAAGCCAGGCTGTTTAAGTAGAGGGAATTTAGGAGAGTCAACTGAATAAAGATAGATTTTTAGTGCAGCAATGTGTCTATTAAAACAACAACCTACTAAGATGAAAGAAGTATGTTGTTTTCACATTTAAATTCCTTTGCAGCTTCTCAGATCAGCCATAGGAAATGTAAATGTCTGGCCCCTTGGCACTTCACTGTTTTTCAAATCTGGCGCTGTGAACAAGTAACTGAATAGGCCTGTGTGTCAACCAAGGGTCTAGCCAACGAGGAGTCGGAGCTGCGTTTCCGTCAGCTGACCAGGGAGTATCAGGCCTTACAGCGAGCCTATGCCTTGCTGCAAGAACAGAAAGGAGGCATTCTGGATGCTGAGATGGAAGCCAAGGTACATACAATACACAGTGAGAAAATCACTGTTTGTTTTATTCCTGTCTAATATATTTGTGCACCCACGTGTTCCTGTAATGATTTTCCAATCTTTAGTTTCTCCCTAATACCATATTTCTGTCATTATTTAACCACGACTTGAACTTGAAGAAGCTGTTAAAGGCTTTAAGGTTACCATCACAAACACATTTAAAAAACCCCGTATTAGTGAGACATTTGGTCACTATCACTCAGTTTAGGAAACCAGTGGAAGCAAATGAAGAAAAGTCTTATATTTGGGGTAAGTTGATGTTACATTTATGCCTTGTCATATGGCTGCCGAAAGTCCAGAAACCCTCACAGGTACTGCATTTAGCATAAAAAATATGATCAAATCATAACATGGCAAACTGCAGCCCAACAGGCAACAACAGCTGTCAGTGTGCTGACTTGACTATGACTTGCCCCAAAATTGCATGTGATTATCATAAAGTGGGCATGTCTGTAAAGGGGAGACTCGTGGGTACCCAGAGAACTGTTTACATTCACATATCTTGAGCTCAGAGGTCAAGGGACTTCGCCAAAATATAAGCGTTATTCAGCCTCCTTTCTCACAAGCTGGTTTACAGTACTGTAAATTGATAAATCTTTTCTTGAGTACTGAACCCTTTGTTATGAGCTGACCTGCCTCAAGGCTGCATGTTTGTGACTCCACCTGTAGTTCAAAAGTACGTAATACAAAGCCTCATTCAAGTCAAGCCAGTTTCAGTTCTTACTGTCAGAGAATGGATGTAGGAGAGGAGCCCGGTTTACAGCACCGCAACAAGGGTAGACTGAGACAATAGATTGTGGACTTGGCTAATGGAGGGGTCCGAACGAAAGGTGAATAGGACTCAGGAAATACCAGGCAGGCAGCTGAACAATACAATCTGATTTAATCTGCTAATGGCCAGTTAGGTGAATCTCTGCAACACCTATGACAATGTAGTATCTGTGTAGTATCTGTCTGCTTTGGGGGCCTGTGTGTTAAAAGTCATTTCCATGTAGGTTCAATAAAGCTTTTTAAAGGCTTCTTGGATGAGTAGTTTACGCATAGTGATCTGTATGGAAATGGAAATAGACATTCATCTCAGGGCCCTAACGATAAACAAGTGAATGAAAGGTGACTTCCACAGCTTCAGATGTATTTCCTTACACTTCTGCAGGAATCCAGTGTTACAGTGATGAAGGAATGAGGCTGCTATGACCTAGCTAGTTTAGATGAGGTGTAGGCTCAGCACTAGGGGTGCAAGAAAACACACTTTAATGCTACAATATTATGTTCTGTATTGATTCTCAAAAACACTGAATCGACTTTTAATTAATAGTTTACATGCAAAGATTCGCGGCAGACAGGATTATTTTGTGTTGTGTTTAATCTGTCTTCAGCCATTTGTAATTGTGTGTGTAATTGGCTTGTGTAATCAGATTTTTTTTAAACTATTTAGCATACCACTGGTTTCAATGAGTAATTTTAAGTAAAAGAAATATTCCATGTACCCCCTGTAATACTAGCACAGACTCCTAGGGGTTCACAGTCCCCTGCTTGACAAACGGTGATCTAGTGGTCAACAAGTGGGGGCGGCAGTAGCTCAGTCTGTAGGGAGTTGGCTTGGGAACCGGAGGGTCACCGGTTCAAGTCCCGACATGGACCAAGAACTGAGTGTGAACTGGTAGCTGGAGAGGTGCCAGTTTACCTCTTGGTCTGCAACTCTTGGGCACTGCCGAGGTTCCCATGAGCAAGGCACCAAACCCCCAACTGCTCGGGGCGCTTGTCAGGAGCGTTGTCATCTCTCCATTGTTGCATGTTTGTGCATGTGTGTGTTCGGGTCTGCGTGTACCGTGTATAAGTTAACAACAGAGTGAAAAAAATTGAATTTCCCCTCGTGGGACTAATAAAGGACTATCTTCTTCTTCTTCTTCTTCAAAAATTCGTTTTGCTCTTGTTTCAGGCTCAGGAGCAGCTCCAAGCTGACGTTCTCAGGTATAAAGCCAAAATAGAGGACTTGGAGAAGGAGCTGACCCTGAAGGGACAGGTAGGTCACACAAGCACACACATGAATGAATGCAGGTGAATGTATAAGCATAGGGTGGTGGACAAAACAACAGGAAGACCACGCAATATGTATAAGCAGCACACCCTCAAAAAATGAACTTGTGTTGCTGGCTTGTTGTGATTTAGTGTGTACATGCATCTGTGTGAAGTTTACATATAGCACATGGTGAAATATGTCGTATTTAGTTTCCAAAAGCCCAGTTTATACTAGAGCTGCAACGATTAATCAATGGGCTGTCATCTGTTAAATTAATCGTCAACTGTTTAGATAACAGATTTATCAGTTTGAGTAATATTTAAAAAATAATAATAATTCTCTGATTCCAGCTTCTTAAATGTGAATATTTTCTGGTTTCTTTTCTCCTCTGCGACAAACAAGACATTTGAGGACGTCATCTTGGGCTTTGGGAAACACTGATGACATTTTTCACTGTTTAATTAATCAAGAAATTAATTAACGGATTGATCAACAAGGAAAATAATCATTAGTTGCAGCCCTTGTTTATACCTAAATAAGGAAAAATATACAACTAAAGAAGAAGAAGATATTCCTTTATTAGTCTCACAGTGGAGAAATTCAGTTTTACACTCTGTTGTTCACACAGTACATATACATGTCAATGGAGAGATGTCAGAGTGAGGGGGGCTGCTCTTGACAAGCGCCCAGAGCTATTGGGGGTTCGGTGCCTTGCTCAGGGGCACCTCGGCAGTGCCCAAGAGGTAAACTGGCACCTCTCCAGCAACCAGTTGGTCTCGGTCCATGGGGGACTTGAACCGGCGTCCTCCGCGTCCTAACCCAAGTCCTTACGGACTGAGCTACTGCCGCCCCCAAGGACTGAATTAAAAAAGAAATCAACATAACATCAACACTGGAGGTAGATAGATAGATAGACAGTTGACTTTATGAAAGCCAGAATGACATGACAGCAATGGACAACAGAAATGGTACATTGAATACTGCAGTAGTACATGACAGAAGACAACAGGACATGACACATGGTGTACCCTTGCAGAGCCAGATGACTTAACACTGACATGAACATAAGAAGAAGAAGATAGTCCTTTATTAGTCCCACGAGGGGAAATTCAATTTTTTTTCACTCTGTTGTTAACTTATACACGGTACACGCAGACCCGAACACACACATGCACAAACATGCAACAATGGAGAGTCAGAATGATGGGGCTGCTCCTGAGAAGCGCCCCGAGCAGTTGGGGGTTTGGTGCCTTGCTCAGGGTCACCTCAGCAGTTCCCAAGAGGTAAACTGGCACCTCTCCAGCTACCAGTTCACACTCAAATCTTGGTCCATGTCGGGACTTGAACCGGTGACCCTCCGGTTCCCAAGCCAACTCCCTACAGACTGAGCTACTGCCGCCCCCCAAATTATATATAATTATATAAAGTGAGAGCAGTGGATGAATAAGTGAGAATGGCGCATCTTTTGAAACACAATGTGTCAGAAGACTTTCTTAAAATAGCTTTGATTTAATGCATCAAGTGTCTCTGTCATCTGTCAGGACTCCAAATGGGTGGAGGAGAAGCAGCTCTTCTTACGAAGGAATCAGGAGCTGTTAGAAAAGGTTGGTCTTCTACCTGTAATCAAACAGCTTCAGTATCATTCAAAGAATCTGATTGGTCAAAAGTATATTTACGTTGTCCTGATAGTTATTAGCCGTGTTTCCATTCACATATTTTTATGCCCATTTTGAAGTATTGCATTTGAAAAGCTGTTTTGAAATGGTAAAATTAGACAAAACTTCCTCAACTGTAGAAAAAATGCTTGCTTGAGGTGGTTTTTGCCTTCGTGAAAAAGTGTTGGTACACTAAATGGGTTATGGAAAATACCTTTGTTTCCAGACTGCACGAAACATGGCCAATACTATCTGACATGAAAGAACAATTTTCTCAATTACAAAACAAATTTCTGAAGACCTGTCTCCATTTTTTTCCCGTAGATGGTTCATTGGCCAAACCAACTTCTGACCAAACTACATTATACATGAGTTTATTTGCTCCGAACCGCTTGATGGAAACACGCCTAATTTGCATTTCTTTTTTGCGACATTTCAAAAGTTTGCTTGAAATATACTTGACAATTGGATGGAAGCATGACGATTGTTTTATCTTGTGATGAATTATTTTTTTCTGTGCATAGCATTGGTTTGTACCACCTGTCACAGGTGGTATATCTGGTAGTTAGTGTTGCTTAAAGCCTCACAGCTTTGAGGTAGTTTCCAGCAGTTATGACTTACCTAATTGCCGCTTCATCTCCATCATATTACATAACATACTGTAGCTACAGTCTACAGTTTTAGACAACAGTTGCCTCTTGTTGTTTTATTAATTTTGACTGGTGTCCAGGTGGAGAAGATGGAGTCAGAGAGCAGCCGGCTGCAGCAGGAACTACAAGACTCCAAAGATCAGAATGAGCTGTTAGAGTTTAGGATACTGGAGCTAGAGGTGAGTCACAAAGAGTTTCCTTTGTTATAGCAGCTAAACCATCAAGTTAACCATTCAGCCATGGAGACAGGCTGCCCACCAGTCTGTCAGTCAGGCTGATGATTAGCTGACAGCAGTCTTTGTGCTCCATCTGTGCTGCAGTGCAGATACTGACTGCAGCTCCGGAGGGTCCGAGCTGCCACCTAGTGAACAGAGAGGAGAACTGATTGCCCAGATGTGCTCAGTACACTGATCACAGGGATTTATCCTTAATTAGAATTTAAGGCTTTTATCGTTGATATTGGATGTTTGATGATGCTTCTTCAAGTGGCAGCAGCAGTTAACCTGAACCTGTCAAATGGTTTTTATCACAGAGACGTCTGAGATGCCGTCATTGGGAACTGGGAAAAGAGCAGGCCCTTTCAAAAAATATTTGACACATCATTGAATGAACCATCTGTCAGTCAAACTAACTTCATTATTATTTAAAACAAACAGTCGCCACTCCGGGGCGTCTCACGCTATGGTCTCACCGGGTCTAAGGTCTCACGCACCTCAGCCACATCCATAGCTACCAGTAGCTCCTCACAGGATGCTGATTGGTCCGTTGGCTGGCGAGCTGGTCACAAACGCATTACTTGCAGCCTGACAAGATGGATTTTCGTGTGACATTTGATCCTACGATTCTCACGTGATCTTGTGACATTGTGAGAATCCAGCTGCAGTGAAATGTTAAGAAGCAGTAGTGATTTATGTGAAATTTGGGTAGTCGGCTGGATAAAGCAAATAAGATAATAAGATAAGATAAGATTGAACTTTATTCATCCCGAAGGAAATTGTTGTGCCATAGATGCTCAGTATTTACAAAAAGTACAAAACGCAACACAACGCAACACAATTAACATCACACATCACAAAGAGTACCACCTACTGAACAGCACTGAAAACATAAGTGGAAGCAAGATTTGATTCAGTGAATTTAGTTTGGCTCTGAATGTCAGCGCTGATTTTAAGCTGGAGACAAGGAAGTAGAAGTGCTGCTGCGTCTTGGTGGTAATCACATCCAGGTGCTCTTTGTATCCTTCAGATGCTCGTTCAGTCTAGTGAAGGGCTCACTGCAGGAGTGGCATGTGATCTAAAAAAAAAAGTACAAAATGCAAAACTGATCCAAAGCAAACTAGTTAAATTTTACAAGGCAATGTGTATTTAAATGACCAACGTGTTGAAACCGACAGAGTGTTCATCAGGGTCAGTGTCAGCATTGATTTTAAGATGTTAATGCTCTCTGAAGACGGCAGTCTAAAACAAAACGTGAACATACTGCTTCATCCAGGTCTAATATGGAGTCGAGAGCGACTCGTAATGAGTTACAGTATCATGGAGTGTCTAATTGTGTTGTCGTAGGAGCGTGAGAGGAGGTCCCCTCCATTCAACCACCTGAGGATGCATCCTTTCTCTGAGGGAGTCAGTGCGCTGCAGATCTACTGTATGAAGGAGGGGGTCAAGGTAGGCAATGAGAAGGACTCGTCTGCTTTAATTATACTGATCCCGTCCCACAATCAGTCCTGTTCGCTTGCTTTTAGTGCAGTCAGAAGCTTATTTCCAACGTTCTCTTACTGCATTTTAATCTGTTGTTGAATTTATTCTATTCTCCTGCCTTCTTATTTCATTTTACCTCTTTTTTATTGTTTTATTGTCTTATATTAGTGCTTTTTATGCACATTTCTGTAAACTATGTATACCTGTATATAGGCAGATCTGTGCCCATCCGCCTGTACTGGAACTTTGGGTCAACTACTGTTGTTTGTGCTCTATAAGATAAGATAAGATAAGATAAGATAAGATAAGATGAACTTTATTAATCCCTGAAGGGAAAATTATCTTTCAGTTACATCCCGTCCAAGAACATAAAAAACAGTGACACATAACAGGGGGACAGGAGCGGGAGGACTGAGGGTCGCCACCATTGGACAGCGCCCCGTTTCCTTAGATGAGAAAAGGGAGAACAAGAGGAAAGGAGAAGAGGGAAAAAAAAGCATCTCCCAGACTAGGCTCCTGTAGGGGGGCACAGTGTGGGATCTGGAAAAAACACCTCTGCACATAGCAACATGATAAGACATTACAACAAAACTCAAGGACTTGCACATGTGGGAGGGGCCATTGGAGAGGGTAGGTGTCCCAGCACAGACTGGGGGGGAGTGTTCACCTCTGGGCGTCTCACAACAACCCTCTAAGTTGTACTGTGACAAGGGGAGAGGAGGGGGGAGGGGGCCACGAAGGCGTTGAGTTGAAGGGTGTGTGTGTGTCTTCATGTGTGTGTATGTGTCAGCCCGTGTCCTTCATTCCCGCTCAGTCTCAACCCATTGTCTCTGCCGTCTGGTACTGATGACGAAGACACGGCCGATTGCCGTGGAGACGACCTCGGAGAGTTCTGATCCAGAAACAAAGTTCACAGGAGTAGGGGGGAGGGGGCATCTTGTCGACATAACATCCAGGATAACCGGCCTTGGGAAGGCTGGTTGTCTCGGGGAGCCAATGAAGATAACAATTGTTTTGGGTCAGGCAGATATTGTAATTTTAATAATTTAACAAATAATAATTTAATAAATAAACTGACTTGATTAATAGTATAAAATTAAGAGATTTCTCTGTGACAGATCTTGCATTTTTTATGGCCACACAGCAAACTAGCCCATGCAGTTATCAAGAGACTTTATCCTGGAAAGAAGTATTGATTAAAATCAAATGCCTTTTTTTGAATGCTCCTGATTATTCTGTTGTCTTTACAGGATGTGTGCATACCAGATCTCATCAAACTTCTAGATATCCTGGGAGATAACGGGGTAATTCATGTCGAACTAAACATATCAGTATATGATGCTAAAACAGGCACATTATTAATATGTTTTTTTTTTTTTATTTTGTATAGAACTTAAGAAATGAAGAGCAAGTGGCCATTATTCAGGCCAGCACTGTTTTGTCACTAGCAGAAAAGGTAAGTCTGGAAATCACATCATGAACAACTCCACACAGAGCAGTTTGTGTTGTACTGACTCATGTTTTGTCTATCTGCTGCCCTCTAGTGGATCCAACAGATTGAGGGGACAGAGGCAGCGCTGCACCAGAAGATGATGGACCTGGAGATAGAGATGGTGAGTCCAAATAATCCTGTACAAGACAATAATTGTTGTACCTGTCTGATTTCCTCTGTGGCCTCCTGCTTGATTATTGCATTTATCTTATTTTTAATAGGTCATCAGCAGCTTTGGTCCAGTGTAATATGACTGAAGCTGTCAGTAGACCTGTTATCCCCCATATCACTTAGACCCCAGTCATAAAATATTTAACCTTTTCAGCGCTGCAATAGAAATGGTCTGCCAGTACATTGGTAGTTTTTTTTATTATTATTTCTTAAGGTATCTTAAAATGTCATGCTACAAGGTTATGTCAGTTCGCAACTATTATAGGTGATAAAAGTATTAAAATTGTGTTATAAAAAAGAATCTGTCGTTTCTCCACATTTTGTACCATACATGAAAGTAATGTGAGGTAACATAACGTGACATAACATAACATGACATAACATAACATGACATAACATAACGTGACATAACTTAACATAATATAACGTAACATAATATAACATAATATAACAACATAACATCACGTAGTGTAACATTGTCATCACAATCGTACAATGTGATGACACAAAACACAGAAACCTCAGCTTTCAGCTGGAGAAAGAATTAATGTCCTTGCTGTTATCATTTTTATTTTACATCAATTTAAACAGAATCATCTCCCTGCTCTGGGCGGGTGGCCAGCAGAGGGTTTTTAAGATAAGATAAGATAAGATAAGATATTCCTTTATTGGTCCCACAGTGGAGAAATTCACAAGGGTGTTTGTGTTCAAATTCACAAGGGTTAAATAAAGTATTATGTCACAATGGACTTTTTCTCTCACCTCATCACTGTCTGTGACCTGCTTATTGTGTACAGGAGATGTTCTGTAAACAGAAAGGTTATCTAGAAGAGGAGCTGGACTACAGAAAACAGGCCCTGGATCAGGCCTACATGGTACGTATGTTTGTATATCACATGTACATCACTTTGTGGGGCCAAAATCTGTTCACGGTCAAACTGCTGGGACTCAATTCCCATATGGGGATGAATATTTAGGTCCACACAAGATTATCATTTAGATTTCAGCTCTTGAATTGGTTTTATGGTCAGAATCATGAAAATTTGATGTGAAGGGTTGGGATTATGCATGTAGTAATTATAGTTGGGGTTGTGTCTGCAGGTAATGGAGGGAAGTTAATACAAAGTTGAACCTATTTTTGTGTGTATGACATCAAAAGTAACAAGAGCCCCGTGTTCTCCTCCCAACAGCAAATCCAGGAGTTAGAAGCAACGTTATACAACGCCCTGCAGCAGGACAAGGTGCGTCATTTACAACATATTGTTATGAAAACCACTGTAAATTTCAGTGTCAATGTCAGTTGTTGCCTTGTAAAACAAAATTACTGGTTACATTTTATTTATCTCATGTGAAATACTGGAGGCATCAATTTAAGTGTCAAGTAATGCATCACAAAAAAAAAAATTAATGTGCTTTTGACATGCATCCTTGTGATCATGCACATCCCACTAATCTGGAACATCTGTGCCGTCTACATGGAGTCCACATGATCATTTACAAGGTTTATTGCAAATTAAGTTTCTTTGCAATTATGAACACATACTGAGAAAACAGGGGCTTCCAGGAAACATAACATTCCTGTGAGGCTTCAAGAAGTCCTCCGGGAATCTTATTTCCTTGAAGGAAACGTAAGAGTAGCAGGACAAAGAGAGAAGTGCACTGATGCCCGTCTTCTTCCTCCAGGTGATAAAGTACGGCGAGCCTCTGGATGAGCTTCAGAAGGATGAGCTGCGGACGGCGGTGGAGAAGCTGAGGAGGCAGATGCTGAGGAAGAGTCGAGAGTACGACTGCCAGATCCTCCAGGAGAGGATGGAGCTGCTGCACCAGGCGCACCAGGTCCGTCTACGTCTGCACAGTGATGGATGTGTGGGTGATAATCAGGGCTGGGTACTCAAAAGATTTCAGTACCAGGTAGCAGCCAAACAATACCTGCACTCTGACTATTTACGTTATTACACCATGAGTTTGAAGCATGCCTGTGTGAGCCTGTGGCTGCATATGATTGTTTCAGACTTTAGCGATCCAGACATTTCCAATAACTTCAGAGCAGCAGGTCGGCTTAGTTAAATGGGCCCCCCAGAAATGCCTCTTATATTTTGTAACGATGAATAATAACGACCTTGTTGAGTCCTCTTATTGACAGAATAAGAAACCAACAAGATACGAAGATAGATTTGTGGTCTTTTTATTTACTTGGGCCTATAGCCTAATTACATCGGACACTCTGTCCACGCACTGTTAAATATTCTGTTACGCCATGTAAAAAACCATGTACCTATCAGCTGTGTGGTCAAGATCAAACCACAGACATAACCACTTAAAAGATGGGTGAGAACTACTTGTTATATTATGACGTTTGCATTTTTTTTAAATATAAAACACAAATTTTATACTGCGATATTTACTGAAAATGAAAAAACAATAACAGCAGCCTAAGTAATTTTCAGGTGATCTTGTGATGATCTCCCTCCACCCTGCTGCCTCCTTATTTAGGTGTTTGTAGTCAAATGAGGAGGTATATACAACTCCTCATTTCATAAATAGAAACAGGACGTCTGACAAACGTTCAGCTCAAAATGGCAAAACAATGCAATCAAACTGCTTCGCTCGCATCACATACTGTTTGCAGGATGTAATATGAAGCCTCCACGCATCCCAATGCATTAGACGTCTCTGTGTTGTACTCGTTACATTGCGTCTAACATTTTTTTTTGTGAGCCCTCAACCTTGAAGTTTAAACTGGGCCTAAGCTGTTAGGCGCAATGGCCACAGTTTTTAGTTTTTAGTGGCATTTTCACTGCCACACTTTCAAAGAATAGTTTTCACTCCCAGTCGCTGCACACTAATTTTGCTCCTGTGGGTCGGTCTAGCAGCAACAAAATGACACCGATGAATTAGTGTGGGACACACACAGCACCTTCATTGACATGATGGGTATCGAATGAAGCACTCTGTTGGTATCGGTATCACTT